>HG995182.1:1302500-2552500 GCA_905333005.2 Lycaena phlaeas
CAAACGAAAATCGTAAAAAATGTTTTAATTATATTATGTACGGTTTAAATTATTCTAGTAAAAAAAAGCCATTTTGATATTACAAAGTACAAACAGACACTTCAATTTTATTTATCTGTTTAGATAATAATTATACATGTATTTATAATTTTACAAACACAAAGCAATACAAAAATAGTATGATTCAACGACAGTTGTAAAAATACTACGCACCTCCATTGTTCCTGGATCTAGGTCACCCGTTATGCCCTAATTAGGGCGTAGGGCACGAGCAATGACCTCGTTACCGAGGACCTTTGACTAGATTATTTCATTCACCGGTGGTAAGCGGTGCCCGTACTCTTGTCTGCGTGGTCACTACCATTATTTCTTTGCCCTGCTGTTTCGGAGAAAAGGGCAGGTCTGACAGAATACTGACAGAGATTCGATGCCAGCCAAAGTACAGCAATACGACAATAACTTCAAAAGTAAGAATGTTGAGGCGATAACTGAAAGAAGATTAGTAGAAGTTGATTATAAGTTGTAGGCAGAATATTTGAAGAAGAATTATTATATTACTCTTTAGTTTTTGGTGTTGATTTTTTTTAATGTTAACCACATACAGGCCACCTATTTTAGATGCCGTCCGTCATCATGAATGTTTACCCGGAATGATCTTATGATGACCGTGGTTAAAAAGCTATTGCATTGCTCTGCCCGCAACAAAGCCAATGTACAATCTACTAAATAATAATAATAATAATATGCTTTATTTTGTACTGAAACATTTTGTACGAGCGACGATGGTCCAGGGGTGGGTGGACTCGGCCTTTTATGCGAGAGGTTCCGGGTTCGATTCTGACCAAATTTATAAGTGCATCCCAAACACGAGACCATCGCTCGCTCACCGGTGAAGGAAACATCGTGAGGAAACCTGCATACCTGATGAGATTTGAAGTCTGAGTCTTTGAAGGTATGTGAAGTTCAGCAACCCGCATTGGGCCTGCGCATCGGTGAACTATGGCCCATTACCTTCCTCGCCTAATTTCGAGGAGGAGACCTATGCCCAGCAGTGGGACATAAAAGGGTTGATACTTTTTGTTTAAATTAATTGTGATGTGTTTGTCGCTATCCGCCTGCCGTAGAAATTATATTCGGACCCACAAGAAAAGGGATAAGTACGGGTAATATAAATTAATATAAAAAGGGACGGAGGGTTTCCCACGTTGTACAATATTATATTTTTGTTTGTGATCTGGTGAAATGTTAAAATTACAACAAAATTCTTGAATGTTATTTTTTGACGTGACAACGTCTAATAGCTCGCTATTACGGGCTGCATGCACGAAAAAGGTGACGAAATGTCGCGTTCCGCAAACGAGAGCGCGATACGTACGAGAAAGAGGCATGATCGGCTCGAGCGATCGGCTCAGTTCGGTTTGTGCTGCATGTAATTTTTGCCGTTGTCACGTCAAACTACCGTCCGTACATAAACCGACTTTACAACCATACGGTAGTATCCCTTAATAGTTTGTGTTTACAACGATTAAAAAAAACTAGAGCTTCATCTTTATGAAACTGACAGCTGGATTTGATATAGAGTCGGCGCCACTCAAGAAGTCCGATAGACGCGGCGCTGCGGTCTCATAACTCAATGTTGCCAATTTATAGTGTAATGATTTTCCACTAAGTCTAGTACAATAAAAAATTTAAATAATTATAGGGCCTATGGTCAGTAGTGGATTGATAAAGACTGATGATGATAATAATGACAAAAATAAAAATCTCCCTGCCAGGTTTTAGTAAAATATATTTTTTTTTATATTTCGTTTGTATTTTTTACGTATAACCGATTAGTAGAATTATATCTAAAACAAGCTTCTTCTGTTGTGTTCGGCTTTTGCCAACCTGTTATTCGACCTTTTTTACAGAAATACCTGAAAATATAATTCATCTAAGCAAGGTTTTAATTCTTTTAACTTGTAATTATATTCATATAAAATATCATAAGATAAATGTAGGTATAGATTTAATGATAATATTTTAACCATAAATTAGGCAAAAATGAGTGACTCTGGCATCTCTAAAATTTACCTGTCATGGCTGTGACATTTATAATCATATTATTCAAATGGGATAATGATGTTTATTTTTACTTTCTAATTCACAAAATTATTTCACTTTAACGATCATTATACGGCCCTCACTTTTTACCCCTTTTTTATACTATATGCTCCATATTTCACGTAAAACAATTTAAAATATCACAGCTTCTTACTCCAGACAGATGTCAAGATGTCAATCTTGTCAAATTTAGTTCGGGCATTAGTCGCAGGACTTCATAAGTGGCGCGGACTCTATTCTTTATCTTGTATCGCAATTAGCCAATTATGAAGAAAAGCTATTTTTGAGCGTTTAGACAAGACGTAGAATATAGTAGAAGAAAGTTAAGTTGCGGTAAAACCAGGTGGGAAGACGTGATGTAGTGCCGGATGCGAATGGTAAGGAATCGATCGTGCGTTCAGCAGTTGAATGTTAAAGTCTGATGATGATGAGGATAATACGCCGAGTATTTTTACTTGTCAAGAGGCAAATTTGTCGCGGTTTCAACATCATTGCAAGTTAAAACGCAAGTTTGATTTGAACTAGCAAACTTCCGAAATAGAAACAATCAACCCTCGAAGGATAATACAAAAATATATTTCATCATCATCATCAGCCTTTATCCATCCACTGCTGAACATAGGCCTCCCTCAATGAACGCCAAGACGACCGATACCTTGCCATTCGCATCCAAAACGGACCAGCCACTGCACGATGATCATCTTTCCATCTGGTTAATGGCCGACCAACATTTTGTCTACCTAAACGCGGCCTCCTCTCTTGAACCTTCTTGGTCTAAAATATCTTTATATTTTAACAAATATTTCTTTATCACAAATAGAAATATTTTTAATTCTTCAATTATTTTATTCTTAAAACCTGTGAGTACTAAATCGTAGTCATAGTCATAGTAATATTATAAATGCGAAAGTTTGTAAGTGTGGATGTTTGTTACTCTTTCACGTAAAAACTACTGAATGGATTTTAAAGAAAATTTACAATAATATAGCTTATATATCAGAACAACGCATGGGCTATAATTTATCCCCGTACTCCCGCGGGAATGGGAATAACGTAAAAACCGCGGGGCCCTCCTTGGAAATTATACAATAGACATGTTAAATGCAAAGATGTTTTAAACTCGACATTATCGCTACTTGTAAGGCTACCCTTATATATGTGGAGGGTAGCGGGCGGGACCCAAACAAACAGGACACTTCCTTGCAGCGCTAAATAAAGACAGATTAAAAGTGGTGCGTAGGGCTGGCAAGCGTGAACATGGCTTAATAGGTTTTTTTTCTTTTCTTTTCTATGAAGGGAAAATTAGTAGGCTTGTTTCAAAGCAGCGTTGCTTTGAACAACAAAATCAGTTGTCTGTAAAGTCGGTTTACTGACGATAGTTGAACGTGACAACGTCATAAGAAAATACCGATGGGCCGATTGTGCCTCTTTGTCGCTCGTTCCACGCTCTCGCTTACACTTCAAGCCTTGAATGGAATGCCTCAGAGTGAGGCAACGCCACATGAGTCATGTTTTTTCGTGCGTGCAGCCGGCTAATTCGAATTATAAGACGTTGTCACTTCAAAATTACTTAGGACTAGCTATTTGATCGTTCTCGAACAGTAATTACTCTGCTGGTCAAGACCTGATGCCAGAAGGCCGGTCGATGAACTCCTCATTATTATTATTTTCATCACCTCATCTACTCTTTCGATGAAGCTAAAAAGCTTTAAGACCAACAGCATAGGTCCATTCCAAAAAAAATTAAGAAATAAGTTAGGAGGCGCATCGCATTAAGCACATCTTATCTACTGGTAAACCAGTTATATACCCGTATAGACCGCTATACTTTAAGTTATTGACACCGTAACTATACAATCTATCTATATCTATCCTCTTATTTTACTTTTTACTAAGTTAACATATAACAATTATTAATCTTAATTTTCTGTCTTTAGATTCCGTAAATTTACGTGAATACAAAGCATACGGATTAATGTAATTAAGTTTTTTCTCCATTTTAAAACTCATTAGGAAAATAGTTTTCTATGACCCGCGAACCCTACACAATAATGTAGGGTCGGCGTGTCGCAGTTGTCAGCGAGCGAGTGGCCTTTTGAGATCCGTTTCAATCTCACTCGGATATTTTAAGTTCTTGATGTGTGACGAAAGGGGTTCTTAGTGCTCGTTTTGCTGATTGGACATGGTGACGTCATCATACTAAACAAACACTGATTACACATTGCATTATTTATTTATTTATTTGGGAAATTAACAGAGTAAATTACAGTTTTAAAACAAATTACAATATGAAAAACAAATATCTTAACCTAATTTCCACTTATAATATAATTACTAAATTTTAGCAAGCAAAGTAATTACAAATTTAACGTTATACAGTAATATTATTATTTCTAAACGTACAACGTACAACGTACCGTCGCTCTAAGCGATAGTGGTCCAATGGGTAATGGGCTTGGCCTCTCAAGCGAGAGGATCCAGGTTCGACCCAGACCCCCGTGTGTGCCTTGAAATGGGTTTTTTTTTAATTTCTCAGTGCACCCCAAACACAAGATCATCGTACGCTCACCGGTGAAGAAAAACATCGTGAGGTAATCTGCATGCCTGATGAGATTAAGGTAGTTCACCGATACCCTCCTCGCCTGATTTCGAGGAGGAGACCCTTGTCCAGCAGTGGGACATTAAAAACTCTGAATTCACTACTTTGTTTAATTCATATAAAATTTATATAATATTTTGACGTAGCAAGATTATTTTCACTATTAAAACTGTCTCAAAGGGAAACTCGATGTTTCGACATTGTCTGCGAACGCCATGTTCACGAGACAAGCGAACAACACTGTAAATATGGAATTATAAACGATTTTAATATCAAAATATGAATTAATATAACATCGGCCGGGTCATCGGTTCGATGACCGCCCGAGGCTTCGCTACAAATTAATTTTAAACTCAATTACGTATGGGACTGATGCGTTTAACGGAATCATCCTTTTGAATAATTCCTCTCTGGCTTTTGAGTTGGCAAACTGGCAGACTTGCCACCCTATGGTGACCACTAATAGTGGCCGATGTCGCCCATGAAACTTATTTGTAAAAACTTGTAATTAGCCTTCTTTTACTATTGCTGTTTCTAAATGCATACAAGCTGTAAGTTATTTAAAGTAATACAATGAAATACAATAAATACTTAATAATATCTATGGACGCTTTTACATCACGTCAATCTAGTCCAGTAAGTTTCCGAAGAACTCGTGTTACGGGTGCCAGACAACGTTTTATTATAATATAATACACATATTTAATACAGATCCATGACATAGAACCATAAAAACTTTTGTTTTGTTCCCTGGCGAGATTCGAACCCCGTACCTTCGGGCTTGAGCGTCGGCTCGCTAGTCATTGAGCCAAAGAGGTTGTCTACATATGAATATGAACCTATTTTGTTAATAAAACTACTATGTGGATTTTATTGTGGTTTATTAAGTTTTTTATAAGCTCTATATTTCGGATACATTACAGCAACTATGGCATAATAGAGTAATATCTTTCAGATTCATGACACCAAAATATTATTGTAAAGTTTCATCAAAATCAATTTAGTAATTTTTACGTGAAAGAGTAACAAAGAGTCCATACTTACAAACTTTCATGTTTATAATATTAGTAGAATACTATAGCTAATTTATTAAAATAAATACATTAAATTTGCCGTATCTTCACTTTTATTTTAAGTTTATTACTAGTTAAGTAGTTACTCTGGTCAACCACTTCCAAGTCAGACCGAAGCCGATACCAAAGAGACACGTATCATTTCTATAAACTTGGCTATTTACAAAGTTGTGATTCAAAGCGCCTGTCCCCAATTTACATATTCGGACAGGTACAGACAGTTATTTGAATTAGCTCTAACTTGAATTCGCCTTTGATAGCTTTCAAGGCTTGTGAAGGCATGGCCGAATGTCGATGGAATATGAGAGAAATAAACTATAATATTCAAAAAACTAAAGAGTTTGTGGGAGAGGTGAGAGCCCCTAAAGATCGTCCAAGCGAGATGGCATGCTTGCTCAGCCTGAAATCCACTTATTATCAAATCAACTATATGATAGCGAACTGTGATAACTTCGATAGCGCGATTCAGAATTATGGCGGTAATTGGTCCTCCACGTCACTTCCCCTGAAGTCAGGAGGTCTAAAAAGAGAGTCCGAGTCAAAACTGTGCTGCTGCATAGGTTTCAGAGAGTGCTGCATTCGGGATAATGCTTTGTGATGATCAGGATAGGATTGATGACCTGACCAGTTCATCTTTATTGCCTGCGAAAATCATTTTTATTTGTTGTCAGAACTCTATAAATCAATATTCTTATTGCTTAGCCCGGTAATGAGAAAATTTTCATACAAACCACCATTTTCTCTCTTCAAATGGTTCACTTCACCTACAGAGATCATTTTTAATTGTCATCGAGAGCTCGTATACGCTATTTCCATACTTCTTAGTTCAGAAATGGGAATATTCCATTTCATTTTCATTTTTTCATTCCATCATATTATATTATGTTTAGAGGATGAATTTCTTTTCTTAGTGCTCACTCTCATCATCAAAGGAACCAGGTTTCTGTTCAGATACAGTAGCTGCTGCGGCGTTATATTATACCATCTGTTTTGCCTTTCATACATATTATTATAATAATTTATATTATATAGATAGAACTAGCTGTTGCCAGCAGCTTTGCCTACATTAATTAAGATTTAATTTTGGTTTCGGTTGTTATAAATACAATATTTTACAGATTTAAGACACGCTCTGCATTTTATTACATGGGAGTAATACAATTATAATTGACACATCCAATAACTTTGCAAGATTAGAACGTCCAACACCCCATTAAATATATAAACTCTAAAGTATCAGAATTATTAGCGTTTTAGGAAATTAAAAAAAAATACATTCATAATAATTAATATTGGTAAGATTCGACGCCAAGTGTTTTAAACGACGCAAAACCTGATTGCTAAAAATAATCAATTTATTAATCAAAGTAGAAGAGAATTAATTTATAAAATCAAATTGTTTTTTTTTTAATTAGACATGCCAAAAAAAACAATTAATAACGTACTTATAATATATTAGGACAGGTGATTTTAAAAGCACCGTTATGATTTTCGATACAATCTAAGTAAAAAAGGCACGCGACAAAAAATATAAGAAAACATAATAAATGCATTAACCTTTTTTACATAATTTATTGAAGTCTATTCACCTTCGTCTTATATATTTAATGACTCTTTCGTCCTTCGGATGACTTTTATAAACCGGAGACTAGCGCATTGGGCTACCGGCTAGCTGCGTCAATATCCTTAATTGGGGAAGGGGGAGGTATATTTAGTGTTCCCTTCCTCGAATATAAACTATTTAAAACGGGATATTTACCATGTTTTTTAATATTCTTTCGCGGAACAGATAGAAACTATTAGATCCATACATTAAGATTGAATTGCCCTCTGTATGTCCGTTTGTCAGTCCTGAACATCAATTATCATCAACTAGAAAATTCCCATTGATTTATACGAATCATGAAGTTTAGTTATAAGAAGGTACTAGGTCTCATTTATTGTACATATTTCAAGTCAACTACACGCAGCACTATGTGCGCGTGCGCATGTACAGTCTTAATTTGTGAGGCAGTGATGCGGCCGTTACGTAGTCGTCTACATAATTATTAAAGTTGGTTTGAACTATTTACACATAATTAAAAGTATGCAAAATAAAAACACGTTTTCCGAAACATGAGTTAGACTCGCGTTTATCCGTTTTTTTTAGAAGTATGGATGATTTACAATCAGATGAAACCTTTTAAATGGTATGCCCTCTTCTATTTTGATCTCTGAGTGGCTGATGACATCAATAGAGTTCTGGGGTGGAAGTCACGTTTCGGGATGGTTGAGAATTCACTTCAGACTGGATAGGACGGATCTACCTATGGCTGATCCAGATTGCATGCTCGGTCCGCCATTTAATCGACAACGAATGACATAAACAAGAAGTAACGTGAATACAGTAAGTAGAAATCATATCTAGTGGTGGGCGAACCTTAACATTCAAGCTATTAATATCGATAGGAATATAAGGTTTTCTATCTATATTATCGATATCATTTCGCCATCCCTATTCCATCTTATATCTTATTGGGTTTGAAAAGCATTAGTATATTTGAAAACGTCACGGGCATCAAAGCATTGGGTAGTTCGCTCGCCCGCTTCACACGGCTTTAATAACATTATTGTGTATTGGTGTTGTTATACCAATTTTGACATTAAAAGTGAGAAAGTCGAATAAAATTTGAAAATTTTCGATTTTTATATAAAAATGAGTAACGATGGGAGGGCCTTTGTTCGAGAGGGTCCGGGTTCGATCCTGTCCCCTGTAGTGCCTAATAAATGGGATAATGTCACGGGAAAGCAAAATGTCGTGACGAAATCTGCCCGATGAGATTAAAAATCTTTGGTGTGCAAAGTTCGCCATGGGGCCAATGCATCGGTGAACTATGGCCAAATACCCTTGTCGCATGATTTCGAAAAGGAGAGCCGTGCCCAGCACTTGTATTTTAGCATTATAATGCTTCACTTTTTGAAGTAAAACTTCTTTAGAATCGTTGTGATTTAAACCGGATGCAACGGGAAAAACGACAGGTAAGAGACACAAATACAATAGAGCAAGAGAGCAAATGTCGGTGTGTATGTATATTGCACACTGTTTAATACTTGCTTGTATTTCAGCATTTAATATACAATAAATATTAATTAATGAAGCATAACATTTGTTATATTATATTCCATTCAAAAGTTTAAAGTACACACTTCACAGCATTCACAGCAAATAAAACAAAAACGTGCAAATTATTATGCCTTGAGTAGACATTTGACAACCATTTAGGATTCTTTGACTAGACGCCCACTAACTGTTACCCTCGTTAAGTTACATTTACGGACGTCTACGGATTGATGATGATTATATTTATAGTTTAAGTCATTCCTTGTTACATCAGCTATCTGCCGGCGAAAGTCTCGTCAAAATCGTTCCAGTAGTATTAGAGATTAACCAAAACAAACAGACAAAAATTATCAAAAAATGATATTTTGGTTTCATGTACTGTGTTCATGTCTTTATACATTTAGTAGTGTTTTTGTCTATATTACATACGGAAACTACAATTTTATTTATCTATGTATTTGCAAGGCATTGCTTACGAATATTTAGTTCGCTCCGATCGAAAAATCAACTCAGGACGATTACAAAAAAGTGGAATTGAACTCAAGGCAAATATTTATACTTATATCTATACCTATGTAAATTAATATAATATGTGTATGTAATATGTATGAATGCGAGTAGCAAGGAATCGGTCGTTTTGGCGTTCATTGAGGGATGCCTATGTTCAGCAGTAGACGGATAAAGGATGATGGTGATGTATGAATTTGTGTTGTAATAACAACATTTTCAATAACGACATAACGTTACATTATTAACGAACAAACCGTGGCCTGTTGAATTAATAATTATTACCAGAGAGCTATTACCGCGGTAATGAGAAGACTCCTAATATTGACATTATTATATTACATCAATATTATTACATGTACTAATCATGTTATTTTAGAAGATACGAAATTATAAATTTGTTAATTACTACTAGTGTCGTCTCTTTGATGTTTTTGTGTTAATATTAATATAATAATTATTTATTGGGACAATATGCAACTCATACACGGCCGTCATAGCTCATCATAGCTGTATTATGGCAACCAGACAATTACTGATACATACTTAATATGATACATATTACTAAATACATACATTTTATTAAAGATAAATTACTATAATGCTCATCACACAAACATAATATCATGTCCTGGGTCGGAATTAAAAAGAGTGGGTAAATTAAAAAAAATGTTTTATAACCTAATTTCGAAGGATAGGTTATCGAAGAATCAAAGCGTCTGAATGTACGCTTAGGCATCCCGCGGGGGAGTGGGTCTCCCCAGGCGGGTGTGTGGGACTCACTACGCCCGAAAGCTGGTAAGTGGACGCAGCTCTACCCACTAAAGCCCGGCGAGTGCCACCAATGCCGCCTTTGGTGAGGTGCCCCGGATCTACAAGCAATAGGGCACCTTGACGGCTTGTCAGTCCCTCCGACGACGCCACCTCCACAGAGGGGTTACCCCGCACCACAGAACAACCCCTCTCAACGTCGGGATAGTACAATGAGGCGAGGTTCCTGTCCTCGCCCATTTCTCTCTGCTCTTTTGCCCCTTTTTCTCATAAGGACGGTACAAAGAGTCCCCTAGACTCAATACGCTTCGTCCAAGGTGTTGGGGTCACCCTGGGCTACTTAGCCCCACTTACGACAAGGCTTGAACCATAGTGGGGAAACTAGATTATGACCTGATTTGATAATCAGTAACAATCAATCTTCTTCAAGTCTTCGTTTCGAATACTGCCAAGGAAACACCCAGCATAGCACGCTCCATATATTCCAGTGAAACTAATACAAGCGAGTCTGATATTCTTGGACTTGCTATTAAGCATGTCGATTTTAAATCGATTAATCGAAAAATCGATTCTTTTAGGTAATATAATCGATTTTTCAGATCGATTTTGAACAACACATCGATTCAATGAATCGATTTATAAGCCTCCCGAATCGGAGTGATCAATTCAAAGAACTTAATATTCCTCAACTGGCTGCGGTATTTAGTTTTTTAATTTTTTGCTGTTGTCGGACGCAAAATTTAAGTACTTAGTCGTAATAATGAAAAATAATGAATGCTTTCATTTATTAGGAATGGTTTTCTATAGTGTTTATTTTAAAAGCTCAATCTTTTTATATTATAATTGGTTGGCGAATACTGCGAAGAACTGTTCTGGAGCGGTTTCCTATATAGGAATGTTTAGGCGGTTTTCTACAGAGTTTGTTTTAGGCAACTAGGCATGTTTGAAATTGGCGCGAATAATCGAAAATAGATATTTTAATGCTCGATTTAAACTAGAATCGATTCTCGTATGTTTGATTCGAAATGAATCGGAAATCGATTTTTTTTAAAAAGAATCGACATGCCTACTTGCTATCGTCTGGTCATCTAAGTAATTCCGTTTTATTGACGAGAACGTCACCCCATAAAACAATTATACCGTCGCTTCGTCTTTTATATACGATTGAATTAATATCGCTATAAAACACGATAGACAACATATCAGATATGGAATTCATCAAGACTTTCATGACGGGAAGTAAACTTATTGTTTGAGAATTGAATAATCAAACAATATAAACTAAAATCTCTCGCTCGACCTCTTGAATCTGGTGAAAAATCTTTTAAGATTACTAAAACAATCCAATAATCAAACAAAATTACATTAGGACTTCTCAAACTATCTAATAACAACTCAATTCACCCTAAAATTGCTAAAATAATGCTATAATATATATAAATGCTAAAAAATGAAAATCAGGAAACAAAATGCTTTCTAGGGTAATATCATTATATTTCTTAAGCAATGAGGTTTCTAGGACCGTTACACTAGTCACTAGTACTAAGCGAATACCAGAAAAAAAACATGTTATATCGTGTATTCATCTAGCTATTGCCTGCGTCTTCGCCCGCCCTAACTTAGTTGTAAAAGTTGCATCAAAATAGGTCCAAAAGTCTAAAGTTGCATCAAAATAGGTCCAGCCGTTTCAGAGATTAGCGAAAACAAATAAATAAACAGACAGTCAGATAGACAAACATTGGAAAATTGTAAAATGTTACTTTGATGTGTGGTACATATACATTGCGTAGTGTATACATACATACCTAGGTACATCCATATGTAATATATTTTTTTATTTTTTTATTACAAATAGTCCCTCCAATATTTATTATCCGCATAAATGATAAAAACATTTCTACTATTTCCTAGAATCGTGCAGAGTATTTGTTCCGCACTTTTAAATACTATATTATTGAAATTGATAAAATTTTAAATAAAATCTACCAAAAAAACTCACAAAGTTATTGATATTTCTATCGAGTTTTAAAACAAAGGCTTTATCAATAGTTCGTTTGAACATTGAAAAACCTAAATAGACAATTTAAAAAGTATTTTCATGCAAATAAACACCGGAATTATATCACATTTCGGTACACTAGCACCTGCCTTTAGGCGGGATGGTTTTCACTGACTAATCCTGTATGTACACGCAAATACCTACTCTATCCCAGGGAGATAGACTTGAGAATTGATCCCGAAAGCGATGGAAGTTATCCCGTTCGGATGCTGTGCGGATTATTCTGGATCAGGACTTCAAAGTGTGTGGGGCCAAATATCGTGGATGCGTTCACTTTGACGTATCCCCCGGTGTAATCAACTCACCAATATTAATACACCGCTTCACTAATTATGCTTCCCATACATACAAACAAATACATTTAATAAACCTTACTATTACTTACTTATTTTATGGGACAATAATCTCCGTGCAGCCGGTTTTATCAAGTAGCGGTGGAAGAAGTAGTCCAGCAGCCCAAGCAGCGTTTATAGGCACACGATGACATGTGGACAGCCACACATGTCTCAAAATGAAAAACCTAAAACCGCTCTCAATTGTTGAGATACGCAATTATTCAAAAATATTTTTTTTAATTTGAGCATTAGTACAGTGCACAAAATTACATTATAATTGTTACAGCCGTTTATAAGCTACACTGATAAATATAATATCTGTATAGTCATAATCAAGAAAAATTATGAATTAGAAAACAATGATATAACAAAACTATAACATTAAGAACAGCATTAAACTATCAAACAACCTTACAACCAAGTTTTAAAACCTCCATCATTTTAATATCATCCACTGACGGTTTTGAATGATACAACATTATAATTTTACTAGTACACGCGCAACGAATCAATACGTAATTATAATTCACCCTATAAACTAGTAATTACGATCATAAGTCATCCATTGAAGATTTGGAAGGCAACGATTGTGTAATAATAATAGCATATACGCAATGTATATAATGGATTAGTAATGGACGCGGGTAAGGAAACGATTTTATTAGGGAACAATTTTATAGTTTTACCAATAGCCTGTCGGGGCGGTAGTTGTGAGTTTTATTCGGGCCACGAAAATCGCGAGAAAAAAATATACAGTAAAGCAAAAAAAAAAACTGCTTATGCGCTAAAGTTACCAATCAAATTCGGCTTTTTTTCATTCTAATTTATCCCAATAATTAGTGTAGCAAAATATTTAGATTTTTCAAATTTTTAAGCGGATAAAATCAAGAGAACATTTTGTTTTCTTGAACGTAAGTTTTCTTTTGGAAGAAAGGCAGAACAGATAGTATCTTAGTGACACTAAAGCTTATCGTCACATTATGTATCAGAATTGACAGCACATTAGCCTTGAGCAGCATCAGGAAAACTTGTCAACGTCCATGGTATTTGATCACTTGCCTTTCTCTAGTTAGCCTACCTAGATATATATCTATAATAAATAGAAAAATACTACATAACAAGGATTCTTCAATACTTCACAGTATCCAGAAGAACGGATGGTCGATAGGCCAATAAGGTTCAAGAGTGGAGGCCGCGTTAGGTAGACGGAGTGTTGGTCGACCTTTAACCAGGCCGGAAGACGATATCCGTGCAGTGGCAGATCCGTGTTGGATGCGAGTGGCAAGGGATCGGTCGTCTTGGAGTTCATTGAGGGAGGTCATGGTTTTTTCAGCAGTCGACGGATATAGGCTGATGATGATGATGTACCAGAAATAAAGTTTTGTAGTGAAATAAACCGCCATTCTCAGAGCCACACCAAGACAGTCCCCTAATCCTGGTTTACGAGTTCCGCCACTGAGCTGCCCATTCTAATTTATGGTGACCATCGGCACCACTATCCATCACCAGCATATTGGATGTCCTGCCATCTTCGCATACCCTGGTATATCTCCAATAATTTTCGGATTATTTTGATGAATATTATGGATTCTCTGATATGTTTTATTTCCTTTTTTGTGTTGATGGATATAATACGTTTTTTGATGTATTTTATTTGCTTTTTTATTGTTTTGCTATGATTGTTTTTTGGATATAAACTGGTGTTTACTAAAATAATATGAGAATAATATATGTCTACTTCGAAGAAGAGCTTTTAAAACACGATATCTATAGATATTATAATAATTTAATAATATAATGTCTTGCTCTCCAGTCGAATTGGGTCGTCATATCCGGGTATCTGTCACTTACATAAATAATAGAAGTGAAAGCTATACTGTCGCATATCTTGCAGTTTGTTAGTTTTAGATGGTCCACTGGAGGGAAGGAGAAAAGGAAGGCAACTCATCTGCACAACCTTTGGTTGTGCTATTGTCTATGGTAGTCACCATAAAACTCCGTAAACCATAGCAAAGGATTCAGACGTATACTGAATTCTTTGACCATAGCATCCGATGAAAAGGTTATGTGTATCATGGTGGCTTATCGATAAGCACCAGATGAACTATCATTTGACCCGACTATAAGAAATATCCGGAAATATATTTTAGATTATCGAACCGCGAAAAAAAATTATGATTTAAGTTTTAAACTGAAACTTTAAAAATCTACTTAACATAGACATTCTGTATGATAATAACAACAATTTTGGGTTTTTTTCATCGCAATATTAATATGAATTTTATTATTGCATATAATATGATAAAAATGTACGCAAACTCTGGAATTTACCAAACAAGAAATAGAAAAGACCCAAAAGCCTCATTTCCGCAGCCGGGCAAGTTATCCAGTTCCAAATCACCAATAAGCCGTCAGGTAATCTCACCAAGGTAAATAATATACAAACTTAAATGAGAACAAAGACTTTGTTGTCGGTTTTCCATTACAAGTTCTCCTGGATCCCTTAAGAAATTATCTGTCCGCCCGAATTTCTTCCTTTTCTTTTGAGCTTCCGGCCCATTCCATTTTCTGACAATCAAACCGTTTGTGCGCAAGTTGAAAACTCCTAAACCTGACCCTGCCATCAACTAATACGATTGAGGTGTAAATCATGAGAGGTGGCGTTTTATTGTAAATACGATATTTACAACCAACTATACTTAGTTTCTAGCGTGGAACATTTTAAGATTTTTTATTAGTTTATGTTTTTATGTATATTGAACTAATTTTATTAGTGAATCCCTTTAGTTTTAGTGTCTTTATCCGCGCATGAAGGCTTCTTTATTGAAGGGTGGAATGCAAGTCAAATCGCGCATAGCATTTATCCCAACCTAGTTATGTCATACATTTAAAAGTCCAAATCTGTATGATAAATATATGTTTGATCTTAAGAAAAAACACTGTCGATATTATACGCATATAAGAAAAGTTATTAGCTGCAAAATAAATATTTATCAGAGAAAGAAAAATTATGTTTCTACCGTGAAATAAGTTTCCTGTATTTCGAAAAAAAAGAAAGGCAACGCATAAATAAGTTGCCTGGGACCGTTTACCTTATAGATTAAAGCAGGGGCCAATTTACCAATCAAACTCGCAAAATATAATTTCATTTAAACAAGTTATATCTATCAGCCTTGGTTGCTTGGAAGAAATCACAATTTAAGTGATAAGGCCGCCTTTGTGACCTACTGGCTACTTATTTATTATTTTGTCATGTTAATTATAAATATTTGTATTATGTAGTGCACAATAAAGAATATTTCATTCATTTATTCATTCATTCGGCTATTTTCTCTCTTAGATTATTTCCGCTCAGTCCTGTGCCTTGCACCAGACACCAGAGCATCCCTCACTAATGGTGCTCCGCTGGTGTTTACTTTTATTGACAAAATAAATCTATCTTAACTGTCCCGATAATCGTTCCTAACAGTTCGCTAAATATACCCTCGGGATACGCCGAGATTAAAAATATAAAGGCAATTCGCGGTTTCGGGGTAAGTGTTTTAGTATGGATGTTAGGTTTATGCGAATTTTTCTACTTATTTGCTCCAGTGAGGAAAACCCTTTAAGAAACGCACGAAGATAGTCTCATCAAGTAGGAAATGTATAGACCGTTTTCCTGAACTATTTCATAGGTTTAGAGTTTTCAATCCCTACCATTAAACTCACGAGAATGTATGGACGATGAGCTTTAAGAGAGAGGCCACGCTTAGGTAGACGAAGCGGTTAGGGATTACCCAGTTAACCAGTTGGGAAGTCGAACTTCTTGCAGTGATCGGCCCTTGGATGCTAATGGCTTGCTACTTGCCAATCCCATGGGTTTGGTCGTCTTGGAGTTCATTGATGGAGGCCCATGTTTAGTAGTGGACGGATAAAGGCTGATGATGATGATGATTATGATACGACAAAAAAGGATAGTAATTTCATAATATGAAGTTTCTAGAGCGCCAGCTGCTGCGTTCGCCATAAACCGCTACGCGGCCTCCTTCTGCGACATTCTTTATTACAGGAGTTTTCCAATGCCCTGACCGAATTGGGGTTAGCCATTTACCATCTCTTAAGAATATTATCATATAAGTAAAAGTATCACCCTTATATTATGTCCCACTGCTGGGCTCGGGTCTTCTCCTCGAAAAGTATAGGGCCATAGTATAGCGATTAGCGCTGAGCCAATACGGGGTACCTCACATACCTTGAAAGATTAACAATTTCATCAGGCATAATATTTTATTAAATTAATTATTTTATATTAATTAATCTTATCCTGATCTCATGGGATTCCGGATTGTAGACCACTTGCGGTAAAACGAAATATCGGTTGACTTCCCACCAGCTGGGATGACGATATCCTTATTAGTGGTAGACTCAATTGACGTTCAAAAAGATACTTTAATTGTACTATTTTGAATAAAAAATTTGACTTTGACTTTGACTTTATAATCAGGATAGGTTGGATACTAGTGGCTGGATCATCAGGGACATGAATCCTCGGTCTTGGTGTTCATTAAAAAAAATCGGCTAACCGAAGATGAAATTTATTTTACAACGATGATGATGATGATGAGTCAAAATTATTATTATAAATCTACCTTTTATTATTATAAGCGTATTTAACTATTAAGTTTCGCCCCCTTTAGGTCAAAGCCTTCGCAGTTAAATTAATTTAACTTTAATATACTTAACTACAAGTGCGCAATTTTACGACAGTGTGACAGTGCCCTAAACTCGGCGGTTAAAATTTAACCGTCCAAGTTTAGTTTACGGCCCCAATGTTTAGGTGACAGTTAAGTCATAAAGTGTATCACGGTTCACGATTTAACGTTCAGTTCAAATGTTACCCGCGCAGTTAAAGTTAACTGTGTTAAGATCGCACCCAATTCTAAATTAGTTTATTTGATGGATATGGATAGATAATAGGTTCGAGATATGGGCTAGCCTACGGGAATCACCCTTTCATTTGTCTAATCAACCTAATTGGTAGAAAGGAGTATTATGAACCTACAACATGCGAAAATTGTAAAACAAGAAACAAGCGGAAATATATTTCCGGACCCCCACAGAAATGGAAAATACATGGATAAAACCGTGCGGCGATGCTAGTCAAATTTTAAGCATCTTAAAAAACTAGCGCAAATTCGACTTGTGCTCTGGTTTCGTTTTTTTTGTATGCCAGAATATAACATAAAAATACCGGTTTTTCTTCCGCGAAAATTAACCTTTTATGATATTATGTCGATGGTAAATACCATCTTATACGTAAGGTAAGGAACAATTCTAGAGAGAGCTTTTGAGTCCGTTTCCGATTGAGAAAAAAACCTTCAAAGACCACGCAGGCTATGTAAGCGGTTCTTTTAAAACCTAACTAAAATTACGTCATTAGTAATATCATATAAGACGACCTCTGTGGCTCAATTCAATTCAATTCAGATTATTTATTTCAGACACGTCACACGAGGTCCATAATGTGTTAGTACAACGAATAGGTTTCTTATTAACTAGTGTTGGTACTTATGGTTAGCGCGTTGGTGCACAAGCCAGAGGTAACGAGTTCGAATCTCGCCAGGGAACACAAAAAAAGTTTCTGTGTTCCTGGGTCATGGATGTGTATTTTTGTAATTTATATAATAAAAATCTTAAATATAAGTATTAATATTTAAAAAAAGTGTGTATGCGATTCACACACGATAGAAGTGAAACACATTAACTGCTGAAATACAAGCAAGTATTAAACAGTCTGCAATATACATACACACCGACATTTGCTCTCTCGCTCTTTTGTATCTGTGTCTCTTACCTGTCGTTTTTCCGTTGCATCCGGTTTGAAATCACAACGATCCACGTCCATAGATTATTATATTATTATCAACCCAATTCCGTTTTATCGTGTTGAAGAACCCTAAAATCAACATAAATCAAACACAAACTGTGAACTACGGAGGCTGTAGGCCGACTCCATAAATAATACTCGCAATATGCAATATATCTTGACTTAAATATGTCATAAGTCAGGATAGAACGGAATCTACGCTATCTTTTAATAACCTTTAGTTATGCTAAAGGCTGTTATATGGCATAGCTTTCCTTGCGTAAGGAAAATCCATTTTCATTAGTTGGACTTCATCATCATCATCATCATCAGCCTTTATCCGTCCACAGTTGGACTTAGACTATTTATATAAATTGGATAGGTTATATAATTGGCACAGTGGTAAGGAATGGGTTAAATTGTCAACGTCACTCATGTTTACCTGGAACCTCGAGCGACGATGTTTAAATGGATATGGGCTCGGGGTTTTGAGCGAAAAGGTACGGGTTCAATCTTGAACCCCTGTAGTGCCTAAAGTCTGCACCCTAAATAGAAGGCCATCGCTCGATCATCACTGAAGGAAAAATTGCGAGGAAACCTGTATGTATGTATATGTATCAATACATATATTTAAGATTTTATTATTTAATACACATCCATAACCCAGCAACACAGAAACTATTTTGTATTTTTTGTTCCCTGATGAGATTCGAACCCGATGCCTCCGGGCATGAGCACGCGCTAACTATTGAGCCACAATCGTCAATAAATATAACAATAAAAATACCTAGTTATTAGGAAAATTCGACATCAAACATATTTCTTTATACGCCTGTTTTCCATCGCGGGTGAACTACTAAATAATTTCCAAGTTACTTTACCTTACTCGATAAATGTAATACGTTTTATCCCGAAAAAGGAAAGATCCCACGGGAGGCTCAAAAAAACTCAATGAATTGAGACAAGATGTTTATAAAAGAACGCGTCAAGAAAATCGATTTTCATTTAATACCAAAAATAATTCCCGCGGGAGGAAATCAGCGAAAATACGATTCGGCGAGATGACAGTTATTTTTTTATCGACTTGGGATTCAAGAGAATCAACAATGGCACAAATTATCGTATTGTCAGCTCGTCATCTTTAAGACCTCAGAGCAAAACCGCAACAAAATACCTATTATATTATGTATGCTTAGAGAAAAAATATAAATTACTAGCTGTTCGCCTGGTTTAACTAAGATTTACAACAGGATATTAGCGGGAAAACCCGAATATCTTATGGAACCCTGTTTTTTTCCAGAATAAAATTTAGCATATGTTACTCGTGGATAGTGTAGCTTTTGAATGGTGAAAGAATTTTCGAAATCGGTCCAGTACTTTTTGAGCCTATTTATTACAACCAAACAAACAAAGTTTTCCTCTTTATAATATTAGTGTAGATAGTAAAAGTATATCACGTAACTTGACAGTATCATGCTTGTCGTCTCGACATTCAAACCAAATTTACTGCCAAGGTGAGAAGATTTCATTAAAAGCTTTAATACAATAGATAGCCTATATTTTTTTCAACAAAAGACCATTGAACATTCCAGATTCGAACTTATTTACTACTTATTCGGTAGTCACCGTCGACCGATTAGGGCTTTCAAAGGAACAAACAAATCTTGGTTATTATAAAAGAACATAATATTCCTGTACCACATAACATCACAATCCTCTCTAACAAGGTATAAATGGCCTTTGTATTTTTTTTTTTACAATCCCGACGCTTAGATACTTGCAACAGTGTCGGGGAAGGACTGAAGTGTCAAACGTCTTATCTTTATAATCTAAATAATATCTTAAAGCTAAAGTTTGTAAGTTTGGATGTTTGTTGCTCTTTCACGCAACAACGACTGAATGGATTTTGATGTAACTTTAGAATACTATAGGTTACACATGAGAAAAAAACCCAGACTATAATTTAATCCCGTACACCGTACGCGGATAAAACCTCGGGGCCCTGCTTAATATATATCCAAAACGTGGGGCGTGTAAATATCCATAAAATTAAAAAAAAAATCAACTTGCTGCATATCCTGAGAGATCTTATGTCTTTTTGCCAGGCATCCTGCGAGGGAGTGGGTCTCCCCAGGCGGGTATGTGGGACTCGCTGCGCCTGAAAGATGGCAAGTGAACGCAGCTCTACCCACTAAAACCCGACGAGTGCCACCAATGCCGCCTTTGGTGAGGTGCCCCGGATCTACAAGCAACAGGGCACCTCGACGGCTAGTCAGTCCCTCAGGAGACCAACGCCACCTCCACAGAGCGGTTGTTCCGCACCACAGAACAACCACTCCCAACGTCGGGACAGTACGATGAGGTGAAGTTCCCATCATCACCCCTTGCCCCCTGCCGTTTTATCCCCTCTTCTTATAAGAGGGGTTCAAAGAGCCCCCTTGGCTCAATTCGCTTCGCCTAAGGTGTTGGGGTCACCCTGGGCTACTAAGCCCCACCGCCACGACAAGGCCTGAGCCATGGTGGGGTTATTACACTGCCTGCTTTAACCTTATTTATATATGTTTTATAATCCATATAGCGTCGTGCCCCCCCCCCCCCCCGCAAATGGCTAAGGTTGTATTAAGCTTTAGCTATATTGGCTTCTTTCATCATTATCATCGTGAATGTCGTTTACAATCCACTGTTTGAAATAGACATCTTTCGATAAACATTAAGACGATTCCTCCCTCACCCAATATAATATGACTGATGGGAATGTTCTTGCATCTACTCAGAGGTCGTCCCTCCCTGGCCTTCCATTCTTTATCGTATGTGGCCGACTCGCTTTATGGCTGTAAACGAATAACTTACCAGCTTATTCATACAGCGTCGAATAATTTCTATAATGATCTAATATAACTGTCTTCCCCATTGTTTGTCTCCTCATAAAGCTTTTGGAAAAAGAATTGAAATTAATTTGAAATTAGAATTCTTAGGGTCTGTTTTACAATGTCCTAATAAAGTTCCAATTAAGCTATTTGCTACATATTTACCACATAACTACAACGTTTTTGTTTCACAATTGACAAATAGCAATATTTGGCTAATAAAGTTCCCTGTAAACTATAGGTCGGATCAACTGGCCATTAGCAAATTCATCTGTCAGATAAATTACTTGACAGATATATACGCGGTTGACAGCTTCATGACATTTGACAATTTAACGTTCCGGTAACAGTAATATACAAAATAATTTAAATAGTGTTTTGATAGTTTAATAATTAAGGGATAACATTATATACAAGGTCTATGTAAATAAAAGGTATAAAGATGGTATGATACATACATTTAAATTATAAAAACATATTTTCATGTATATTTACAACATGGAATGTTTTTATAAAACATGTTTATCGTAAAATGGACCAATGAAATGCAAGGTTGCCAAGCCTACTAACCAGTAAGTGCCAAATAGGGATCTGCCAAATAAATTTATAGGGAAGATGATGGTGAAACCCAATCAAGACTAACTAGAAGATTCATCTGTCAATTAATTTATATGTCATATAGCTATAGGCTACTTTACTGGTACATTGTGAAACAGACCCTTAAACTAACAAAAATTATTTCGATTTGAAATGGCCAGTACTGGGGAACGGCAATTGATAGGTAAAGACCCAATATTTACCATATCCTTATTATTATTTGGAGGACCTTGACATTTCGAGTTTTAAGTTAAGTATATTGTGAACTACGTAACAACATCATCATCAGCTTTTATTTAACATAGGCCTCCCTCAAAGAACGCCGAGACGACCGATCCCTTGCCACTCGCATCTACTAAATCAATAGTCCAATAATATTTTCTCGTTTTCCATTACACATTCATTTTAACCATGCTCCAGTATAGTTTTATTGCCGTTTCCCTTTGAGCCTTAATAAGGCAACTACGTATAGAATAAATAAGCTGAGCGGTGTATTTGTTTTTAATTAGTTACCTCCCTCACATGCTGCGGACGCCGGTTTGCCTTGCCTTTTTACCGAGCTTGCTTTAACCTGCTATTTGAGCTTAAATTACAGTGACCATGTTTATGCTGTGGAAATAGAATATTCTATTAACATTTAGTATTCGTTAAATTCAATATTTATTTTATTTATTATTTTTCAATGCAGGTTATATATACTACTACTACTAATATACTAGGCAAAAAACAAAAATTGACAATAAAAATTAGTCGTCTTTAACGTAACATTTTAACATCAGACGATTTTATGGATTACTGTAAGCTGTCCCGACGGACTTCGTTCTGCCAATATTAAAATTGCAATTACAAAATAGGGGTTGATCGTAGAGGGGTCAAAATTTAGGGTTGTATGTATTTTTGTATGATGTATCATAAAAAAATAGAAATTAAAAATTTTGTCTAAAAAATAAAAATAAAAAATTAGGGGTGGACTACCCCTAACATTTAGGGGGATTAAAAATAGATGTTGGTCGATTCTCAGAGATAGCGGATAAGCACAAAAAATTTCATCAAAATCGGTCAAGCCGTTTCAAGGGAATATGGCAACGAAAACTGTGACACGAGAATTTTATATATTAGATGATGCGTCCAAGGAACTAATGTTTCAAGAAACTTTAAAAATGACAAGATTTTATTTGTAGCTATTAGTTTAAACTGAAAAAAATAAATAAACAATGTATAATATAAAAAAAAATGTTCCAATTGTTCCTCATTTCCAATTCAGAATTCGTATTTAAGTTTTTTGTTCATCAGTCTTATTTTATCAAGAAATTCTAGAACTTACGGCTATAGTCAATACGATTTCGCTGAAAGCTAACACAATAGTTTAACTCTTGAAATCCTTCTTTGCTACAGGCACAGACGCGGGCTTTCCAATTTCAAATATTATTTTGCATCAGTAACAGCTCAGCTAGCATAACTTCAATTAAATTTAATTTTATTACTATTGTATTAACTTTACAAGATTATAATATTAACTTTAAAAGACTAAAAGAAACCAGGTCGTTTGGGATTAGGTTAAGCTCTAGCGTTCCCAACATGGTTCAAGCCTTGTGGTGGCAGTGGGGCTCAGTAGCCAAGGGTAAGCCACCTTAAGCGAAGCGAATTGTGCCGATGGGGCTCTTTGTACCACTCTTATAAGAAGAGGAGGCAAAACAGCAGGGGGCTTGGACGGGAACCTCGCTTGATTGTACTGTCCCGATGTTGGGTGTTGAGGGATAGTTCTGCGGTGCGGGGCAACCCCTCTATGGAGGTGGCGTGGGTCCCCTGAGGGACTGACTAGGCGTTGAGGCTGCTTGTGGATCCAGGACACCTCACCAAAGGCGGCATTTGTGGCACTCGCCGGGTTTTAGTGGGTATAGCTGCGTCCACTTACCAGCTTTCGGACGCAGCGAATCCCACATGGAGCCTGTGGAGACCCACTCCCCCGCGGGATGCCTGGCAAAAAGACATAAGATCTCTCAGGATATGCAGCAAGTTGTACCCCGCGGGATGTCTAAGAGCATTTCCCGACGTTAAATAAAAAAAGTGGTTAAGCTCTAGCGCATACTCGTTCAAACAGAACGTTATTTCACACCAGTTTAAAACAAGAGATATTGAAGCCATAAAAACACAACCAAACAATCTCCGGCTTATTAGCCTGCAGCTTCAACTATTGGCTCAGCGTCAGAAGAGCTAGGTGAGCAATACCCAAGACACCTGTAAGACCTACATAGTCTACCTGGGCTCTTCGTTGCTATTTTTGAAAGTATTGAGAAAGTCCCGCTTTATCTCAAAATCATGGTAAACCTAGCCTAAATGGAGATTTTGAAATAGGATTCACTTTATAGGAGCTATATTTAAAAATGCATCATTATGAAACCAAGTCATAAATAAAAACGCTGCTTCCAGTTTGAATTGGAGTTTACGAATATAATTTCTATTTATACATAAAGCTCGAAATGAGAAGTTTTTAAAAATGTTCCTTCTTGAAAAAAAAGTTTTTTATGTCGTGCTCAGAACTTTCTAAGCTCATTCAAAGTCCCAAATGATAAAAACATCTTTACAAGACGACTATGGAAATCATGAATGAGGACTTTTTGCTTTTCTTCAATAATAATAATAAAATATCAAATTTAGTCACGGGTCTGCTCCTCGAAATCAGGCGAGGAGAGTGATGGGACATAATTTACCCATGGCTCAAAGCATGTTGGTGAACTTAACACACCTTCAAAATCACTACATATTATAAAACAAAGTCGCTTTTTCTGTCCCTATATCCCTTTGTACGCTTAAATCTTTAAAACTACGCAACGGATTTTGATGCGGTTTTTTTTAATACATAGGACAATTCAAGAGGAAGGTTTATGTACATAATTTATTAAGTTTTTATATACATTGGCTAAGATATAACAATAATTGTTGGAGGTGTCGGAAAAAAATTGGCCGTCTGGGAGTTTCCAACGAAAACGCTGCCTAAACCCTTTGAGATATATCAAAATAATGTATGGTGGAATTGTGTGTCTTAAATAGGTCTACAAAAAAGTCCGCAATGGCATATATCTATCTCTTAGGGATATCATACTATATCCATTTAATATTTGAAAAAAATGGGCAATTATAACGCGATAGTTTGAAAGTTATTTACACAAATACGGTATGAATCCTTATCACTTTAAATCTATTAATTGGCTTGAACACTCTATGATGATTATTTTTGCCCTTTACATCGTGCAAATTAAATGAATACTTTAGGAGATATGGCAAAATCAAAATAATGCACAAGAAAATAAATCGTGTTGCCGTGGTCCGAGCGGGCGATTGTCAAGTGTCTAAGGCCGTACTGTATCAGCTCTGGTAGACGTAATATTATGATCAATCATCGGCGTATGGTGGAATATAACATAATATTAGTATCCTAAATATACCTACAGAAAGTCTGTGAAGGGATATATTATGTCTTTATGTTCAAGATAACATACATTTTAATACAAAAACTTAGTAATTATTAAAATAGAAAATGATCATCATCAAACACGATAAATCCGTAAATCTTAGTTCACGCGGGCGAAGCTGCGGGTAACAGCTAGTCTTTCAATAAAATAAGGCATGCAGGTTTCCTCACGATGTTTTTTTTTTCACCGGTGGTGGCGATGGTCTCATATTCAAATGCTCGTGCAATAAAATTTTGCAAAAAAATCCATGTTAAGGCACTACAGTCAGAATCGAACCCGGACCTTCTCGCCCAAAAGAGCGATCCCATACCCGCTGGACCAACGTCTCTCAGTAATTTACTCACACTTTCATCGTAATCTTCAACATCCTATCGTAACAAATTAACGATAATTTTATTAAACCGTACCTTGAGAACCTAAATAAACGTATATTAACTAACATACCCTGAGAACGAGCTGTTAGAAGTATACACAGGTATCTTAGTTACACCACCATGGTTCAAGCCTAGGCGTGGCGGTGGGGCTCAGTAGCCAAGGGTGAGCCCAACACCTTGGACGAAGCTAATTGAGCCAAGGGGGCTCTTTGTACCCCTCTTATAAGAAGAGGGGGCAAAAGAGCAGGGGCAAGGGGCGAGAATGGGAACCTCGCCTCATTGTACTGTCCTGACGGTGGGAGGGGTTGTTCTGTGGTGCTGGGCAACCCGTCTGTGGAGGTGGCGTTGGCCCTCCGAGGGGGACTGACTGGCCGTCGAGGTGCCCTGTACTAGTAGATCCGGGGCGCCTCAATAAAGGCGACATTGGAGGCACTCGCCGGGTTTTAGTGGGTAGATCTGGGTCCATTTACCAACTTTCGGGCGCAGCGAATCCCACATAAACGCCTGGGGAAACCCACTCCCCAGCGGGATGCGCCAGTGCATCTCATAGACCTCAAAATTGTTGTCTTCGAGGCCCCATTATCCTAATGCCCATAAAAAGGGAAGTAGGTGACACCATAAAATGTCTTCAAAAATCATTATTTATAATAGAAAATATCACCTCACTTTAATGAAAGCCTGTGTGTTTCCCGATAGCAATAAGATGCCCCTACAGTCCCGGGGATAATCCGGAGTTTATTATATCGAATATGAATTACAGCAAAGGTATAAGGGATCCAATACGATCTGTTGGTGTGATCCACTTGTGTCTACACGATTAAAACCTTTTTCTTATATTAATACTAGCTGTCCCGACAGACTTCGTTCTGCCAATATTAAAATTGCAATTACAAAATAGGGGTTGATCGTAGAGGGGTCAAAATTTAGGGTTGTATGTATTTTTGTATGCTGTATCATAAAAAAATAAAAACAAAAAATTTCGTCCAAAACTTAACAAAAAAATTTTAAGGGTGAACAACCCCTATCACTTAGGGGTATGAAAAATAGATGTTGGCCGATTCTCAGACCTACTGAATATGCATATAAAATTTCATAAAGATCGGTCAAGCCGTTTCGGAGGAGTACGGTAACTAACATTGTGACAGGGAAATTTTATATATTAGATATAAATGTGAAGAGTTTGTGTATTTGAAGGCGCTAATCTCAGGAAATGTTGGTCGGATTTGAAAAATTCTTTCAGTGTTAGCTATCCACTTTATTCAGGAAGACTATAATAAGTTATGTAATCCCCCTAAAGTCCCGTTGTAATCTTCTTTATCTTAGTAAACACGTCGACGCTACGTTCAACAGCTAGTATGAAATAAAACGGCTTCAAATTGAACAAGTTTTACGGATTTTACTCTCATTCTTCAGCTTTAATACCTTTTTTGGGTCATAGGCATTTCTAGAATGGACTGCCATTCGCAACGAACATTAACTTTCCTTTTCCAGTTGGTAAAAATCTCCATAGCCCTGTGATCTTGAACGACAAAGTCACATTTGTTTTTCGGCCTTTTCTATCCTTTTCTGTAGTGGCTTCCAATTTGTTATTAAGTATTTTAGGTGCCCTATTTCCTTCCATCTATTCTCTCGATCACAAATCAACGCCCAAAATAACACACACAATCATGCGCCACGCGGCGCCTACTACTCACAGCACTGCGAAGTCCGCTTAGAGATCTCTTTTATGCGATATTTGTGTGTTTGTGCCATTTCGAGCGTTAGAATATTGTCGCAATGGGTCCTACATCTATTATATGACGTGTATTAAATGTGTTCTGTGTATGTCGTGGCCAGCTCATCTCAGACACTGTGACTTAATAAATCGGACCAACGTTTCTCGGTTCATAAAATTTTCAATATAATATTTGAGATGAATGGGTACAGATGCATGGGTTTCTCGAAATTAGGCGAGGAGGGTATCGGGCCATAGTTCACCGACGCGCTGGCCCAATGCGGGCTGGTGAACTTCACCTACGTTCAAAGACTTTTGTTTTCATTTACGGGTGAGCGAACGATGAGATGATTATTAAGTGTTTATTATCGTAGTCCTAAGCAGAAAACACCAGAATCTCGGCCCTAGCGATTGAATAGGCAACTAATTTCACAGTCGCGTTGCCTTTTAGAGGCTTTGAATCGGATACCGAAGCGGCTTATGTTATGTACATCATACTTGGATTTAAAATGAACGCCCGATCAGAGTTTTCATAGGTGTTCGGGCGGGTTAAACTCTCCGGGAACACTTGAAATCATCATTAACCCGTAGGGAGCTACGTCTTTACTGTGGGACAAGACGTGAGTAAATCCACATACTATTAAATTCCAAGGTTTATGAAAATTCCACTTATTGTAATGACAGTGCTCTTATGGTTTTTTTCTCCCAACTTATCAATATTTTGTGGTTTTTGTTCACCAACCTATTTTATTGTATTGGGTCAGCGTAACGGTGAACTATACCAATACCCTCCTCGCCTAATTTCGAGGAGACGATTGTCCAGCAGATATAATATATAGATTGATACTTTAGTAAATTCAGTTTTAGACTATTTAATCCTCCACTTAACATACATAACCAAACGGGTTAAGCCCTTAAGCCTTGTAAGTCGCAGGACACCTAATATTCCAAAACTTCCACAAAATGTTCCAGCCTAGATGTTAGTGACATTATTGCTCCCTTAGGCAAAACTATCATTAATAGCCTATTAGTGAACTTTGTGTTGGCATATTAGAGCAAATTTATAATGCCAGTGTTCAACGCTAACGACCCACGCGACATTTCATTTTGCGTTGTTCAAATGTTTATTAATAAGCGTTTGGCTGTTCTATTCCTTCCAGGGTTTTCCTGAACAACAGGATATTATTGGCACCAATCACCAAGTAGACGAGATGATGTCTGCCAGCATACAAAAGAACAGTGAACCCGCGCGGCGAGTTGGTTTTTACAATAGTAATAGAATATTTAAAAAGATTAGATCCACTGTATTTCGCCGGTTCTTCTCAGTGGATTTGCTTTGGAACCGGTGGTAGACTCAATTGGCGTTCAAGAAGATACTTTGAAGGTACTATTTTGAATTTAAAAAATTGACTTTGACTTTGAAAAAAAAAAGTGACAAAATTATGCAAGGAATAATATTATTTCCTTAAAGTATTCGAAACGTTGGAAATATAAAAGTAATAATAATTCGTCAGAGGAAGTATTTTTTTTTTGTTTTTGTGTGTTATCAGTCAGTGGCAGCCAGGTAAACTTGCATTAATAATTTTTAAGTATCAACCCCAATATGTCCCACTACTGGGCGCGGGTCTCCTTCCTCGAAATCAGGCGAGTAGGATATGCACTATGAGTGCAGGATTCCTCGCCGTGTTTTCCTTCACCGGCGAGTATCATGTTCAGATACGTGGAACAATTTAAAATAATCTATTTCAAAAGGCTGGCCCATCATCGTCATAACTTGATGTAATGTGCGAATATTCTTATAATGAAACAACTTTTACGGATTTCATTGCGGTTTTATTTAGTTTTTTACAAGCCCGACGTTTCGGATACTTTACAGCAACATGATTGCGGTAAATAAAACCGCGATAAAATCCGTAAAAGTTGTTTCATTATAATGAGTGAAATTCAAGAAAACATAAGAAAACAATATGAGAATATTCTTTTACCATAAAGGTTTGCATTTAAAATTATTTGCATGTTTTTTAAGTTTTTGTATAGAAAAAAAAAACATTTCAAAAAACTATCTAAGCTACACAAAGTACGATAGAAGAAAATTCTTAATATATTTCCTTAGGGAATATCATTATGATCTGAATGCATATTATTATAATCGAATCTCGTATGTTTTTGTTTTAAACGGAGACAGATAATTGAAAAATAACAGATGTGTTATTAGACGAAGAGTTAAGCGAGGAAAAATGTCGGCCAACTAATAGAGTGACCATGATTACTACTCTAGCGCTACGCTATATTACTTTTTATCATAATACGTATATCCGAAAAAAATATGTATTATCAAATCACTAATCCAAAAACCAGACAAATGTTAGTCTGAATCATGGGCTAAATGTTCTGAAAAATGTATTTTTTTTTTGTTCTCTACTTAATCAAATTCTTTTTTTTTCTTTTACTTGTTTTTTTAGATATCTCATTTCTTACCAAATTACACAATTCTAAATCAAGGGGCTATAATATTAGAAAGAAAAAAAAACATTGAAATAACTACAGTACTTAATACTGTAGTCAAAATATTTTCCAAATATTTACTAATATTTAAGCGAAAGCTGTCTATCAAAAGTGTAAAGAATGATGATGAAAATTATTAATGTTACATTGATACTTTATGAGTAGTGTAGTACAATACAAACGCTATTATTATTATCTTAAACAAATATTATTGATATCTTGTTCTCTTTTAGAATTGGTTGATTGTATTTTTGATTTATTGTATTGTTGATTATATTCAGAGAATTTATCTTCAACATATTTTTACATCTAAAAAATATCTATAAATAATTACAATTCAACAAACAACAATTACGTAAAAAATATCCACAATATAACATAACTTATGGTGACAATAATGCATTATCTTAAGTAAGAGTCGTTTTTTCGTTAACGCCCGTAGCCAGAGACGAAAAGCTGTTATGTATTTCACTTTGACCTTTTAACGGTTTTTTTACATCAGCCAGACAAATGGAAAGTAGTCAACGTAAGGAGTACTGACAATATGTAGTGCTATGCTGCATTGCAGCCGAAGTGGCCAACACGACTAGGGTGGTTTTTCTCGCCCACCGGCGTAAATTGGCAGCTATGCAGTCACATTCGTGCGTCTTGCGAGTTTCCTCTGCATCTGCATAACTTCTGGTTGTTTTGATGTGTTTGCCTTCGAAGGCTTAAAAAAGCTTCAACTGCTCTTATATATACTAAGTACCTGGTTGACCGAGCATTTGCTCCGTACCCTAAGTGATAAAATACGATAAATTTTTTCTTCCAAAAAAAATGATCTTAAAAAAAAGGAAAAAAAAATCGGACTGGAGATTCGAACCAGGCTCGTTCGAACTTAACTGCCTAATTTCACCACTAAGCTACCATGACATATTATTTGAGAGCGAAATTTACGTTCGTATTCTAATCATATTTTATCGATGCCACAAAACACGGATAAAAAAAGTTTTCTAAAAATGTATCCTAGCTAGATCGATTTATCGCCGTTTTTAACACATGTATACAAAATTTCATGAAAATTGTTGGAGCCGTTTCCGTGATCTCGATTCTATATATATATACAAGAATTGCTCGTTTAAAGGTATAAGATTTTATCGATGCCACAAAACACGGATAAAAAAAAGTTTTCTAAAAATGTATCCTAGCTAGATCGATTTATCGTCGTTTTTAACACATGTATACAAAATTTCATGAAAATCGTTGGAGCCGTTTCCGAGATCTCGATTCTATATATATATACAAGAATTGCTCGTTTAAAGGTATAAGATTTTATCGATGCCACAAAACACGGATAAAAAAAAGTTTTCTAAAAATGTATCCTAGCTAGATCGATTTATCGTCGTTTTTAACACATGTATACAAAATTTCATGAAAATCGTTGGAGCCGTTTCCGAGATCTCGATTCTATATATATATACAAGAATTGCTCGTTTAAAGGTATAAGATTTTATCGATGCCACAAAACACGGATAAAAAAAAGTTTTCTAAAAATGTATCCTAGCTAGATCGATTTATCGTCGTTTTTAACACATGTATACAAAATTTCATGAAAATCGTTGGAGCCGTTTCCGAGATCTCGATTCTATATATATATACAAGAATTGCTCGTTTAAAGGTATAAGATTATAAATATTAATACACTCTTATATTGTTATTTTATAATTCATTGTAAAAAAAATAAAGGCGTTAAGTATATTTTGTAGAGTACCTAGTTATTTTCTATATTTTTATCGATAAAATATTCTTTTTTTTTTCTCTATTCCTCGAATTATATAGCTATTAAGAACTTATTTCAAATATCTGTGAATAGAACTTGAAAATTAATATTTATGTAATATGGAACTTGGTTCCTACCACACATTTTTTTTTCTTATTAAAAAAATACTACTTATCCGTTTTATCATACAACTAACATACAAACCACTCGTAATGTGATGCTCACAAACATTTTATTATTACAAAGGAAAACAAGACAATTGTGTTGAAACTTTTGTCGTAACTAACAAAACCATTATGATACTAAACATACGAAACTTAAGGTAATAAATATATAAGTTTAATATTAGTTAGGTTCAACTACATTATTTCTGGGTCCTCTCAACGACATAAACATAATAGATCTTTGTATTAGTAACATCTTAACATCTTAGTTATAAACCATTTTACGCCTAATATAGTCGTTTTTTTTTTCTTTTTTTGCTCATAATTTGTTCAAAATTTTTCTGAAACATTAAAACAACACAATGTTTTTTAAATACCGTTTTGAATTTAAATAATATAATTTGTAAACTGTTTAAAAAATAAACTTGTGCTCATGAGAAAGATATTTCTAGAAGATTAAGAAATATCGAGGTCTGCGAAATTAAAAAAAAAGTAAAAAAAAAATAGCAACCCATATATTATATCCTGTTGGGTACGGTTCCACTCCTCGAAATAAGCTGAGGAATGTATCGGGCCATAGGTCACCTAGGTGCTAGCCAAATGTGGGTTGGTGAACTACACACACCTTTAAAGACTTGTAATCTCGTCAGAAGTGTAGATTCCCTCACGATGTTTTTATTCACTAGTGAGCGAATCATGGCTTCGTGTTCAGGGCGCACTTAGAAATTTAGAAAAACCCATTTCAAGACACTACAGGAGAGGGTCAGGATCGAACCCGGACCCTCTCGCTTAAGAGGCCTGCCCATGCCCTCTGAATCATGGTCCCTTCGAAATGTATAAACCATGATGAAACAACTTTTACGGATTTTATCGCGGTTTATTTAGTTTTTTACAATCCCGACGTTTCGGACACTTTACAGCGACCATGGTCACGGGAGGACCATGGTCGCTGTAAAGCGACCATGGTCCTCCCGTGACCGTAAAAAACTAAATAAACCGCGATAAAATCCGTAAAAGTTGTTTCATTATAATGAGTGAAATTCGCGTAAACATAAGAAAACAATATGTATAAACCATGAATTTGTCTAATACTCAAATTACTATACTTCTATGAAAAACATTAAAATTAAATTAAAGATTCATTTAAACACGTGCTGTGTCCGACCCGGCTCACGTCAGAGTGATATATGACCGCCATTTTGTGTGACGTTTATACGCTTAGTCAAATCAGCAGTTCAAAGTCAATAACGCATCTATACTTATTGTAGTTAATTGTTAAATTGAATACGAGTATAATTTTCTTTAAAATAAATATTTTCACCCCCATTTTTAAGCACAGGAAGGCAAACGAACAGTGGAAGCCTAAATATAATGTCGAACGAATTAGTTTAGGTTCAAGCTTGTTACGCTTATGAAATTATATAAATGGAAATAAATGATAAAATAAAAGATATAAGTATATATTATTATAAAATTAAAATGTTGTACAAAATAGCTAAGTTATCAAATTAAATTTGGAAAAGACATGTTGGTCGACTGTTAAAAATATTTGAAAATAAATAATTAAATAAGCCACTCAAAGTAAAATACTCTTAATTAAAACCATGTAACATAAATATGTTACAAGCTTTCATCTTGATTTTTGAACCATTGAATTTAATTATTAAAGTCAAAATTATACACATTTATAGTGTAAACGCCTGGCACAAAATATTAAGACCTTGTGAAGGCATTGAGCACATAAGCTAATTACTCCTAGTCATATTTCGAGGAGACCCATTCAGAGCTTTAATATTTAGCGTAAATTGCCCAATTTCGACACAAACATTGCACACCTCAAGGGCCGTTTTGATCCGATTTAATATAATTCAACAATAACTTAGGGCAAAGTGATGTTACAGTCAAAGGTCTTCGATACGTATACCAAGTACCAACTAATTTGACAATTGTACGGAGGAGCATCGCAATATTATGTCTTTGATTGCGAATAATATTGTAATTTGCTTGAATTGATACGCGCTAATTGCTGGACTGCGTATTTAAATAGCGTTTTCTTGTTTATTTTTGATCGGAATTGTTATTGTGGGATCTAGTGCTCCATAGTGAAAAGATTCACGATATTTCGTATCTTAGCATACTTTCTATCCATTTATATTAAAAATCTAATGCCCTAAATTGATATTTTCACATCTAACATGGACATCTCATCCCAAACTAGACAAAGCCTGCATTTTGGCAACCAGACAATTGAGACATAGTTATATATTACTAGCTGTTGCACGCAGCTTCGCGTGCTTTAACTAAGATTTAAAACGGCTCCCTAATTTTTTGCAAATTTAATATAGACTATATTCACCGGGGATAGTGTAGCTTCTCAACAGTGAAATAATTTTTCAAATCGGTCAAGTAGTTTCGGAGCCTATTCAATACAAATAAACAATCAAATATTTCCTTTACAATATTAGTATGGACAAAATACATAATATTATAGATAAGTAAATTATTATTAAGCTCATCACACAAACATTCGTCCTGGTTTGATCCTTCGACCTTCTTCGGCTTAGGTTCACTTACCATAGGCCAGATGAATTATCAAAACGTTTTATTTCTGGACACATTGAAAACATTACTAAATTAGGTTATCGAATAATTTCTAAAGTAACCTTTATCGATATATTACGCCCATTCTTACGGAGTAGGATTGTAATCTATTTTGGTTTTGTATTATGAATTCCCCCTTTAACGTTGTAATGAGTATGTATGGCTGCGTTGACAGTTTGATCTCCTGAACTGAGAGACTCGCGAATAACGCGAAATGTATTGTTTATTTGATTTATGTTTTCCGTGAAACAAATATGCTTTGTGGAAGAATTGGCACACAGACTTTACGTTTTAGGTTGGGTAGGTCTCAATAGGATCAAAGGTAGGTCTTACGACTCGGAAAAGGTAATGAATGAGTTGCTAGATCCAGACCTAGGTGAAATTGTTGAACAATTGCGACTCTGACCTCTTACCACCAGTTGGCTCGTCGTTTTATTTGCCAGGCTAACTAAGAAAAAAGGCTATTGATTACCGATAGAAGTGAAAAATTACTTAGAATTCTGATATGAAATTTCAAAAATTAAGGCGCCGTACTCACGAGCGCTTTTTAAACGAGCGATAAAAAAGCTTTAAATGAAGTAGATGAATACTCATGTATCATTCTCATCACACGAAAGCGTTGTGAGCTCTGTTGGATTTTAGACGTTGAGTATTGGACGTTAAATCGAACTTAGCATGTGGAGCTCGCAACTGGTATCAACGTCAAGTTATTATACCTATACGCTTATTAAGCGCTCGTGGAGACAGGGCCTAACACCTTTTTTTATTTATAATTACAAACAACACGTAACAAATAGCATGTCGGTGTTGCGAAACTATAAGATATTCGTGATAAAGTTATCGGTTCAAAAACTTTATTTTACGATGTTAAATTGTAGTACAACTTACAATTGCTTTGTATCATGCAATGATTCGAACCTAATACCCATCCAGTCAGTTTTTATCCCTTGTTACGGTCCGTACATTATGTTTTTGTGTCACTGGGACCTCAGCAATCACAATTAACGTGTCCACGTGTCTCGTCTGCGATTGGACAAGCGTGTCCGAGTGTGCTGCGGGGTTCTGTAGTTTTGATAGCAACGTCGTCTATTCCAGAGACTAAGACATTATAATATGTTAAATATCCATACATATATAAGGCCCCGTTCAAACCAGCGCTTAATAAACGCCGCGTCGGAAACCGACGTTGACTTGAAATACTTAATTCGATTTAACGTCCAACGCTTAACGTCGAAAATCCTTCAATGCCTGACAAAAAAGCGTTAACAGCCTCATGGGTATCCATATGACGTGTCATTTAAAGGTTTTTAACGCTGGTTTAAGAGCGCTCTAGCAACGCTCTTATTGACAGGCAGTGGCATGTCTTTCTTAATCAAACACAAATAAGCCGTTTGACGCTGGTAACAATCACGATGGTAGTAGCCATTAATGATTTCCATTATCGGAAGTGATAAGTAGAGTACCACTTTTATTTACTTTAAGTCAAACAGTTTACACCTAAACCTAGATAATCACAGAGTCAGTTCACCTGATGGCAAGTAACAACGAGATCCACAGACACCAGCTACACTAGATGATAAGCAGGGGGCCTAGCCAAAATGCCATTACGAAAACGACAGCGACGATCGTTCGTTCGTTTGAAGTTGTGATTGGCTAAATTACGTCGTCGATCGCTCGATCGTTCAATCGACGACGTGATTTAGCCAATCACAACTTCGAACGGACGAACGATCGTCGCTGTCGTTTTCGTAATGGCATTTTGGCTAGGCCCACAGGAGCTTTACCGGCCTTAAATAAGTATAAGTGTGTAAACTTCGTATCAGTTCGGTAATAATAAGTAATCTTTGCCACTCTGATGAATCTCCCATCTCTCATCATCATCATCATTAGCTTTTATCCGTCAACTGCTGAATATACTAAGACTATCGATCCCCTGCCACTCGCATCCAACACGGAGCGGCCATTGCACGGAGATCTTCTTCCCACCTGGTTAATGGCCGACCAACACTTCGTCTACCTAAACGCGGCCTCCATTCTTGAACCTTATTGGCCCATCGACCATCTTTACTAGACTTAATCCTCAACTTTAGCACTAGAATGAGTCTCCATATTTGCCTCACCTGAATCTCCTATCTTAGCCAACAATATCTCAAATCTCACGACTGGATAAAGCCACGGAACCCCATGTCGGTAGAATGTGCGCACGTTTCTGGATCAGTATAATGAAGGTGTAAACGTCTCCGTTAGAGGCGCCGCGGACGATTACCGTCTGCGCCCGCGCAGCTCTCACAACACGAGAGCGAGGTAGCATACATTGCGCGGTTGGTACTGGGATATATATATTTTTTTAAGTCGGTTGATAACGGACAGTAAGTTCATCTTTTGGTAAGCAGGGGATAAGCAGATGTATTGCCGGCCTTTCGAATAGGAGTATGCTCTTTTTTTGAAGGTCCCTGAGTCGTGGGTGATAGCAGATTCCATATATTTGTGAAATGTAGTGAAATAAAATTTAGACATCATTCAACATGTGTTTAAATATATTTTTAATTTATTTGTGGAATCATTATTATTTTAAACATCTAAAATGAAGTATCCTTAAAATAATCTTCATCTGGAATATCTTAGTAACCCTAAAAAATATAAAGTACATCAATGAAAAAAATAGCTCTAACTACTTTTCCAACCTGATTTAAGGGCCATCTTGTAATCGGTAAGTTTATGGGTGACGTTGACCTCATCATTTACCCCTTTACCTATCAAACATATTATCGAAGGATATATTAAGACAGCGGTTCCTAAACTTTTACGATAACGGGATACTCAAACACCTCCTTTAACGGTGATATCCAAATTAAATAAAAGAAATCTAACATACAAACTTTTATTTGATTTTCATATAATATTATTTCATAATATGGCAAGGAATCGGTTGTCTTCGAGCTTACGTCGAGCTTACGTCTATATAATTTCAATAATTAATTATAACATTAGGTACTATAATATAGTTATAGCATTTGTACGCTTTTATGTAGAATATGTGAAATTCTAACTTAAAAATTAACATCATATTGTGAACTATATTCTTGCAAATAAAGATTTATTTATTTATTTGGCGTTTATTGGGGTAAGCCTATGTTCAGCTGTAAACAAAAAGAGCTGATGCTGATGATTTCAAAGGATTTACGGACAAAGATTTTACGGAATAAGGTTCAGCGTATATTAATATAAATATTTAACTCTCATACAAAACCATCAATGTACAGCGCACACGGCGTTAATCACATACAGAAGTCACTTCTAATCTCCGTAACCCATCACCGCTACTTTTATGGACCCTGGGGTCATCCTTTATGGGTTACAGAGATAATGGACAGAGGTAAGGGCCCTCAGTCAGCGTAGCCGAATTCGGTAGCATCGTCAAATATCTACGACCATAACATAACATGGTCGTACTAATATTATAAACGCGAAAGTTTGTGCGAATGTATAGATATTATATTTGTTACTCTTTCACGCTAAAACTACTGAATGAATTTTGACGAAACTTTACAATATTATAGCTTACAAGTCGGAATAGCACATAGGCTATAATTTATTCCCGTACTCCCGTCGGAATTAAAAGTAACAAAGTTATTCCTGAGAAAAGTACGCGAGCTAAAACTGCTATATTTTCATAACTTAAATTATAACATTTTCTTAACTCAGTTAAAATGCCTATTAGAAAAAAAGTAAAGTATTAACCCTTTATGTCCCACTGCTGGGAACGGGTCTCCTCCTCGAAATCAGGCGAGGAGGGTAATGGGCCAATAGTTTAGAGGGTTACCAAACCACTTAGCCATGATTAATGAAAATGTCTATTAACACTCATTTAATAGGATCAGTAGTTTAGAGACTACAATACATAATATAATCACAGATAAACTATAACTACTAAAAACCCTTTCAACTTTAGTCGGATGAAACATACCCAGGCAAAGCCACTTACAATTTCTTCCCCGCATCATTACCGAGCCAAATCTTAACCCCATGAATATGGAATGACACGCCACGCACGCAATTAATACGGCATTTCCCGGAATTACCGCGGGAATACGGGAATACGGGAAAAACGAGAAATTAAGGAAGAGGGGACATAAATATGTAGCGCCCATACATATTCATGTTCTCATGTTTTTTGTAATAGGCCACATAATTAAAACCAATATACGGTATTGGCGGGTGGAACTCCCGATGGAGTGGTGATGGTCCGAGGATAGTCCACTACCTTGGCACGATATTGCCTGTGGGAAGGATGCGCTGTGCCCTGATAATCAATGTTACCTCCTTAAAATAGTTTTGCTTTGTTTCGAGCAAGGCGTGACGCGGTGTAATTACTGACATTAAGACATCTTACGTCGAAGGGCAACGCATGAAAGTAGAAAGCATAAAGCCTTGGCTAGTACCAGGTCTACACGTCAATGTTCTTCGACGGCGACGTTCACGGGACGCCCTGTTAATCTAAAACATCTGTGAATAAAAATGCATCAGAATTGATTATTAATGTAAATGCGAGTTAAGAGTTAGTTTGAAACAACTAAGGCTACCGATATGACGCGATAAGTTCGTTGAAGTGGTAGGCTGGTCACACACTCAGAAGAACGGATGATATTGGCCCAATAAGGTTTAAGAGTGGAGGTCGCGGTGGGCCATTAACCAGGTGGGAAGGCGATCACTGTGCAGTGGCGCGTTGGATGCGAGTGGCAAGGGATCGGTCGTCTTGGCGTTCATTGAGGGAGGACTATGCTATATTCAGCGGAGGACGAGTGAAGGCTGATGATGATGATAATGAGCGTAAGTTTATTGGTTTAAAAATTTTAGCAATGGAAAGGGTAATTGGTGAATAACTTAAACTATCTTCTATCTCCGTACTTCCACGGTAACGGAAACTACGTAGTCAAAAGGCAGGGTGCTCTAGTAATTAGCAAGAATCAACAATGAAGTGTGGACTCATAACAGCGTCATACGGTCATACCGCTGTCGCGTCACGGCGCTGGTGTGATTTTGACTGTCAAGGCACACAGATCATGTCTAAAATTTCGACGTCCGTATAATAGTCGAGCTGTGTTCTGATGATGGACGGAGGCTGAGTGGCCACCTGTTACGTGAGGAGACAAATCGACGGCGTGAAGGGGATCATGTCGGTGGAATCTTGGACGGGGCTCGCATATCAATGGGTAATGACCCGTGCAGCGATGGAAGCGCTTTTTTGTATTTTGATAAAACGTTTAGTGTCAGTCGGCCATTAACCGGGTGGGAAGACGATATCCATGCTGTGGCCATATGCGAGCAGCGAATGCTGTTGGTGATGACCATATTTTACGGAGGGTAATGGTAAGAAGGACCCATCTCTTGGATAAAGAGTGTCCACGAACATTTAGTCTGTGTGGAGAAGTTGGAATGGCGGCAAAGCCAAGGGGGGAGGGGTCCCTTACGTCACCATCAATCAAAATCCATCCATCCCGAAACAGTCTGCCACAATATTTGCGAACCAATCACATTATAATATATGGATCGAGTTTTGAAGACAAACACTATAGAAAACCACCAGAACAGTCACTATGCAACACCGCCACAACAGTCCCATACAGAAAACCGCCCCAGAACAATTTTCCGCAGCATTCGCGAATCAATCACTATAGAAAGCCACTCCAGAATAATAAAATTTGAAATAATAATTAATTGACGGAAAATAGAAAAAACACAACGATAGCCTGGACGTTTCCCGACATTCCTCCATATTTATTTTATTTTTATTGCTTTAGAAACAGGCTAAGATCAGAGGCCATACTGCCAAGTCTGCCGTAAACTACATTTAGTCTGTAATATAGAGAAATGGCGGGAAACGCCAAGAGGTGCGGTTTCACCTTTCACGTCAATCAATCAACTATCACTTCCAACTCCACCTATCCCGAGTAGTCTACTACAATATTTGCCAACCAATCACATTATAATATATGAATTTAGTTTTTAAAACAAACACTATAATTTGTAGAAAACCACTCCGAATGAGTAAGTAAATAATAATAATTAACTAACGCGAAACCAAACGAACAAGCTCCGACAGTTTTAGCGCTCATTATAATATTTTAAAATCAGAACGACATTTGAGGAATCACTTGAATACTTTTTTAAATCAACTTATTAGCGTTAAGATAATGCTACATAAAAACAACTTTGTTATAACAGGATCTACGGCAACTAACTAACCTTGCTACCTGTTAGAATAGTTACTGCGATCATATCCAAGGTAAGAGGAAAACTTTTAACAGGTTTTTTAATTTTAAAAGTACTGGCCGTTAAAGAAATTCCAAATTCAAATTATGAGAAAGGTAGTTGAAAATTGGTTTAAACTTTTACTTTAAAGATATATTATGGAGTATTAGGCAGATGGTTAGTACCACTATAAAATGGTAAACGTGGATGGTGGTGGAATAAAAAATAAAGTATCAACTGATCAATACCACTGTACCTCCATAGTAAGCCGATGCACTGGACCACCTAACGTTGCGCCTTAACACCTTAATACCCTCGAAATCAGGCGAGGAAGGTTTTGGGGTCACTGATGCGCTGGTCCAATGCGGGTTGGTGAAATTCACACACCTTCAAAGACGTTCAATCTCATCAAGCCTGCAGTTTTCCTTACGATGTTTTCCTTCATCTGTAAGCAAGCGATAGTCTCATGTTCAGATATTTTCCTTCATCTGTGAGCAGCGATAGTCTCGTGTTCAAATGAACTTAGAAATTTAGAAAAACCAATTTCCATTTGTCCATTGACCACGGACCTCGCTCAAGAAGCCGAGCCCATACCCACTAGACAATTATTGTCACCCTCTGTATTTATATAATATATCCTTATAAAATTTATCTTAAAAGTCACATTATTTAACAAAAAAGGGTAAAAAGTTTCTTCACACTAATCAAAAACAGCCATTCTATCTTCAAGCGTTAAAGCGCTTTTCTCCGCTAAGTTATTCTCGTCACGAAGTCTCGCTGAGTGACAGGTGCAGCGGAAAAAATTGAATTCATCAGACGAGGGTATTCTTTCTATTGAATCAGTTTGGTTCATCCATTCTTAGAGATGTAATTTAAGAAAACAAAATATAAGAATTCGTAACTTGTGATTTTGGGTTGCCATATAAATATTTTTATTAGATATTTAGTAAGTAATAATAAGCAAAATAATAAGTGACTAGCTACAACGAGGCACCCGAAAATATTTTTCACGCTCGTTCCGTTGTTCCATGCGATGAGATAGCTTAATTTACTTACTTACTTACTTACTGTGCACGAGCAAAAGAGACGAAAGACATTAACACAGACGCGTATGTGGCATAAGCGACGAAAGTATAAAATAAATCATATAAAATAAACTACACAATTAAATAACATGATTTATCCCAATTCGCTAGATAAGTAGCATTACTATCGTTTCTGAAAATTACGAAGTATTATAACATAATAGCATAGGAATAAGCATCGAAAAAGTCTTTGGACTTAAAATGCATCGGAGAATTTTTTACCAATCATATTTTTTTTTCTCAGTTCGTTGGAATACACGATGGAATATAAAATAATAAAATTTCACTTACATAATTAACTTACTTTCCTTACAATGACGAAAGGATACAATGTCAAAACTTCGAATCCTTCGTCCTAAGTAGTAACTAATAATAATTATTATAATTAAGTTACAGGTTAACAAGTAGCCATGGGCGTAAATCTAATGTTTCTAGAACTATTTGTTGTATAATGTAGATCATTAAAAAAAAACTTTTATTGTAAATGATCATAATATTCTAGCTATTATTAAGATTTTTACAAACCCTACATTTCGAATACTTTACAACCATGGTCAGGAAAATCCGCCCCCGAAATCCCGGTGGTCAGCCAGTGGCCATAATAGCTCCTAAACGTCAGGATTGTAAAAATAAATGAAATGGATGGAAATGCAATGACTAGGGATCCTTCGTCTCAAGATAGGCAACACATTTGGCCTGGACTAGTCAAGTGAACTCCTAAGGTAAGCGACTCTGGCCATTTACCATATAAAGACTCAACTGCTCATTTAGCTATTAAAACAAAAATAAAAAGACATTCCCAAAACGTTTACACTACAGTAATATTCACGTAAAAATCCCTCTATTACTAATTCACAAAACTCTAAAACGTCTTGGAATTAAATTAAAATATTCAGCATCATAATTCAAATTCTCCGACAAGATAAAGCACGGCAGCGAGCAGACACCGGTCCAGACGCTTCGGAGTCTGTACTCTGTATTACCACAGAAATATTTTTATTATAATTAAAATACGTTTTGGAATCTCGAGTATTCGCCTTACATTTTGATCTTGAATTTTGATTTTGTCGGGATTAATAATAGATTCTTTGGTTTAAATTCAATGAAATATGTAGACATGGATATGCCGTGCCGCGTGTATAGGTTAACAGCGTTACACATAGGCATAGACAAATTCTAACAAAACCAGAGACTATAACTTATTATACTTGACGTAGACAATTCATATATGGACCTTCCATGTTCATCTTACTCAGTCTGTTAGATCTACTAACAGAATTTTTTTAAGCCATAAAGAGGCGAACGAACTTTTGGCATTTCTAGGTAATCCATCTGCTCACCTACCTACCGATTAAGCTTAAAAGCCATCAGGTGTAAATGTCTAGACCTTTCGAAAAAAAAAAAGGATTTTGGTGACCTCGACGTATATATCCACACAACCAGAGGTTATGCAAATGTGTTAGCCTTCTCTTTCCTATCCCTTTTATGTGCCAGGAAACTTACAAACCACACAAAACACAACAGCATTGCAGCAAGAGGTATCACCCTGGTCGCACCCGATCAATTCGGCTGCAAAACAGCAAACTCAAAACTGCCGTTTAATTAGTTTGGCATTGTTCTGAAAAAAAGAGCAGAATAGATTTGTCTGGATATTTACGGGAGGTGTTTGTTATTTAACTCGTTCTAGTTAATGGGCGATGCTAACCACATTCGGATGACACGTCTCTCAGTTATCTTATCCAATAGATAAAAAAGCATATTATTTCTAAGAAGCTGCTCACAGAATTTTGGAGATAAATACACGCCATTTTTTTTTTTGTTTAAGTCAATATCCAATTCATCCCGTAGATAAAGATTTGAACAAAACAAACAGAAATCCAATAAATACTTGCATACGATAAATCTGCAGAGTACTTTTATAACAGCGAAACTCTCGTAGGAAAGCAATAAGACAGAAACAATATGCGGAAGGGGTCTGGAGATGCCATCCATCGAACTCCTTTAGACTATTCCCTCTCCTATCTGTTTCAATTCGCTCATTAAGTACAATAAGAGTTACACTATCAATTTCGGCTCTCTATCCGCCTTGACCATCGTTCTTGTGCGGATAGGACGTCTCTAACCCGTTGGGATAGGGTTGGGTTTGGTGTGAGCGGGCCGGATTAGCTTGGTGATGCATGGAGCCTGTCCATTCATTGTGGAGAGCATAGATTGATGGGCGGGGCCGGCAAGGTACGTGGTATACCGCAAACTACTGCCTTTTACAGCACGCGATCAAAGTCGTGAACGTATTATACTATCCAATTAAATGACGCTTTCATTTCTTCTCCTTTGCGTAGCCTGACTTTAACAAAAAGCCTGACTTTAACAATAATCATCAGATTATATGATGACATCTGAGGGTATAACATTTTTGAATTTAGATTTTTTTTCGGTAAGACTTACAGCTATGTTTCAAAGTACGACTATCGTACAATAAGAGTTATTTTACGATCTCGACTTCTTCTTTTCTTGATTTAGCTGAACCATGATATTATAAAAGTATTTTGTAGAGAATAATTATTACAACCAAGACGAAGTAAAGCGGATTGTGCCAAGTGGTAAACTAAATAAAAAAATAGAAGAGAACAACCGCTTTATCAGGTCTTTGTATTTAATAGTTACCACAGTCGTTAAGTATACCCACCAACCGCAGGCCGCAGTGGATGAAGGATTTGTTGTTAGCAGTGCTGATAGTTTTCTTAAATATTAATAATAATATCTATTGGCGCTTTTTACACCACGTCAATCTGGTCTCGTGGTAAGTTCTCGGCGAAATTGTGTGTACCAGGAAATATAATTAATACTTTGATATTAATATCTTTAAGATTTTTATACCTGGCGAGATTGAAACCCGCTAATCAGACTTGAGAACTAACGCGCTAATCATTGAGACAAAGTCGTCTATCAAAAACTTCTACGATTTTCTTGAAAGTTACGACATATCGTATCGTACCGTGTACACCGACTGTCGTTAGCTCAGCAGAGTTAAGTTGATATATAGCTGGTAGTTAAGCGTAGGTGAGAGCCGCGAACTAAGATCGTATCTTAAAAACCGCCATTTTAACTTATTTGGTGCATTCAAATAAATTGCCCAATAAAAATATATACAGGTGATGTAATCTCATTACGTTGTGTTATACCGTGTATGCGTATTCTTGATTTTATCTTGTTGAGAACCAAAATACAATAATGGTTCAGCTCGTTGTATTTTTTTGTATATTTCATCATCATCATCATCATCATCAGCATCAGCCTTTATCCGTCCACTGCTGAACATAGGCCTCCCTCAACGAACGCCAAGACGACCGATCCCTTGCTACGCGCATCCAACACGGACCTGCCACTGCACGGATATCGTCTTCCGGCCTGGTTAATGGCCGACCAACACTTTACCTTAACGCGGCCTCCACTCTTGAACCTTAATGGCCCATCGGCCATCCGTTCTTCTGAGTTGTATACTTAAGACGCAATAAAGTTAACTTTGGGTATTCTTGAATACCTCTGAAATCAGTGACTGGTGGAAGAGATATGGTGGAATAGGCAGACATAATATTAAATTTACCTAAGTATATAAAATAATTGAATTGAAATGGATTTTTCTAAATTTACAAGTTCACCCTGAACTCGGGACCAACGCTCACTCACCAGTGAAGGAAAATATCGTGAGGAAACCTGTATGCCTGATGAGATTAAAAGTCTTTGAAGGTATGTGAAGTTCAGCAACCTACATCGGGCCAGCGCATCGGTGAACTATGGGCGTATACCCTCCTCGGCTGATTTCGAGGAGAAGACCCGTGCCCAGCAGTGGGACATATTATATTGTGAGTTGATACTTTTTTTTTTAAGTTACAGCGGTATGCCATGCCTAGGAGGTACGCTCTATCCCAAGGTGTGGTATCTTCAATGAAGTATTTTACTTTGTAATATCCTTTACCACACAAACGCTTTTTGATAACTTTTTTAACTTTATTGATGGATAGATTTTTAACGTTTTCTGGGATCCTATTGTAAAAGCGTATACAGTTGCCTGTAAAAGACTTGCTTACTTTTGTAAGTCTGACAAAGTCTGAACTCTGAGTCTGAGTCTGAAGTTTTGTAAGTCTGAGTTTTGTAAGACTGGGGCATCTAGCCTGTGTCTCTAATTATATCCCTATTATGAATATCACTTTTTTATTGAAATCGTTCATATATATTGTGAACACATAGAAGAGTAATGCCGTGAGCGTAAAATCCGTAAATGTAATTTTATTATATCAATAAATCTCAAAATAATGTATTTAAAATACATTCCCCAAATCGGAATGCTCCTCACGTTTTTGGCTCCATAAAAAATAACAATTGTACAGACACACTATTAACACTCCTTGCTTTGCCTACATGCCAAGTAAATTGCACCCGAAATTCCATCTATGGTTCTTATCGTCAAGTATTATAGTCCATATTGGTGTAACCGGTAGTTGTTGGGTGCGAGGGAGGTTGGTCGAAAGATTGCGTGGTTGCCAAGAGATGGTCACTGGGGTTAAGCTGCTCTTTTTGAATTCATACCGCACTTATATCAAAACGACTTTTGCAAAGGGCGCGTTGTACATTGCTTGTTTTACAGACTATGTGTTATTATTGAATGGTTTTAAGAATGGAAACACTGTTTCCTACTGATACAGACACGCAAGGAAATATTATAATAATACAAGCAGCGTGCCGCGGTTTCACCCGCGCATTTCCCATTCCCGTGGAACTACAGGGATAAATACTACTTGTACACCAGCCTATTACAGATATAGCCTTTGTGTTATTCTGGTGTGTAAGCTATATTATACTAAACTTTCATAATAATCCATTCAGTAGTTTTTAAGTACGTGAAGGAGTGACAAACATCCATACTCACAAACTTTCGCATTTATAATATTAGAAGGATTACGTGAAATATATAAGTCACCAGTCAAAGAAGACACACGAAAAGACACACTTAGAGATAAGTTTAAAACAGTAAATATTATGACATTGTATTGCCAATATATTTTTGAAAATCTTATGTATGTACACAAAAATATTCAAAAATTCGAGAAAAAATGTGATCGACATAATGTTAATACTAGAAATAAAAATAAACTTGCTGTGCCCAGCTCAAGGCTCCATAAAATTAGTAACTCCTTTACGGGTAATTGTATACGTTTTTGTAATAAACTTCCCGACAATATAAAACATTTGTCAATTAATAAATTTAAATGTATCATTAAACAAAAAATTATATTAAAATCCTATTATAATGTAAAAGAATATATAAATGATAAAAACGCTTGAAAATGAATCGCTCTAGATTTAAGTGACTTTGTGAAATAATGATCACAATTAAAAGAATGATAGGAACCCAGCAGAGTTTCTTGTAGGTATCTTCTCTGACATGGGCGCGTTGCGAACCCTCATTTTAAACTTAGCCGTTAAGACGATCATAAGTGATCATTATAAAGATCCTATATGTGAAATTAAACAATAAACAAATAAACAAACTTAACATATTTTACACTTTCTAAGATCGAACTCAGAACCGCAAAACAGTTAACGTTTTACTAAAATTTAATTTAGGATACACGAACTTAGAGCAGTTTGTAAGCCATAGAGAAATCCATCTATATGCAAAATTGCAAATTAACTTTTCTTCTTTATTAAATTTATTCTGAATTTGTTAAAATTATTCATAGCTACTTAGCGCTAGAGTTCCTTTTGTTGAATTAAAACTATTCAACTTAAATTACCGACTGGATTCTGTTAGAGAAAATGTTTGCTAAGACTTTGTAAATAACGTTTTTTTATATTCAATAGCCAATATATTTCGAAAGGAAATTTCTCTGAATCTTTATAAAACATGTCTTCTTTATAAGATTTGGTATATGTACATTATTAACTGTATAAGCTGACCGACGAGCTGCCCGATGGTACGTGGACAACGTCACCCATGAAAAATCACCTGTCAATTTTGAGACGTAAGATTCAATATTCAATAGCAATATCCTGCTATTTTTCCAAAACACAACAAAGTAAGTAAATATAAAATAGCTAATAAAATATTTTGTTAAGGCTTGCTATTTTTAGTTACCTTTGCTTGGACTTTATTTTTCCTTCTATAATATATATTTTTATTTGTTTATACATTCATCGGTGTATATACAAAAATATAATATTAGTACGATCAAATAAGCGAGCAATGTATACGATGCAACTTTTCAGAGTCGCTACACCTTACCCGTCATTGACCTGCCAATTTTCGCCAGTCCGGGGCGGCCATATTGAATTTTTTTCAATGGACGTTTCGCTTTTCCCTATTGTGAATGAAAATAATCTCTTTTGTAGGTTTTAAATATTTTTCGTGTTAAATCTTGATAAAATTTTGAATTAATAATCCTTTCGGCCAGTCGTAGCGATGGTTACAAAGAACGTAGATTTAATTCCAAAACATACAATATTTTGTTTTTTTTCGGATGGATCTATGCTAATGGCCCTAATGGCCGTAATGCTTCTTCGGAAGTGGGGTGAGCCGGTTGGTATCACCCAGTAGAATATTTTGTATATAATATTATGTTCGTACAGGATTTTGTGTTGAACGAAATTTCCTCTGACTGTAATGTTATTCTTACGTTTCATCAATATCATCAAAAACAATATCACTTTTAACTTTTCCTCACTGGACTCTTTCCTTCACAAACGCCAAGACTGCTTAACATATAAAATAAATTTCAAAACCTCGGTGCCAAGCCAAGTAATTAGTAACAACAATGATCATGTCCTAACGCCCGGTTTCTAAAAGGCTGATCAACGCAAAAATTAACTGATCAATTGTAAAACCTGTTTTTAAGTGTCGAATGAGTTGCTAGAAGCATGGTTAAATTACATAATTAGATCAGACTGTCAGTTGACATAACAACTACAATGAAAAGCGGTTTCGAATTTGACTCTAGAATCGTATGTTAACCCCCATTAACAGTCATGTTAGTTGACTTTGACCAGCGTTTCAGAAACCGCTGGCGTTAGTGTATAAATGTCAAAATATAGTAGGTCAATGATTGATGAAATTATTATATAAATAACTAATTTATTCACCACAAAAACCATTTTGAAACACATAAAATAAAAGTGCGAAGGTAGGATCCGCATATAAATGGATATAGGTCAAAGACCATATAATTAGTGATAAATACACAGTAACAGCTAATCGTGTCGTTACTCCGTAAGTTGACTCATTAAAATTGTCTACCTTGTAGGAAGCCATCGATCATACCGTATGCAAAGCTGTCTTAGCCGGCTTAATGTAGCGTCCGCAAAAAAATATAGGTAATTTGGCTTACGGAAATAAAGGGCCAGGCAGCAGGAAACAATGACATAGGATAGCAAATTGTTGGACATTTTATTACACGTTCGTGGGTTCTCATCTCGTCTAGATATTTCTTTTTTGCTGTATAGCTAACAGGTCTATACCGCAGAGTTTGAAGACAAAAGTCTTCAACCAATGCGTTCTCCCCGTGATGGGGCTGAAACGTGGCCTCTTAATTTACGGCTGGTCCATAAGTTTGCCGTAGCTCAACGTGCTATGGAGCGTGCTATGCTGGGTGTTTCTTTGGCAGATAGGATTCGAAACGAAGACCTTCGCTAGAAAACTTAAATTATCGATATCACACGAAGAATGTGCACTTTGGTCGGATAAAAGCAAATGATGATGATGAACATCATCACCATCATCATATTACATTTTAAAAAATCATGATTTTTGGAAACATCAAGATCACGCTTGTAAGTGTTTTTATATAAGTAGCTGGATTATCAGAGGATTAATGGCTGTGTCGCCGGCCTTTCTAATAAAATTATGACTAGGCTCTCTTCTTGAACATTCGTTAGTTGTACCTTCATCTGTAGTGCTATTCTGTAAAAACCCATTTCGATATCGAGCTTCACCTGAGTGATAGCGCTCACTTCACGCTCACTTCGAAAGCGAACTCACTTGATCTTGATTAGGTAAGCGGTAATACCCGTTACGAAATACCGAATTCATACTAATAATGTTAACAATCTCACGCAACAGGGTTCGACGCGTCGCCACACTCACACGTGTGTCGCTGCCGGGACTGTCGAGTTTTAAAGAATACGAATTCGATATTATCTCACCGCGGATTCCGCTCATTTTCGATCATTTTCCCGAAAGTTCCAGCGACAGTAATAATGAAGGACATAAGTCACATCTCGAGCGTAACAAACTGACAAACATTTCTTGTCATTAAACATCGCATATTTGGACGGAAATAAATTTGACACGTTATACAAATATGAGACTTACACTTCTTACGAAGAAATGAGATATTAAGACGACGAGCAAATACTTGAACAATAAAAGAACGTTAAAATACGACTTGAATTACAAAAAGTAGGCATCGATTTTCGTATTATTATGTTAACTTTTGTTGAAGTGAAACTTCTTTAGAATCGTTGTGATTTCAAACCTGACACAACGGAAAAAACGACAGGTAAGAGACACAAATACAAAAGAGCGAGAGAGCAAATGTCGGTGTGTATGTATATTGCACACTGTTTAATACTTGCTTGTATTTGAGCATTTAACGTGTGTTTCACTTCTATCGTGTGTGAATCGCACACACACCTTTTTTCTTACAGAATAACACTGCTGGGCCTGGTGTAGAGATAAATACAGGTTTACTTGTCAATTCATAATGTAATATGTCTATTACAGTAGACTCTACAGAATATGTCTATTAGACATATTCTAAAAAAAAAGCTCTACTGAGTAGGGCTGTTGTGTACACGTACATGTAAAAATATCTTTTACTTGATTTTACCGTAATGAATATAATTAATTCATTGCACATTTCACAATAATACATTCGCTGATGATTTTTAAACGTTAAGTTAATGAAATGATGTAAATTATTGAATTGGTATTGATTTCATTAAACAGATACGTAATAAAATTGTGTAATCTGCTTAATTTGCTGATCATACTTCGTTGACTACTAAACGCGCTGTAATTGGGTTTGAGTCACGAGCTGAAGCGATTCGATGGAAATAATATGCGGTACTTCCAAAGTTCGTAAAAAGGTAATGCCAACCTTCTTCCACTTCACCTAAACATTCACCTTCACATACTTAAAGCCTCGAAGATCGTGCGAATTTGCTCAAAAAGTTTTTTCATTAATTGACAGGCATTATTGATATCTTTTTGGCCCCGGTCACTCGACGTGAGTTTATAATAGGTAATATGCCAAATGGCACACTAACACTAACACTCAAAAGCTGATAAAGCGCCACAACACTACAGACTTAGACCATCTCTGGGCATATTTTCAGGTGCGCCATAAGTTGGCTAAACAAAAAATCAATAAATACTGTTTAATGACTGATAACAATGCAAAAAAAATCCACCAGAGACTAGCACTCATTATACTTGATGTAAACAACTCATCATGAACCTTCCATACATACCCTTCCTTTTATACATCAGTTATTTTTTATGTCTATGTCCGTTCGACTCCTCTCCTAAATTGAATAGTCTGAGCCTTGTGGCGACTACTGACACTCGTAGACATCGGCACAACCAAAGGTTTTGACAAACCGCACGAAACGCCTGTCGCGCGGCCCAATCCAGCTGTAATGCACTACCTCTTACAATTTATAGATATCCACGTACATTATGGCTATTATAAGAAAAAAAAGCATAAACTGCAGTGCTATTCCGTAAGAAACGCAGCGCTATCGCAACGCTTTGACAGCGTTGTGAATTCAACTTGGTATTCACTAACCTTGTCAAACCATATCAAACATCCTAGCGCCGTCAACGCTGTGGGCACGACGAGCTCGTCGCAGCGTTGCGACAGCGCTGCGTTTCTTCCAGAATAGCTCTGCTGAAGGAATGCACAAGTATAATAAGTTATAAAATAATATTTAATTCTTAAATCAATTATTTTCCGCACCGCTGTCTCCTGTACCCGGCACCGGTCCTGAAAATCCATGAGTCAGAATATGCAGCGTTATCAAAAAGCCCTTCGCAAACAACTGAAATGTGGTGCATCGAACAAAGCATTCGTCAATATTTACACAATTGCTTAGCGCATTACCCTCTAGGTTTATACGAACGCTAACAACAAAGAAAACCCCACAGGTTAGTTTCAAGAGAAAACATATTAAGGTTCTAAGGAGTGAAATTTTTCAGGTAGTTGACGAAAAACCGTGTTTACTTGGTCTCCAAAAACTGGTGAAGTATACAGACGTCTACATTCGGTTCGACTCGACATGGACTCGACGTCAATTTGTATCGATTTCGTTGAATCGGGTTACTCGGATCGTCTCAACGTAAAGCAAATCAAGCGAATGGAAGTTACTGGGCAACATTTAACATGAATCACGGTATACCGGGTTCCCTTGACTTGACTCGACATCAAACCAACGACCACAAATTAATACACGCAAAAGTACAGTATCGACAATTATATTATGTCCCACTGTTTTGTATGGATCTCCTCGAAATCAGGCGAAAAGGGTATTATGCCAAAATTTACAATGCGCTACAATGCAGGTAAACTTCAGACACTTTCAAAGACTTTAAAATCTCTTCGGACACGCAGGTTTCCTCGCGATGTTATCCTTCGCCGGTGATCGAGCGATGATCATGTGCTTAGGGTGCACTTAGAAATTTTGAAAAACCATTTCTACTCACCACAGGACAGGATCGAACCCGGACCCTCACGCTTAAGAGGCCGAGCTTATTACTGGACCGACGTCTCTCATCATTATTTAGTAGACTGAATTTAAATTATTATACCTCATGTTGGTATTGCGTTACGTAAATACACGCTTCACTACCTCGAATTATTTCGAGGAAAATAATGAGGCAAATGATTTATCAACAGATCTCGCAACCTATACTCAACAGCACTTAACATTATCAAGGTGTTTCATGGTATTTAATTTCACACTCCGCTGAGCACCAAAAGAGCTAAAGGTATACTTGTATCTGAGATTGCTTAGTAGAATTCTTTTATGACCTAAGCTAGCTTTATTTCGCGGCTTTTCTCGGTTTCCATACAAAATTTAATCCCCTATTTAAGGGAGGTTTTAATAAGCTTTTTTACATCAATAAGTAGCTGTCCTTTCCCAAGTTCTAATCTATCTCTGTTCCAAATTTCTTCAAAATCGGTTCAGTGGTTTAGGCGTGAAAGGGTAATAAAGGGGACAGACAAACAGAGTTACTTTCGCATTTATAATATTAGTAAGGATTATAATGCTGTAGAGAGTGTTGGCAACTTATAAAGAAGGAAATAAGCGTAGTCACTACATATTATAAAACAAAGTCGCTTTTTCTGTCCCTATATCCCTTTGTACGCTTAAATCTTTAAAATTACGCTACAGATTTTGATGCGGTTTTTTTTAATGGATAGGGCAATTCAAGAGGAAGGTTTATGTACATAATTTATTAAGTTTTTATATACATTGGCTAAGATATAACAATAATTGTTGGAGAAGTCGGACAAAAATAGGCCGTCTGGGAGTTTTCAACGAAAACGCTGCCTAAACCCTTTGAGATATAACAAAATACTGTATGGTGGAATTGTGTATCTTAAATAGGTCTACAAAAAAGTCCGCGATGGCATATGTCTATCTGTTAAGAATATCATACTAAATCCATTTAATACTTTAAAAAAATGGGCAATTATAACGTGATAATTTGAAAGTTATTTACACAAATACGGTATGAATCCTAATCTTTTTTAATCAGTTAATTTGCTTAAGAACTTCATGATGACTATTTTTCCCCTTTACATCATGCAAATTAAATGAATACTTCAGGAGATATGGCAAAATCAAAATAATACGCAAGAAAATAAATCGTGTTGCCGTGATTCGAACGGCAGATCTAAGTTCACGCGGGCGAAGCTGCGGGTAACAGCTAGTATAGATATAAAAAACTTTACTGATGTGTGCTAGTATTATTTAAAATTAGTATTAAAATATACGAACACTCCCCTTAATATATAGATAAATAATAACTCGTCTTCAATACAGACAACCGGACCAAAATCTTTATAGTCACATAAATTTATTTTTATAACTTTTCGCCGAACCCCAAATCTCCGAGTTGAAGTATTCTGGCGCGTCCAACGAACATCTCAGGCGATCCGTCAAATCGTCAGATCAAACGAATGCAAGTAAATGTTGTACGCAATGTTTGATTCACTTTTATACATACCTATGTAATGTTGTATATTATTTGTATTGTGATTTAATAGAAGAGAGAATACCATTAATATTATCAACTTCTACTAGGTATAGGTTTGGATCCCCACCACGGTTCAGGCCTTGTCGTGGCGGTGGGGCTCAGTAGCACAGGAAGCGAATTGAGCCAAGGGGGCTCTTTGCACCCCTCTTATAAGAAGAGGGGGCAAAAGAGTAGGTGGCAAGGAGAGAGGACGAGAACCTCGCCTCATTGCAGTATCCCGACGTTGAGAGGGGTTGTTCTGTGGTGCGGGCAACCCCTCTGTGGAGGTGGCGTCGGTCCTCTGAGGGACTGACTAGCCGTCGAGGTGTCCTGTTGCTTGTAGATCCGGGGCACCTCACCAAAGGCGGCATTAGTGGCACTCACCGGGTTTTAGTGGGTAGAGCTCATGGGGACCACATGGGGTATGTGAGACTCGCTGGGGAGACCCTCTCCCCCGCGGCATGCCTGAGCACGTTCGTGGCATTAAAGATAAAAAAAGATATAGGTTTTGATGAACGATAAGACGGCTACTCACTTTTATCTAGAACCATTTCATTATAGGCGAACCTTATATTATTATATTTCTCTTGGCTGATTCCCCTTCTCGATCGGAGGACGTAGCTGATCTTCTCACATCTTCAAAGAATGACATCAGATATGCATAATATTCTTACCATGGCTCCCTTTACCTACAAGTGACGTGCAATAGAAAAAAAAGGACCTAATAGCTTGACTTTTAATTCACTCCCGGTGGTACTAGGACATCCTTATTTATACCTTCGAGCATGTCCTTCTACTAGAGCCGTTAATTCACATGACAATTGTATTTATCGAATCTTACAAAACAATTTTTATAAATATTGCGGTTCAGATTTTACATGCCCGTCGTTTCGAATACTTTACTGTAAGAAACTTGATAAGCCGCGATAAAATCCGTAAAATATGTTGTTTCATTATAATGAGTGAAATTCGCGTAAACATAAGAAAGCAAAAATAAAAATGTAAAAAAAAATGAAAAAGAAATGTGGTGTCGTGGGACACCAGGTAGGGAAGTTCCTTCGGCTAAAAAAGAGGTATTATACACTACTCGCTTGTGTATGCGACTGTCGCGCCTGCGCACGTCTCATTTAACGCTTTTTATTCCACGCAATTTTTCTTACGGTTTTACTATCACATTTTTTTCAGTTCGGTCGCGCAGCAAAATCCCTATCCCCTCCAAGCTTGCCGTAAGGAACTTCGTTCCAAAAAAATTGTGTGTGCGATTCACACACGATAGAAGTGAAACACACGTTAAATTCTCAAATACAAGCAAGTATTAAACAGTATGCAATATACATACACCATGTCACACCGACATTTGCTCTCTCGCTCTTTTGTATTTGTGTCTCTTACCTGTCGTTTTTTCCGTTGCAACCGGTTTCAAATCACAACGATTCTAAAGAAGTTTCACCTCAACAAAAGTTAACATAATACGAAAATCTATGCCTACTTTTTGTAATTCAAGTCGTATTTTAACGTTCTTTTATTGTTCAAGTATTTGCTTGTCATCTTAATATCTCATTTCTTCGTAAGAAGTGTAACTCTCATATTTGTATAACGTGTCAAATTTATTTCCGTCCAAATATGCGATGTTTAATGACAAGAAATGTTTGTCAGTTTGTTACGGTCGAGATGTGACTTATGTCCTTCATTATTACTGTCGCCGGAACTTTCGGGAAAATGATTTAATTTGTATTTTTAGATGCCATTGTCATATTTGAAATAAAAGTGGGTCACATGGTCGCGAGTTCAAATACCGACGAATTTTTAAGTATCTGTATAATAATACTAGCTGTTGCACACAGCTTCGCCTGCATCAACTAAGATTTAAAACGGGTCCCTAACTTTTTTTGAAAATTTAATATAGTCTTTGTTCTTCGGGGATAGTGTAGCTTCCCAACAGTGAAAGAATTTTTCAAATCGGTCAAGTAGTTTCGGAGCCTATTCAATACAAACAAACAATCAAATCTTTCCTCTTTATAATATTAGTATATATTAATATGATAATAAATTTAACGTAATATAATTTATGCGTTTGTATATAACTCAATTCCTCTTAATCAGCGGATTTTAATAAAATGTAGCCAGTAGTAGTAATGTAGAGTAGCCAGGGCTACTCATTCAGAACTATCCTAGTGAGTCCTAATAGGACCTGACACCAACCCTGGTCAATCCTTAAAGGATTTCTCTTTATCTACAATTAAGGCAACTCATTCATTCATTGCCTATCCCGAGGCGTAAGATAGTAAATCTCCAGTAATTAGTGTAATTAGCGGCACGGAGATTCTTCTCTGCTCTTCTTTTAGCAAGCACAGAAAAGATGTTTCAGGAAAGAAATAGTAAACTAGCAACGCTGGTTATTCTAACCTGTAGAACGTCATTACGTAATCATAAATATCAGTCAGTAATTATCTTCACGGTCCCTCATGGGCTCAGTCATGGGCTCTTATTCTATTCACAGTAAAATTTATAAAGTATCCATTTGTAATTAGTTCCTGATTAAAATTAATTAATTAGCTAGCTTCAACTTAGATTAAGACCATTTTCTCATCTATTTTGTATTTCATTCCAAAGTGCCTGCATAATATTAATGGCAATGACGATAATTTGCGTAATATATATTTTACATTTTATAGGAGTAGCATTTCTTACTAAAACACTATCCTCAGTAGTCAGTACATAATATTATGATAATTAATAGTTGAAAAGAACTAAAAAAACACGCTCAAATAGCTTTTTTCCTTAAATAAAAAAATGGAATAATATTATCGAATAGTGTATTGACATCCTCGATAGATTTACAAAGTTTGAACCAAAGCTAATGCTTCAAACAGCTAAAACGATTTTAATAAAAAATAATGTCTAAGAACAACCCAATTCTACTTTCAAATAAAAAGCTGTATCTGAATCGATTTATCCCAGATTTAGCGATTTAGACCAGAGCTACAGTGCTACAGACACACACAGGGGTCTACCATGATGGGTTCATGGTCTTCGTCGTCTTTTTGCTTCGGGTGTTTATAAAAAATTCTTAGAGCTTGTCGGCGCCTATCGTGCCTATTCGGGCCTCGTCGGGCGGTGACAGGGCGACAGCGGGGTCAACGCACGGGAGGAGCGGTGAGCGGCGCACGATCGCTCGGCCGCCAGACTGCCACCAGCTGTTGCGCACCAGCATACGGGCATTTCGTTGTCTCACAATAAACATTTATATTCAAATACAGTCCACTCTTTTTTATAACCCCCTTCGAGGCCTAAACATTGGTCCTTCGAGCCCTTGAAGAGGATTTGGTTTTTCGACGCGAAAGCTGAAATTCGGAACGTCAACATCGGCAGATTTGACCGTTAAAATACGAACACAGCAAGTGAGAACAAAGAAGTCGTTCCCGTAGCTGCAGCAAGACAACAATTCAAGAAGCTGGTGTCTTTCTCTGGGAGTATATTTACAGTATTTGAGTGAGTTCGTTCCAATTAAAAAGTTTATTTCCCTTTATTTTTCTATATTTTGCCGAAAATAATTAGTGACTTATCTTTAAAATCATAGAAATTAAAATATTTACAAATAAAATATTACTAATAACTTGAATGCATTACAAATCCATTGTTTAGTTCAGTCGTATACGCATCGAGTAAGTTGTCGTGTCCTTGAACGTGACTTTGACCGCAATCCTTTGTCCTTGCATTGTAACGGACGATTGACCGTTAGACAAGGAATTTCAAGTGACCTACTTTTAATATTTACTATTTTTTATTGATTTAATTCATATTTTCACATTCGATTTACCTAAATAATGGCAGATAACATTAAAACATTAATTAAAAAACGTAGTTCAATTAAATCAAAGCTTACAATTTATAATAATTTTTTAAATTTAATCAAAAGTGGTCCCGAAGTATCGGATTTACAGCGGCTAGGCTTACAGGAGCGTTTTAACAAATTCGAAACCCTACATTCAGAATTTGATGACTTACAGACCCACATTGAAATTCTTGCCGACGATGCCGATGCAGCATTTGCGGAACGTGAAGACTTCGACCGTCACATTTTCGACCTGGTGGCACTCACGCGCAGCCTGCTCGGTGCTTCATCGAACGGTGCGGGGTCCGAGGCGGGCTTCGGAGACGCTAACTCAGGTGCACATATTTCCAATAGGAATGATTTCGTACGTTTGCCAAAAATCGACTTGCCTCATTTTGATGGGAATTATCAGTGCTGGCTTGAGTTCAGAGACACATTTAAGTCATTAATTCACGACAACCCTAGCATTAATAATATAAATAAGTTTCATTATTTGCGCGCTGCACTTCAAGGCAACGCAGCTTTAATTATTAAAAATATAGATTTTAAAGGCGATCACTACATAATTGCGTGGGATTTGTTGTGCGAACGATACAATAATAATCGTCTTCTTGTCAGTAACCATATTCAAGCGTTGTTCGATACCGAGCCAATAAGCAGGGAGTCGAGTATTTCAATACGCAATCTTGTCGACGTAATAAATAAGAATGTCAGGGCACTTACATCCTTAAACCAACCGACTGAACACTGGGATACTATACTGATCCATGTAATGGTTAAAAAATTAGACATGACAACCAGTCGCGATTGGGAAGAGCACAGAAATACATTTTCCTCTGATAATCCCAATTTATCACAATTTTGTACCTTTTTAAATAGACGAGCGGACTGGTTGGAATCCGTTGAATCTAATATTAGTTCAACATCATCATCAGCTCGAGTTAATCAAACGTTGAATACTTATCAAGATAAATCAATTGTTGCCTTAAATAATAATCACACAAACAACTCAAAACTCACTCAAATCAACAAAAAAATTAATACAAAATTACATAAATTAAATAAATGTCCTCTTTGCTCCCAAGGTCACGCTTTGTTTAAATGCGAGTCGTTTCGAAATCTTAGCATAGAAGATCGCATACAAAAAATTAATGACTTTAATGTTTGTCAAAATTGCTTACGCTTTGGACATTTTGCTAAACAATGCAAGCTTTCGCATTGTAAATATTGCAATAAAAAACACAATACGCTTTTACACTTAGAAGCACATGAACCCAATAAATTTGCTGATCCTTTGCCATCTGTTTTGCTTTCGGCTTCGCCTTCTACGTCTAATGTTGTGCTATCAGCCAATTCTATGCAGCTTGCTACTTCTGCGCATGTTTTACTGTCCACAGCGCTCGTGAACGTGATCAGCGCGACGGGTAAGAAGTACACTGCACGTCTATTGCTGGACAACGGTAGTACGGCGAACTTCGTAACTAAGAGCTTGTCGGATACACTGGGTTTGTCACGACGCGGTACGAGCACCAAGGTAACGGGTATTAATAATCACATATCCACTAGTACACAGTCTTGTCACCTCACAATAGAGTCTTTATGCTGTGCCTTCAAAGTTGATATCGAGTGTTACATTTTGCCCGAAATAACAAAATTGCTGCCGTGTTCTTTCGTGAACATCAATAATGTCCCTATTCCTACAGGTCTTAAATTAGCGGACCCGAACTTTAATGTTCCGTCGGTCGTTGATATCCTGGTAGGGGCAGAAGTATTTTGGAATGTGTTATGCAACAATACTATTGACTTAGGCAAAAATCTTCCAAAACTATCAGAAACCAAATTCGGATGGTTAGTGTCAGGTAGTATTTCCCTACAACCTAACAGTAGGTCTAATTTTTCTTATACTCCATGCTTCCATTCCAATGTCATTCCCGATCTTACTCAATTTTGGGAGCTTGACAATGTGTCACCCAAGCATATACATTCTCTTGAGGAACGATTGTGTGAACAAATTTTTCATGAAACTACCGTTCGTAAAAATGATGGTAGGTTCGTCGTCACGATGCCTTTAAAAAGGGATCCCAGCACTCTAGGACAGTCTTATGAAAACACTAAAAAACGTTTTTTGTCACTAGAGCGGAGGTTTAAGCGTGATCCCGCGTTTAAAAACAAATATATCGAGTTTATGCGCGAATATGAACGTCTAGGCCACATGACACTAGACTCTTGCAGTTCTATTGATAACAGCATAACAAAATATTATATACCTCATCATGGGGTTATTCGTAGTTCTAGCACCACTACTCAACTACGCGTAGTATTCGACGCATCGTCCTCTTCTAGTTCGGGAGTGTCATTGAATGACATTCAGATGGTCGGTCCCGTAGTGCAAGACGATCTTTTTAATATTTTAACACGTTTTCGTCAACATAAATATGTGGTGTCTAGTGACGTCGAAAAAATGTACAGGGCAATCGAGTTAACTCCAGAACAACGACCTCTGCAAAAAATTTTATTCCGGTTTAATCCGTCAGAGCCCCTTAAGATCTATACGTTAAATACGGTCACCTATGGTACTGCATCTGCGCCCTACTTAGCAACCAAATGCTTAGTGAGCTTGGCTGACAACATTGCGGATAGTCAAGTCCAATCTGCCATAAGACGGGACTTTTATGTAGACGACTATTTAAGTGGAGGGAGTACCATAGCAGAGACTGTCAACGTTTCAAAGCAGGTTCAATCAGTTCTGGCGTCTGCTAAATTTAACCTTCGGAAATGGAGATCTAACCATCCAGACATTCTAAAACAAATTTCAAATAGCGACAATTTCAATAATATTTTGCATTTCTCTGAACAAGGTTTAAATTCTTATCTATCTAAAACTCTAGGTCTTAACTGGGTTTGTGATTCTGACACCCTGACTTATAGTATAAATATTACACCTTCTACTAAAGTCACTAAACGACACATCCTATCTGTCATCAGTCAGATTTTTGATCCTCTGGGCCTTGTAGGTCCTTGTATTGTTGAGGCAAAAATCCTGATGCAACGACTGTGGATAGAAAAATACGACTGGGACGACGAAGTAGCATTAAACATTAAAAATCTATGGTCTACATTCGAAGAAACGGTAATTGCATTAAATACTTTAAAAATTCCCCGTTGGGTTTTGCGTGAAGGCTCTACTATGCACGAAATACATGTCTTTACCGATGCGTCAGAAAAGGCATACGGTGCTTGTGTCTACATTCGTTCACGCAATACAATGGGTTGCATAGGCGTACAACTTCTAGTCTCTAGAAACCGTGTAGCGCCCATTAAGTCAACTACCATACCGAGACTCGAACTTTGCGGAGCTTTGTTAGGTGCAAGGTTGTGTACTAGGGTTCAAGAATCGCTTACCATACCCATTCTTAGATGTAAATTCTGGTGCGACTCAACAATAGTCCTGGGCTGGCTCTCCACTCCTTCTAACCAATTAAAACCTTTTGTTAGGAGCAGAGTGAACGAGATACATGAGAGCACGCGTGATCATACCTGGAGCTACGTACCGTCGAGGGACAACCCGGCAGATCTTGTTTCCCGTGGTCTATCCGCCAACAATATCATAGACTCATCTTTGTGGTGGTCCGGACCATCTTTTTTATTACGATGCGAAAACGAATGGCCAAAAATGCCTAATACAGTGAAACACGATTTGCCGGACGTAGTAACGCATTTCATTAGTGACAATAGTAATCATTCATGTAATATTCATCATTCAGACGTCACCAATCATTCATCAATCATATATAATTTATTAGAAAAACATTCATCTTTAACAAAGGTACAAAACATAATCTCATATTTACAAAGATTCATCTACAATTTAAAACATAAAAATAAATTAAGTGGCAATCTGTCGACAAAAGAACTACAAAATTCATTTAATTTAATAATTCATTATTCTCAGCTAGACATGTTTCCTGACGATTACAAAACTTTAAAATCTGGGAAAAAATTGGCTCGTGATAGTAAACTCATTCGTTTATCAGCATTCATTGATGATCATGATCTCATCCGCGTGGGCGGGAGGCTCGATAACTCCCCCTACGACTTCAGTACCAAGCATCCCATCGTAGTATGTAGTAAGCACATTTTCACAATTAAATTATTTCAAATGCAACATTTAAAACTTCTACACGCTGGCCCTCAATTACTTCTAAGTCACATTCGACAGTCGTTTTGGCCTCTAGGCGGTAGAATATTAGCTAGGTCTGTCGTGAATAAATGTATAAAATGTTTCAGACACAAGGCGCAAAACATACAGCCTATAATGGGTCATTTACCTAGCTCAAGAACTAGTCTCGAATTCCCATTTTTGAACTGCTATGTAGATTACGCTGGCCCAGTATTTTTGGCCGATCGCAAGGGACGCGGCTGCAAACTTACAAAATCTTATATGTGCATCTTTGTTTGCTCGGCAGTAAAAGCCGTCCACTTGGAGCTCGTCACTGATCTTACTACCGAAGCTTACATGGCCGCTCTTAATCGGTTCGTGGCACGTCGGGGTAAACCTCGAAGTATCACGTCTGATAACGGGACAAATTTCATAGGCGCCGCGAACGAAATCTACAGGTTCTTACGTTCATCAAATGTTGCATCTGAAATCGCGCAAGAGGGTATCGAATTCGTCTTTACACCGGCTTACAGTCCTCATTTTAATTCATTGGCTGAAGCCGCTGTAAAATCGTGTAAGCATCATTTAAAACGGTTATTGCATCTCGTACATTTCACTTTCGAGGAGATGGTCACTTGTCTCTCTCTTATACAGGCGGTCTTAAATTCGCGCCCTCTTACTCCATTATCATCCGATCCCACTGATTATTCGGCACTAACACCTGCTCACTTTTTAATTGGACGGCCACTCTTGTCTGTGCCATGCTCTCAGACGACGGACGCCAAAATAACGACTCTGGAACGATGGAAGCGGATCCAGTACATCCAGCTTCACTTTTGGCGTCGCTTTCATAATGAGTACATTTCCTCACTTCAGCAAAAATGCAAGTGGTTCAGTTCCAGAGGTGAAGTGAAGACGGGATCCATGGTCCTGATCAAGGACAAGACGACACCGCCGCTGCTGTGGTGCCTCGGTCGGGTCTCCAGGACCTACCCGGGCGTGGACGGAGTCACAAGAGTAGCAGAGGTGAAGACGAAGAAAGGAACCATTCGTCGTGCCTTCAACTGCCTCTGTCCTCTACCTATTGACGACTGACGTCAACCCGGGGAGTATGTCGGCGCCTATCGTGCCTATTCGGGCCTCGTCGGGCGGTGACAGGGCGACAGCGGGGTCAACGCACGGGAGGAGCGGTGAGCGGCGCACGATCGCTCGGCCGCCAGACTGCCACCAGCTGTTGCGCACCAGCATACGGGCATTTCGTTGTCTCACAATAAACATTTATATTCAAATACAGTCCACTCTTTTTTATAACCCCCTTCGAGGCCTAAACAGAGCTTGTTAATGCTTTTTGGCTGTTATTAAGATATAAATAAATAATAAAGGCACCTTCATGCTGCGGATCACGTGACCGCCAGCGGTGCGGCGATGTTTATTAAACAGTGTTGCATTAGGGGCGTCGGTTCGAAGCCGGCGCTCAATATTATAATCCTCTTATGTTTGATGTAGTGTGTGGTGTGTCTACTAATGCATCGGCTGTATAGATTCAGTTTCAAAGCGATATAATATAAAAAAAAGTTTATGCAACTCTTATTTGTAAGAACTATATAACGATATCTGATCTCACTTTTTTATATTTTAATTATTTCAAATAGGACAACAAGCATATAAGCGTTAATATATTTATATGAAATGTTATTCCTCATACATATTTAGGACCAACGCTTTCTTCTTCTTTAGTAGTCTTTTATTTTTATTAAACACAAAACTTAAAAACCTAAAAATGTATGTTTTATCAAGATAACAGGCGCTTTTTGATTTATTCTCATATGATCGCCACAACATTGTTACACCATTTATTGCGTGGCGACGCGTCGCCTCGGCATACGTCGCCACATATCGTTTCTAGGAGTCTCTAGTTTTACGTGCGACTATAGATGTTCCCCGTGCATCAATAACTTGACACAATGGTATCGACGCAGACGAGAGAGAGAGAGAGAAAGAAACCCTTCCACAGGTGACTATTTATCTGAATAGTAATGAAGTATATCAATTAACGGATAGCAAGGGAACATCATATCGCGCGCCCTGCGACCAGGACTTTAATATTTCGTAGCGCCGTGCAGTTGTTAACGAAAGCTTGCAGGTTCATAATAATAAGCCCACTCCGAGGCTGGAAGGTGCCTAATTTTATCCCCATCCAGTTTCCAATGCGATTGAAAACACAAGACTATGAGAAGAGCGAGTGAGAGTTGGGGAGATTGGGGAACAATCTATGAGACCTCTTAGAATGATTTGTCGTCTATATAGTATAATAATAACAATATCTATGGACGCTTTTACACCACGTCAACCTGGTCCCGTGGAAAGTTTTCGGAGAAACTTTTGCTACACCGGACAACGAGAATATATTTAATACTTTATTTTATACATAAGATTGCTAATATATTATACACAAATTTAATACATATCCATGACCCAGGAAAACAGGGATTCGAACCTGCTATTTTTGTCTTGAGCGCGAACACGCTAACCACTGAGCCACAGAGGTCGTCATGGAATGATCCTTCCTCAATATGGGGCACCATAAGCAGTTAAAATTAGGTGAGGTGGCGATAGGAGCAAGGATTGGCTAAGATTGCCCCTGAAGGCTGATCAAACTGATCTGCACACAAAAAAAGCATTTATGCTAAATAATATAATATATAATACGGTCGAATTGAGAAACGTTCGGCAAAAGTAGTTTGTATGTTATGTATAGACAGCCAATGGCTCAACTTATCTGGCAGTATTGCCTATTGTACTAAGCTAAGGAGATTCGCAGATTAATATCGAAGGCGAGAAGTCTTGCAGCAAATACTTATTTTTCTGCTAGAAGAATACATATGCGAAGATGTGTTGATAACTCTAACCATGATTATGTAAATGAGTGTTCTTTTCTTCTTATTTTCTTAGCATCTTTTCTACTACCATTACGATGATATTTACAATTCTCCTTTTTTTAATCGGTCAATCTCAACTTCCAAATACAAATGGTGTTAAGTAAGTTCGGTCGTTAAAAGTTTTGTTCTCTTAATGATTCTTTTAAGTTTGTGTTCTTTTCTGAAGCAATTTGATAGTAATTAATTTCATATAACCTTTTTTATATTATGTGAAGACTCGCTGGTAAATCTTTGTCAACCTGAAGAGCAAGTCCTGTGCTTACGCGAATCTGTAACGAACTTTCCCAAAGCTTAGCATGTAGCTTTTTATAGAGTCCGTGGACACTGTCAGGCCTTATGGTCTTAGAAAACAGATGCTAGCCTTCGATAATGATATTGAAATATTTGCTATCACAGATTTATAAATAAAGACAGATGGAGCATGCCCTACACTCAAGTGACGCCACCAAAGCAAATAGAAATTCAAAAGCTCTCTCAAGTGCTTTCTATACGTCTATTAGATTGTGTTCGCTTTTGAATTTGTATTCGCTTTGGTGACGTCACGGGTGTGTTCCGCATGCTCCATCTGTCTTTATTTATAAATCTATAAATCTGCGTTTGCTATTAAACCCAATGGATGCGCTAAATCATGTAGTATTTAGAATCTATTTAAATAGCGTGTTGTTGGTTTATGTACAATTTTAGCTAAATTATTGCTTGTTTTGTATTCTCTTATTGTAATTATGCGTTTGCTTGTTTGTTGTGTTTATTTGTTATGATATTGTTTATGTTTGTTATTTATTGTGTGCCTTGGTGTTTATACTGTGCAATTATAAATGTTAGAGTAAATAAATATTTAAAAAATTCAAAAAATCCGTAAATTGTCGTTTCATTAAAACCCTAAGCATGTCCTAAGCCCTAAAGGATATTGATTATGTGTTTATAAACTCATGAGAGCCTGGTATTACGTTTTAAATATTGGCAAGAAAATGACCCTTTAAACGCCACTTGTACTACCGTTGTATGGTCAAAGTCGACCACAAGTTTGTGTTAGCTCTACTTTTTATCTTTCATGTGAGTTAGCATGAAACAACCGAACTCAATTAACATTTGAATTAATATGTCATTATCATTATCAGCCTTTATCCGTCCACTGCTGAACTAGGCCTCGCTCGATGAACGAATGAAAATGACGATGAAAATGCAAATGAAAATGAACGAAATGAAATGAACTAAAAATAAAAATAAGGAAATTGTTTGTCATCAAAAAATCAGATTTGAAAAATAATTTTTGTATTCGATATTGCAAATATTGAATTATTATTATTATTGAAAAAAAAATTTTTTTTTGCTTACTTATCAGAATAGTTTAAACTTGAAACCTACAATAACAGCTGATATATATTTTCTCCCCAACCGAAAAGCCACACATTCCGTATAAGGCATAAGCTGATAATGGAATCAGTGCTAAATTATTACACGGCTTTTTACGGATCGGAGTTTTAAGCTTCCGAATGGACACAGAGTTGTTTATTTATACATTTGTAGTTTCCCGAAAAATTCGTCCATTAAAAGATTTTGGGCAATGGTTAACGCTTAACTGAGATTTCGATGATATTTTACATCGAGATAGAATCGACGCTAAGAGCAATGGTCTCATGTTTGGGGTACACTTAGATATTTAGAAAAACCCATTTCAAGGTACACAGGGGGGGAGGGTTCAGGATCGAACCCGGAACCTCTCGATGATAAAAACTAGATGCATTTATAGCATTACTAGCTGTTACCCGCAGCTTCGCCTCTGTTAACTAAGATTTACAACGGCATCTTAGCGGCATTTAGCTTATATATAGCATAGCAGCCTCCCGCGTTCCCTTGGGAACACAGGGATGAAATATAGCCTATGTATTAATCTAATGTATGAGCTACATTATTATGAAGTTTCATCAAAATCTATTCAGTAGATTTTGCGTGAAAGAGTAACAAACATCCTCACAAACTTTCGCATTTATAATATTAGTAGGATGTAAGGTTTCGTTTACTTTGCCCACATTTGTTTATAATAATTTTGATATTTTAAATTTCTTGCACTATACTGAGTAGGCTCAGGAGCCCAGGGTGAACCCAGCGCCTTAGGCAAAGCGAATGGAGCTAAGGGGGCTCTTGGCCCTTGGTAATGTAACTGTCGAGAGGCACCTTATGTTTCAGGATGTTGATTTGCCATCATAGCATGTCCGCCAGATGAGGTCCCGGCCAGTCAAGTCCGCTCGGCAATGTACATACTGTAAACCCTCGCGTGACCTGCGATTCCATGTAAATTATAAATCTTTCTGTTCACAGCCTTTATACTATACGATATATCCGATGACTGCCCACTTGCCCACTTTAATCGTGCTAAGTGTTCTCAATACCAGAACTGGCTGATGGCTACTCCTTTTGGGATGCATATTGCAAATGAGCAGGAAAAGCATAAACGCTATGCGGCTAACGTCATATTAAACTAAACAAGTTAAATAATGTAGAATTCTCCATACAAACGTGGACGTCTCTTTCTTCCCTAAATAATGACAATAGATCCCCTATGTCTTTGATAGATGCCTCCACAGATTTATAAATAAAGACAGACAGTGACGCCTCCAAAGCGAATACAAATTCAAAAGCGAACACAATCTAATAGACGTTTAGAGTACGACGCTATGTCAAGCACTTGAGCGCGCTTTTGAATTTGTATTCGCTTTGAAGCGTCACTCGCGTGTTCGGCATGCTCCGTCTGTCTTTATTTATAAATCTGTGGATTCCTCATAGATGCCCTGTGTCTTGGATTTTTTCATACTTTATACCGAAATTATTTGAGGTATCTATTGTCGACCTCCGAGTCCTGGTACCAGATCCCCCTTCAGGCGCTGAACGAGTGAGGCGTTGTTTATTCTACTTTAAAGCAAAAGCCATAACTAAAGCATAATATATTGACCATTCTCTTATTTTCTTCGACATCGCATCAAAATATCGTCAGCTATAAACAGACCAATGCAAACATTAAAAAATCAACTTAAAATGCACTCACCTAAACACGAGCAATGCCATTTACTTATGAAACATTCACTTTAGTTTATTGCATTTTAAATTATTTGCTTAGTTTCTATGCCGGAGCCGATCTGGGCGTCACATCATCATCATCAGCATGCAGCTAACTGTTACTTTAACCTCTGTTACATAAACTGTGCTCTAACTTATATTTACTTGCGTTTCTTTATTATTAAAGAAACAACTGTTATAATAGATGTAAAATTAGTAAACACATTTTAAAACATGTATTTTTATCTCAAGTATTTCGACATAAAAATAATTTTCAGGTGATAAATATATTTTAAATCATTATAAAAGTAAAAGATACTAAAAAGACCTATAAATTTACGACCAGTCCGAAAGTTTGCCGTAGCTTGACGTGCTATGAAAGCTATGTGGTTGGTTCTTTGGCAGAGGACTCGAAACGAAGACCTCCACGGAACTAAAGTCACCGGTAGCACGTGAAGAAGCTCATTGAAGTGGCTGATCACTCACTCAAGAAAACGGATAGCCGTTGCGCTAAAGAGGTTTGAAGCAGTGGCTGTCAGCTATCCGATGTTAGTGATCATTTAAAGAAATTATAATGTAAAAGAAATTTAAAACAATATTAAAACTTATTCCCTCGGGGTTCAAAACAACTGCAAAATTAGTGCGACATGAGAAACGACCGCACAAACGGTCACACCTTCAATGCCATAATTAAAGTGCAAAACGTCAGATCTTAGATAACACCAATAGCTTTATTATACTTTTACGGGCTTAAAATTATAAAACAGGGCACCTCGACGGCTAGCTAGTCCCTCGGGGGACCGACGCCACCTTCACAGAGGGGTTGCGCCGCACCACAGAACAACCACTCCCACCATCGGGACAGTACAATGAGGCGAGGTTCCCATCCTCGCCCCTTACCCCCTGCTCTTTTGCCCCCTCTTCTTATAAGAGGGGTACAAATTTCACACACTTCACCCAAGGTACAGCTTCACCCAAGGTATTGGGCTCACCCTAGGCTACTGAGCCCCACCGCCACGATAAAGCTTGAACCATGGTGGGGTTGGAAGGACTCCTCCCGTGACCATGATTGCTGGCATTAGTATCCAAAACGGCGGGCTAGTGAAAAACTCAAAAAACAAATAATCCATAAAAATTGTTTCATCATAATGAGTGAAAATCGCGTAAACATAAGAAAACAAAAATGAATATGATTCCAAAATTAGTTTTACAATATATTAAATAAACGCCTGTATAAAATTAATAGCAATCGCGCATCAAGTTATTGCTATATGTAAGTTGACCATTAGAGCCAATTATGAAGGCAATTTAACATCAATCGCAGCTTATGGCGCTGACATTTAAATGTCAGTGGGATAATAATCATTAAGAATTGAAAACAAATAGAGTACCATTAGCCATTAGGAGGAATATTAGAGTCTAGTAGCAAATCGATTAAGAGAACGGTAATTTAAAAACCTAGTATCCGATAGATTGTCGGTGCTGTACCGTCAGCATCTTACGGCTACTTTGTATGGAATTGTTGGTATATAGTGAACATTTGGGTATGGATAGAAAAAAATGTAACAAAGTATAGTGATTTTTATTAATGTAATATAAAGATAAACAAATAAATAAATAAAGGTATACATTAAACCTTGGAATCAACGTAGCTAATTTTATTATTGCCGTGGTTGCCTTATGCAATGGCAAGCTGAGCACTAGTGACATTTATTTCTATTAGTTAATTTTTAATTACAAATTTATTTAATTGATGTATAAGATAATGAATTAGGATTAACTGGTTATAAGTTAAAAATTTACTAACAGGTCTCACACTAGGACTAAAACACGTTTAAATTGTTTAGTAGGCTCATATAAGAATATATATATTCACACATATTCTGTGATCCTATTATCATCCATACCATATAATGCAGTAATATATAAAATTTACCATGGGACCTACTTTGTATCGCTTACATATAAACAATATAATTTACAGCTCATATTTTCTTTCCATTTCTACTTACAACTAATTAAATCTGTGGGTTACTTTGATGTTTCCATCATTGAAACATGCTTTATTTGTATATAAATACACATTTAAAATTGCATTGCAAACAACAAATCTAACATTAAATATTATTAAAATTAGTCATTACAATAAACGATCTTAATAAGGCATTGTATTTATTCTTAGGCGTTGTCAAATTTTTATTTTTCTTCAACCTGGTGACAACTCCTTTCGCACCTCCTTTCTATGAAAGTAGGTGCTCTATGAAATTTCTCCGCCACAAATCTTTTTAAGTTTTTTTTTGCTGGCTGTACACAAAACGAAGCCCGATCCCCTTTCGGGCAGGAAATTGAGTGAATGTTTTCCAATTTAATCGCATCTGCTGATACTCGATGTGCCGGGCGCGCGGTGTGAATGCTAAGTCAAGATTTTTGTGCACACCGTACGCTGTACAAACCTAACAAGATTCCAGTGCAGTGAGTTAGAAGAACTAATGTTGCGACGTTAAAGAGGCATGTTTTAGTAGTGGAGTCATAATATGATGGACGGTGAAGGAACCTCTCAACCGAACAGACAACCCGCCTTGAGAACTAGATTCTTTTTGGAGTTTGATCCTTAAGAATCGATTTTCATATTATATAATGTGAGGTATGTAAATATATGGGAGTAAATCAAACTACGATGTTACACGATGTCACACGATGTTACACAAAGATGTTACATGAAGTGTTAAACGAACACAAACCGATTGTCTCAGTATTCAAAGATGTTGTTTAACTTATTGCATTAAATTATTAGTGTTTATGTTTTTTAGGTTTTGTTATACATTTTAACGAATTCACTGTATTTTTAACTAGCTGTTGCCAGCAGCTTTGCCTGCGTTAACTAAGATTTACAACGGGATCTTAACGGCATGATATATCTATGTCGATAAATAGTCTATCTAACACTGAAATGTTTCATTCAAATCCGACCAATAGTTCCTGAGATTAGCGAAACAAACAAACGCTTTATATCTTTAGGTTTAAAAGCATGAGTAAGATAAACGCGTTTAAATGTAGTCCAAAAAGATACAAAATTTCTAAAAAATTGGTTGCCTGTAAAGTCGGTATACGGGCGAAAGTTTTACGTGACAACGACTTTGAGTGGTAAAATAATTTTAATGTGAATATTCATTCGTATAGTAGGAAGAAGGGTGAAATAATAGTAACAATTTAAAACATTTATTTATACAAAGAATTATATTTAAAACATTAATTTATACAAAGAATCTCGCACTCACTTTTTATGTCTGTCTCTCTCGCTCTTAGGCGGGCTAACCATGCCCGAGTGGAAGGGACGCGTGCCTCTCACTCGCTCTCATTGTGAGCGCATAACGTGAGCGGAGCGTAACGCAGTTTCTTGAAGTGTCACCCGGCAAGCCAATTTATAAGACGTCGTCACGTCAATAAAAAAATGGTTGTTGTGCCTCACTCGACATAGATAGGTATAGTGTGTCACGGACTTTTTTGTAGATATTTATATTAAGATCTTTTACATCCTGATTTTTTACACCTTGTGTCCGAAAAACCCAAATATCTTACGGAACCCATTTTTTACAGAATAAAATTTAGCCTATATTACTCGTAGATAATGTAGCTTACAATTGGTGAAAGAATTTTTGAAATCGGTCCAGATCTTTTTGAACCTATTCATTACAACCAAATAAACAAACAAAGTTTTCCTCTTTATAATATTACTTAGTGTAGAAGTGTAAAAAAAGTAAAGTAAAGTATCAACCCTTATTTGTCCCACTGCTGGGCACGGGTCTCCTTCCTCGAAATCAGGCGAGGAGAGTAGAAGTGTATATGTTGATAATCAGTGCCACGGCCTAGGAATGCCTGAGAGATGCCTATGTTCAAATACGGATAAAAGCTCATAACAATGGTTTTGGCATATACATTTGTGCATAATATCTTCTAACCCTATAACTAAATGGAACGTTGTTTATGCTGCTATTGAAAACAATTTGAGCCGTCTTGGCGTTTCTTGCCAGGGGCCAAATATCTAAAGACTAGAAATAATGTCTACGTTTCTCCTTATTGTAACTACACTGTAACTATACCGAATCTCACATTCAAAATTGTACAAAGATTTCTCATCACAGCATCACATATACATCCTTTGTGTATCAACTAAGTTACGCAAGAGGCACTTAGCGGTATGTTAAGCCGCTATTTAATTATCTAACATAATTGAGTTAGGAGACAAAGGGACTCATCTCATCATTAATTATAACTATTAATGACATTATCATTATTATGTTTATTTAATAAAAAAATATTTTACATCGATTATTGAATTTACCAGAATCTACCAGCTACTAAGCGAGATTAGAGCAGCCCGCGAAACAAATTCAGTGGAACTATTCTTCTATTTTAAATAAATGTAAGATAAAAGTTTACCTAGTATTAGCACGGCAAATTATTCATTTGTTACCAATCTCTAGATATTTAGGCTCTGTACCAATAACTACTGCTAGTTGTAGCCTTTCTTTTCAGAAACACAGCCCAGCTGTTTTACGAAAATAATAACACAATATCTATTAAGACTTAAACCGAAATGTGTTTACGAATGCCAAAATATCTTAGAGACACGGTTCTCCATACGGACACAGGAAGGAGGGCCGTGTTGGTCTAAGCAAAATATAGAGCTGAAAGTAAAAACAATTTAATATGAACAATTTAAAATAACCACCTAAATATAGTACAATATTATACAAGCATCCAACGCGGACCGGCCACTGTAAGGAGATCGTCTTCCCACCTGGTTAATGGCCGAATAACTTCGTCTACCCAAACGCGGCCTCCACTCCTGAACCTTCTTGGCCCGTGTTGGATGCGAGTGGCAGGGGATCGGTCGTCTTGGCGCTCATTGAGTGAGGCCTATGTTCAGCAGTAGACGGATACAGGCTGATGATGATGATGATTATACAAGTGAAATTTTGTTTGGATGTTGGTTGATATTTCACGCAAAAGCTAGTACCTATATTAACTTACATTTTTATGTTGCTTCCACTTAAATGTCGCGGACAGGATAAAAAATTTATATTTCCAAAATGCAAGTTTAAGTAAGCCTAGATTTATTTATTTTTCGTAATTTGTACTTCAATTAAGTAATGATGAACAGACTCCAGTATTTCACATAATATTAATATTAGTATTTGCACTATGGCAAACTCATCCAGATATCTGATCAATCCATTTATTACGTATTTTGTTTTATTTGCGGCGAACATACCTTTTCTAAACACCAAAAACCCTAATAGAAGATATCAAAAGACATATTTCACTTACTTCAACATAAATATTTTGACGACCTCTGTAGCTCAGTGTCACCGATGTCTATTATATATATTGTGTATTATATAATAAAAATCTTAAATATAAGTATTAAATTTAATATGTATTTCCGTTGTCAGGTACTCGTAACACAAGTTCTTCGGAAACTTAGCACGGGACCAGATTGACGTGGTGAAAAAAGCGTCCATAGATATTATTATTATTATTAATTATTACGCACATAGACATGCCTTGGATCTTTTAGATAATTATCACATACTTATAATATTTCAATATTATCACGATAATGCTTGGCACACGAACTCTTCTCTCGCTCTTCGCTAGTAGCGAGCCTCATAAATATATCGATCGCTTGTCCCTTCTTACAAAATAAAAATAAAACAAAACACAATCACATCAAAAATCCCTTCCCCAACTCAATAAGGCTTTGAGTCAGATAATTAATCCGTAACGGCCAGTGAGAGCTTGGCGAAGTTCGTATTAGTAAATAATATTATTAGCGGGGATCAAAGTACGCGAAATAAGGCTCATATGAATAATTTACTATGGCTAAGTCACGTACTAATTTGAACTTAAGCTCGGACTGATATAGAGTAGATAATAAAATACGGAAGTAGAGCTTTTTTTCAGGCCTGAAAGTCCCCGTGTTTTCAAATGTCTCATTGTTGTGTATTATACTCATGTAATAGATTAATATCGACATAAAATATAGAAAGTATAAATTCAATTTTATAGCAGCTTTGTAACATGTAGAACAACAATGGAAGCGAGCCGTTTGCTTCCTATTTATGTATCTGAAGCTTTATTCTTTTAATATATTTTGGTATATAGGTCTGCTATGTTTCAGTAGAGCAAGAAGTGTTAAAATATACCAGCACTAGGTTTGCTATCTTGGGTCACAGAATAGGTAAAGCATGAAAGGGTTGCTTGGTTTAGTCTCGCCCTAACCCATTAATGTTCTTGGCAACACTGACTTACCATAAGACAGCTCTTCAGCCATTTTGCCATCTAACAAGCATAAATATATAACGAATTTAAGTAAACCTACCTATGTGAATATACATTTTTCTTACAATATAACCATAATAACATCAATATTGTAATTGCAAGTTAGCCTCCGCGTACAAAGATTTTAGCATTAAAGTGAGATACTAATAAAATTTAGCACTCTAGTCATAAAGTTCGAAAATATTTTTTTATAGATCTAAACAATATTTTTAATCCTCAACAAAACAACTCTATATAAATATTGCGTAAGACTAAGTAATAGGAAGGCATATACGGTAATATTTAATTCTTGTATTCCTATACTAGCGACGTACGATTTATTCATGGAATATATTATGTATTATCTTCATTATATTGAAAAAAAAACTATTTTTAATACGCGTGAGCCTTAGTAGTAGTTTGTAAGACAAATTTTCCAAGCCCCTCAAATCCAAGTTCCAGGCTAGATTCTGGTGATCCGTGGTGAATCAAGGTAGGCCTATACAGATAATTAAAACCATAACTGACATAAAACTTCAGCCATGTTGTCAATAATGTACACTGAGACACAAAAGTCGTTACCGAAAATAATATAACCTTTTATCATCCCAACAAAAACAGTAGTGAGCGTAAATCAGGACCCCCGAAGACGTACCGAATTCCCTTTCACAAGTTATTCAGATTTGATCTTAGATTATGGCATGGACAGAGTTAGTTATCGCTATATTATGCGTTACGGGCGGTAATGTATGTCCGAGCGCACCGCGAAATATGGCAAATATATGCGCGTACTGTTGCCAGGAAAACGATTTTTGGAATTAACTATTTTTAGATTTTAAGTCATCGTTTTACATTTTCCGCTTGGATAAGAGTTTGCAAGATCTAATAACAACATAAAGTATGATTTAGAAAAAGCATAATATGTGATTACCTATACGTTAATTTTCATCAAATCCATGTCTATCTTGTCTGCTGAATATAGGCATCACGTATATGCCATGAAGTAATTGGTATATCAACCATCAAACAAAAGTTTTACTCTTAGAAGGCCAATTACAGAGAAATAAGTACAATTAAATAATAAAATAAAACTTACAAAATTTATTTGAAATAAGTTATTTTATGCTCAACTGTACGGGACTCTAAGATAATGTGCAAAGGAATAAAAATGTAACATCGTAGCGCTAACACTGTTTAAATCATACTGGGACCCGATTTATGCCCCTCCCACTTTACCCGCCTGCGGTGGAACAAAAACTATGCTACGTTGAACTTGTATAAAGTTAGAATCGAAAGAACTTTATGATTCTTTTCCGATTGAATGCTTGCGAGTAGTAAAAATGTAAAACCACATAAAACTTAGAACTTAAAGCTCTAATGGCCCAAGTTTGCAAAACCATGTCTTTTTAGCACGTGGTAGAGAACTACCATGCCAGAATAATAAATTTATTCTGGCTCTCCTACGCTATCGATGTATTAGTGGCACTACCACGTCATTGTTGAACAGTGATAAGATTAGTAGCACTGCTACGCCATTGTAGAACAGTGATGAGGTTAGTAGCACTGCTACACCGTCTCGGAGCAGTGATGAAGTTAGTAGCACTGCTACGCCATTGTAGAACAGTGATGATGTTAGTAGCACTGCTACACCGTAGTAGAGCAGTGATGAAGTTAGTAGCACTGCTACACCGTCGTAAAGCAGTGATGAAGTTAGTAGCACTGCTACGCCATTGTAGAACAGTGACGAGGTTAGTAGCACTGCTACACCGTAGTAGAGCAGTGATGAAGTTAGTAGCACTGCTACACTGTCGTAAAGCAGTGATGAAGTTAGTAGCATTGCTACGCCATTGTAGAACAGTGATGAGGTTAGTAGCACTGCTACATCGTAGTAGAGCAGTGATGAAGTTATTAGCACTGCTAAACCGTCGTAGAGCAGTGACGAAGTTAAAAGCACTGCTACACCATTGCAGAACAGTGATAAGGTAAGCAGCTTTGCTATTCCTTTAAGGTACATAATTTTAAGAGTATTTTTATGTATGTAGCCATGTACGTATCAAAGAAAAATTCGTGAAAAAATCTGCATGCCTAATAAGATTAAAAGTCTTTGAAAGTGTGTGAAGTCGACCAACACGCACTAGACCAGCGCCCGGTAAAGGGTTAAAACCGGTAAACCTTTCTTTACTTTTTAGCCATCTACCAGAGGGGTTCTTGACCCTATGTGAGACTTACACTTAGACAGAGCAAGTCTAAGTGTAAGTGTAAGACTAAAATCACTTCCAGCGCCTTCTGCCGCTTTTTTAATCTAATAATACCAAGTTATTAGTACAATAATTTCAATAAATACATTCTACTGACAGCACTAATGCCTAATATAGAATTTCTAAAACAAATAATTAACCATATAATTATTATATCATTATCGTATAATTTCTAAGAAATGACCTCAGTCCAAATGGTATGTTTAAATATAATAATTATCAAAACAAATCTTCAGCGATAATTAACATGATTTATTAAACAATTTTAATTTGCAGTAATTCATCGCTAGCTTTTAAAGCGGTTCCGGTATTATGTCATAAGCGACAGCGTAATAGTTTTCTCTAATATATTTCTAAAAAAAAATATATTTTTAGTAAAGTAAAGTATCAACCCTTATATGTCCCCCTGCTGGGCACGGGTCTCCTCCTCGAAATCAGGTGAGGAACGTAATGGGCCAATAGTCCACCGCGCTGGCCCAGTGCGGATTGGTGAGCTTCACATACCTTTAAAGACTTTCAATCTCATCAGGCATGCAGGTTTCCTCACGATGTTTTTCTTCACCGGTGAGCGAACGATGGTCTCGTATGCACTTAGAAATTTAGAAAAAATATTTTTAGTACTTATCCCTTTTTCTGTTTTCCTTTTCCCGTTACTTTCAATAAGCAAAATTGACTTTTTTTTTAAGTGATACTTCTTTAGAATCGTTGTGATTTCAAACCGGATGCAAGGAAAAAACGACAGGTAAGAGACACACATACAAAAGAGCGAGAGAGCAAATGTCGGTGTGTATGTATATTGCACACTGTTTAATACTTGCTTGTATTTTAGCATTTAACATGTGTTTCACTTCTATCGCGTGTGAATCGCACACACCTTTTTTTTCTAAATGGAAAAATGATATCATACATGTTTTATAACGTAACATACCCAGAACGTCCTGTTATTATGTCCTGTCGTTGCTTTTACTTATACTATATATTATAGTCATTACGTTAGGTATTATAAGTGTCTCCCCACCACGGTTCAGGCCTTGTCGTGGCAGTGTGGCCCAGTAGCCCAGGGTAACCCCAACACCTTAGGCGAAGCTAATTGAGCCGAGGGGGCTCTTTGTACCCCTCTTATAAGAAGAGAGGGCAAAAGAGCAGGGGGCAAGAGGCGAAGATGTGAACCTTGCCTCATTGTACCGTCCCGACGTTGGGAGGGGTTGTTCTGTGGTGCGGGGCAACCTCTCTGTTGAGGTGGCGTCGGTCCCCTGAGGGACTCACTAGCCGTTGAGGTGCCCTATTGCTTGTAGATCCGGGGCACCTCATCAAAGGCGCCATTGGTGGCACTCGCCGGGTTTTAGTGGGTGGAGCTACTTCCACTTACCAGCTTTCGGGCGCAGTGAGTCCCACATACTCGCCTGGGGAGACCCACTCCCCAGTGTTATAAGTGTCTGGTTTTCTATTTACAAATCCCGCTGGAACCTATCCCTCGCACCACCGTCAAAGAGCTTTGAGTTACATCATTGGAATATTAATTTTTGCCATCGCAAGCGTTTTGATGAATTTTATGAAAGTTCCGTCCGGCATTCAAATAGAGCCATTATTGATAACACACGGGGGTACTTATGATAATAGACATTTGACGTTTATTTAAAGCTATGAACAATTGATGGGTTGGGGAGACGGGAATTTATGTACGCTAAGCCAGTGATTCCCAAAGTGGTCCAGGTAAACCCCCAGGGGTCCACGGAAGACTCGAAGTGGGTCCACGATGAGCGTGACAATAAATGGGGGTCCACAATCGTAAGCAGGGGTCCATGAACATTAATTTGGTTTCGAGTGAAGAACCAAAAAGCAAAATGTTGACTTGGCTTCTCCTATCAATATTGTTAGGTAATTTTACTATTATAATGAAATATCTTTAAACGAGCAATTTTTTTTTAAAAAAAAAGCTCAGCAACGGGTCCACCTAATGCAAGAAAACTTTGGAAGTGGTCTATGAAAGAAAAGAGTTTGGGAACCTCTGCGCTAAGCCGTCGAATGCGTTACAACAATTTATATGCAAAATGTTAATTATTTTATCATTCATCAAGCGTCACTTTTGTCCCTAGTTTTAACTTCTTTTCCTTATAAGTTTTAGCTCTTAGAGTCAAGTAATTACTTGACTGTAAGAGCAGAAAGGTTTTAACCTGAGCCGCGTACCCATTCTATCGTCTATAAATCGTTCAATCAGGATAATCAAAATAGCACATCCAAGGAAGACAAGGGATGCAAGATTATTATTTATTAACAACAATTAATATTAATTTAAAAAAATACCAAAAATTAAAAAGCTCACTTAATAATTGCAAGCAAACTATAAATAATAAGTACATTTTAATACAAGAATTAAATGGATTAAAAAATACATAAGTGGAAAAAAGGAGGTGCTTGATGTTTATTGCAATAAATATTTCATGGATAAAGCCATTTCTCAAAGTAAAGCAAATATAAAAATGTAAATAATAATAATATCTATGGATGCTTTTATACCACGTCAATCTGGTCCCGTGGTAAGTACTCGAAGAGACTTGTGTTACGGGTACGTCTGGTAACGATAATACATATATTTATTATTTTTTATATTAATACATAATATATTCAACATTTTTATTATATAATACACATTACACATATTTAATACACATCCATGACACAGAAACTTTTTTGTTCCATGGCGAGATCCGAACCCGCTACCTCCGGCTTGAGCGCCAACGCGCTAACCACTGAGCCACAGAGGCCGTCAAAGTAACTAAGTTCAATTTTTACAAAAACAACCGCATCCATTTGCAAACTTGATGTGGCCAATGAAATCTAATACTGTAATAATACTCACATTATACTAACAACCATTGGATATGGCAAATTGGATATCTTGAATGTACGACTGCCTTCATAATACCTAATTACCCGACAAATTAGAAAGGCTTAGTAAAATAACATGACTTCAAATTGTTTTCTATTAGTTGCGCTGTAGTTTATGCCGGGTAAAGTCAAGGAAATGTCTAGAAATATCTGATTAATAAATAATTTGTAAGTTGCAATAAGAGCGAAGCATGCGGCACTTACTAATGTATGTTCGCAAAAATATTAATGAATTTGTAAAAAAATGCGACAATCACAATATAAATACTAGGAACAAATATAAATTGAATGTTTCATTTTTTAATAAAGTTAGTAGTTTTTTTATGGGGCAATGTATAACGTTTTTACAATAGGATCCCAGAAAACGTTCAAAATCTTTCCATTAATAAATTTAACAAAACTGTTAAGGAACGTTTGTGTGGTAAAGCCTATTACGAAATAAAAGATTTTATTGAAGATACCACACCTTTGGAATAAGACACTCATTCTTAAGGTTTTACATGATGTATCTATAAATTATGTATTAATTCCATTTTGTTGACTAAAAAGCAACCCCTAAGCTTTTTTTTTTTCGTTTTTCTTAGGGGATCCTGCATCTTAAACGAGTTTTTTTTCTTTTTTTATTACTTCTTCTTCGTTTTTACTATTTCTTTTTACTTATTTCAAGTGTACAAATTGTTAACTACGAAATAAAGATATTTTCATTTTTATTTGGTGCATTTTTGCTGCGTAGACATATTTTTTTGATGACGTGAGCCTACGTTTCCACTGTGGTACACGCTGTCTTATTCACATGTGATATTGCTTATCTCGGTGAAGCACTACTTCATTGCATCTGTTTCGCTCCTGGCAGTGCTCACTGAAGTGTGGAAGTTGCTGTAATCAAGCGCTGTTTCACTCTTTGATTGAATTGGATGAAAAACTTGAAAATATTTCTTTCGTATCTACCAGCTAAACAGTGAAACAGTAAACAGTGTTGAGCCTAGATCATATGCGACGCAGGTAAAAGCTACTTTTTTCCTAAAGTTAGTAAAAGTAAATTTCACTCATATTAATGAAAAATAAATATTGCTATACTTCACAAAAGTGAAGAAGTTTATTAAAAACCTTTGTATGGACATTATGGTTTAAAAAATATATTATTGAGAATTGAGCACTGAGCATCAAGAAATGGATATTTAGTACTAAGTAAATGATTGAGAATTGAGTATTAAGTATCGAGTAATGATTATTGGTTATTGAGTAAAGAGTATTGCGTATTGATTATTGAGTATGGAGTATTGAGTATAAGTTTCCCTACCTGGCATGATGTATATACACGACGTAACGCGACCCCGCGGGACCTCATTTACGTGTAATGGCTCATAATTCACGTGAACGGTGGCCATGGTAATTGATATCAGCTCGTGTTTGTACCAATCAATAATCCGCCACAGAGCAAAGACAACAGCAGTAATAATATAACGAGTTAATACTCTACCTCATCCAGAGATCTGAATGCTCAAATACATCATCACTACTTTTGACGAGCCGGCTGCACGCACGGAAAAACATGACTCATGCGGCGTCACCTCGCTCTGAGGCGTTCCATTAAAAGTTTGAAGTACAAGCGAGAGCGCGGAACGAGCGACAAAGAGGCACAATCGGCCCGTCAGTATTTTCTTACGACTTTACAGACAACCGATTTTTTAAATATTAATAAGTATGTTTAAGATGGGTGCTAGATTTGATGCCAACGGGTGTTTCAACCTCCCAATCTGTCGCTCATCCAGAGTGTGGAGGAGAGCCTCCGATGGAACCATCTCATGAGTCGTCCGCATCGGAGGAAGTGACTAAAGCGCCGATAGCGCCCCTTGTACCATCCGTACCAGGCGTCGGGCAATAAGTCCGGTTTTCTCAACACCGACTTAATAGATTTAATTCATTAGACTTTAGTTTTTTTTTTTATATTATAAGAGGGCAAACGAAAAGTCGTTGTGACTATCGACGCCCATTAACACCCACATAACCAGAGGTGATGCAGATGCGTTGCCCTCCTTTTCCCTATCCCCCCAATCCCTCCGGAAACTCACAAATCGCACAAAACGCGACAGCTTAGCTGTCACTTTACGCCGAGTTTATACGAGCGAGAGTTTCCTCCCCGGTCAAAGCAGCACAGATTACAAAAAGAGAGAACAAAAATTAAAACGAAATCGCGGCTCACGGCTGGCGGCTCGCGGTGCTGCCATTTAGGCAAAACAAAGTAATTTATTTATTTATAATTATTAGTTGTCTTACTAATAAAATTATGTTAGTACTTCTACAAGACGTCCTGTATACATATTGTCGTTAATAAACACACATACAATCACTTGTGGCATGTTATATGTATACCTACCTCAGATATTGTTAGAAATTTAGCGATTTAGGGCCTGTTTCACAATCTCCAGTTAAGTTCCCAATAGGCTATCGGCAACATATTTGACAGATATTTGACAGATACTCCATACTCTATCTGTCAAATATGTTGCCGATAGCCTATTGGGAACTTAACTGGAGATTGTGAAACAGGCCCAAGTCATAAATTTCTTATTTGACGGATTTTTACGGATTTTAAGACAGTTAACTAAGATTTTTACACTTATCTAATTAAAGTTAGAGATTTGAGGTAAGAGAAACTTTATAGCTGGATAGGAGACGAGTGGACTGAGGATGATGACCTCAGTCCTCTCGTGATCATGAGGTTAAAGGTCTTGGAGGGTGTATAGGGGAGGACAGCGCATGTGTGAACTTTGCGTTCAACACCCTCGCCTGATTTCGAGAAGACTTGTGCTTAGCAGTGGAACATAGAAGGGTCGCATATTATACTGCTTATAATTAATAAATCATCATCATTACCTTCAGATGATGTTCGAAGATCAGTACCCAAAATTTCTGACGATCCCACATTATGAATGTCCAGAACTTGCCTTTCTCGGTAATTTACCCTCGGGAAGAAACCTTAAAAATACGTTAAATCCTATGCAAATGGCCGAATAAAGTAACCTTTCATGACCAAATCAATCTTTATAAAAAAAACAAATCGTCGAAATGTGAATTCCCGAAATAAATGTACGCCTATAACTTCAGTACCACTGCATGAAATTCGATAATTCTTTTGCTGTTGTGGTTATCATCAACAAGGTTTGTATGGTATGGTAATAACATTATGATAATGATGATGATGACGCCTGGGTAGACCAGGTAGACCAGGACAATGTTTTCCGAGCTCAACTTGTTTATCATAAAATACACGAAAGTAATGAGTAATTCCCCAATTAATAAGAATGTTATTTGATCAATGAACGATAATTCGTACATATACGAATATAGCCATGTATGAGAAGATAAACGTTCCCCATTCCAACATATCATTAATATTTATTATTATATGCTCAAGTAATGTATACGCGGCCTGGCTGTAACAATTACGGAAAAATAATCATATAAGTATCTGGAAATAAATGTTTGTGCGTTACAATTATGTTCCAAACAAGAGCCCATATTAAGAGCATTTCTTTTTTTGGATTGTTTATTTAAGACTATGCTTTTGAATTTGAAAATTTCATTATATTATTGACTGTAATTTAGTAGATCGGCGCGGACAAACTTAGTGTGTAGTAAATTATATGAAGATAGTTAATAATGAATTGATCGTATTGACAAATGTATTTATTTTATGTAACACTTGCTGGCGTGCCTTGATAGCAAAATACACTCAAGTGCCATGACGCCAAATGGCATGGTGTTAGTACTAATGAATATTAAAAGATTTTTGAAAAGGAAAATTCCGTAAAACTCTTTCCGATGAAATCCGTAGCTTGAGTAACATCTATTTTAAAATTAAACATTTTCATTCGATAAAATCGAGCGTTATCGATATTGAACTTGGTGACTTCAGACGGAGCAGCTAGGGCGGATAAGACTGTTAGGGCGGATAGCGTGGCTAGGGCGGATAGGGTGGTTCAACGAGCTATCCAATTTCCTGCCTCGTTCTTAACTTTTCTTGAAACTGGTATACTTTTAAAATTATTTAATACAATTTGATCATTGTGAGGGCAACGTCCTAAAATATTTGACTAACTGTTGTACGGTTTGACTTATTTAAATAGTTTCTAAATTAAAACATGGAATAAAAAATATATTTGATGTGATTCAGTACCATTTGACGGAGCCTTGTTATTTTGTTATCAAGAGGGATTTATTATTATTATTATTATTCAATGAGCGGCTGTTCCAGGCAAGGCCTGCCTTCGTATCACTGCGACCGGGTTGATCTATTGTGGTCGCCACTATTTACAGCCCCGGTCCAAATCCTGTTGTCTCTATGATCTCTAGGACTTTTTTGGCACCAAGAGATTCGATCTCTTCGGGTGCAATACATGCCTCCCTAGAATAGGGCAATCAGCGAGAATGTGCATAGGCGTTTCCTCTGCTGAGCAGCAGTCTGCACTCTGCAGTGCCTTGTGTCACTCTTCCCGACTATTTGCATATGCTTATTGAGACGACAGTGTCCCGTAAGCAACCTAACAAAAATACTAAGATTGTTCCGATTCAGCTTTAGTGCCTCAGAGGAGTACTTTTTGCTGCAGGCCTATAATGTATCAAGAGGGATACACATGGTCCTTAACATGAACAAATAGACATGTTAAGGACCAAATATTAAGGGCCATGACATGATTTATAAACATCATAATCTATTGTGGCGGACCAATCAAAGCGCCACAATCCTGCATCGCGCTATCAGAATTACAGCGCCCGATCGGTATATATGCAACACCTGACACGATAGCAAGTGGGCTTCGGCCTGGCCGAGCATTGCACCTCGCTCGGTCGGAGATCTCCCTTTGGGGCCCACCACCATATGCCCAGATATATACTTATCCACAGTTATAAATAGGTCACTTTAAAGGAACGCCAAGATGAACAATCTCTCGAATTTGGACTTGTTAACGTGACATATTTTAAACAATAATACGAATATCCAATTTAACACCCGTATTCATTAACAATACTTTGAGATGAGGTGAGGTAATAATGAAATAATGCTATGCAAAGAACGCTTCAATCATCATCATGTTTGACAGACGCGTAGGAGTTGTTCTGAGGTGTGGGGCAACCCTTCTGTGGTGGTGGCGTCGGTTCTCCGAGGGACTGACAAGCCGTCGAAGTGCCCTGTTGCTTGTAGATCCGGGGCACCTCACCAAAGGCGGCATCGGTGGCACTCGCCGGGTTTTAGTGGGTAGAGAGAGCTACGTCCATTTATCAGCTTTCGGGCGCAGCGAGTCCCACATACCCGCATTGGAGAGACCCACTATCCTGGAGGAATCCTAAGCGCACTTTCCAGCGTTCAAGAAAAAAAAAGTTTGACACACGCACAGTTGCGGATTTCATTTTCATCTAAGGATTGGTTTGAATGACCCTATGCGTTCGGGATTACTAATAAGAGTGTTAGTATTCATATACTTTGTATTACGTTCATATAATTCTGCTTTTCAATTAATAATATAATCCCTTCATATATAATTTGCTCGCCTGATTTCGAGGAGGCATCGCTTGCACCCCACATATTAGCAGTATTGGGTTACCGCAGGCGAGCTTATATCGAGTGCAGGTAATTACCCGATACCATAATAACACCCTTCCGTGATTGTATCTGAAAATAAACTACATCCTATACTAAAATTACCTTGAGTCTCAGTTTAATATAAGCGTTATATAATATACTTACTATTAATTGACTCCGTGCAGTGGCAGGACCGCTTTGGATGCGAGTAGCAAGGGATCGGTCGTTCATTGAGGGAGGCCTATGTTCAGCAGTGGACGGATAAAGGCTGATGATGATGATGATGATGATAATGAATGGACTCTGGCGTCCTGAACAAAAACATTTTGTATTGGACTAGTAAATGTTAGTCTGGAATCCAATTGCACACTCATTACGTTATTTATAATATAGGCGGGCAAACGAACAATTAAAGTCTTTTGGTGACTATCGCGTAGATGATGAACCACGTGAAACTTACAATGCCAAGGAAACGCGGCAGCTAAGCTGTCACTTTAGGCCAGTGAGCGAGAGGTACCACCCCGATCGTGCTGGAAAAATTTGGCGGCAAAACTATCTTTTAACGGATTTCAGCGCGCCTTCGGGATTTAACATTACCTTCATTCCGGATATACTACAGCAACCATAGTAACGGGCACTTATGGCAAGCCCATTCGACGACCTCTGTGGCTCAGTGGTTAGCGCGTTGGCGCACAAGCCCGGAGGCAGCGGGTTCGTATATCGCCAGGGAACAAAAAAGTTTCTGTGATCCTGGGTGATGGATGTGTATTTTTGTGTATTATATAATAAAAATTTTAAATACATGTATTAATATAAAACGTATTAAATATATGTATTTCCGTTGTCTGGTACCCGTAACACAAGCTCTTCGGAAACTTAGCACGGGACCAGATTAACGTGGTGTAAAATTGTCCTAAAATTATTATTATGCACACCGAAAACATAAGTCTACTTGAATGAATGAAAATAATGTCTCCGGAATTTCTTTTTCCTAAATAAAGGCGAAAATTATTATCACAAGTCATACTCACGGTTGTATGAACGTAGTCGAATATCGAGGCCGTATCTATGGCTTCTAAGCAATTTGCGAATAAATCGAATATGTTAAAGGTTATTGAGAGGAAAAAATATCCAATAGGGAAGCGATTTTAACTTTGTGTTAAACTATATATTTTCCGCGGTTTTATCCGGCCACAAATAAAGAGTTGGTAATTTTTAGACCCCGTTCGCACGAGTTTGAATTAGACAAATGGACATGTATATTATGTTCATACTAAGGCGTTTTTAAAACGCAACGCTTTTTTATAGTGACGGTTTTTTAGCGCTATTGATAACGGGAACTTATTGATAATAAATCTATCTGTCAAGTGAAGCTAAGTATCGCAGGACACAATATCTAATATTTAAATAACTATGTTTTTGCTACGTGCTTTTATAATTTGTTAGATTTTATTTTCATTTAAAAAGTATCAACCCTTTAATGTCCCACTGCTGGGCACGGGTCTCCTCCTCGAAATCAGCCGAGGAGGGTAATGGGCCAATAGTTCACCGCGCTGGCCCAGTGCGGGTTGGTGAACTTCACATACCTTCAAAGACTTTCAATCTCATCAGGCATGCAGTTTTCCTCACGATGTTTTCCTTCACCGGTGAGCGAGCGATGGTCTCGCTCGCTAGAAATTAGAAAAACCCATTTCAAAGCACACACGTGGGGCGTCAGGATCGAACCCGGACCTCTCGCATAATAGGCCGAGTCCATCCACCACTGGACCATCGTCGCTCGTTTCATTTAAAACATTATTTTGAGTGTCCGTCTGACTGTTATCTGCTCTACGCAAATCGCAATAATTGCGCAAATATGTGCAAATCGCGCAATTACACCTAAAAATACAGCACAATGAAAATAATAATAACTCTTTAATGTTTTCAGTGATATCAAACATTGTTCAAGTCAAAGTCAACATTTTTATTCAAAATAGTACAATCAAAGTATAGTTTTGAACGTCAATTGAGACTACCACCGGTTCCAAGCAAGCCCACTGAGAAGAACAAATCAAATCAAATCAAATAATATTTATTTCGTAGGCAAATTACATAGCACTTGAAACATGTCAATTTTTTTTATAAGCTAATGCTAGATTCGCAAAGTAGCAGTTTTCCTCAGAGAAGAATCTAGCAAGAAACTCTGTAGGATTGTTCTTTTTAAAATATAGTTTTACAATTTTTGTAAATACATCAAAATAACAACATACTAATATACATATAAATAATAACAACATGCTAGTTACATAAATTAATTCACATTTGCCTAAAATAAATAAGTAAATAAATTTGGACCCCGCAATATCAAAACAAACAAGAGGATGTTAATAAAAAGAAAACAAAAAAACCAAGCGAGGTAGAAACTGCATAACACGACCCGCCACCACAGCGGCACCTTCACATAGGCCAGGACGCGTGTGCCAGCGTCAACCTCTTCCACATATTAGAGGGAAGTGGAGGACCCATCACACAACGCCACCACTGCAATGGCATAAGCGAGCATGACGTGTCATACGTTTCACCTTAATACAAGTTTAATTTATCATACTGCAGGCTCAAAATTTATATACATTCTAAATAAATACAGCTTGATAGAAGAGCAGTTCAATCCCAAGGATTTGCGTCATCGAAATATTCATTAATCTTATAATATCCTTTTTTACTTAGTTTTTGTTTGATGACAATCTTAAATTTCTTGGGGCATAATTCCTGTATATTAGAAGGGACCCTGTTGTAAAAGCGTATACATTGACCCACAAAAGACTTACTTACTTTGTTAAGTCGACTACTATAGGGCACTAGCTTATTTCTATTTCTAATATTTACATTATGAATATCACTTTTTTGTTTAAATAGATGAAGGTTATTTTTGGTATACATTAAATTTGTGAAGATATATTGTGATGTTAATGTTAATATATCAATATTTTTAAAAAAATCCCTAAGAGATTCCCTGGGACCCAATTTATAAATAGCTCGAATAGCTCGCTTTTGCAGAATAAATATGCGCTCGGTATCAGCGGCATGACCCCACAGCAAAATGCCATAGGCCATAAGACTATGGAAATAACTAAAGTAAACTAACCTGGCGGTTTGAATATCCGTCAGGTTCCTTATCTTTTTAACCGCGTAAGCTGCAGAACTGAGCTTATCCGCTAACTTGTCAATATGAGGGCCCCATTGCAATCTAGAATCTAAAGTAATACCTAAGAACAAGGTTGTTTCCACAAGGTACCGGCGAAACAAACTCAGTAGAACTAATCTTTTCAAATATTCTTGGTGTCTTTGTCTTGAATGAAAAGAATGGTCTTTTAGACATATTGTAATTTTAACGCAGCCGTTTTAAAATTAAAATAAGGTTACCGACCTTATTTCTTTTTTTTTATAATTTTATTCCAAAGATAAACAAAACGAGCCATATATATAGCACGTGATCCGCGAAATAAAATGAACAACAAGCCAAGACGGTTCAGGAGTTGGGCAGACTAACGAGCCGAACTTACTTGGGCGGCGGAGTTTAACAAAGAAAAGTTTCTGTCTAAACGAAACTGTCAACGCCAGGTATCGGAGGACCATCTCTACCGCGGTACAAGAATAGTGGCGAGATTTTATGTTTTTTGTGTTTTCTCTAAATCATTCCACTTTTGTGTTCCTTTCAGGGTAACTACTGTCCCTTATAAGGACAAAACGGAAACTTTACAGGACCAACCACTTGTTATCTATCTATCTGTCATACCAAAAAAAATCTATATTTTTTTTTCATCTTTTACTTGAACGTCATAATATCATGTCATCAATAACCATGAAAGTCAACAAAATTACTGTGGCAGGTAATATAATTTCTTATCGCCCTTTATCCATCGACTGCTGAACATAAGCCTCTCTAAATAAACGCCAAGATGATCTTGTTCCTAACATCCAAAACGTCCGGTCACTGGGAGACCACAAGGAGATCGTCTTTTCACTGAATAGCCGACCAACACTTGGTCTACCTAAACACAGCCTTCACTCTTATTGGGCCATCGGCCATTTTATTTATTTTTTCAGCTCATTCTTTGCGTGATATCGGTCAATTTAGTACTCTGGTCTTCTTTTAAATTCAACGAACATCAATTCTTCTTACTTCAATAACAATAAGAAATTTTACAAAGGATTTTACGTAAACTAACCAGGGCTTGCCGAGGCGATGCAAACTCGCCCCACCATGGTTCAGGCCTTGACGTGGCGGTGGTGCTCAGTAGCCCAGGGTGAACCAAACACCTTGGGCGAAGCGAATTGAGCCGAGGGGGCTCTATATACCCGTCTTATAAGAAGAGGGGATAAAAGAGCAGGGAGCAAGGGGTGAGGATGGAAACCTCGCCGTACTGTCCAGACGTTGGAAGTGGTTGTTCTGTGGTGCGGAACAACCGCTCTGTTGAGGTGGCGTCGCTCCTCTGAGGGACTGACTAGCCGTCGAGGTGCGCTGTTGCTTGTAGATCCGGGGCACCTCACCAAAGGCGGTATTGTTGGCACTCGCCGGGTTTTAGTGGGTAGACTTACCATCATTCGGGCGCCGCGAGTCCCACTTCCCAGCGGGATGCGTCAGTGCATTACCCAGCGTAAAAGAAAAAAAAATGGCGATGCAAACTCAAACATTATATACAATGCTCTACACGGTGTGTACCGAGTAGCACCTGGTTGGAATACTCAGTAAGCTGCCGATTTATCAACGAGGTGCTAAGACATAGTAAATTGTTTCTTAAACTAATATCAATTCTCCCTCAATATCACAACTTTGTAAAATACTTTAGTAACAAAAGAGGTTTTAATTTTTCAAATCAAAACACAATTGCACAATTTTGTTCGAAAATAGCGAGTTCAAATCCTGCAAAGTAAATGATACCATATATTTGAAAACAAAATGCTTTCTAATGTCACCTTGAACAAGATTTTCTGAATTTAAATTAATAAAAAAAATAACCTATTGTAATAGGTTTATTATTATTTTTTTCATTATTATATGCATGTATTTTTATTGCGTATTTTTTTGTATTAAAGTATTTTTTTTAATTTATAGTAGTTATTACTACTTTGAGTCACTAGTACCTTCACACAAGCACTTCTTAACTTGACTAGGTTATCATGGTATGATTGTTATTTAGTAATTTATTTCAGACACCTTTTGTTGTGTTGCTGACAGACCCGCGGCTTTACCCGTATCAGCAAAAAAAAAACATTTTTTTAAATGTATGTTACTTCTAGTATCCCCGAGGAGTGCACAAAGTTTTTTGATGATCGGTTGAGTAGTATTCGCATGAAAGCGTAACAAACATTCCTACTTTCACATTTATAATATTAGTAAGGATAAGAATTCTGCCAAGGACCATTCAAAGCACGAAAAAAGTAGTTTTCAACGTACGTATAAAATAAAATGGGATCTCTCTGTTTATCCCCTCTTTATATTAACATAAGTATTTGTTTATATACCTTTGAAAGCGTATTTAACGTACACACGACTAAGTCCGCTCTAAGTAGACCAGCACTCGAGTGGACCGCTAAGCTCATTCCAGGTTTTGCTTTTATAAAACTGGCTAAATTCCACCGCTCTCGGAGGCGGCATTAAACATTAAAGAGAACCTTTTTCAAATATTTATAGTTAAGACGGTTTAAGTGTAAGATGAGGGACCTTGGTTTCGGATAATCATGATCATCAGCGTCTCGGTCCATGATGATAGAAATATTGAATTATCGAAATTTATTATTACAGTCTTTTCGATGTTATTTATAATTAATCTGGGACCCATATATTATTTGTAATACTTTTGTACAATAGTTAATTTTATTTTATTATAATTTTAGATATAGTTTCGTGTAATTACAATATATTTCAAATTTATATTAACAAACATTGTTGAATAAATATTTGTTTCTAAAAAAATTTAGAAACGATAATAAAAATAAAAATTTCGATTAATAAGCAACAAAAAATATTTCTTTTTTATTTTGTTTTTAGCTCGTATAGTCCATTCCTAATCTTCTAACCTTTTAGCTTTTTTTTAAAGTTCGTTAGAAAAACAATCTACCCGATCATAAATGGTCAGCGCGCCTATGACCATCAATAAGTTTATCCAGGAATAACCCAAGCAACTCAGCCCTCCTAGAAGTGGCACGAACGCTAAACGAATAGAATAGAATACTTATTGTATGGGAATGACACTAGCTTACGACATTTAAGTTGACAGCTGTCATTCCCACACAATGCGAATTCTATTCTATTCGTTTAGCGTTTGTGTCACTTGTCTAGGGGGCGGATGTGTCTCGTAGACAACATCCTGTCCTCGTGTCGGGCTCGGGATAGAAACCCGGGCCTCGCTAGACACGACGTCGTGGGAACTGCTTAGTAGCGTCGGGCAGTACCCCCTATATCTGGCTTTGCCTAGCCGAGTCCTGGACGGATGATCTCTGTCTGCGAGGCAGTATAATACATAAAGACAAATTAAATTAAATAATCATTAAATTAAATACAAATTTCTTTCTTTCTAAATATTTTGTTGAACTATATTAATTGTAATAACTTCAGAAAAAATTGTAATAAAACCAAGAAAGAAAATACTACAAAACCTCATCCAATATTCAAGCATCCATACAACAGACGTCCACAAGTTGAACGAAATTTCAGTAATTTAGTAAAGCAAGGTATGGATGCTGGAGGGATTTTCTTACCTCTTTGTTCTGAAGTCTATTTCGAGTGGCACACCAAACTTCCTAGACCTCTCCAACCGCTTATTTTATAAACAACTTTGTGCAAATAAACTAAAAACTTAGAGATCAAGTTAACTGCTAATACTTGTAGTAAGCAAATAATCAAATATTACTGTACTATTTTGTAGGCGTGAATTTAATTTTTATTTGAAGTATGGTGAATTTATATTATAGATATTATAAGATTAGGATTAACTCATACTTGATGACTATTGAAGAAACTTATATTTATTTCTGTACGTTTTAAAAGTCTTAATGGAACTTTGTTTTAAAATGATTACTTTAACCTCAAAAATCTTATCTCTGTCAATAATAGTTAATCTGTAGATTTGTTATAATACTAGTATTGTATAATATATTATGTAGCAATATATAATATGTAGAAAACGTAGCAAACATAACGTAGCAAAACATATCTCCAATTTAACAAGCTTATTTTTCCCTTGATATTGGTAACGTTACTTCTTCTAAGAATATATTTATTTATTTATCTAGCTGTTACCCGCAGCTTCACCTGCGTTAACTAACATTTACAACGGGATCTGAGCGGGATAATATATTGTGAATGTATTATGCTTATAAACCTTCCACTTTAATTGTTCTATCTATTAATAAAAACCGCATAAAAATTTGTTGTACTTTTAAAGATTTAAGCATACATACAAGTAAGTACAAGTAAGCGACTATGTTTTATACTATGTAAAGATTATTTGGAAGGTATAATGCTACGTTTTCACTTATCACATATATACATCACTATCATCATCAGCTTGGAAACAGCTTAAAGTAGACGAAACTGCATGCATCTCTAGTCTTAAGAGAGTTAATAATGAAGTATTGCGCGTTTAGTATAGCATAGTTTATTAGGTCATCTAGTACTTAACTTAGAGGACTCTAGCACTCATAGCGGGAGGAGGTTAGAGAGTCCTTGTGTGAAGGGCAAGGACGTCTCCGCTGGATATCTTCTAGACTCCACGATATTAGCACAGATTATAACGTAGATGCGACAATGCGTCTTTTGTTTCGCCGGTTCTTCTGAGTGGGCTTGCTTTGGAACCGGTGGTAGACTCAATTGACGTTCAAAAAGATACTTTAGTGATTTTGCATAAAAATCGGTTGTTTGTAAAGTCTGGTTTACTGACGATAGTTGAACGTGACAACGTCATAAGAAAATACTCATGGGCCGATTGTGCCTCTTTGTCGCTCGTTCCGCGCTCTCGCTTGCACTTCGAGCCTTCAAGCCTCAGAGCGAGGTAACGCTGCATGAGTCATGTTTTTTCGTGCGTGCAGCCGGCACCATCGAATTATAATACGTTGTTACGTCAAGAAATTATGACTTTGACTTTGTTCGAACAATTTACCAGTGAGAGGGATGCGCTATGCTGTGCTCTCTTGATTTATTATCCCGTGAAACAGCTATGCTGTTTTTTTAAGAGAACGACAAGACAGGGTGTAATAACTGGCCCCGAAAACTTACCCTCAATCTCGGAATAGACAATCCTTAAATGAGTCGCTTAGCTCAGGTTTACTTGTATATGTTAATAGACGATCTACCGCACCTACCATCAGGTAGCTCGTCAGCAAATCAGGCGAGGAGGGTGATGGGCCATAATTCACTGATGCACTGGTCTAGTACGAGCTGATGAACTTCACATGCCTTCAAAGACATTCAATCTACATCTACACTAATATCATAAAGAGGAAAACTTTGTTTGTTTGTTTGGTTGTATAGAATAGGCGCAAAAAGTACTAGACCGATTTCAAAAATTCTTTCACCATTCGAAAGCTACATTATCCACGAGTAACATAGGCAAAATTTTATTCTGAAAAAAAAATAGGGTTCCGTAAGATATATGTGCGTTTTTCGGACACAAGGTGTAAAAAATCAACCAGAAAAGTTACTTATTTTGCGTACTAAGATCCCGTCGTAAATGTTAGTTAACACAGGCGAAGCTGCGAGCAACAGCTAGTGTAATATAAAACTTTCATGGTAATATAAAATATTAGGCATTACTTCGCACTGTCATTTCTACATATCACCTACTCTCTGACATAATGCACAGAAATAACTGCAGACGATGTAACTTAGATTGGTAAATGTGGGGGGGGGGGAGGGCAAGGCCAAGGTTTACACCCAAGGAGACCGTTAGACCGTTACGCTTCCAGAGAAAATACTCATACATTTTGCTTTTATCTTTAGTTTAGATCAAGGCGAAGGTTCTAGATTTTCTATTATATAGCCTGCAGCTTAGTCTGCTCATTTAGAATGTATCCTTGATAAAGACATTTGTAAAAGTAACTCGCAATAACTAAAAGCATAAAACTAATATCGAACACATATGGAATATAGCGGTAATGTTGTGTTGAAACAAAATCCGCCAAAGTTCAGCGACGCAGCAACAGCTCAGCGCCCTGGGGGCCTAGCCAAAATGCCATTGAGAAAGCGTTAGCGAAGTTCGACAATCATAAAATCAGGTCAGAGGCGGGCCCTTATTGACATACATATACTGCATGTAGGTACTAAGCCGTCACGACCGGGGTGGTACCTCTCGCTCACATAATACCAGCGTGTTGCAAGTCACAGTTATGCTGTCGCGTTTCGTGCGGTTTGTCAGTTTCTGGTGGCCCATTGGGGGGGATAGGGAAAAGGAGGGCAACGCATCTACATAACCTTTGCTTGTGTGGATGTTAATGGGTGTCGATAGTCGCAAGGCTTCGGCTGTTCGTTTGCTATAATGAATTAATAATTCCAACCTGCAATATGTTTAGATTTAATTCTTTCAATAATTTCTGTCTCCCTACATGAAACTGATCACATTCCATCAACACATGGTATACATCATCCGTTACTCCACAGGTATCACATTTAGTCAGTTCAGGTCAACCTAATAATATAACAATCTAGCCCTTCGCCCCGCCTTTGCACGGGTAAATAGTTTATAGGCTTTTTTAATAATGTGGCTGAAGGTTTAAAAAATCCAATCGGCTAATAGATTCGCAGCCTATGCAATATAAACAAATATATAATCTTTCCTCTTGAATAGAATAGAATAGAATAGAATCATTTATTTCCGAGAAATTGGTAACATTTAAAGATGGAATTTGAGTTGGATCACAATTTCTGCCTTTAGGGCGTGGAAATATTATAACAATAATTTTCATGCATTTTAAGTACTAAGTAAAAACTAAAAACTATTATCATATCTAAGTTTCATACCATATTCTAACAATTAACAATCAGAAAAGTATTAAGGTATATTATTGAACAGTACATTTAAGTCATACATACATGTTATTCGATAAAATAAAAATACAACAATGTCAATCAAATATAAATTATCATTCAAGTCCTGTATTAAGCGTCAAAAGACAAAGAGAATATTAATCATTATAACCCATAATTCTTTATGATATTACTAGCTGTTGCCCGCAGCTTCGCCTGCGTTAACTTAGATTTATATCGGGATCTTAGTACGCAAAATAAGTAACTTTTCTGGTTGATTTTTTACACCTTGTGTCCGAAAAACCCAAATATCTTGCCAAACCCTATTTCTTTTTTTTTCAGAATAAAATTTAGCCTATGTTACTCGTGGATAATGTAGCTTTCGAATGGTGAAAGAATTTTTGAAATCGGTCCAGTACTTTTCGAGCCTATTCATTACAACCAAACAAACAAACAAAGTTTTCCTCTTTATAATATTAGTATAGAAGAATAGATAGAGCATAGATAAACAAGCAAGCGAATCAAAAAGCAAAATTATTTCTTAAGAACCTGCTGTAGGGTACCGTGCCCTCAATTCCTTTCGGCAGGCTGGCAAAGCTATTCACAGGAGAAACAAGCTAGATGGTGGTAACCATACAGCCTGAAGCACTCCACAGCACATCCCTGGTATTGTAATAGCTGACAACATAACGTCTCAAAGAATGCATTCAAAGCATAATGGGTAGGCCGGGGTAAATTCAATCATAAAATTAACAATATTCGTGTCTGCCAGCTCTATTCCGTCTTACATCTACACTAATTTAATAGAAATAATTGTTTTTTTTTTCAATAAACAGTCAGATTTGAAAAAAATCTGGCCAATGAACAATTATTGAAGTCAGTCGAATTTTTTCAAAGTGGGTAAACCCGCGAGGAATGACTATACGACGTTACAAACAGTCTCGATACAGTAACAGCCACTCATAACTAGCTAACACTCCTCTACATATTCCGTTAATGTTTCCGCTCCCCCTGCCTCCTTACCGCCCCCTCCCCCGTCCCCCCGCCACTCCCTCCCCCTTTCTGTTAAAACAAATGCTTATTTTTTCTGATCTCGCGAAACCTCCGTCTCGTGTGCCCTCAGGTTTTTACTTGAAGTACAAATTAAAAGCGGCTCGAGTTGCTATTTAGTAGTCATACGATATTTTATCGTATAAAACATATTGTTTGAATAATTTCGATTTTAGAGTGTAAGTGTTATTTAGATATTAAAATTGGTACATGTTTGGCTAGATTCTAAATGTAGATAGATAAGTAGATGTAAAGGTAGATGGTAAAAAGTCACCATCACCCATGAATAAAAGCAAGTTCACCCAAATCTAGCGCAGGCTTTTTTCTATCCAGAGGGGTATTCTGATTTCTATTCAACTGTTGCCTATCCTGAGGTGTAAATTGTTATTCGCTGTCATTTATTACCCTTTCTGTCCAACCCTTCTTTTTAAAATACATCCTTAAACTGATTAGTGATACCAATAACGACTTGCGCGTGGCACAGCGCATCTCTCTCACGCGTAAATCATTATATTATATTAAAGCCGCAGAGCACCGACAGTGATTCAAAGTAGCTTTTTTAGTTAATTTAGAAAACGGTGACTTGAATTCTCAAACTAGCAAGTTAAATAGTTTAAGTCAAATAATTTTCTACTCGAATTCATTTTTTCATTTAAATAGTACCAACAGTAGCTTTTTGCAAGTCACTCGAATCTGCAACCGATTTCAATACAAGCATTCAGAGAAAAACCACCGATACAAACTCAGTTTATAACAAATGTTATAGAAAAAAAAAATATTTACTAATAAGAATATATCACACGTCATACTTATAAAAATATCGCACACATCCAAGATACTCCCCTAGCGCGGTCCCTCATGTAAGTTACACCCTCCGCTAATGAACGAGAGATTCTTTTTCGATTTTCATTCAAAACAAACGGGGGTTATTTCGGCAGACGGCAGGTGACTTTATACTCTTTATGGTGATGTGGAAACAACAGATATATGACATGTGTCAGATTAATTGATCCATGAAACAACTTTCACGAATTGTATCGCGATTTATGGTTTTTACATGCCCGACGTTTCGGATAATATTGTTCACATGAACCACTAAAGATTTTGATGTTGTCTATACTAATGTTATAAAGAGGAAAGATTTGATTGTTTGTTTGTATTGAATAGGCTTCAAAACTACTTGACCGATATAAAAAATTCTTTCACTATTAGAAATATACACTATCCCCCGTATATATAAGGTATATTAAATTTTCAAAAAGGTTAGGGGCCTGATTTAAAAACTTAGCTGATGCAGGTGAAGCTGCGTGCAACAGCTAGTCTCTAATATTTTTAATTCAGAAAATATATTATCATCATCAGTCTTTACCCGTCAACTGCTGAACATAGGCCTCCCTCGATGAACGCCAAGACGACTGATGCCTTGCGATTCGCATCTGGCATCAGCATTTGACCGAGCTCGGCTTAAATCAGTTCGACTGCAAATCGAAAATATAGAGTGATGGTGGTCCGGTGGGTAAGGGGCTCGGCCCCTTGAGCGAGAGGATCCCGGTTCGATCCTGACCCAGTGTGGTGTCTGTAGGTTTTTCCAAATTTTTAAACGCACCCTAAACACAAATCTTTCTTCATTTACCGGTGAAGGAAAACATCGTGAGAAAACCTGCATGCCTAATAAGATTGACAGTCTTTGAAGATGTGTGAAGTTTACCAACACGCATTGAGCCTCCTCGACTGGATTCGAGGAGATCCGTGTCCAACAGCGAGACATATGGATTGATACTTTACTTTTTTTTAAGTAGAATATTCATGTGTTAGCTTTTTTATTACAACCCATTATTATTGACGAAGTATTGACTGTTTATTTTAAGTTGTAATAATTATTCTATTGATTATTCCTTGCAACATCCGCTGTCACGTACTGATATCTGATTGGTCGATTAATAAACTTCCGGTTAGGAATTGGAGGGTAAGAAAAGTATAAAAGATGATATCATTGCGTGGCACGCGGCCATTCTGTTGAAGATAGTCTGAGAGTTAAGAACCTTAAAGAAATATAAGAAGAATTGTTAAAGCAACAAGGTGGTTTGATTACATTAATTTTGGTGCATTTAATACATGTTATTGAATATCTTCTTCTACCTACCTATTTTTATTCTGATCCGATTTCACTTCGCGGCTGGCGGGGGAACCAACTCCCTCATAAAAATTCTTAGATGAGCCATCTGCTCATCCACTCTTCCGATGAAGCTAAAGACCAGCAGGCCAACAGCATAGCGCCATTCGACAAAGAAAATACCTATTATTATTGACATTATATCACTTTCGTAAATTATAACTAGAATTGAACATTCTATCAAATAAGTTATAAATAAACGATTTCAGTTTTACGTATTACTTTTATTAAAAATTCCACGCCAAATCAGTTTTGACCAGCATTCTTAGTTAGATACGTTTATAGAAAAATCATTAGTACCTTGTTTCATGTACTAGTAGGCCTCTTTCAACGAACGCAAAGAACCGCATAAAATGACGGCAACTGCGATAGGCATGCTTAAAATACATTTCATAGATCAATTTCGAAGTCACTCTATGAAAATATTCAGTAAATACGGCGAATGCCTATAAATCTCCGAGGAAATCATTTGTTACGGTGCAAATCCGGAGTGGGTATTTTGTAGGAACGCCTAGACGATATCACTTAGGAGCCGCTGGTTAATTAACACGATTGCATTTATATAGATTCAACATAAATCTCGCTGCGCTCCGTGTCGAGGGGAATTTCCTTTTCAGAGGGCCATTAAAACAGCGTTTAAAGCGGTTTACTTAACATGCTATTTATATTCCAATGTTTAATATACGTTATTAAATGAAATAGAAATAGAAATACAGAATTTAATTATGTCAATTTTGAAAGGGCAGTTTGGCCTTTGGCCTTTGGCTTGGTTTGGCAGAATTTACTATAAGGTATTTGAAAAGGCAGATGCAGCTAAGAAAAGCACAAAAATACGAAATATCCACCTACTTAGTAGCATATAAGTTTTCCACCACACAAAATTTTAATTCATCTCAAAGTTTGGCGCAAAGTCCGTACAGTTAAAAACCTGCAATAGTTTCGATTGCCACTCATTGGCATAGCAATACAGAATTAAATTAATGCCAAGAGATAATAAATGCTATTGAGATAAATGGAGTGATTGAGTATGAGAGTTTTTTTCGGAATGACCTATGCTATTAGCCCTAGGGCCATTATCCTTAATCGAAGTAGTAGATGAGGAGATGGATCACCTAAAGTAAGAGAGTGAGTTAGTGAATGTGAGTATGAGTGGTCGAGCACACACAAAATAGAAGACAGTTGATCTGATGATAAGTAGTGTATTTTGTAAGAGGTAGTGCCATGCTGCTTTGCAGCCAAATTGGTTCGGCACGACCGGGGAGGAACCTCTCGCTCACATAAAATCGGCGTCAAGTGACAACTAAGCCAGTTTCAGATGGCTTATTGGGGGATAGGGAAAAGGAGGGCAACGCATCTGCATAACCTCTGGTTATGGGCATGTTAATGGGTGTCGATAGTCGCAAGGCTTCGACTGTGTGTTTGCCCCTCTATGCTATAAAAAAAGTGGCTAGCACCCATTAATAAAAGCCACTGCTATACGGGACTAGCACACATTTTTGCTATCGTAATGCATTCTTATGGAAGGGTCAGTGTCCATATTTCCAGTACCCATTCTGCTTATGCATATTTCTGCAAATCTATTTCACGTAAAGTAATACGTCATCATTGTTTATCTATCCAATAACAATAAAAACATAACAGGCGACTTAATGCCTACTCACATAGGTCTTTTCTAAATCAGGAGAGTGGCCTTAGTATTCGTCATGTAATCAGGCATACAGGTTTTTCAACGAACAGACCGCCATTTCCGTGGCCCCACAACGTACTTAGCGACATATCTTTTACGTGATTTAGTTATATAGTTACGTACTTAACGCATTTCCTTACATTAAGTTCGTTTTCGATTAAATTGGACCTATTTATAGGACTAGTTTGTAAGTTTGACAAGTTGCAAGTCAACTTGCATTAGAATTTGCACAACAACTTGCGTGATCACTTAGAAAATTGTAAAGCCACTATTATGGATATAATATAAATTGGATAGCAAACTAAATGACAACTCGTGCAATTAACTGTATAACAACACGTACGACAAACTGTATAACAACACGTACGACAAACTGTATGACAACTCGTACGACAAAGTGTATGACAACTCATACGAAAAACTGTATAACAACTCGTACGATAAACAGTATTACAACTTGTGCGACAAATTACACGACAACTTGTACTACAAGGTGTCATATAACTGTATGACAACTTTTATGAAAAAAAAATGTATTTTAACAGCTCGCACAATTCTCATTACAATATAATATGTACAACTACTTCAAGATGGAGAATAAGCTAGTCTTGATTGGAAGCCCTCTTAGAGTTTACAGAAAGGAAGCCATGCTTAGCAGTGGGCTGTAGTAACTGATGATGATGAGTGATGATGATGATAATCACTCCACTTGCAACAATTGACACTGCAACTTACAATTATCTATCAGTGCGTTTCTGTCTGGTGCCCGGCCAGAATCCTGTTTGTTCCTACTGCAAAAAAGTTCAAATAATATAATACTAATATTATAAAGAGGAAACATTTGTATTTTATTTGTTACAAATAAACTAAAAACTACAGGACCGACTCTTAAAATTCGAGCAAAAATTCTTAAACTATTAGACTGTTACTAAACGTAGGCTATTGAAAAAAATTTCGGCCTGGATATATCCTGTTACTCTTTCGCGCATTATAGCTAGGTATAACTGAATGCGCGAAACGGCAACTAGTAGGTAATAAAATTACCAGCACGAGACTTACCGACTATCGTCTGTGGCACATTAATCAGCCATGTCTAGTCCCTGGTGAACTGTCCCTGTCATGAGGAATTTAACCACCGTATGTCGTACCGATTCCCCTATTTAACACTAAAACCCCTTTTATGCTCTCCAAAGCATTCTCTGTCCCCGTCCAACAAAAGCGCTGACATTTTCAATAAGAGGTGAAATGCCGGGTTGAAAAGCATGTTAAAAAAACTACTCCTCACGATAAATCCAGCGCTTACAAACGTCATAATTATAAAAACGGATAGCCCGGGGCCGTAATGGCTGAGAGTAAGCGGCACGACACACTATAGACAACATTAATATTGATTATTATTACTAACGAGATCAAAATTCGGCTGTAATCGAATAAAGTCATAATAAAAGTATAGTATTCAGATTCTTCAGTGCGACGATGGTCCAGTGGTGGATGGACACGGCCTTTTATGCGAGAAGTTCCGCGTTCGATCCTGACCTCCCGTGTGTGCCTTGAAATGAGTTTTGCTAAATTTCAAAGTGCACCCCAAACACGAGACCATCGCTCGCTCACCGGTGATGGAAGACATCGTGAGGAAACCTGCATGCATGATGTCATTGAAAGTCTTTGATGGTATGTGAAGTTGACCAACCCGCACTGGGCAAGCGCATCGGTGAACTATGGCCCAATATTCTCCTCGCTTGATTTCGAGGAGGAGACCCATGTCCAGCAGTGGGACATAAAGGGTTGATACTGTACTTTTTTTTTAATTTAGATTCTCTTTCATCGTTTTTTATTTTAGTTTTTCTGGCATCCACTTTATAAAGCCAATATAAGGCATTCTTAAAGCTGACAGCTATGGCTGTAGGTGGCAGAATTTTTAAACAAGACATTGCGTTTTGCCATGAAGATGATTGTAATAAAAGATAAGAGATCCCTTAAATTGGATTATCCAAATATTCACGCATCGAAAATTGACGATATCGCTGGCTTAGCTGTAAAGAAAATACAAAAAATGACTTAATTAAAAGTATTAAATATGAGTCAACATTTAGATGAACAATAATTTCATAGCCTCACCTGATGCTAAGGAAGACAAGTGCGAGACAGATAATGCTTGTACAAAAGTCGCTTTACAGGTCCTTAAGTTCAAGTTTTAATGTAAAACTGTTAATAAAGTTACAAACAATGTTCGTATACTTACAAAGTAACACTCCTCTAACTTTCATTAACTTAACCTATATGTTCGTAATTAAATCTTGCAAATTTTCTCCCACTTCAAAATGTAAGATTAACTTGGAACTTTGGAAAATCTGACACAAATTTAAAATTATGAATATAATTTTGCAAATTGATGATTAATTTTTGGGAAAACCATATTCTGTGTATTTCTGAGTAGGTATAAGATCTTTATTAAGAATTGGCCCTTTGTTCCCCTAAAAAAAGACTACATATATTATTCTTAGGTAACTATTATAAGGTTCCCAGGTCCCCAGGTTCCTAAGGTAGAAGGCTACGTTTAGGTAGACGAAGTATTGGTCGACCATTAATAAGGTGGGAAGACGTTCTCCGTTGACTGGCCGGTCCGTATTGGATGCGAGTGGTAAGGGATCGGTCTTCTTGACGTTCATTAAGGAAGGCCAATGTTCAGCAGTGGACGGATTAAATGCGTGGTGATGATGATCATGAACTATTATTCTCATAATCTATGTAGGTCATAGTCACATATGAGCGGGTCAAAGCCAAAAACATACTGAGAATTTATGATACAGAGTTTATACGATACAAATATTTATAAAAATATATTTTTTTAATTTAAAAATATATTTGACTATAGTGTGCACCGCTCAAAATGACATGTACAATAATAACCCCGATGTCTAAGCTATCCTTTTGAAGCGACCTCTCCATACGTACCGGAGCACCCTGGAGCCCGAGGCGAAGCTCCCGGCGAGTGCCCTCAACTGTTGCACGGGAATCTGGATATGTTTTTACCTATTATAACCTTCATTTTAACTTGTAATTAGGATGTTTGGAGCTCATTGTCTTGCGTACTATTTGGTTGAAGTAACATGCTTATACTTAGTACCTGATAGTAATGAGACTTAAACTATACTACTATATATACGGCAATAATAATATTAAGCGGCGAAAGTATAAAATAAATAATATAAATAAACTAAACAAGTAAATAACACGGTTTTTTCCAATTCGCTAGATAAGTTACATTATTATCGTTTCTAAAATATATTTCGTCATAAATGTAAGGTGAGGTGAGTCCACAGAGTACAGTTATACAACGGAAAGGTGAGTCCGTATAAGTCATAACTATGAATCTCAGCCAAATATCCCACCGGCCTTCAGTTTTTAAGTACATGAATCCTAAAAAAAAGATTAATTATATAGCTGGTAAAGCACTAAACGCTATAATTTACAACCTAATATTAAAGTATAAAAAGTATAAGTAATAGGTTATTAAATAATTCAATGTATATTTAAGTATCTCTGCAGTCAGGAGTTTAACATTTTATAATATTCCAGTGAGGTTAATGGTTGTTGCGTTTTTTTTTTATTTAATACTTTTTCTAAGGTAGGTACTTCTTTTTTAATAATGTTTCTGGTGCATACCGTCTACGTACTTCTTCAGACGAGCCGCAAGTGGTCACACAGTGGTCAATGTCGTGTAAGCAAACTTCCAAATGACCAGCTCTTATTTTTAGGACCCAGGTATCTCGTCAAAACATTGCCCCTAACATAACTCTGTGATCTGTCAATCCTGCCTTTTTCTCTACCTTTCTCCCTATTTACTTAATTAAGGGTGATTCTAGTCGAACCAGAGGCTGAATAGTAATATTTTAAATGGACCTTTACAACCAAAACTTATTCGCAAAGTATTGTCTGGTTGTCAGACTTTAGACTTTAGAGCTACTTACGACCCTTAAACGAATCAAAGATCATTTGGTTTTTTTTTTGTATTTATTGAGTATGTATTTAATTTTGTATTAATTGTTTTATGCGTAATTAGTGTGTGTAATTTGAATAGAACTTCAAATAGAAATATATGCTATGTTTTTATATATGTAAATAAAATATAATATATTTCTTTAGTTTTCTGCAATATTTTAAGTACTAGCACCCTAGCCGAAAGCCTAATTCGTCTATTAATGTAAATCAATAATGCATTTTTTTTTAGATATCCAGTATGAAGGAGCTACTCATCCTGATGGCTGTACTGTTCACGATGTCTTCGGCGTACACAGATATAGATGACACTATAAATTATGATGAAATGGCTAAAAATCCAAAAGAATTAAGATCATTCATGAATTGTCTTCTGGATAAAGAGCCTTGCTCAAAAAAGTTTGAGCTGGACAAAAGTAAATGATTTAAAATTCAATAACACTCTTATAAATTATTTTAAAAATAATTATAAATAGTATATTTTTATCTTTTAGAACAATATTTTTTACCAAAAATAACAAATTTTAACGTATTATAAATACTGTCCTAATTTTCGTAGCCTTTTTCTTCTGTGGGTAAGCAAATACAAAATTAAGAACACGATGTAAGATAAAATTCGTTTAGGAAACATTTTAGGTAGCCTGAGCCCTGATTAATTAATCAACATCTTATTTAATTCTGTGGTCGTAACACAAGTCTTCTAAAGTGATATCAATGTTAAATATTAGGTAGTATTGCTAATAAAATAACAGCTTATAATATCTAATACATATATAAAATTTCCCTGTCACAATGTTAGTTACCGTACTCCTCCGAAACGGCTTGACCGATTTTGATGAAATTTTTTGTGCTTATCCGGTATCTATGAGAATCGGCTAACATCTATTTTTCATCCCCCTAAATGTTAGGGGTAGTCCACCCCAAAATTTTTATTTTTATTATTTAGACAAAATTTTTAATTTCTATTTTTTTATGATACAACATACAAAAATACACACAACCCTAAATTTTCACCCCTCTACGATCAACCCCTATTTTTAATAGCGATTTTAGCAGAACGAAGTCTGTCGGGACAGCTAGTGTTATTATATATTTTTCTCTTGTGAATTATTACACATATTTGTTGTTAATTGATAAAAACATGATTATTTTCATGGGATATTTATTATGTTTTATACTTTCATTAACCAGATGGGAAGACGATCTCCGTGCAGTGGCAGGTCCGCGTTGGATGCGAGTAGCAAGGGATCGGTCGTCTTGGCCTTCATTGAGGGAGACCTATGTTCAGCAGTGGACGGATAGAGGCTGATGATGATGATGATACTTTCATTTTGCGGAGCTAAATATTATGACATTTTAAAGGAATTATTAAATGAACAGTTACATGTTTTAAGTCCTTTAAGAATATTAATATCTCGAAAACAACAAAAAATCTTTATTTTTACCAGAGGCTTAAAATAATGTATATCGAAATTGATAAATAATTAATTTAATATATTTCCAGATCACATGTTTGAGGCAGTGAATGATGGTTGTCGAGAATGCAACCCTTTGCAGAAACATTATGGCTATGTTATATTCAGTGCTTTCAAAGAACAGCTTCCAGATATGATTGAAGAATTCAAAGCAAGATATGACATTGACGGAAAACATTTTGATATTGATATAGAAAAATTGGCGAAATATAAAGACAAATCTGGACAAATGTAAACCAGGACTTAAAATAATAAATGATAATTCAAAGTTTTGTCTATTTTTATTAAATCACTCCATAAATTCCTTCCTTCCAATGGCCTTTGGTTTTTAATAATTATGTTAAATAAAGTATAAAGAAAGCTAAATCAAGTCGTAGCGACGATAGTCTAGACTCTAGAGAGATAGAGGACTAATATATCCGGGTTTGATCCTACCCCCTGTGGTACCTTAAAATGGGTTTTCCTAAATTTCTAAGTGTACCTGAACATGAAGGAAAACATCGCTAGGAAATTTGGATGCCTGATAAGATTGAAAGTCTCTAAAGGTGTGAAGTTCAGTTCACTTTTTTATAAATAACACTAAATTACAGACATTGTAAACTTAATGCTATAATAAGATTATAACATACAAATTTGAAAGAAATAAAAAGTTTTTGAAATCAGTACCATTAATATCAAAGTATATATTATTTTGTAATATTATAATAACTACAAAATCCAAATTGCTTTATATCGTCATCCAATTATTTAAGTAAAAACACGATAACTGTAAACTACCACAATTTTATAGTAAATATTAAATGTTATTTTAACTGATACTAAAATACACAGATTTATAAATACATATGGTGCTTAAATACTTGACAGGAAAAATAAATCGTTTCGGCAATTTTTCGATTTACTGTCGTTTTTAAGTTCTTTTTATTTTTTATCATTTGATTTGATTGTACTAACAACAGATTTCATTTATTCACGCAAAAATTGATGAACAGATTAGGGTAAAATTGTTTTAAAATAATTTAATTTAATTTACTTTCTTATTATAATGTAACAACTTTTACGCATTTTATCACGGTTTATTAATTTTTTTAAATGTATTTTAAATATCGGGCATATAAAAAACTTAATAAGCCGCGATAAAATTCGTAAAAGTTGTTTCTTTAAAAGTTGTATCTCTAAATAGAAAATCCTGGCCCTGGCCCTAAAGAAGTTAATACTGCACTACACTGGGCTTGCACGTTGATTTTTGATATAAGATTTTTCTAATGTTTCTTTTATTTTATGTCTGTGGAAGCAGGGCGGGATTTAGACGGGAGGTCATTAAAACCCTGACTGATGTACAATGAGCGCCATACTCCGAGTATAAAAATATATTACATATAAATTTATATAGATGATCCCATTAATATCATATTGTATTCATTTATGTGTATGTACAGTGTATTCTATATAATATGTATACTATTATAAATATAATTTAATTTGTTTTTACTTACATTACATTACCATATGAATGAGTATATATTATAACATTATTTATAGAAATAATCTGATTACTTACGTCATTTCTTTGTTTTTGCTACACTAGCTGCTTAGATTTAAGGGAATTAATTAATTAAATTAATTTAACGCTCATATTGTAATTAAGAGAAACCTGTTAATAGCTTACTTATAGATTGTACTATATGTTATGTTTTATAAATAACGCTGTTGGTCTCTTAATAAACAAAAATATAAAAAAATGTCTCATTTATTAAATAATTTGTCCGGGTTCATTTGCTGATTTTTTATTAATTAATTGTTTGACACACACTTTATATTAGCGCTTTAGAGACTATCCGTATTTCATGTCCTATTAAAATACTTTTTTTATATATATTGTTAGATAGTGGTTTCTTTACTTTACGAAACATTTGCAATTATTAAAATTGACTTAATGTAGCTAGAGACCTGGAGCTTCCCTTGTATAATTTAGAATAATATACATAATATAATAGTACTTATTAATAAAATACATAGCTACATAAAAATGGTAAAAAATATTGATAAAAAATTGATTGATGTGAAAACAGACATAGCTAAATATTAATTGAAAAAAAAATCAATATTTGTTCAATTTTTAATTTTTCAATAATTATAAAAAATCATATTGAACAAATTAATCAACTTTTATGATTTATCGCAAGATCTTATAAAGTACATTTATCAAAAAGGCTCCGCGTATTTTAAAATTTTTAGGCCAATTATTTATTCCTTTCATCCCATTGTTTATGCCAATGGAAATTGGGAAAAAATTTGTTAGTTAACAATTGAATAACTTTTTGAAAAATAATGATTAAGCTTTATTATCTTTAGGGCTTGACTCTTTCAAGTGTTAAGAAGATACTAGAATTTCTTCAAATTTTTAAAATCACATTCTATATTATAAAAAAAATATTTTTATGGCTGAACTCTCTTTAGCGGCTGCGCACGGCTATTGAAAATGTTCTCTTCTTTAACGAGCTTTTTTCAAAAATGCTTAAATGTATTTTTCAAGTTATTAAAATAACGAAATATCATTTTTTTTTCATCTTATTTTGTAAATAATAATAATTGCAATTTTTTATCTGCACCAAAGTCTTTTAAAAACATTTTTCTAGGGGTGATTCCGATTCGAATGAGCTATCGTTCATATTTTTAGGACATTTATCTCTATTTTTTACGTTTTTGAACTTGTAAAAAGTAGTACTCATGCTGACGGGAGCGTTACATACGGGACGTATGTAAATGTAGTGAGCCTCTAAAATGTAATACTTCATTATCCAGTACATCTCATGTATGTCCTGAAACATTCAAATCCTAGGAGATCCCCGTAGAAGTGATCTGACTAATCTTATTAAGAAGGTAACGTAAATATTTTTAAATAAATTTGACCTCCAAACGTAAAATTGCAAATGCTTATTTTTTTAGATACTATAAATTTTACATACTACGGCATATTTTAAATTGTTACATAAAATTAAAATTGGTAAACACAAAAATAAATTTTCTTTAGTAAAACGACTTATTAAATGTAAAAGAATTTAAACCATTCTTATATGAATAATTATGACAATAATAATTAAAATAATATTGTTATTATTTATGGAACAAACATTTTTGATGTACATTATTTAGTTTTTATTTTTTAATAACATAAATTTAGTCATTTTTTAGGGGTCCTTTTTATTTGCCATTTACATAAGATGTAATAAACATTTAAAAATGTTTTTATCAAATATTGGGAATAGGGATTTTGCTGAAAATTTATAAATATAATTGATATATATTTATTTATTCGTTGATTTTAAAATAATGAAAAAAATAATTTTGAGTTATTAAAAAGTTTAATAAATATAAATTATATCCAAAAGTAAGTAAGGTGATGATGATGATGAAAATAATAAAATAATACATTAAGTACTACGATTTATAATACATAAATAAACAATAAAAAGTAATATTATTGTAAATAATGAAAAAACGTAAAGTGCAATTATGTAAATATATAGGGTATTTATAAGAGCGAGAATAATATTTTCAGACACTCATCTTCAATACTTTTACAGAGAAACATAGTAACTTAATGCAGGTAAAGTAATAATTGTTATTGTTTTTTTTTATCAGGTTTATCAGGTTTACGTCGGGTAAGTCTCCTGGACCTATGTCAGGCATTTGGTAATGCCTCACCCAATTGTGAGCGTGCTTAAGTGCAGCAAGCAACAGGATCACATCAACGACAGGCTGAGGCTAAGGCTCACCCGCTCGTCAGCCTCCTTCTGGTAAATTACTGCCTCACATAAGAAGAACCTCGCAGTCTAGGACTCATCGTCACCGAGCATCGCGTTGATAACGCTCACCAGGGACAATCCCCTCCAATAACCGACCATGTGGGACGTCCAGCACAGGTACTCACGAAAGCGACCATATCCCATGTACATCCCCGGTGAGCACAGTATGATGCCATACTCCGACATACTACACTACACACTAGTGTTATTGCAGAACGAGTATTGTGAGCAAGTTTTTGGTAAAACGCTATATTTTCATGAAACACTTAATTTCTAGAAAGTATCCACCAATTTACCTATACAACATAAAAACGCAACGAATAAAACTCTAATCAACTCCATCAACATGTTTAAAATTCGTTTGTATTTTACTATTGTATTAATATTCCAGGTACATAACATGACTGCGCTACTTCTGCTGGTATCACTGTTCTGTGTCTCTGTGACTTCGGCGTACACGGACATAGATGACACTATAAATTATGATGAAATAGCTAAGAATCCAGTAGAGTTACGAGCATTCATGAACTGTCTCCTGGATAAAGGACCTTGCAATGGAACACTAAAGCTTGACCAAGGTAAAGTAACTTTAATACCTTTTCTAATTACAGTCATTGTTCCATTATAAATTTTGTAATTAATATTTAGATTACATGACATTAATTTATTATGTTTCAGCTATTTCGTAGTATTATCACAACATATTTTTGATTATCAATTTTTTTATATTATCTATTTAGCATCACTTTTATTGGTGAATTTGTCATTATCAAATTCTTTTATTATGGTATTAAAGCATTATCAGCGCTTTTTTATTCCTATATCAAAATTTAATGAAAACTTCCTTTTTAAAACTAGCATTAGTCGTTTGAATTACATTCAAGCATTTGAATTTCTATAAGGGTACATATTATTCCAAATTGATTCCCCTTGTCATAAACTAATGCCCCTATAGAAATATCATATTTTCAAGACAGGTTTTTTTCAAAATCTCAAATGAATATAAAGCTCGTATTTCAATACTCCCAAATCTCTAAGGCATATCGAGGACAGGGAATTCTTAAATTACATGTAAGAAGAATATCAAATAGAAACCGTGACGAAATTGACTGATAGTTCGTGCCTCCGCAACGTATTTATGATATCTGATATTATCTTTTTTATTTCTTATAATAGTCAAGTCTATATTAAATACAATCACAAGAAATGATATAATAATCGGAATATAAGTTATGCGATAGTAACAAATCAATATTGTCTATGAAAACAATCGCGTTCACTCAAGACCTATCCAGCCTTCATACGTTGCCCATTACTCAGTTTCGGTACAATGCAGACTGTCCCGCGGTTCTTTTCAAATCGTCTATGTTTTTTTCTGGTTCGAGTACAATAATAGTAAAGCTAAATTGTGATATATTTTCACAAAAATATTCCAATCAGCATTTTGCTTATGAGATACATGGTAAAAAACATGTACACCTGGACTGCTCCCTGCGGCACACCAGAGCAGATTTTAATAATTTCTTTCCTTTTCCAGCTCACATGTTTGAGGCAGTCAACGATGGTTGTCGGGAGTGTTCCCCCATACAAAAACATGCTGGTTATGTTATAATGCGTGCCTTTGAAGACCAGCTTCCTGATCTGATAGGAGAATTCAAGGCGAGATATGACATTGACGGGAAACACGTCGATATGGATATCGAGAAATTAAAAGATTATAAAGACAAACGGGCATAATTTAAATTTATTTAATATATTAAAAGTTATGGAAAGTATTATCTGTTGTATACGAATGTGACAGGAACAATATAGTCACCAATAAATTTAAAACCATTTAAAACCAGTATTGTTTTTAATTCATAGCGGTCATAAATAATAAATAAACCGTGCTTGATTTGCCCGTAGTCGTGTCTTATTGTGTGCCTTTTATGAAATTTATTTTTCGAGTAATAATGAATCATAATAAAATATTTACTTTATATTGTCTACGTAAAAAGTAAAGTATCAACCCTTTATGTCCTTTTGCTGGGCACGGGTCTCCTCCTCGAAATCAGGCGAGGAGGTTAATGGGCCATAGTTCACCGCGCTGACACAGTGCGGGTTGGTGAACTTCACATACCTTCAAAGACTTTTAATCTCATCAGGCATGCAGGTTTCCTCACGATGTTTTCCTTCACCGGTGAGCGAGCGATGGTCTCGTGTTTGGGGTGCACCTAGAAATTAGAAAAACCCATTTCAAGGCACACACGGGAGGGTCGGGATCGAACCCGGAACCTCTCGCATAAGGGGCCGAGTCCATCCACCACTGGACCATCGTCGCTCATTGTCTACGTAAACGAATATTTATTTATAAAATCTTAAAAAAATAGAACTTATTTCTAAAAAAAATCTTGCATATTACCTTTTCTACAGCCTTTAATCTTCTGAAATTATAAAAAAATCGCATTTATAATGAAGACTCAAGATGTTTATTATTTCAAAGAGATTTGTATTTGAAGAAATATTATTATTTATTATTAATTGATATTTTTAATCAGTAGGTCTTAGTAAAATTTTTGTCATATTTTTAAAGTACATATTTCATATTTATATTTACTAGCTGCCCCACTAGATTTTTTTTTAAATTCATCATCATCATCATCATCATCATCATCATCATCAGCCTTTATCCGTCCACTGCTGAACATAGGCCTCCCTCAATGAACGCCAAGACGACCGATCCCTCGCTACACGCATCCAACGCGGACCTGCCACTGCACGGAGATCGTCTTCCCATCTGGTTAATGGCCGACCAACACTTCGTCTACCTAAACGCGTCTTCGTCTTTTTTAAATTAAGGTCGGTAGATATTTCATGTAAATTAAGAGTGAGAAAAAAATATTTATCTTGAAATATAATTAAGCCTCGTTGAAACAGTAGTTTACACTTATTATAAGTATTACTTGCAAAATTTTTAAAATTAACTATCGTTCACTTCTAACTGTCTGTATTTTGTAAAATTTATAATAATGTGTTAAAAACCCCGTCTGAATTTGTCGTAAAACTCATTAGGTAAATATGATTAAATTATGAAAATGAGGTCTCCACTAATTAATGACAATAGCATCACATTCGCCGGCAAAGCCTATTACAATTAATTATTGCCAGCCCACCGTAATCTCAGCTTACCTGATATCCTTATTTATGTCTTACGCGTTTCACTTGATTAAAATGAAGTGTGCGATACACCGGGATTTGGGGGGCAGTGGAGGGATTCACTGTGCTTGACTTGAAATGTTATAAATTATGAAAATAATAATTTGGTATACCTTACTTAAACAATTTTAGCACCATCCGAGAGGCCACACACCCAAAAGACGAAGGAATACATTTATTTAAACACAAACGCTTGTATAGTAAAGGAATAAGACTTGGCGTTCAAAAGGGCTTTCGCCCAGAATGTTGATAAATATAATATGGATATTGATCGAACAAATTTCTTAAATGTAATATACAAATAAATAGAATAAAGTGGACGGATAAAGGCTGATGTTGATGATGATGATAAAGTACCTAATATACAGTTACAAACTAACGCAATCACTATCCCCAAAATATGGGGACCTTACAAAACTATAAGTGGTAAGCACCCGAACAAATATATTTTAAATAACAAATATTATAACATTAATTAAAAAGGGTCTTCTTCCGCTTAATGATGTAATGTACAGTCAGTGTAATTCCAGCTTTACTCACCAGAGTTTGGATTCCCTTTAATTTTGAGTGTTATATTTATGGCAGTAATTAAATATTTACAAAATGATGTATTCGTTGGCTTCAGCTTGGCTCACTTGAAAGTAATTTTCAAGTTTTAGAAGTCGATTGATTGCTTTTGTTTAAAAGTTTAAAGTGGCCATGATAAAATTGTAAGCTTTAGGTAAGGTTGCATTTAACTATCAGTTAAATTACGTGCATAATATTAAAATACTTAAATTTATGCTCATATATTGACAATTTTTACAAATATTGAAATATAGTTTTTGATGATGTCTAAAAGGATTTATATATTTAATTTAGAAAAACAAAATCTTAGCGTTCATGAAAGTAGGCCTTTTTTTGTCAATGAACCGAAAACAATATTATATTATATATAGAACGTGAATATGTGTTTTTCCCTTTTATTTAGAACTAAATAGGTTATTTCTACCATTTCATTAATAATTTAACGACAGTTCAAAAGATCTAACACTGAGTTAAAGCACTAAAAAAGTTTTACGAGCAAATAAAGATATCATCAAAGTAAACAAAAACAATCATTCGGCCGAATGTCACAAAAAATATTATGCAACTTTACGATAGAAGGTTCGTAAATACTTTACGAGGAATAGTGAATTTACTGTCTAGTATTACATGAATATAGTAATATAGTAACTATTCGAGGAAGACTAGTATTACATGTTGTAAAGATATCTCTAATATAAAACTACGCGAGGATGTAAGCGTTTTAATTGTTTTCTTTTTGTATAAAATGGCACTCGGGGATTGCCGTGGCAAAGCTATTGCATAGCGTTTTGTTATTTTGGTATATGTACCGTATATATTCATGCACATAATTAAAAGCGGTTTTATAAATATTGCAATCAGACACTACAATTTTATTTAGTCTAGTCCTAGTCTTTTTTTCGTTACGGAATTTCTGGATTCGGTCCCCGCGCTCGAAGCTGTGCAATGGCTTAAAAATTTACTCATTACTTTGATGTCCAGAAATCAACAAGACTACTTTAAGACCGTAGTTTCGTACAACCGTTATGTAGAACAAGCTATCACCTATATTGCTGACCCTCACACACTTGGTTATCTATCGGTATATATAATCAAAAACGATTCAGCTGTTTTCTTATATCCATAAAGTTATAAAAATACATTAGAATCACATGAACAACTAAACAGTTAACAAATGGCAACTATTATTCAAACGAGTGATTTTTCGTCCGTTTCTAGTTTTGGGCAATAATTTAGCCGGCGTAGTGCAGACTTGACAAACGACTTATTCGGCTAACTAACGGCTGTGTGTGTTTGTGCTCCATCCATCATTGTTGAGTGCAAAACGAAACACCCTGTAGATACAACTCCGTCTGCTCGATTAATCAACCTGTATATTTAAAGGCGATATACATGTTCCGGTAGAAAACGCAGTTCTTTGTGATATCAACATTATTTGAGAGAAAGAACACATGGAAGTGCCGTCGCATTTTTTTCAATTCGTGAGTTTTTCTTTTAATAAGACGTGGTCGCAGTTTATTATGAATATTTAAAGCAAGTTTATCAGGAACTAGCCCAGGCAACTCATTCATATTATATTGCCTATCTTGAGTATATTATGCTAAATCTCTTTCATCGCTACATAATTTGTTGAATTCAAAAAGCTCATTTACTTTTACTATAATGTTATGAAGTGATGAGAACAATCGGATGACTTGATGTCAACTGATTGATGCTCAAAATGGAGGGATATCAAGGGGATTTTGAGACCTTCTACAACTCAAAAAGAGATGGTCATTTAAGATGGAACCAAAATTTATGGTGTGATTAATAAATGGACTTATAAATGACAATGTTTAAAGAAAGCTATTTATCGGTATTTTCAGTTCGTTTTTTTCGCTCATAAATTTGGGGAGGCTGAGGAAAGTCTTAAACCGAGTACTTAGTCATCATTTCACATCTCATGATGAGAACCGACAGCCACCACGACGCCATCCACACAGACAGAGCTTATGCTGTTGCATTGCCCTCTTTTTACCTCCTTTTCCCATAAGTTCCGCAGGAAACCCACAAACCACACGAAATGTGACAGACTAGCTGTCACTTTACGCCAGTATTATGTAAGCGAGCAAGGAGTAGATTAACTGGATAGCTTTGATTTGGAAGCATTTAAATAAGGAACACGTATTGGTGCGTCTTAGCCTTAGTGGCAGATGTGAAAATCTGTCTGCACAATATGTTACGACTTTTTCTGTCGTACCGTGAACAGTGGCTTTAATGTCCACGTAAATACGAGATTCGATTAAGGTCGTGCTTCCACTGCGCGTGTTTTTGTTAGCTTCACAGCTTATGTTTCGCTTCGATCTTTTTGTACTGGCAAGACGGATTGCTAGATCCTTTTTCTATTAAGCGTTGTAAATTGTATTGTACTTGATTGATGTTTCCAATAACATCATCAGTAGTGGGCAAAGACTATAATATATAAATAAATTGAGTAAAAAGCGTAGGCGAACGCTTACTGTTGGGCACGGGTCTCCTCTTCGAAATCGTAAGGATATTGTGACATAGTTCACAGATGCGTTGGCCTAATGTAACTTCACACAGCAAAATACTTTCAATCGTATCAGGCATGTAGGCTTCCTCACGGTGTCTTTCTTCACCGTCGAACGCTATGGTCTCATGTTTAGGTTCACTTGGTTTAGGGTCAGGATCGAACCCGGGCCACTGCTTCAAAACCACAGGACCTTAATATAATCAACTATAATTTGAAATGTGTCGATCTTAATGAAACCGCGATTTGTTCCAGTGAAAAAAGTTTTAATACGAATGAATTTTATCAAAACCTTAGGAAACAATAATAAAGCTACAATTCTCAATCAAGCACCAACAATTGCTGTTTTCGCTATTTTTATTTGTTAAACGCCAGCGGGTTTCTAATTAAGTTATGGAACCGTATCGAGGAGAAGCAACAATTAGATATTTAATACACGAATACGGCAGTGTAATTAATACTATTGTAGTTGATAATATACGAGAGAATATTATACATCTATACTTTCTATACTTAATATTATAAAGAGGAAACCTTTGTTTGTTTGGTTGTAATGAATAGGCTCAAAAAGTACTGGACCGATTTAAAAAATTATTTCCCCGTTTGAAAGTTACATTATCCACGAGTAACATAGGCTAAATTTTATTCTGAAAAAGAAATTGAGTTCCGTAAGATATTTGGGTTTTTCGGACACAAGGTGTAAAAAATCATCCAAAAAAGTTACTTATTTTGCGTACTAAGATCCCGTTGTAAATCTTAGTTAACGCAGGCGAAGTTGCGGGCAACAGCTAGTTGATAAATATACTTAGCTTAGGTATAGCAATGTATAAAGCTGAAGAGTTTGTTTGCTTCAACGTGCTAATCTCAGTCTAGTGGTCTGATTTAATTATTTTTTTCAATTTTATCTAACGGGGCTATAGACTATATAATATATTTCTGATAAGATGCCGATGCAGGACGAAGATAACGCAGGCGAAACTGCTAAATATATGTTTTCAGTAATGTGCAAAGTATATTCGTTAGTTCATTCAACATTTTCATACACATCTCTTGAGACGAGGGATCGGCTGTCTTGACATTTAGTGAAGGAGGCTTAGTAAACTAAAAAGACCTTATTATAATTTTCAAGTCGAACGTTCCGTACCTACCAAGAAACAACAATATTTTAATTACGAAATTCACGCGCAATTACAGAAATGCATTATTAAATATGAGTGCATTTAAACGGTCGCCGAGACCCCTAACCCCTGGTGGGGTTCCTCGGGAAAACAAAAGCGAGTCTAGCACGCATAATACCCCGCGTGGGGTCTCTTGTGCAGTTAATTAGATAATACACGACAACGGGAAATGAAAAAGGTTTTGATGTGGCATGTGTGGCGTGAATGTGGAAAGGAGCTTGTATTTATCTGGATGGCTATGTTTGTGTGCTCGTGAAACGTACATTTGGATGAAACACAAGACGACTCGGCCGGGTATGGCTCTCGAAATCTTGAATTTACGTACATATGCAATACTAGCTGTTGTCCGCAGCTTCGCCTGCGTTAACTGAGATTTACAATGGGATCTTACCAAGATGATATACATATAGCCTTCCTCGATAAATGTGTTATCTAAAACTGTAAGAATCATTTAAATCCCACCAATAATTCCTGAGATTAGCGCGTTCAGACCTAAATTCCTCAGCTTTATATATTAATATAAAATTATTCTTTTGTTTTATCTTTGCTTTTTGTTTTAATTAAGTACGAATTGTATTATTAACACACACGTAAATATCACATAAACCTCTACGTCACCCAGAGACATCAGATAGCGCCATTGTAGCGCAAGAACGTTCCTATTTTTTCGGTTGCTTCGACTGATTTTAACGAATATGTAATCGCAAAGATGGCGGTAACGAACGCTAGTGATCAAAGAGCGTTATTTTTAACAGATGTTAAAATTTTACGAAGTCGCTTACGTTAACAGTAGACTTGAAACAACCGACCCATAGACTTGTTATGAAATGGCGCATCTTAATAAAATAAAAAAACCTTTACATTCGAGAACTTTCTCTAGACTGTGTTTCGCAAATTTCTCTGCCATAATCACGTCATTAACGTTCCTCCCAATTAGCCGATATAAAAGTAAAATAAATTTGAATTATCGTTAATTACAAAAAAGGAATATTTCCTAATTGCTGGCAGTTAATTAAAAAAAAGTGTCGCCATCTCTCTCTACCCGTCACTGTTGATATATCTGTCCCTCTCACCCGCCCTTTGGCCTTAAAGACCGTAATTGGCCCTATTTTAATTTATGAAACCGCGGCATTTTTTGCATATTTTTTCATTAAATGCGTGTAAATTACTTTATTATGCGTAAAATGATATTTTTCATGTTAATTGAGATGAGAAAGTAAACGAGCTTGAAACGTGTCCTGTAGCATAATTGACTTCAAAACCAAGCCCAGGTCTCGCAATTGCCAAGAAATTGTGTGATATGTTTTCTACTAGCACTAGCATATTCTCTTTCTCTTCCTAGCCATGTGTCCCACATGGTGGTGGGGTCAGCCTTCCTTATTAAACTTCTCCACTTCGGTTTATCTTTGACGTCCTCTTCGGAAACATAGCACTAGCATATTAGGCACTTAAAATATCTTTTATGGGAAAGATCCCGTGACCTTAGTTACTAAAAATATGAAACATCAGGAGTCTATAGTTACAAACCGTGATAGAAAAAGGTGTTTCATTCCAAACTTGCTAACTAACTATAATATATGGGCATACTTTTTGTGTCTGAAATAAGGATTCTCTATTCTATTATATTCGATTCCAAACACTTCCAGTGTATGGAATCGAATATAATAGAAATTCGGATAATCAATAGAAAATACAGGTTAATAAACTACATAATAAGAATACCAAACTGGCACAAGACCCCAAAGTTAGGGGCTCAAACGTCGACGGGAGACCGATTTGTTTTTACCAATAAGGCCATTTTTTAACCATAAAAAGCTTAACTTCTGTGGCTCAGCGACCCAAAGTGGGTCTTGGCCTCCGAAACGAGAGACTTCCACCGGTCTCTGTCTCTGTTCTCTGTGTTTTAAAACCGTAAAATATTTTATTCAATAACACAAAAAAAGTCTTTAAGTAGATGAAACGCAATGATAGCGTGATTCAGGCTTACCAGTAACCCCACCTAGTGACAACTTACAAAACTAATAATGCAACTACAAAATAAATTCTAAGTTCCAGCTCTTATCAATAAGTGAAACTTATAATACAATTTGCAAGTATAAAACACAAAATCTGTACAACCCGTTATGATATAAAAAGGGGACACATAGACAGGCATTTCCCCGGGGAAATCTTTAGATTAGCCCACCTCTAATACGTCAATACGTGCGTTTAACATAATGGCACGGATATTGGTTTTAGACTGGGACGTGGTTTGATACGTAATACGTATATGATATTGAAGGCGGTTTCATATTTCAACATCCTACTAATATTATAAATAATTGTAAGTTTGTTTGATAGGCTTTAATGTAAAAACTACCTAACCGATCATCATGTAATTTTGTACACGTATTTTTGGAAGTACTAGAAGTAACGGGATACTTTTAAAAATATGTCCTTAACACAATCGTCGCCGCGGACAATAGTTAGAACGTTACATAAATACTATAGTTTATTCTTTTTTATAAGAAAGAATAATTTTTATAATTTTAGGGTCAAAAAGAATATTTTTTATAGTTTAAAAGACATAAAAAACATGACACAATGATTCATAATAAGTATAAAAGTCGCAGTATGTAGTTGTTAATTTTTTCCGATTATTATAATTAAGTTTTTGCATGCTATTAAAATGTTTAGCGAAACATGTGAATCACAATGAATACTATAACAACTTACTGCCATGTTTGATGCAAATAAATGATTATTATTATTATTAAATAATTATTAAATAATTATTATTGAGCCTTTAGTGTGGGCTCATCCTCTTGTGCGAGAGATTCCGGGTTCGATCCTAACACCTGTGATGCCTTGAAATGGTTTTCCTTTTCTAAGTGCTTTCTAAACGAAAGACCGTCGCTCGCTCATCGGTGAAGGAAAACATCGTGAGGAAACTTGCATAACTAATGAGATTGAAATTTTCTGAAGGTGTGTGAAGTTCACCAACTCACATTGGGCCAGTGCATGTAAAGTATGGCCATAACCCTCCTCGCCTGATTTCGAAGAGGAGACCCGATCAGCCTAGACGATATCGTAGCATGAAAGAGTTCGTCTAATTTAAAACTTATTCCTCTACTACGTGAGTATAACAATATATCAAACGAAATTTATACAAGTATTGTGTGCGTATCGCGATACCGCACACGACAAATGACCAATTATGAAAATCAATTGCGTGCGTCCCGTCTATACAACCTTTATGTACCCGTTAATGGACAGTGGAAGGACGCGCATTTTAAGATGAGACGATCTCTACAAGGTAATAATAAAGAATTATAAAGAAAATTAGTTGTTTCGAAGACTCGGCCTCCAAATCCCTCACAAACCTTTTTTTATGTTAGTTGAATAGGCAAACCTTTTTTTTTCTTTAACGACGGGAAATGCGCTTAGGCATCCCGCGGGGGAGTGGGTCTCCCCAGGCGGGAATGTGGGACTCACCGCACCCGGAAGATAGTTAGTGCACGCAGCTCTACCCACTAAAACCCGGCGAGTGCCACCAATGTTCGCCTTTGGTGAGGTGCCCCGGATCTACAAGCAACAGGGCACCTCGACGGCTAGTCAGCCCTCAGGGGAGCGACGCCACCTACACAGAGGGGTTGCCCCCGCACCACATAACAACCCCTCCGAACTTCGGGACAGTACAATAAGGCGAGGTTCCTGTCCAAGGGGCGAGGACAGGAACCCCTGGAAGCCCCCTGCTCTTTTGCCGGATCGGTACTTCACGCAAGGTGCTGGGTTCACCCTGGGTTACTGAGCCCCACCGCCACGACAAGGCCTGAACTATGGTGGAGATTCATATGCTGCCTGAGACATAAGATGTTAAGTCTTGTTGCCAGTAATTGCATTCCCCGTCTTACCATTCTCTGGTAGAAATATGATCGATTGTTTTATAATCGATGATTAAGTTTATGGAAATAGGTGTTATATAAGGCATCATATATTTAGCGTAATTTCATTAGCACTGCAATCCATAAAAATCGAGAAATTTCCAGATAAACTCGAAAACTTCTTAGTGGATGACAAAAAGCAAATAATATTAAATTAGTCTGATCGTGAGCGACGTTAACCCTTGCACTTCAGACGTTAAAAAACAACCCCGGGGACTACGGAGCCCTTTCAGCTTAGTAATGAGTCGGCAGAGAACATTTCGGTTATGTCATATTTGTAAGGGCGCGTGCAGCGACAAGCGAGTGTAAAAATTTTCGACTAAAGTCATATTTCTAGAAAAAATCTTTATAGTTAGAATTAACAGTTCATGTTCATGTTTTTTGATACAAATTTTATAACGTGTTATTAAGTTTTCAATTCCCGACGTTTTAGATACAACAACGCTTAAACTTTATAAACTACGTGACCCGTAAAAGATGTTTTAATAAAAAAATTACATCACTAAGTTTCACCGGTTCAATTTTAAGGCCTCTTATTAGTAGTTAGACTATTTTGCTTCGAAGTAAAAGTCGTGAAGACGAAGTCAGCTACGACGGCTACGATGACTATAACCTTTTCCGTAACGACGACTGCAACAACTATGACAACAACGCCGATTACTTCGAATACAACAACTACGACGAATACTACAACTACGACGACCACAATAACTACGACGACTACGACTACTACGACTACGAAGACTACTACGATTACGACGGCTACAACGACTACGGCGACTTCGACGACTACTACGTCTACGAAGACTACTACGTTTACGACGACTACGACAACTACTACGACTACGACGACTACATCGAATACAACAATTACGACGACTACGGCGACTACGACGGCTACGACGGCTATGACAGCTACGACACCTACTACGACTACGACTAGATTAAAAAAATAGACACACGAGATGTACAAATTATTGGTATTTATGAAAATGTGTCGATGTGAACGCGCCTTTACGGATATAATACGAGGATCAGCTTTTACTCTCCCCCCCTCGAAGTACACACCTAGTTAAGAAATACGTACCTCTACACTCTGGAATACTTTCTTGTTTTCACATAAATCACAAATCTAATGAGAATTAATGGAAATGTCTATTGCAATTTTTACTACAGTTTTCATGTTAAGGGGATGTTTCACAATGTCCGAATAAACCAATTAAGCTATTTGCAACATATTTACTACAGAACGACAACGTTTCTGTTTCACAATTGACAAATAGCGAAAAACGTTTACAGTAAACTGTATTATGTTGGATCAACTGGCTATTAGCAGATGCATCTGCCCACATCTGCCCGATAAATTAGTTGACATCCATATTTTTGACAGACTTGCCCAAGGATCTCCACAACGATCGGTCCTGCGCTGTCCGCATCCATCCATCCAACATTAATAATAGTAGATTTTTTTTTTACTAAAATATTTAAAAATGTTAACAAAGTTAATACATTTTTACTAATAGTGTGGCAACACCAAATCGAAACACTCGTATTTTCCGTCCAAGATAAAAAATGACGTAAAATAAATATTAATTCAATTGACGTCATCAACTGAATGTAAGTTTGTTTGTTACGCTTTCACGCGAAAACTGCACAGCCGATCATCATTATACTTTTTACTATTACTATAGTATTTTTACTATATTATTAGAAGTTACATTATCTATGTTCTTTTAAAACTTATTTTGCTATCGCGGCCGAAGCCGTGGATAAAAGCTAGTATAAAATAAATTAACCACACAAAAATGTTCGCCTAGTTGTATTCGAAACTGAGACTTTTATATACGTATTTGCTTAATCTCCCAAGATAATCAAGAGAAAATTAACTTTTGGATATACAGACCATAACTTAACTTAACAAAGAGTTAAAATACCGCACCTTTTAACTAACATCTATAACTGTCTTCTTAAATAATGAGCAAACAACGAGTTCACAAATTACAGTTAACTTATTAGACGAGATAAACCGATTTTTGTTGGTTTTAGAATTCCGTGGATCTCGACCAAAATATACAATACAAAATAACTGGAATGAGAGTATTTATGGTAATAACTAAATGTGCTTAGTGGTAAATACTAATTAACTGTGATGGTAAGTATAAAAATATCCCTACCGATATTAAATTTAATATTATAGATAGTTTAACTCAACTTTTTCGTGCATGTATAGAAGCACAGCTTGTCATTACACAGCCTTAAATTATGTGGCAACGACGAGGCCACAGGAATCTAAGTGGTTTTTTTAAAGATAATTATAACATGCGAAAGTAGTAAAAGAGTTCTAGTAAATTATAAAACAAATTTTAAAGACTTTTTCGTTTTAATAAACTTTAACATTAAATTAACAAAGGTTTCGCTAGTATACTTCCATTTCCCGTAGGAGTACGGGGATAAATTATAGCCCATGTGCTATTCTGACATATAAACTACATTATCGTAAAGTTTCATTAAAATCGATTCAACAGTTTTTGCGTAAAAGAGTAACAAACCTACATATTATTATATTTCGCGTTTAAAATATTACTAGTTATAGCCCTCGGCTTAGCCCGCTTTAGTAAAAAAAAAATTTTTTCAAATGTATCCTGTTACTTCTAGTACCTCCGAGAATATGTGTATAAAGTTTCATGATTATCGGTTGAGTAGTTCTCGCGTGAAAGCGTAACAAACATCTCTACTCTCATATTTATAATATTAGTAACGATTATTAGGATGAACTGTACTAGAAAAACGACTCTGGATGTCTGCTAGTAGGTGGGCTTCATCAGCAGATGCCTTTATCAATCCACTTCTTTACATATCATATCTTAAAGTCACAGATATCTTTACTTTAGTCTGAGCCCGTTACAGTTAAATTTATGTTGATACAAGTACACTTAAAATTCAAAAACCACGCGAGTAAAGAATATTTACGGGAAAATATTTCGCGTTTTATCTTTAAACAAAATCCATTCAACATCCCGGATGGACAAAGAAAACAACACACAAAGGCAAGCATATTTGTGAACATCCTGCATCTGTTGAAACGTAGTTTTGAACATCCTGCATATCTGTTGAAACGCAGTTTTTGAACATCATGTATCCGTTACAAAGAGTACGGGCTTCAATTAAGCATTTCGTATCAAAGGCAGGTAAATCTGAAACAAATACAAAAATGCAGGCGGATTTTGTTTTATTCCATCCCCTACCATAATTGCTGGGTTTTTGTTGGCGGTACTCTAACCAGGTTTTTTGCTAACCCTACATGAAGTGCGCTTTGAGTTCCAAATCATCAACATCAACGCTATTGACTTTATCATTTTGAAAATGAATTGTCACCATCATCGCTATCATCACTCCACTGATGGTAATGATTTTCTTCCTTTAGCAGGAGCATTAGAAAGTTTCTAAAGTGACTTTATTGATTTGTATTCAAAAATCCTGCTTTGTTTTTTCAATGCGACGATTTTGCTGTTTCGAGAAAATGATCGAGTGTGGTTACTGCCCCTCATCTTGGGTCTCAGGAACTGCAGATCCGGGTCCCTCGGATAGCGGCTGAAGGCTCACGCAGCGTTTGTAGTGGGGTAGTGCACGCAATGCGAGTCCCCACACACGCCAGCGCGCCTACCCAAGGCCCTGGTAGGGTCCGCAAAGGATTTCCGCTGCGTCATCAAAAAAAAAGGTCACAGGAACTGCAAATAGGTTTTTCTTCTCCTAATCTAGTCCCTATAAACTTGTACATTGAAATGTGTTTTGACCGTTGGCCAAACCACGTTGCTACGTCGGACCAATTAAAAATCGCTAAGCGAATATTTCACCGAAAAACCAGGTGAATATTTTCCCTGGCAATATGGGAAAGGCATAACAGCCAGATTTCCATAGTAAGGCCCCATTAGCCGCCGGCCATGTTTACATTTGATTCGGTGTTATTAATTCCGAATGGGTTTAATTTTAAAATTTACGATCCAAGTGCAAATAACACAGCCAAACAGCTATGATCGGATCCGAGTAAATAGACATAATTCGCCGTAAATCTCCGTAAAATATGGTGAATATTTGGCTGTTTTATTTTGGTATCGAGAGTCGAAGAGTATATGATTTATTTTTAACGGAAGTTTCATATTACTAGGGAGAGGGATGCGCTGTACTGCGCTCTCGGCTGCATGGGTACATGGGCTTGTTTCTCTCTTAAAACAGCTATGCTGTGTTTCGGAAAGAAGGGCAAGATAAGGCAGTATAACTGGCACGGAGATGGCATCTTACGTATAGAGATATGCAATACAAATAACACGTAGACATTTAGAAAAACCTATTTGAAAGAAAGAAAGAAAAATATTTTTATTGTTCACAATACCTAATGTATATCAAGACATAATAATGAGTAACTGACTTAAAACAGTCATTGCAGCTATATATTATAGCTTACAGTATTGATATTGTGAACTTAATTAGTATTTCAAGACCATAGGGTCAGGATCAAACCCGGACCTCAAGCGCGAATGGTACTCCTAGACCATCGTCGCTCAAAAGGTACAAAAACATCATCATCATCATTTATCCATCATCCGCTGACCATAGACCACATTCAGAAATGGACAGAGATATTGCATTAATGATGAACTCAATTTAATTTTTTTTATAGAATTTGTTTCTTTTTTATTAAAAGCTGGATACAAGTCCCTTGTCCTTATACAATTTGTAAACTCGAAATATTTATCTAAACAACATGCTGTAAATAACCAATTATAATAAAGTAAAAAGATATGTAATAATAGCTCTATAATAAAACAGTTATTGCTAATTAATTAATTATAACAGGAGACTTTTCCCAGTAAAAGCTAGAAAATTTACCACAACGAAAACGGAACCACTTCAACAATACTTACTCCAACTTATCCACTTACATCCTCGATAAATCCCCTTAACGTACTGTCTCAAATCACGACAATTTATTCATAATCTCAGACTCGAGGCATTGCCTTAACTCAGACCGAGGCACCGCCTTGATTCTGTCCTTAATTAAGTAATAAATATATCCACCCTAGGGTCGCGCTCAAATTAAACTCTTCGTATGGAGTGACGGCATTAGATATTTTTTAGGAATTGTCTACTAGCAAACTAGTATCTACCCACTGCCAAAACTCAAAAATAATTTATGTAATATAATTAATAAGAGACTTTATAATTTGAAATACAAGCTAGCCATTAAGTTAAAGCCAGTCGAATGTCTCTTGAATTCTTAAATTTACTTTGATGTTTTCGGGATATGCTCACGATGCTGTAATATGCGATGGGCCATAAAGGTTCAAGAGTGGAGGCCGCGCAGACAAAGTGTTGGTCGGACATTAACCAGGTGGGAAGCCGATCTCCGTGCAGTGGCCAGTCCGCGATGACTGGCAAGGGACCGGTCGTGACGTTCATTGAGGGAGGCCTATGTTTAGCAGTGACGATAATGCTCACGTTGTTCTTTTAGGATGTAGTTTGTCAAGTGGTAGTGCCATGTAAACAGCTGTGCATCCATGCTAGCTGATGTTTGTAATTTTCCGGTGGCCTGTTCGAAGGCTAGGGATAAAAAACATCGCATCTGCATAGCCTTTGGTTGTGCGGATGTTTGCGTGTTTAATATGGGCTCCAACTGCTTGGTTGGTGCATTAAAAAACTGTGTGTGGTGAGTACAAGTTACCTAACGCTAGTGTCTCAACGACGAAATAATAGACAACAGTACCGAATTCACAGCCGGAGACATAGCCAGACGTAACCAGACATAGCTATACAGCCAGACGTAGCCAGATAGCCGGAACTAGCCAGACACAGCCAGACTAGCCGCCCGTGCAAGAAATAATTTATAGCATTTGATGAAAACCAGCAAATGCTCGGAGGGCAGTAAATAAATTCTATTTAATAGATAATTCTTATTCTAAAATTAAACTTCAAGCTTATTAAATCGGACTATGAGACTTGAGAAATCATCATTTGGACTAAAAGTGAAAAGAGTTTTTCAGTTTACGGCGGTTTTCAATATCCTATCTATCTTAAAATTTTCTTATCTATCGTGAAATTTTGACATATTTTCTTACAAAATCTGTCAAAATGTTAAGATGGATAAGAACATTTAAAGATAGATAGGATATTGAAAACCGCCGTTAGACGCGTAGTAGAGTTTGACATTCCCAAGCAAACAAACAAATTCTTTGCGGCAGTCTTTGTGTAATTTAGATTGAATGCCTTATCTTCATCGTCGTCATCATCAGCCATCACTGGACTAACCACTGCTGAAAAAGGCCTCCCTCAATGAATGCCAATGGCCGATTCCTTCCCACTCGCTTCCAACTCAGGACATTAGCCTTCCCATCTGGCTAAGGGCTAACCAACACTTCATCTGCCTAAGCGCGGCTCTTGAACTGCTTAATGCCGTATCCGGGGTATTTTTTATATTATCAACTCAGTGATATTAGCATTAATAATAAGAACCTGAAAGACCGAGCATTTGCTCGGTACCCTAAGTGATAAAATATGATAAAATTTTTCTTCCAAAAACAATGATATTAAAAAAAGGAAAAAAAAATCGGACTGGAGATTCGAACCAGGCTCGTTCGGACTTAACTGCCTAATTTCACCACTAAGCTACCATGACATATTATTTGACAGCGAAATTTACGTTCGTATTCTAATCATATTTTATCGATGCCTCAAAACACGGATAAAAAAAAGTTTTCTAAAAATGTATCCTAGCTAGATCGATTTATCGCCGTTTTTAACAAGTGTATACAAAATTTCATGAAAATCGTTGGAGCCGTTTCCGAGATCCCGATTCTATATATATATACAAGAATTGCTCGTTTAAAGGTATAAGATAGATCGATTTATCGCCGTTTTTAACACGTGTATACAAAATTTCATGAAAATCGTTGGAGCCGTTTCCGAGATCCCGATTCTATATATATATACAAGAATTGCTCGTTTAAAGGTATAAGATAAGATAAGATAAGATAAGATAAGATAATTAAGACGCAGTTCCACTGCGGCGCACGCAGAGGCTACGAACGTGTGTTTAAATGTCATTAGCAACAAATGTCAATTAATAGAGACACATCACATACATTTTCATGCAAAACGAATAGCTTCTTCATGCGCCGCGGTGAATCAGCGCCTTTAATACTGATTTTTATTAAGTTTAATCATTAGTTTCAAAGTTTACTTAATCCAAACTTATAAACTTCTTTATCTTAATTAATATTAAAGTATAGATTTATTAATATAAACATTAAAAGTCAGACATTAAAACCATTAATCCATTGTACATGAATAATAAGCAGTCCACACAAAGGCCCAGTGCTAGGCACTTGGAGAACAATGGACAGAAAAAGAGCAGGAATTATCTAGAAGGTAAGTGCGAATGCATTAACTCTAGTCTCGAGTTATATCCGACCTGTTTTGGTAATTATTTGACATTGTCAATGTGTACCATTTTACGTGTAACAAATTGACATTGTGACAAAGTCTATTACTGATTGATGAAAATGATTATTTTAAGATTCGATGCTAAGTATTTTATCGTCTACCTCACAGATTAAAAAAAAGACATGGAGGCATGCCGAACATGCGAGTGACGCTACCAAGGCGAATACAAATTCAAAAACGAATACAATCTAATAGTCGTTTAGAGTACGACGCTATGTCAAGCACTTGAGAGAGCTTTTGAATTTGTATTCGCTTTGAAGCGTCACTCGGGTGTTCGGCATGCTCCATCTGTCTTTATTTATAAATCTGTGATCTATCTATAAAACATAATAATTTTAATTATAATAGAAAAAGAAGAAGAAAGAAGGAAACTATTCGGATCCTATTCAATACAAACAAAAAATCAAATCTCTTCTCTGTATAATATTAAAAGTATACAGTGTATGGTGTATTAGAGCGTGGATGGTCTTAATATTTTTATTCCTATAATTCACACAAAACACCAGATAAGCTCTGAAGGTCGCATAAGTTCCAAATCCAATAATTGAAACATACGGACGCCCCTACAGATTTATGGGGGTTTTGTTTCGTTACTTTATCTATGGAACCGAGGAAAAGATATTTCTAAGTTCCATCCGTAAATACGGAGCACATGCATTATTAACAAGCTAAAATAAACCTAATTTGATAAATCAAATGACCTCGAATTAAATTTGAAAGGAACAAACTAAACAGCGGCAATCCCCGCGATATCGAGCGCCTATTTTATTTAAATAGCAATATTGCCTGAACAATTATTTGTTTTCGTTTTGTAGGAGAAATAATGAGTATTCATAGATTGTTTTCTTATGTTTACGCGAATTTCACTCATTATAATGAAACAACTTTTACGGATTTTATCGCGGTTTATTTAGTTTTTTACAAGCCCGACGTTTCGGAAACTTTACAGCAACCATGGTCAGTCCTCCCGTGACCATGGTTGCTGTAAAGTTTCCGAAACGTCGGGCTTGTAAAAAACTAAATAAACCGCGATAAAATCCGTAAAAGTTGTTTCATTATAATGAGTATTCATAGAATTGAGATATTTATATTGTTATATCTCTTTGAATTTGGAATCAAACATGACCGTTGTTATTGAATGAAAACTAATGTTATATTATGAAGAGTGTACATGTATACTATCGATTTTAATAGTAGAAAGTGGACTGTATTTAGGTTTGATACGAATGCTATCCAGTGACAAATAGATGATTGGAAAAAACCATGCAACAGACTCACCAGCGTCTCTTCTTAGCTGCTGTAGATATCGGCGTCGACAAATCCGACAATGTCCTGGATTAGCGAGAAAACGACACTTCGCACACGCACTGAGTTTATGTTTCTTGATGATGTATATTTAACGATAATTCGACAGGATTCGAGTTCGAAAGCGACAATATGGCAGTGCTAGCCGCGCATTCGCCAAGTTTGCACGTTTAACGCGTTTACTTCGATACGTAAGAGTGCATTTTATTAAATTACAGTTATCGTGATATCTCCTGTGCGTTTTGCGAGTCTGTCTCAACATGTGATGTGCACATACTAGTTTTTCGCCTCAAATTACGTTTTGTCTCTGATTACGGGGACAAAATGACTACCCCAATGAAAACATCCAGCAAAAGCTATGCGAATGTCACACAAAACCCGACGTTTCCCACAAAAGACCAAGCAATCGTAGTGGATGCCATTGATAATGTACAAAATAAAGATTATGCTCAAGCCCTAGGAAAAGTTATTGACCCGAAACAGATAAGGTTTCTGTCACGCATCTCAAACAACCGGATATGTATTTTTCTAGCAACAAAATCCATAGTTAATGACCTTGTCGAGAATCGAACGGAGATAACTGTTGCTGGAACAAAATTAACTATAAGGCCATTGATAAGCAGAAACAAACGTGTTATCCTATCCAACGTGTGCCCGATTATACCACACACAGAGATCCAAAACAAACTGAAAGAATTGAATATCACTCCCGTGTCCCCAATATCATTTCTACGAGCAGGACTGAATGACCCCGGCTACAACCATATATTAAGCTTCAGACGACAAGTTTATGTTTCCCCGGAAGACTTCAACCGCCTACCTGAACGTATACAGGTTGAATTCGATGAAACCAACTACTGGATATACTTGTCATCCGACACAATGACTTGTTTTGTGTGTAAAAAAGAAGGTCATGTTGCGCATAAATGCCCTCAAGCCTCTCGTCAGTTTGACATCGACAGCTCTCAAATGTATGAGGAAGAGGGAGACACCCCGTCTAACTTCAAGAGGCCTCACCCTCCGACCGAGTCAACCAGCGAGAATTACTCCGAATCTGTTTCCTTGGGTGACGTTACTGCTACTGATATCAACGCCGCCACTCGTCCCGACGTTGCAGCTGGCGCCGCCACCATCTCCGCCGTCCCCGTCGCAAGCCCCCGGGTTCAGCACGGTGACGACGGGGCCTCGCTGTTAGCTGATGAAATCGACGACAGTGATGCCTCACAATCTAGCTCTAGTGTAATTTACGAGATAAGAAATAATTCCAAGAAATTACGAAAGTCTCCCACTATTGACATACATTCATCCAGTTGGCATGCAATTGAGGAGCATATTGGACAGTCTCATAAAATGTATCCCCTGACCTCAAATGAATTAAAGGAATTTCTAGATAGCACTTTCGGTGTAACCAACATAAAAGAAATCACAGGTAAGTATACAGAAAACATACATACACTTATAGACATGTTCAAGGACATCATACCTTTAGTTACTAATCGAAGATTAAAAAACAGGATTACTCGTTTGGTCGTTAAGCTAAAAACATTAAATGTATAAACGTAAAAATCACTAAATTTAAAATTCTAAATTCCATTATTCTAAATTACCTTATTGTTATTTATTATTTATAATTAAATTTATAACAAGCATAATATATATATTTTATCAGTTATTAATAGAAATATTATACCCTAAACATATAATTAGCATGACCTTGAATCATCCTATGAGTGAATGTATAGGACTCAATATTGTTCAATGGAATTGTCGCAGTTTATTTAATAAACAACAGGAACTGGAGTCTTATTTAATAAGCTGTAATGTTCATATTTGCATACTGTCGGAGACTTGGCTGTCTGAGGATAAGAATATTAACTTTTCTGGATATCGTATCTTTAGAAAGGATCGAAGTGACAATTACGGTGGGCTCGCGATATTAGTTCATAGAACATTGTCATCACGTATAAAGGATATTTCACTTCAATCTAATTCGTTTGAATATTTGTGTATAGAACTTATTAACAACAACAAGCTGCAATATGTCGTTGGTATATATTCTCCTCAAAGTATACATTTAAACAGAACAGATTACGATGCGTTATTTAGTCAATTTAATAACAAAACTCTAATAGCCGGGGACTTCGACGCCCATCACACTCACTGGTCCTATCACACAGACACACGCGGCCGACTGCTGGCCGAGAGCAGCTGTGATTATGGGTTTGTATACCTAAACGACGGCTCGCCGACGCGCATAGCTCAGTTAGATATCAATGCAGTTTGTACGTCACCTGATGTCACCTTCGTTAGCTCAGACTTGGTTTTAGATTGCGAATGGTCGACTACTAATGAAACACTAGGAAGTGATCATCTATTGTTAAGTATTAAAATACAAAAATCGCAGATGGTTTACTTATATCATAAAAGAAATTTAAAGAAAGCTGATTGGAACAAATATAGGACTGAAATAGAAACTAAATGTAATGATTTTGATTGTAACAAAAATAATATTCAAGAAAATTATGATATTTTTTTACAAATAATTAACGATGCAGCGGATATATTCATTCCATATATAAAACCTAACTTTAAGGCGTGTTCAAAATTTAAACCCAAACCCTGGTGGAACCCAAATTTATCTAGAGCAGTCGCAGAGAGGAGGTTGGCTCTAAAGTTTTTTCGAAGGGATCGGAACCCAGAATCCTATCAGGTATACAAAGAGAAAGTAGTTATAGCTAGGAAGTTAATAAAGGATGCTAAAAGAAAATCGTGGCGGGAATTTTGTGAGAGTGTGGATGGTTCGACTTCAAGTTCGGAAATGTGGCGAAAACTCGGATGGATGAAGGGTAAATATGGTACATCTGATCTCCTACTCGAAAGTGAAGCGACTGAATTTATAAGGAAACTAGCCCCGGACAGTGTCACCTTACCACCGTCTACCAAAGGTCAATCTCTAACATCTCCTGAGCTATTTTCGTTGGCGGAAATCATAAATAGCTTAAAAAGGACGGACACTTCAGCCGGACTTGATAATATTGTGTACTCAATGATCTACAACCTACCTCTGAAAGCTATGGAGATCCTACTGCAGATTTATAATTCTATTTATGAAACTGGTATCGTTCCAATACAATGGCGAAGTATCAAAGTAATAGCAATTCCAAAAAGAGACAATGATGGTAAAAAGTATAGACCTATTTCTTTAATAAGTTGCATGTGTAAAATATTTAATATACTTATAGCAAGGCGGTTGGAGTATTTTTTTTAAAATAATAAGTTTTTTCATGAGGGGACCCTGGGTTTCCGTCGAGGCTATTCTTGTCAAGATAGTTTATCTCGTTTTGTTGTAGACTCGGAAATAGCGCTTACCAATAAAGATTTCACACTATGTAGTTTTGTAGATATTACCGACGCGTACAATAATGTCTTAATTAATTCTCTTATGGATGCTCTCGTTCATTTTGGAGTGGATCGGTACATATGTGGTTATATACACGAGTTTTTGAAGGAACGTCACATTGTCTACAAACTCAGCAATGGCAGGGAATTGGTTAGAACAACACGTCAGGGTTTAGCACAAGGGGACCCTATGTCTCCTATTTTATTCAATATTGCTACAATAAAATCCTGTAAAGATATTAGATATGACGTTAAAATGTTACAGTATGCAGATGACTTTTCCTTTTACTATTCACACAACGATATCCACTTGTGTACTGAAGTTATACGGAATGCATTATACAAGTTTAGTGAACTTATTACACCAATAGGGTTCAGTATCTCGCCTTCTAAAACCAAACTGTGCTTCATATCAAGAAAATATAAAGTACCACCTATTTCAATAAATATTAATAACTATGACATTGAAGTTGTACAATGTATTAAGTTTTTGGGAATGTGGATAGACAGACGGTTTAACTGGACAAAGCATATTAATGAATTAACTCAAAAATGTATTCCCTTCATTAACATATTGAGTTGTGTTAGTAATTCATCTTTTGGTATACATCCGACACATCTGCGACGATTATACATAAGTATAGTCAGAAGTAGACTCGATTATGGATGTTTTCTTTTCGGTAACGCGAGCCCACGGTTACTTCAGAAACTTGACGTCATACAGAATCAGTGTTTAAGAATTTGTGGAGGTTTCATCCGTTCTACACCCACTCACGTCATGCAAAGTGAGATGTGTATTCCTCCTCTTTTCATACGTAGAAGATATTTGAGCCACAAATATTTTCTTAAATATAAAAATGCAAAATGATTATTGTCATGAACGACTATCTGGTTTTGATAACCTAATTAAGTCTAATGTCCCATACTGGCGAAGAAATCAGCTTCCTCTGTTGCATTCAAGTCATAATCAGTATCAGAGTTTAAATATTTATAAATTCCAGATTTGGCCATTTTACCAACTTCCCTTTAATATATATAAAATTAATTTAACAAACATAATAAAGATCGATATCAAAAATATAACGTCTTCCAAAGCAAAACTGTCGATTAGAGAACTTAAAGATGCCACAGTCTCAATGATACAAGTAACTTACGCAGGTTTTGTTCATATTTACACGGATGGATCTAAGACTGGGGACTACAGTGGATGTTCATTTTATGACCCAGAAGCCTTAATGGCGGCCAAATTCAATGTAGATGATTCAAATGTTAACATCATGTGCTTGGAGCTTTTGGCTATTGTTGAGGCTCTACGATATCTGTTGTCAACTAACTATAAAAAAATAGTCATATTCACTGATTCTAAAAGTAGTTTATACCACCTTCTTGCATGCAACAGAGGAAAGTTGGGGAGAAAGGAGGCTTATCTTATTATTGAATGTATCGAAACAATGATACGTAATGGGATTAACGTCTACTTACAATGGGTGCCCTCCCACGTGGGAGTTTTTGGTAATGAGGTCGCTGACGAGCTAGCCAAGGTTGCTCAGTCTGATGGCATCCTTCTTCCTGTATCGCTGCAGTCTTCGGATTACATTCCAATCGTAAAGAAATTTTGCTATGATCAATGGAAGACTCATTATAATGACATCTCTAGCGAGAAGGGCATTTGGTACAAATCTCTTTCTGCTGAGCCTCCACAAATTCCTTGGTTCAGCAATACTAGAATGACGAGTAAAGAACTAGTTGCTTGTTTTAGACTACGTTCAGGACACGTTCCATTGAACAATTTTGGCTATCTCATGAGGAAAACAGAAAGTCCCAATTGTGTTGTTTGTCATACAAAGGAGGACCTAATACATTTGTTAATTGAATGTAAAATTAATGAGTCACTTAGAATTAAGCTTTTAGCGGACACCCAATGTACAAGACAAGATATAATGTTCCTGTTTCACTCTGTATTAAGTTCAAAATTCACTAACAATAATAGCAAACAAATAATTTGGTTTTATATACAATCTTTAGAATTAAGGAAACAATTGATATCTGTTTAAACTAATAATTTGTGATTATGTAACAATAAGCTGGCTTAACCTTATATAGGTGTATAGCTTTTTCAATAAAGAATTAAAAAAAAAAAAAAAAAAGCGACAATATGGCGCGCGTGCAGCTCTTCGATAATGTCTACAGCGTTCGACAGCTAAGCGAGCAGTACACAGTCACCATTATCTACCACCACTGGATTTAAACATTTAAATTCATTCGAATTTCGAATTACCGACAAATTTGAAATAATAATTTATTAAGAGCTGGATACAAGTCCTTAGCCCCGACAAATTTGAAAGTCGCTAATGTTGCTAGTGTGATTAAATCGATACGAAATAAAGAAAAGTATTTAAATAAAATATAAGAAATATTTAACTATGTATTATTAAAATTAATTAAAATATATATTTAAAATAATATAAATATATATTTAAAATAATAATAATAATATTAAAATATATATTTCTCCGACTTAGTTAACCGAAATTACTCACGATTGAAATCCGTTTAATGGTCGTGGGGCTTATGGAGACCAGGCGGGGCATTTTTATACAATTCGTATAATATTAATCATGATCAGACTCTCCATATCTGCCGTGTCTACTGCTATTTAAATTTTATGATGTTTATGCATCTTTCAGTCTTCATTCAACGCGGATTATATTTTAGTGGTGAAGAGATTAGCTACTCGTGACCCTTACACTTAAAAAACCAGATCTTTTCTCGAAGAAGCGAGGAGACCATGAAAATTTGTGAAAAAACCAAAAACTTTAATTTTATCATGCGTTTTGATCAATCGATAAAATATATCATACTGAACTACGAATTATAATAAAGGAAAATTTTAAGGGAAGAAGGAGCGTTGGCAGGAAGAGAAAGTCATGGCTCAAAAACATTTTCGATTGTCAACCATCATTAGTGGAGAGGCACTGGAAGAAGAAGATAATCTCAGGAAGAAATCGAACATCATCATCGTCATCTATTCTGTATTATTGTGAGTTAACGATAACGTTCAATACAATATAGTTTCCCCGACATTTCCCTCCCTTGGGAAAAGTCAAACAATTTCATGCGCCATATATATTAATAGATGTCGTTACATCGCTTATAGTTATTTCTAGTTCGCGTATTGTTTATATTACGTGAATTTCGATCATTGTAACAGCTTTGTGCTTTATCAAAACACTTTCCCGGCCTTTCGTATGCTAAGACGTGATTATTACATAGTCCATATCTATATTATAGAGTTTATCTATACTAATATTATAAAGAGGAAAACTTTGTTTGTTTGGTTGTAATGAATAGACTCAAAAAGTACTGGACCGATTTCAAAAATTCTTTCACCGTTTGAAAGCTACATTATCCACGAGTAACTTAGGCTAAATATTATTTTGAAAAAAAAATAGGGATCCGTAAGATATTTGGGTTTTTCGGACACAAGGTGTAAAAAATTCACGGTCAGGATTGAACCCGGACCCTCTCGCATAAGAGGCCGAGCCCAGTGGGTCACTTGTACCCTTAACATAACCATAATCATCAACCGATATTATCTCATAGTCATTCGTTAAGCAAGTATTAATTTGTACATTCACTGTACATGGCCGTATTATAACTAGACACATACGTCACTGATCCGTGACGTCACGAGAATAAGACGTACATGTAAGAAGGTGTTGACACGAAGACCCCTGGAGCGTGAATGATGGTCATGCCATGATGCCGTACTGCTTCCGACGACGTACAGTGCATAGATTAAGTAGAATAATGTGAAATTATCTTAGTTTCTTCGTGGCGTGTGTTGCTGAAATCTGGGGGTACGGCAGTGCCCCCGCCAAGTCGAGCGCGAAGCAAACACTGCCGTACCATCCTTTACTGGAACCATATATAGGTTGTCAGTTTGTCATTTTCAAAAATGACAAATGTCAGTTTTATCAAAATGCATGTAAAAAATTTTTAGTTTGTTTGTGCGCCATCTATCTATATTTCTCGCAGTACAGGCACAATCTTACTACATTTATTCACTGAATCATACGAACAAGCTGTTATTATACAATACATATTTTGATATTTACAAATATACAAAAAGGACTGTAAACATGACATAATTGAACTACAGCGCCATACAAACATGATACAGAAGTGTAATGTGTATTAAAGTTTGTGCGTCACATTTAGTACATCGATGGCAGGAAACGATATCGCGAATCACTTAGCGGGCCCCGAAAAAACGTAATACACTTTACGGCTGGTGACGGGGCGTTTTTACGACGTTTTCCTTATGTGGAATGAAAAGGATTTAGCTTTCGAGTGAAAATGTCGCAAACACCTACAGTCATCAGCAGTATACTCGAGGAAGAATAAAACGACTCGCATCACCATCATCATCAGCATCATCACCATCAACATCAACATCATCATCATTACCATCATCATCACCGTCATTATCATCATCATCATCATCATCGTCATCATCATTATCATCATCATCATCATCATCATCGGCATAATTATCAGCATTATCAACAATTGTTCATGTTCTCTTAAAAAATAATTATTGAATAAGCAATAGAAAAATATACCCAAGAAACCACTGGAAAAAAATCGACAAAGAAACAATATGTAATTTGTCTTACTCGTAGGATAAAAATATATCAACAAAAAGTAGCATTTTTTTTTACTCATACAATAAAGCTTTAATGACAGTTTATTAGTTTGTTTCTATGTTCGCACTAATCTTTACAACGCGAAAAAATATTTCTACATTTGACAGACCAATCATAATAACGTAAATAATATTTTTTTAAATCTCTTCACAAAAATAACAATCAAATAACACTTTCAAATACAAATAATTTATATACAAACAAAAAAACATAACCGTGTAAGATGAAAGAGAAATTACTATAATAATTTGATTCGCAAATCAACTGAGAAACGATTTTTGTTAACGCGTGAATGGTTTCAATCAAGCCGACTTGAGCGCGTGAAATATGTCCCCCCTCCGCTTCCGGGGGGTGGCGGACCATTAGCGATATCACTACTCCCACTGGAACTTGGGAACGCTAAGTTTTACATCTGTTAATGTTCTCAATGTATAGCCCCCATGGAGTTTACCATTTAAGTTTTGCTACATAAAATGTCCTTAATGCAGTATTCTAGTATTGTCTTGACAGACGTCAAGTAACACGACAGTACCTGTATACGTCTATATGAATACTGTGCCCAATTTAACCTATTAGGGCACTAGGATAGTGGGGCATAAAAGATCTGTTAGACTAAGCCAAAACATGGCTGCCCTTCACAGGTATATTCTCAATACTTGGTGTATGTGATTGATCATTAAAATATCCTCTTTGGCTGGCACCGACTCCAAAAATACTCGATTTTAAATAGTATACGTCTTCTACTTCACTTCGAAGTATTTCAATATTATTTTAAAATTTTTAGTTGTACATTAATTAAGGTATGGTTTTGAAGTCGGTTTTTGGTTTTTTATTTAAAATTAATTTTATTTTTTAACTAAATGTGTAAGATTAAATGTTGGGAGTTGGAATTCTCCTCCGACCGGGGGCCCCTTTCAGCTGGGAGCCCGTGGCATTTTGCCGACTTGCCACCCTATAGTTACGCTACTGTGTACTACTGTATCCTACTGCTGGCCACGGGTCTCCTCCTCGAGATAAGGCGAGGAGGGTATCGGACCATAGTTCACCAAGGCGCTGGCCCAATGTGAGTTGGTGAATTTCACATACCTTCAAAAAATTTTAAGCTCAGCAGGCATTTCGGTTTCCTCGCAATGTTTTCCTTCATCGGTGAGCAAACGATGGTCTTTAGAAATTTATAAAAACCCATATCACACACGGACGGGTCAGGATCGAACCCGGAACCTCTCACATATTAAGCCAAGTCCACCCACCACTCGACCATCGTCGCTCACTAGCACCAAGACTTAACATATTATGTCTCGGGATAGAACTAATACTTAAAGATAACACTTAAATGAGGTCCAGGTAATCTATTTTATACTCATTCTTTCGATTCGACGACCTCTGTGGCTTAGTGGTTAGCGCGTTGGCGCACAAGCCGGAGGTAGCGGGTTCGAATCTCGCCAGGGAACAAAAAAGTTTTCTGGGTGCCCGGGTCATGGATGTGTATTATATAATAAAAATCTTAAATATAAGTATTAAATATATGTATTTCCGCTGTCTGGTACCCGTATCAAATGTCTCTTCGAGTACTTACCACGGGACCAGATTGACGTGGTGTAAAAGCGTCCATAGATATTATTATTATTATTATTATTATTACTCATGGGCGACGCCGACTGTGATCAGGTGTCACGTGCTAGTTTACCCATGATCTAGCATTAAAAACACCGTCCGTATCGACTTCTGAAGTCTAGTCTCTATTAAATATCATAATCTTCCACTATCTCATAAACTCAAAGTTCAAATATGAGTTTAATGAATGCACCCATCAGTCTCCAAACTTAACCGGCGATATTTGGTTACTGCGCGTGTTAACAAAGGTGGCATATTATATTAACTTCAACTGCACCGAAATTATAGAAGCTGGAAGATCTTTCACTATTATCTTGTCTCCTACGGTTGTGACGGAGAATTTTTGCTGCACGATGTACATTGCTGCATTTTACCGGTAGGAGATTTATTCACCGCACTCCCGTCTACTCGTATTTCGCTTTGAATACTGAATACCAAGTGACACGAATCCCAATTTGCCTATCTAATTAATATATAAAAAAATTGAATGGATAGTATGACAAAATGCTGCATATATACTTATTATTGTGATGTATATGTGACAGTGTGATACCGGATAGGTGCCTATTATGTTTTATTAGGTTTTATGTGGCTTTGGTGTGAAATGATTGGTGTTAAACCGTACGGTATATATTCTTCTCGTGAGCGAGACATTCGTAGACGTTCTCGAAATATTGAGCTCCGCAAAACAAAGTTTAAAAAACATTGTAAATATACCGTTTAAATAGTTTTGATCTTTAAATAAATTTGTGAATTACAAACGTTATAATTAAACTCCTCTGAGTTGAAAACGAAGTTTTATAAGCCACCGCACTTTATGTTATCGTAGATTGTTAGGTGTTTAAAATTATTTTGTTGTAATGCCCTAAGGAGCCGAACAATGATAGCTTATTGATAGTTTAAATTAGAATAATCCATCAGTGCAGTGCACTGTTCATGCACAGCGCCAACCAGATAACGAGGAGAACATCGCCGGGGCTTAGTCGATAGAGCTGCATCCATACATCTTTGGATGCAGAGAATTCCACATTACCAACGGGCCTGGGCCTATTGGTACGCATAAAAACATTTGCCATTAGCGGGCCAAAAAAAATATACTTATAAAAAATAAAACACCATTCTAGAGAGATTGCCATCAATTTACATAACATTCACTGAAAACTACCTTAAATGTAGAACGCTATAACATGAAATATATATCAAGCAAAATATTAATGGAATAAAAGAAAAACCGCAATGAACAACGACATGAGCAAAACTGTAGAGTGACAGTGAGTTTAGTAAGAAATATTGGTGTAAGGTAAGTATGAAGGGTTCCCAGTTTGGACAGGTCTGTCGGCGCCGCCGGAGTTTAGGTGTCACGTTGGCATTATGAGACAAAGGATTGAGTTATGTTTCACCTATGCATAATTAGTATCGCAACGGGAAAATAGATGGCGCTTTTTGATTAGTAATTTTACTTTATTAATAATTTATATTTAATGAACAGCAAAGCTGTTACATGAGTCTCTAATCAAGTAGTCCGTATTCTCCGACTTTATATCTAATTACCTCTGAAATTTTTACTTGTTTAAATGTCACTTGCTCTGTACTGAATAAAAGGCCAGCTGGATACGACGACGAGTAAGAAAAACGTGTTATTTGTTTGTAAAGAAGTAGCCTATATGTAGATTAAGCTTTTTCCTCCTTGCTAGCACTAATACGATATATCATATAACATTAAACTATTGTAAGTCAAAAAAACTGACTTTAATCAAAAATTTCCGACAGTGTATGAAGCTTATTAACACTAGACATCTATACACCATACTCTAGTAGAGCAGTAACCCTCCTCATATTATGTTTTCAAGGCGACCCGTATTCAAGAGTTGAACGTAAAGGGTCAAATTATCTTAAGGTTTCATAGAAACAAGTTGTTAACTAATTAATTTATTTCGAATTGATTGATATGGGCTTAACAATTGACAGACATATTTGTTAATTAAATTGAGGGTTGTACTTGAGTTGGCCTAACGTTCGCTATATTGATTAAAGTATTAATTTATCAAGTACATGATAGTGCCATGCAGCATGAGTTGAGCTTACATCTTTGCTACAATTTCGTAGCAGTATACATGCTATCGTAACTAATCATAAGGCATGTAATGTAAATACTTGAGCTACGCAGCATGACTGAAATTATCATATTCTGTATACAATGCTACAAAGTCATGTGATCAATAAATACTTGTGCTACGCGATCATGGGTGAAATGTACATCTGCTACGACATTTAGATATAGAGTAGCATGTATTTTAAATAATCATACAAAGTGGAATAAACGCTTGTGCAATTTTTATTTAACTAAAACAGTTATGGAGAATATCTTAACAAATTATAAAATTAGATGTACGTGTCACATATTTCATTTTGCAGCTAAAACTACGCATCGCAAGGTTCCCATCGTAAACCATGGTGGTTGCGAGTCCATAGTTATAAGGGTGTAGAAGATATGGTTGTTGAAACATGTAAAACCAACAACTTAAAGATAACTTTGAAAAATGTAATATTATTATTGGTCTCAAATGGTGTGGATTGTTCTAGAAATTTCCGGTATGATCTAGAAAGCTATGAAGACCGCTTAGAATATGAAGACCAATGTTCTGATCGATAATGTTCTAGAATATTCTAGAATGATCTATAGATTTCTAGAATTTGAAGGTAGAAAAAATTTATATATAGAGATAGATTATTAACATTAACACAATAAAAAATTATTAGTATAAAAAATTACTGTTTGAATGACCTGTTTACTTATATTTTTGAAGACAGCAAAAATAACGCCACGATTTTTATTACAATTATGATGCCACTCAACTCAGAAAGGCACGTGAAAAAAATGCTTAACATAGGCGAGTACCTTTTAAAATAAATGCGGCGTCTGCCATTATCCCACGGGAGGATGTTCTCTGATAGACTACCGGGCTCGCCGAATATTGATAATAAATATTAAACACATCGTGTTTCATATTACTCTCAGCTCCGTGTTTTTAAGATGTGCTTTAATAAACCTCTTATGGATTCTCTTGGTTGTTCTTTGTTAGTCTGTTGGTCTTTTTTCAGGGAAGAGTGTCTCACTCAAAAATATTGAATATTATCATTGCGTTTTGTGTAAGTTCATATCGTTTTCGAATCATAGTTTTAGTACATACATTTTTTTTGATAATATATAAGGGCAAAAAAAAGTCAAAGCCTTGCGACTATAGACATCAACATTAACATCAACACAACCAGAGGTTATACAGATGCGTTGCCCTCCTTTTTTTATCTCCCCATCGGGCCACCGGAAACTTACAGACCGCACGAAACGCGACAGCTTAGTTGTCACTTTATGCCGAGTTTGTGTGAGCGAGAGGTTCCTCCCCGGTCGTGCCGGCCCAATTTGGCAAAGCAGCATGGCACTACCTCTTTAAAAAATATAAACAATAATCCTATTAGAACTGTGAAAGTTTGTATGTATGGAAGTTTGTAACTCTCTCAAGCGAAAACGACTGAATGAAGTTTCATGATACTTTACAATATTATAGCTTATAAATAAAGAGTTGCTTTACAGTCTATGTCAGTGCCACGATTGTGGCGCGGTGGTGGACTCTGCCCAACACACCCTCGAGGTGTGCCCGAGATTTGCGGCGCTGCGTCACGATTTGACGTCGGTCATTGTAGGGGACTTGACTCTGTCGAGCCTTATCACCGCAATGCTCGGTGACGGTGAGTCCTGGACGGCAATGTTATCCTTCTGTGTGGCAGTTATGTCGCAAAAGGAAGCAAACGAGCGGGTGACGAAGGTAGAAGCATAGGAGGCGACAGTTGATATGAATTCAATAAGCCCCATGTGGTCGTTTTGGGATTAGGATAGGAGCACCTGGACCCAGCCTGACAGGCCCAGTACCCGACGTTGTGGAGTCTTCTTAGTGGCGGGAGGAGCAGTCTCCTACGAAGAGTAATCTGGCCTTTTACCGGGGCCAAAATGTCGAGATCCCTCATCGTTTTTAGTTTGGTGATGCACTGCCCAAGTGTAAGCCATGACAGGATGTAGAGATCATGGACCATTTCCGGAAAAAGTAAATGCACAAACAGTCCAACACAAAAGACTATTTCATTTATATTATGTAACTAGCTGTTGCCCGTAGCTTCGCCTGCGTTAACTAAGATTTACAACGGGATCTTAGTACGCGAAATAACATTTTTTACACCTTGTGCCCGAAAAACCAAAATATCTTACGGAACCCTATTTTTATCAGAATAAAATTTAGCCTATGTTACTCATGGATAATGTAGCTTCCGAATGGTGAAAGAATTTTTGAAATCGGTCCAGTACTTATTGAGCCTATTCATTACAAACATACAAAAATAGGTACAAATCTTTCCTCTTTATAATATAAGTATAGATATAGATATAGATAAAGAAGAGGTGCAGTTGTGTGGGTGTTTGTAATGAAAATAAACATATTCGAAAATCCTCTCAAACCGAGATTTGTAGGACGTAAGAAAACCCGCCGCTACGCTCGGACGGGCTGTTTACTAATTAACGTTGCCCGCATGTAACCGGCTAGTTTAACCATGAGTTTACACTAACAGAACTTTAACAAAAACATGGGAATAGTTATGATGGTCTATTTGAGTGGTGAGATGATGTCACCACGGGAACACAGATTCGCTGGAATACCTAGTAAGGAATAGAGAGAGATTTTTATAGTGATTAGATGTTTTGACGTGACAACGTCTAATAACTCGATGCTCGGCTGCATGCTCGAAAAAGATGACGTCATTGTCGCGTTCCGCAAGCGAGAGCGCGGTATGAACAAGAGAGAGGCATGATCGGCTCAAGCGATCGACTGTTCGGTTCGTGCTGCACGTAATGTCCGTAAACCGACTTTACAGACAACCATTTTTTTATATTATCGTTAATACAAGTCTGATTAGCACACGCAACAGTCGCGTGTTCGAATCCCGATCAATGCAAATTGATGGATGTAGATGACAGACATTGTCCGGACTGGGTTAACGTTTTTTCATTGCTTACACAATATTAATCACATAATTATTACATTATCTTCTTTATAATCACTGTAATAATTATCCTTTATCCTTCCAATGTTGAACTTATAATACATAAAAATACGACTATCAAGACTGTGTACTAGTTCTAAAACACAAGTCACGCTATTAGCCTGTACTATAAAAATTAACTTCCAAAGCTACTGTCCTACCTAATCTCACCGTATGGTCACCCCACACTCCCGCACTCGCTGTCCCCACTTTTTATTTGTAATTACTTGATGTGTTTCGAATTGGAATTAAATCTCGTCGCCACTCCACCATTAACGCGAATGTGGGTTCTACCACCTTACCTACCATTCACCTACTATAAGACATTCTAAACTAACTAGCACCCAAACAAACAAAGACTTTTAAACTTTGTAGTTACCTTTTACAAGCCCTGATTAAAACAGCCTACTAACCGCACCGACAGACTTCGTTTTGCCAAGAGTACTAATATTGCTATAACAAAATAGAGGTTGATCGTAGAGGGGTGAAAATTTAGGGTTGTAAGTATGTATTTTTGTATGCTGTATCATAAAAAATAAAACAAAAAAAATATCTAAAAAATAATTTAGGAGGATGAAAAATAGATATTGGACGATACTCAGACCTACCCGGTATGCACACAAAATTTCATAAAAATCGGTCAAAATACAAACACAAAAGACAAAGTTTCATAATAATTTCATAAAAATGGTAACGAACACTGTGACACGAGAATTTTATATATTAGATACTCTTGGCGTTCCTTGAAAGAGGCCTATGTTTAGCAGAGGACGGTAAGAGGATGATGAAGATATAGATTCCTATTTAGGTAGGTACCACCTTCATAGAGCCATGCAAGTGATAGTATGTTCGCCAACTCTTCCATATTAAACTTCGTGATTCGCCCTTCGAGATTACAAGTATTCACAAGTAGTACCACGCGTACGTGCTGCCATCATACACACTTTTAAAGCAACTCTGGATAAAGAAAACTTGTTTTCTCCCCACTCACGCCTTCCTTAACAGCCCGTCGTCGTCTGCAGTCTCATACACGTTTTGTGTGCCGGCCATCGCACACGCATTTTTCTTTCTAAGTGAAGTTAGCATACTGAAAGTTCGTAGCTGTGTCACTATAGAATATTAGACATGGAAAAACGCAAGAATTACGATGAAAAGGAAAAATAAAGGATTGGAACGAAAAATGGCTAGAGATCGCAAAATATGTCTCCGTAGTTTTATTCGACATGCTCAAAATAATAACACGAGCGAATACAATAAATGAAGGTAAATCAAAAATTATTTATTCAGTTAATATTATCTTTTGTTATTTTTGTTTCTTCTTAATGCGATATTGAGATTGATCTGAAAAATTATTACCCACTAACAAAAAAAACAAAAAAAAAAAACAGCCTAGAAGGTTGTGTCGTGAATACATTAGACGTTTTTTAGAGTACAGCCCGTGATACTGTATCACAGAAACTATGCAAAACAGTAACGATCATTGACAAGATGAGCTTACATAACCACACTTAACAATCATGGAGTTATTTTTCTGGACTAGGCGTTGTGGTTTTACTTGATGCACTTTATTCTAGAACGCACTCGTGAGATTGTTCGTGAGCCCAAATCCGTGAGATTGTGTCGTGAACACAAATCCGTGAGATTGTGCCCTGAACACAAAATCCGTGAGACTGCGTCGTGAATACACTGGATGTTTTTTCGAAGTGCAGCCAGCCCATGAGGCTGTATCACAAAAATGATACCAAGCATTAACGATCGTTGACAAAGATGAGCTTACATAACCACACTCGACAATAATGGAGTTATTTTTCTGGACTGGGCGTTGTGTGGTTTTTATTGATGCACTTTATTCTAGAACGCACTCGTGAGATTGTTCGTGAGCCCAAATCCGTGAGATTGTGTCGTGAACACAAATCCGTGAGATTGTGCCCTGAACACAAAATCCGTGAGATTGCGTCGTGAATACACTGGATGTTTTTTAGAGTACAGCCCGTGAGACTGTATCACAAAAACTATACTAGAAGCTAATGATCATCGACAAAGATGGAATTAACAGTATTTAATATTTATATTTTTTTTTTTGATACCCTCAATCTGTTGAGTAGTAGTGGGTAATAATCTTTCAAATTTATCTCGCGTCTGAAGATCAGCACCCTATCCTGGCTATCCTTGGCATCAAGGCTATGAGCCAAAAAATCAGAGAAACATTGGGGACTAATAGGTACATAAATACAGCTAGAGCCGATAAGCCTATATTAAGGTAAATTACATTGGAGAAGATATTAAAGACATTTTGGAAAATGTTTAAAAGGCATAACATGTTATCAGAAAATCCACTAGCTGTTGCCATGTACGGTGTGACTCAAATTCTAACCTCATAATTAATGATCTTCAAGTCTCGCAACAATGGCGATAATCAATAAAAAATATCGAGTGAGGCAAGTCGTTTTTTATGCTATGTTGACTATATGGGAATACTTTAACGGCTTCTCTAGACAAGAGCGTAGAAGATAACGAAGTATCTTAAACGGGACCAGCTCAGCTTTTTCGGAGGAGATTTACAAGAAAAGTTGACATCTATAAAAGCCATTTTTTACGACTGACGCAGAGTAGGTCTGCTATAACAAAGACTAGGTCGCTAACGACCACGAGTCGTAACTAACTTTTCCACCTCTAGTACAGGTTAGGCTTTAAACTTGGGTAAGAGCCGCCACCGACTCCGGGTGCTCGGTACACGCAACCGAATCCGAGCTAATCTCGCCGGCTGGCGGTGCCAGCAACAGCCAGCAGCGGAGCGGCGCCAGAACAACAAGCGGACACCGGTGCTGAAAAAAGCGGCGGTTTCATGTGGATCGGTAGATGGCGCTCCTGACCAACACCCGCTGGAAGCAGGTAGACTTAAATTTTTTTAAATAAGGCGTAGGCGCAGATATTGATTCTTGATATTGCCTTGAGTACAAGGTTTACGTATACCTTTTCTTTCTGCTGTTACCCAGACTAACATACCAGTCAATAGACCCACAAATATTGCGTATGACAGGGAAATGACTAGGGAAATAAATTATTTACTTTCATTAGATGCGATACATGAATGTAAACCATGTTCTGGTCAATTTATATGGCATATTTCTTATAAAGAAGAGTAATCGAAATAATGGTTTATTTCAACTGATGTATATCCGCGCCACACTTTCAAACTTGATTATAGAACAGCTTTGAAACTTATTTCTAATAATTGTCAAATGTCAAATGTGCATAAACATGCCAAAAAATTTTCTATAGCTATTCATAATCAGCACAGATTTATTAATATATATTTATAAATCTGTGATAATCAGTGTAACAAATACTTGCGTTTTCAGTGGTTAAAAAGGATCAATGAGTCGCCTTACATTTTACAGAAATCATGCAACCAGCTTGTGCAATTTTTACGTAACCAGGACTTATTATATCTATTTTTTAGACAAACAAAAATAAGCAAGAGCCTCTACGATTTATTTATTTAACGACCTCTATGGCTTGAGCAACGCGCTTACCATTGAGTTAGCGGGTTGCACGGAAGGTGGAGCTAGAGGGTTTGATTCCCGCCTGGGAATAAAGAGTTTTTTGTATTCCTGGGTCATGGATGTGAAAATCTTGCATATCTTATGTATATTAAAAAGTATAAGATATGTTTCGTTGTCCGAAATACGTACCTTGACAACTTAGCGTGGAACAAGATTAACGTGGTGTAAAAGCGCCCATAGATATTACTACAATAATAATGATAATTATTAATAATCTAGTTTAAACATTTTTTAAGAGACTAAAGAAATTGCGACGCTTTACGCACTTGATAGAATCACTAATATCGGTTTGTTTAACATTACAATATGGCTGGTTATATACAAAAAACTTATGGGTTAATTTATCTTTATTTACAAGAAAATGATTACGACCAATATATTGTATTCTATTTACCAATATGTTTATTTACGATTTCCACTATTAGATTAATAATATTGATGAATGTTTTAGCCCATACGGTTAGGCGTTTGTCGAACGGCATTATTTTCTGACTAGTCTCGTACAGGTACAGGGGATGAAATAGCTATTCTTAAGCAGGATTCTACCATCACATCTATTACTTATAGCTAAAGGTGCATTTTGTTGTCGCATAGTAATTCGGAATCAGTAGATTATGCAAGACATAAAATTAAACGTTCCGTTGAGAATTGACAACTCCACTGCTATATACATAAACAAATAATATTTATGTAAATAGGATGATATTAACCGACACACTTGAAGTGGTATCAAAAGGGTCTATATCTATATGATAATATGTGTTCGCATCCTACGTTAGCTCACAAGACAACTATGAGGCCGACGCAGAATCCCGTTTGCGTTAATTCTGATATAGAATAGGAGTTAGCAGACTATACTTTTCAAAATTTAATAATTTCGAAAAACCTGAAGTAGATATTCTTGCCAGCTGGTTAGCAAATCAAATCATGATATTTTTTTCATAGGTGACGACTTGTACTCTTAAAAAGTAGTCAAAGTAAAAAATAAATAAAATATAAGTCTTCGGGAGTCGTAATTGTACCTGATAGTCTAGCCAGCCTTTTTTACAGAACATAAGGATTATCAGGGCAGCATTCGCAGGCCCCGAAACGCCGTCGAATACAACTGATATTAATAATATTAATAATAATATTTTTACTATAAATTTTGTGAGTATCTTATATGCATAAAGATAATAATAATAAACATTTATTAAGGGTTAAGTAATGTTATTTTGGCGTCTATTATGGATAATACCATAAGACAATATCTGTCCTTGTTTCTATCAATGGTACAATTTTTTATCGTCAATAATATACATTTTATAGGATTAGGATTGATAACTAATAGTTAATTTTTTAAATTATTCCCCATTAACTTCGTTAAATGAGCTTTAGCACTAATTGTATTCAAATAATACGATTTGAAAATGTAATATCAAATATTCTAAACGATTTAAGAATTATTTTATGAAAATAGTACGCAGTATATATGACTAGGCACTCCGCGTCCAAAATATTATAATACAACTGAAAAATTGTGCTCTTTTTTTTAATATTAAGTATGGGTATCGTGTTCAAATATTCTTAATTTCAATTATCAAATAATATTCAAAATTAAGAAAATTTTATATTATAAAATCTGGGTTTATTAGAACTCAACCAATTTTAAATATACATTGCTATGAGACGCCTTCTATTTACCTTACTAGGACCTTAGATTATTATTTGAAAATGTCTTCTGAGAGAATGCCTTTCAAATGTTATTTACCCTTTGTTAGTTTTCAGGAAACTTTTGAGCCTGTAAGTTCACAGATTTTTAGCCGATGAATAAAAGCTACCGTCCAGGATAGTGGGCACACCAGTGCTTAGTGCCCATAGTACGAGACATGCAGCTACTTGATCTGTTGCCGCATGACTGGTGTCAGCATGGATGTTATCAAACGAACCGCTGGATGGATTAGATGTCACAAACTTAAGTCAAATTTTAAAACTGAGAAGTAACTACTGGTATCAAAACATTTGATTCCTTTTCTCACTTTCCTTGTAGGTTGGGGTTTTTTCAACTTCTATTGGTAAACGTCAATTCTAATGTATGTATTATATATACACAATATATAGATTTTATTTACTATATGAAACATATTTTCCGATTATTTTAATAAAAGCCTTGTAATATTATCTAAAAAACTGTTGTTATAATATTACCTAACTACACTGTGTTTTCACTAGTGTAGTGAGCTATTTCGTAGTTCTCTAAACAACTACTTGTGAATACTTGTAATCTCGAAGGGCGAATCACGAAGTTTAATAGAGAATCAAACGAACTTACCTGTAAGTGAAGTTCGATGATTATTAAACGAGTGATTCGCCCAAGAGATTACAAACCCTCCCAAACCCTAATTACATACATATTATTTATATTGATGTAATGCCCTTTCGAAATAGCTAACAGGAAAGCCGTACACGACAGAAACGTGTATGAGACTGCAGACGACGACGGGCTGTTAAGGAAGGCGTGAGTGGGGAGAAAACAAGTTTTCTTTATCCAGAGTTGCTTTAAAAGTGTGTATGATGGCAGCACGTACGCGTGGTACTACTTGTGAATACTTGTAATCTCTTGGGCGAATCACTCGTTTAATAATCATCGAACTTCACTTACAGGTAAGTTCGTTTGATTCTCTATTATACTCGTATGACACAATACGTATATGGCATATATCTATCAACGCGTTTTAAACCCAACGATCCCACAAGGGCTTGCCACAACTTTTATAAAAGCTCGTTTTTTATGCAAATTACGGGAGCCTATCAACAGCAATAAATCAACTGGCCGCTCGGAGTGTTCCGCTCGATTTGCCGCCAAAAATTACGATCTCCTCGGTTATCTGTGCGAAAAATATGAAGGTGTAACGAAGGCCCATAATTGACGTCGATCAGTTGCTCTAGATCCGCCATTTTGTTGATATTGAGATGCGCCATTTTGTTTCACTTTAAATACACCATTTTGTTAATATAAAGATCCGCCATTTTGAGTATGAAAAGATTGTTGTGTTTGTGAAACTTCATACCATATCTTGTGCAATATTCGCGCAATAAAATGAAACAAATTAACGGATTTTGAAGCTGTTAATTAGCTGTTTTTCGATACTTTAAGTAATACGTTTGCGTTACTTTGCAACTACCATGGTCACAAGAAGACAAAAATGGTGGCCATTTTTGGTACTAGGTTATTTTTACTTTTGATGTCATTTGAAAAAGGATATTTCCCGTGAGAGACTGAACAAGACATTGAGCTCTGTAAAAAGTATTAAAAGTTGGTAAATGACTAAAAAAGTATTGTGTGGTTTTATGAACCCACATACTGAAACTGAAACTTTTGACATTTAACAAACAAAATAGCGTGGACAAATGAGTAGGCGCCGCCATATTGGCCTCCAACCGTCACGCGACATGCAACACAGACGAAAAAGTTTGAGACGATGTAATAAAAGTTTCACTTTAAATATCCCTTTCAAATAGTCTTGATACTGATAATTTTTGACGAGTTCCGACATATAAGTATTTGGAAGAACACAAGCCGCGCATAAATTAAATATTCATTCAAATAACTTTTTATTCATAATCTCTGCCGATTTAAAGATTTGACGAGAATTACTATGTTATCTTATCTTATAAATATAAACCATATGTTTGATTGTCTATAAGTCACGCGCATTTTCTTTTCTTTCTATTATATCATATTTAGTTCGCAAAACATAAAAACGTAAACCTTGTACAATATTTCATATGGGATAAAAACTTTTTCCTGACGTTACGAAACTTGGCGTATAAAACTTATATCCAAGAAAAAACCACGACAAAAGTGCGTTGGCTCAGCAAAATACATCACCCTATTTTACGCTCGTCTCTGGCAAATACTGTTTGATATCTGTCAATCTTCTAATGAAATTACTTACCCGGCTGCAGAGGATATAAATAAGCTATAAAATGCTAAACGTCTTGTTTAAGATATTGCAATGGTCTTGCTTACAACCGATGATTTCTGAGACTGATACAGTATTTTTATACATTTATGTCTACATATAATAGCTACTACTTTTATCGTAATCAAATTAGTTTCAATACGATAAACAGCTTTACGTACGATCTATACTGTAATGAAATCCGTAAGTTATCTTTTCTAGTATTATAAAGAGGAAAGGTTTGTATTTTGAAAATTTATATTTATTTTTATTAATAATATCTATAAGTTTTTGAAAATTTAACATAGCCTATGTTCACGGGGGATATTATGAAAAATAACACCCTTAATCTAAGCATAAAGAAAAAGTTATATGAAGTAGCAATATTGCCATGCCTAACATATGGCTGCCAGACATGGTCACTGAGGAAAGAAGATGAAGAGAAAATTGCAATTTGTCAACGTAAAATAGAAAGAAGTATGCTAGGAATAAAATTATCTGCAGTGCTATTCTGTAAGAGTCATTTTCTAGGCTGTGCGCCGTGACGAGCTCGTTGCGCCCACAGCGTTGACGGCGCTAGAGTGTTTGATATGGTTTGACAAGCTTAGTGAATACCAAGTTGAATTCACAGCGCTGTCACAGCGTTGCGAAAGCGCTGCGTATCTTACAGAATAGCACTGCAGATAAAGTAAGCAATGACGTTATTGAAAGCAGAACGAGAATTATAGATGTACGGAAAAGAATTAGACTATTACAGTGGCACTGGGCAGGTCATATTTGTAGGATGGATAATACAAGATAGACAAAACGTTTAACAGAGTGGACAGTCGACAGGAAAAGAGGAAAAGGAAGACCAAGCAAAAGATGGAGTGACATTTTTAGACACAGAGGTGGACTTCAATGGATGCAATAGGCTAGAGATAGAAAATTATGGAAAGGTTTAGGAGAGGCCTACGCCGCAGAGGCGACTACTACTAATAAATAACTTTACTCTTAATATCTATGTTAATTGTATTATAAAAATAATTAGTTAAAATATTGTATGTAATAGTAGTAGAAAATAAAGGCTATTTTTATTTTTTATTTTATTTTATTTTATGTTCACGGGGGATAGTGTATCTTCCCAACAGTGAAAGAATTTTCCAAATCGGTCAAGTAGTTTCAGAGCCTATTCAATACAAACAAACAATCAAATCTTTCCGCTTTATAATATTAGTATATTTATCATCTATGCGATTAATGATATGTCATTTAATCCTTGCTTAGAAAGATATGCTAGGTCACTTATAAAAAAATCTGTCTGTGCTATATAACATTATGTCACTGAGCTAGATTTAGCAGTGGATGGTAAACGCTGATGATGATGATGATGAAGCTAGGTTTCATTTAATAAAACTTTTAAAGTCATACTTGACGTAATAACACCGAAGCCGTCAAGCAAAAAGTTAATATTACTTCTAACATGAGTTACATGTTCATTAACTTTTCAGTGCTTTTAAACGTTCATATAATAATTATTATTTACTAGAATTCAATTGTAATGAAACCTTTAACGAGTTTTATCACGGCTTATTAAGATTTGTAGATTCTTAGCGTTTCAAATACTTCTCAACACGCACGCCATCTGTATGGCAGAATGTACAAGAACATTTTTATTGAATTTTTAAGATCTCTGTAACACTACATTCTTGCAATAAACGTTATTATTATTACTATTATTAACACCCATGGTAACCTACGACGCCTTTCTTAGAAATATAAACTCATATTCAGCCGCCGTGAAAGCCATAATAAGTTGTTTCATCATATTTATATATACTTTTTCAAAAAATCTAATTTATTTTACATCAATGTTACATCGAAAAAAGGTAATTTTGTACAAACTCAATTATGATAACAACGCCGTTAGCTATAAAGAAGGGTTAAAAATACATCGATGTATTAATTGTGTTTGCATAATGAGCCTCTTTTCGGTACCCTCTTCATCATCATCATCATCATCACGTATACAAGTAACGCTATAGAATACTAAAGTTACGTGAGCATAGTGCTTTTTGAAACATATTTTAATGTTTGGCAATGACTGAATGACACTAGTTTACGACATGTAATTTGACAGCTATAACTTTGCTATTCTATTCTATTCGTTTAGCGTTTGTGGCACTTGTCTAAGGAGGCTGATGTGTAAGCTACATTATTGTAAATTTTCATTCAATCCGAAGTTATAGCGTAAACAGCAACAAACATCTAAACTGCCGCCTTTATAATATTATATTCAGATTTACAATTTCGAATAAATACTATTTATGTAATATTTTTTTTAATAGGACAAATCTGTTTTATGTTACAGCATACATTTGAAATATCGATTAAACAATATTATGCTTCACTAGCAGCGCCCCGCGGTTTCACCCACGTACTTCCCATTCCCGTGGGAGTATGGTGATAAATTATAGCCTACGTGTTATTCTGATGTATAAGCTATATTATTGTAAAGTTTCATTAAAACTATGTTTGGTATCGAAACAAATATAACGCGAAACGAAACGTTTTTACCGTACCATTACGATATATCCAATCGCGTTCCGCAAAAATGACGTGACGTGACGTATACGCAACGTAAATCTCGCCTATTGGATTACGATATTGTTCCTGCCCCTCTATCCTCGAATATTGTAAAAATACGTTAATACACACTCTCATGCACTGAGCACATCAAGCAGTTTTTTTATTTCTATAATACCAATTATCGTAGGCTGTTTTAGTACAAAAATTACATCCATATATGTAGCTATACACTCGCCGCTACAAACTATTCTGTAGTTTTTACGTGAAAGAGTAACAAACATCCACACTTACAAACTTTTGCGTTTATAGTATTAATCGGACAGGTAAGTCGTTGAAATGTTTTATTATAAATCTTTATCTTTAATATTATAATCCCGGTCATGAACCAACCCCTATCCCTAAAAGTCATCAGCTCATCATCCGTGTCCCATACATCAACCACAATACAGCCCTTACTCCATCCGCAGTCCCTACTATCCCAGCACCCCACGATCGCATGTAAATTGGATCATATAATTACTAAAATGATCTATGGATCCCACGCTAACTGTATTTAAGGAGAAGGGAAATGTTCAGAATCGTTGCTTGTTTTAGGCAATTTAGATATCTATTATATATAATTCCAGTGTCGCGATGTTTGTCCGGGATGAACTCGGAAACTACTGAACCGATTTGAATGTTTTTTCTTTTAAAATGTGTGATTTTCTCCAACTTAAAAGATAGAATAGCTTATTTCTTGAATTTGAGATAAAATAGGTAGGAACAAAAAACTGTTACATACTACCGCTAGTATATTTATAATATTTATATAAGATGAAGTAAATGGTCATGACTCATGTAAATAAAGGAGAAAAAAGAATTTTTAATACTTTAGATTAGATCATAGACATCAGATATATATTATGTAGTTTTATTATTGAGTCAGATCTGAAAGTGAAATCTGGTTGATGGCTGATCCTCTTTCAGACTTGGCTCAAATGTGAATAAGTTAGTGAATAAAGAACGTAAGTTAGCACCCGTATTCACAAACAATGCTTTAAGGTGTCACAGTACTCCTGAACGCATAGGGTCATTCAAACCTTAAATGAAATCACCCACTGTGCGTCTCTCAAACCGAAATAAAACACATAGTAGCGCATAGATAGAATCGTTATTTGCATAGTATTGTTTAATTACCTAGCCAAATACGCTTCTTGAATACGGGAGACATACGTTTTATTTTTTTTTGCAGGATTCAAACCTGAACTCCGCAACTAGTGCCTGTTAGTAAATTTATCCACATATACATATAAAAATAAATGTTTGTCTGTATGCCTTTTATAGAATGGTAAACTATACATTTGCTCATGTTAGGATCTTTCGCTTTCACAAAGTTATTGTGCATGAGTCCACGAAGGTTTCTGAGTTGTTACGAACAATTTTCGACAGATAGCGTCACTGTCACTACAGTTAATTTCAATATTTGTGTTATATCTCTCCTGCAAATCTATTTTGGTTGGTAGCGTAGCAGCACGCAAAAGGTACAGCTAGTTTACACGCATATTATGATAAGGTTTCAAACTCAGCCCTCCATATGTAATCAAAGTACAAAGAAATTGTTTATTATTATTGTACCCACTAACAGACGCAGACGAAGCCTGGTGCATTAACTAGTCGCACGAAGCTATCAAAGCGCTTATGATAATTCCTAAGCCAAAACTAAGCACGTGGCTGGAATCTATTTCACTAATATACAGATGATTAGAGAACCTTGAGCTTATCTCGGGCTACAAAGCGAGCTAAGTTGGGTTTAAGTTGGATCCAGTTAACTTAATAAGCTTTTGAATAACTTAGCTGGACACGATTCACTTAATGGGATACATTAGATTATTGGGCAATCGGTAACTTGTGGTGTGTTAGGGTTTTCACGCTTTGAACTGGGGTCCTTTGTGTCAAACTTTTAGTGTAAGTTAATGTTTAGCATAACTTTTGACTTCACTTACTGATACTAATATAAATATCGACCAAGCTACGTCGGACTCATACATAATGGGTTCCATACCATATCACATGCAAATACGATTGATAAGGACAGCATGGTGACAAATGGACGGACAGAGGAAGCATAATTCTAGGGTCGCGCTTAGCACCCTATGGGTACGATACCTTTCATCATCATCATCATTATCCATCCACTGCTGAACATAGACCTCCCTCAATGAACGCCAAGACGACGAATCCTTTGCCACGCGCAACCAACACGGAGTGGAAATATACTTATGTATATTAAGTATGTGATTTTATGTATGACTTGGGGTAATGTTTTTTTTTTTTTTTTTTTTTTTTTAGTATAGTAATAATCGTGGCAAAAACGCTGGTATGCACGAAAGTTTTTTTTTTTTTTTGACATAAACGAGATCGCTGTAAAACCTTACTCCTTCTATGTACGAGAAATGCCATAGAAAGAATAAAAAAAAACCTTACTCCCGATTTGCTATGGATGTGGTCGCGTATTACAATTCGTTCATTTTACCAAAGACTGTTCCCAAATAATGTTATATAATATCACATTTTAAGCAATTTCAATCCTAAGTCCTTACGTTTTCGTTCAAGAGGTTTACGTTACGCAAATCAGTCGAGTTCAATAAACTCCGATCAATTAACAACTAACAATTCAATCAGACGTAATGAATTTCGCATGTAGGGTCTGTGGGGTGTAGGGTGTAGGGCTGTACTGCGCAAAACCGGTGATTTGATTGCACTTTCGTGCACCGCTCCCAGAAGGGACGGATATGGGTCACCTAAATACATGATCCCTTTTAGGGTCAACGCACGGGTTTTCCTCCGTTTTCCGAAACTTAAAAATTAAGATTATATCGTTACTAATCGCTGTACATTGTACAACTGTTATAAGATCCGTATAAACAATTTCTTAGTGAACACAAAACAAGAACTACAAAAAATCAGTATCATTGAAATTAATGAACATATGAAATGTTGAAAGTTAACGTTTTAAAGGTTATTATTGTAAAAGGTAGTGCAGTGCTGCCAAATTCGAAAGGGGGGATAGTACCTTTCACACAATACCAGTGTAAAGTGAGCATATACAGCATACTGTCGTATTTCGTTTGTGAGTTTCCGTAGCTAATAGAATAGAATAGCATACAAAAGAATAGAATAGAATAGAAAAGTCATTTCTAACGGAATATTTATACACTGCTATACATTTTTAATCTAATACACACTTACTAGACATAATATACAAAAACTGTACAAAATCAAATAGGCACTTAAAGTTTAAAATAAATGTAGATTAAAAATAAAATTGACAATTTAGACAAATATGCGCCGCAAATGCACCAAAGATAACCACTGAGTTGTGTGATTATGGTATCCCGAGAAGCCTCAATACTGATTTTTGTGGTCCCTTAGGACATTGGAGGGATAGGGAAAAGGAGGGCAATGTATCTGCGTAGCCCTTTGCTGTGCCGATGGAAACATTTTCCACTTAACATAGTAAGTCATAGTAAAATTCTATTTCATAAAATCAAAACTTTAATAAAATGTTTTCGTAGACTAAAAGTTTCGTGGCTTTATTTAAAACTTTGTATTAATTCAAAACTTATAGCCATTTTGTTGTCAGCCATGTTAGCTACGTTTAAATAAAAACGATTAAAATTTAAACTAGTTAGAACTGCTTTTATAAACAGGATTATTATTTTTATTTTAAATATGAAATCTTGTTTAATATTGAGTTTTTAATTGTGTATAATGTATTTGGTAACAGTTTAATCGTTTTGAGTAAAACCTTTACAGATTCAAATGTATAAATTATAATCAAAACAGATAAATAGATTAATGTCTGAATACTCAAACGCAACTCAAATTTGTGGGCGCTGATTGGCCCGCTGAAGATTTAAGGTGTGCTTGGTAGTTTGAGTAGCCCCCAAATATTTATGTGGCGTTTAAGAATACGGACGTACTTCAAGTAGTAACTCACTTTTATTTCATCATGTTCAGATTACGATCATGTTCTGTCAGTTCTTGTTTAATTATAATAATTTTAATAATAATTACTTTGTAACTGAAACTTTAAGGTTGGTGCGTTTACCCTATTCATATACGCTGTAACCTACAGGGGTCTTCAAAACTGCGCAATTGCAGCCTCCACGTGGTCCCCAGTTCGTTGACCTCAATATTTTTGACCTAGTTCACGTTAAAGTGAACCCTACCCCACTGTCATAAGATAAATGCGCGTGCAAATAATTTGTATGCCCTCACAAACACGTATCGCTCCTCACTTTTTTATTCCCTACCTTAAGGTACACGCTTAAGGACGAAAACAGCCGCATCGAATTTAGAATGTACCTTTATTTATAAGGAAGTGTAAATGATTTTAGACCTTAAGTTCTCGGGATAGAATGCCTTACAAAATGAGGCATCGGGGGAAAATTGTCGTATATATAAAACAGCCTGGCTTATATCCTGGCAACACCAGATATAAACATGGTATTTACATGTTTATGGCAACACTGATGAAAAGGGAATTGTTTACTATTAGCCGCCTCCCAGCCCGCTTCCATTAGTAATGATGTTGGAACATATTGTTTTGTAATTTTCCCGCGCTTTTCAGTTATCATCATCATATCTATGGAAAGATCTGTCTCTATTAACGCCAGGGTAGTTCTCTTGCTACTCGTAAAAAGTAAAGTATCAACCCATATAATATGTCCCGCAGCTGGGCACGGGTCTCCTCCTCGAAATCAGGCGAGGAAGGTAATGGGCCATAGTTCACCGATGCGCTGGGCCAGTGCGGGTTGGTGAACTTTACATACCTTCAAAGACTTTCAAATCAGGCACGCAGGTTGCCTCACGATGCTTTTCTTCACCGCTGAGCGAGCGATGGTTTCATGTTTAGGGTAAACTTAGAAATTTATAAAAACCCATTTCGAGGCACACTCGGGAGGGTCAGGATCGAACCCGGAACCTCTCGCACAAGAGGTCGAGTCCACTGGGCCATCGTCCACGTTGCAGAGAATATCCGACCTTCTAATTGGTGCTTGACGTGCTTCATCATCATCTAACTCTTCTACTTCTTTGTAATATATAGATTTTTTTTTGTCATACGAAATATTAATTTGGACCTGCTAATTCGCTGGTGTGTCTATAGATATGACTGTTCACTTACCACTCCACCAACCGTTTGCTTCTTGTTCAATGGAAATAACGCGTGCAGACACTCAAGAGAAGTGATAATTTATATATTTAAGTGAATATTAATAATATAAAATAAATTAATAATATACTATAATTAATGGCAATACATATTTTAATTAAATATTTTAATAATTTTTAATGAAGTTATTGAAATACAGTAGAACCTCGATAAGCTAAAGTCCAAGGGAAACAGAAAATACTTTAAGTTATAGAGGTTTTTAGTTATCAAGGGTCTGTTAGGGATTGGTTAATATAGAGGTATATTTTTTTTTTTTTTTTTTTGCGGTTGGATCTATGCTAATGGTCCTAGTGACCGTTATGCGTCATCGGAAATGGGGTGATCCGGTTGGATCATCCTATGACGTTAAAAATTTGGGGGGTTGCCCCCCGCCATGTTCATGGCGTCGGGTTTGTACCTAACTTGGTCAGCTACGGTCGACTGGTTTGGAACGGGTGACGTTAGAAACCTATCGTGAGGGCCGGCCCTCCCCTCCCCCGGTAGCGGGGGAGGCGGGTCAAGCGCGGGACCCGAGCAAGTTGCCGATAGCAGAGTACTATCGGTGATTACACGGTCTATATTGGTGTCGACTCGTAGCTGATCTGAGCCTATGCTGTCGCGGTTGATCCGGATCAACTGGTCAACGGAGTGTAGGGTTCGACGTCGCATACGACCCCGGGGCCCATGCGGTGTGAATGTGTGCCTAACACCGGCTGTGTTATGTCTGAGTGTGTGTTGTAGCTTACGTCGCGCTTCAGCGTCGCGCTTTAACAGTTCTGTGATTTTATCAACAGGATCGGTTATGACATTCTTAGGTAACCTAGACTTATTAGGTGCTAAGCTATCGGGGGTGTAGTTTGCCGCACTCACGACGAGTGGGTTCGGGTGGAGAAGTGCCTTTTCGAAGTGACGTTCTGACATCGCTTTGAAATGGCCCCTAATCGAATCTAGTCTGAGGTCACGGTGTAGGTCGATGTTTCTTACGTACCACGGGCAACCGGTTGCCACACGTAAGAATTTATTTTGGATCGTTTGGAGGCCTCTGAGTCTATGCTGAGGCACATGCGCGAATGCCACACAGGAGTATGACATGATGGGGCGGATACATGATTTATAGAGGGTGAGCTTGTGCCTGAGGGGCATTTTGCTCTTTTTGTTTATGAGGAAGTACAGTCTACTACTGACGAAACGGGCTTTTTTAGAAATCGCGGCGATGTGTGGTCTAAACGACATCGACCTGTCGAGGGTGACCCCCAGGTACTTGACCTGTCTAACTCTGGGAATAACGACGTTATTTAGTAAGATTGGTTTCATCGTGAACCATGTTTGTCTGCGTTTAGGTAAGCGTGTCTTTCTCTTACGAGAGAAATGAATCGACGCGCTTTTATCGGGGTTAATAGCTATTCTCCATTTTGCGAACCAGTTGCCTAGTTCGGTGACGGCACGTTGGAGAAATAGCGATGCTCTATTAGCATTAGGGTGGGTAACGTATAGAGCTGTATCGTCAGCGAAGAGAGCCAGTTTGACGTCCGGAGGTCTGGGGATATCTGATGTGTACAGATTGTATAGAGTTGGGGACAGCACGGAGCCCTGGGGGACTCCGGCCCTCAGAGGTCTCAGGGAAGAGAGGGTGCCTTCGACCCTATACCTAAATGACCGGTTTGACAGATAGTCGCGGATGATGATGACTAGCCTATCCGGTATTCCTAGCTTGTACAGTTTGTACACGAGGCCTTCGTGCCATATCCTATCGAAGGCCTTAGCTACATCGAAAAATACGGCGCACGTATCGCGGGAGTTCTTTTTATTGAAACCTCTGAGTATGTCTTCGGTCATACGGTGGACTTGCCTTGGACAGCAGTGGTTTTCGCGGAAGGCGAATTGCTCGTCTATGAACAGGTTCTTTTCGCCTATAACGGCTTTGAGCCGCTTAAGCAGAACCCGTTCGTAGATTTTGCCAATCGAGCTTAGTAGACTGTAGAGGTATATACATATGTATGTATGTATGTACCCTTGTTCCTATTTTTAGTCAAATGCGTCAAAAGGATTGATTCAAAAAAACACAGAAATTTAAAAGATTTCTTCTTTTTTAATGGTGATTGATAATGTACTCTCCCATGTACCTATCCCAAACTGAGCTCTCTTTCTTTTTCAATCCATTTTTAAATGCTTCTATAGCTTTTATTTTATCAGCGTGTGTGAGTGTTGTTAGTTTTCTTTTTGAACTCATTTTTAGCCAGTTTTATTACACAGTAGAAAAAATGTTTTCAGGAAAATGATCAAAAATTTATGATCCAAGTAAGCCGTTGTCTTAAATTAACCGCCGCAATGTTTTAAAGAATTTCGAAGAAGCAAAAAATAGGTGACATATGTATTGTTTACGTTGATAGTTTAACTATAGTCCTATAGTGAACAATGTGCAAGCAATAAATACCGAAACCTTTTGTTTTAAACACACTTTAAAAATGACTCATTGACAAACATTTTTATGTTTTTTTTTTTTTTTTTTTTCGGTTGGATCTATGCTAATGGTCCTAGTGACCGTTATGCGTCATCGGAAATGGGGTGATCCGGTTGGATCATCCTATGACGTTAAAAATTTGGGGGGTTGCCCCCCGCCATGTTCATGGCGTCGGGTTTGTACCTAACTTGGTCAGCTACGGTCGACTGGTTTGGAACGGGTGACGTTAGAAACCTATCGTGAGGGCCGGCCCTCCCCTCCCCCGGTAGCGGGGGAGGCGGGTCAAGCGCGGGACCCGAGCAAGCTGCCGATAGCAGAGTGCTATCGGTGATTACACGGTCTATATTGGTGTCGACTCGTAGCTGATCTGAGCCTATGCTGTCGCGGTTGATCCGGATCAACTGGTCAACGGAGTGTAGGGTTCGACGTCGCATACGACCCCGGGGCCCATGCGGTGTGAATGTGTGCCTAACACCGGCTGTGTTATGTCTGAGTGTGTGTTGTAGCTTACGTCGCGCTTCAGCGTCGCGCTTTAACAGTTCTGTGATTTTATCAACAGGATCGGTTATGACATTCTTAGGTAACCTAGACTTATTAGGTGCTAAGCTATCGGGGGTGCATTTTTATGTTATAGGTTAGGTTATAAGTTAGGTTTTTGAAACATTTCTTTAAGTTACTGAGGGCCAATACAGAAATTACTTCTTTAAGTTATAGAGGTTGCGTATTTCAAGTTATAGAGGTTTTGGGCTCTGAAGGGAAGGGAACAGATAATTTTTTTAAGTTATAGAGGATTGAGTTATCGAGGTTCTACTGTAATAGTTATAATTAAATCAAACATTAAATCTTTACATTAAAGTGAGAGCCTGGCTACCGCTACCGCTTGTCTTATGCGTGAGAGAAACTGAAGGCAGACAGACTGACTCAGAACAGTAGGGCTCTTCTGTCAAGTCGTTTTTGAATTTCGAAAGCGGAATGATGAATGAATGATATGACGAATTTGTATTCTTCAAAACTAGACTCTCTATCTATATTAATAAAGTTCGCTTTCGAAGAGAGCTTAAAGTGAACTCTATCACTCAGGTGAAATGTTTTTTACAGAATAGCCCTACAGGACAACTTTCGCCGGGTTCACCTCGTTCTTTTTGGAACGAAGTTCCTTACGGCAGGCTTGGAGGGGATAGGGATTTTGCTGCGCGACCGAACTGAAAAAATGTGATAGTAAAACCGTAAGAGAAAGTGCGTGGAATAAAAAGCAGGCGCGACAGTCGCATACACCAGCGAGTAGTGTATAATACCTTTCTTTTTAGCCGAAGGAACTTCGTTCCTACTTGGTGTCCCACGACACCACATTTCTTTTTTTATTTTCATATATTCATTTCGTTCTTACAGCGTTACACAAATTACGAACTTAGCTTTGACGAACATGACTTTATTGAACAGGTGTGGCTGTTCATTTATTTTTTCTCATTAAACTGTCATCCGGTGACGAGATTCGCCCCGCCCAGTCACCTGATACACCGAAGCTATTTCCTGTTTAAACAACTTACCGCGTATCAACATTATTTATATGTAAAATCACGGGGGCGCAATTGTCCCAAATTCACTTCAAACATGGTAACTATATTTATCACAATAAACAAACTTCAAATTTACTTACAACTCACGTTCTGTCTCTTACATGCGTAGGGACACCATCAGTTACAATAATGGGGGATAACATATTGTTTTTCTAATGTAAGGCATGTAAAAACTTAATAAACCGCGATAATATCTTAAAAATCAAAAATATAAAAGTTGCTTTATTATAATGGGAGTTGACACATTTTAATGTTATTTTTATAAACGACTTCAAAAAAAGGAGGAGGTTATCAATTCGACTGTATGTTTATGTTTTTTTTTTTTCTAATATTTTTTTCTTAGAATATCTTGTACCTACTTGTTTGCAATACGTTTACTAGTTAATAGTGATTTAATTAGATAACAATTATTTTGGTAAAATCTTGAAGTTTCCTGTTAAATGTTGTTCCGATTCAACGTCTATCTAAATTCTTTTTCAACGTTTTTAAAGCTCAAATGTCACTAAATGTACATTTTCCACAAAAAACATTTTTAAAACCAACGAATTTTGTACTAAAATGTGACGTTCATTTACATAAATATACAGAGAAAATTAAAGGTTTCATCACATATTTCTAGCATTTCAAATTTTGTCGAAACCATTTGGAATACAGTTGCTATTCAAGTCGTTAACCTTATTATATTCAAATAAGCCCGGCTTACCTCAGTCTAAACCTCTATGAATAAAAACTTATAAGCTCCTACTTGCCTGTAACGACTGCGAGTAAATATAATACTTATTATGCAGATCCTATTTAAGGAGAGTAGAATTTATAAGTTGTTTTATAGTTAAATATAACAATTACTCGGTAACTTTTGTTGTTTATTTCTTACTCTACAGATTAGTAAACAATCTGATGTCCATCTATACCACTTAAATACCGTTATACAATACCATGATATACGATATCGTTTAGTGAAGTAAAGTATCAACCCTTATATGTCCCACTGCTGGGCACGGATCTCCTCCTCGAAATCAGGCGAGGAGGGTAATGGGTCATAGTTTACCGATGCGCTAGTTCAATGCGGATTGGTGAAGTTCACAAACCGTCAAAGACTTTCAATCTTATCAGGCATAAAGGTTTCCTGACGAGATTTTCTTCAACCGGTGAGCGAGTGATGGTTTCGTGTTTAGGGCGCACTTAGAAATTTAGAAAACCATATTTCAAGGCACACACAGGGGGGTGAGAATCGAACCCGGAACGTCTCGGATAAGGGGGCCGAGCTCACTACCCACTGGACCATCGTCGTTCAACGTTCAGTAGAATTAAAAAAAAAAATTAAATAAATTAACAAATTGTTGTACGCAACTTACTTGAAACTACATTTTGAAAACCTTAAGAGCTAACATTCTCGAGGCGTAGTGACTTCAATTTTTTTCTTGGTTATTTAGAAATAAAAATAACCTGTAAAATAAGATTCAATAAACTTTTACTCATGTCAAAACATGTAAAGGACTGTCCTAAATATAGTATAACGACGTACACCCTACAAGGAGCTAATATTTGCAAAGCGAAGCCGACTGAAATAAGAATTTTGTCACAACACACACAAACATTTGTACAACATATCAAAGAGCGTTCCAATCTGCAATAACAAACAGTTTGATGCCAGACTGTGTCAATAAGTGATTTCAGGAGTGCCAGGGGTAGCTCCTGCATGATATGGGGACTATTGACAGACCTTAGAGCCGTTTAAAGTGGAGAAATTATGGAGAGAAAAGTTATAAAACGTTTCGTTTTTGGCGTTGACTGACAGCCGAAGTAAAGTCTACTTCGAGGATAAACTGAGGCTTTTGAAGTTTTTTATATGTAGGAGTAAGTTATGTTTTCCTAATATAACATTTTTTTACTAATAAAAGTGAAGTATTTTCAATGAAACAACTTTTAAGGATTTTATCGCGGTTTATTTAGTTTTTTTACAAGCCCGACGTTTCGGATACTTTACAGCAACCATGGTCACGGGAGGACTGAAATTCGCGTAAACATAAGAAAACAATATGTGTATTTTTGATATAAATAATCTTATAAACAATTCGATTTTGAAATTACATAAAATAAATATAATTGACCAACGACGATATCCCTGAGACTTTTTTCATGGTCGTGACTTTACATTGCGTCAAACTAGTAAGCAAGATTAAATGATTTAAGTTGATTGACGAGGTAAATTGTGTACATATAGCTAGTTTATTAAGCATGAGATAATTTAGAGCTAAGCTAACTTGAGTAGTCTCCATTATTACTAGCTTGGACCAATAATTTGGTGATTCATATTTTGTATCTCTCCAAGCCGGGCATGGCGTGGTTCTGGCGTATCCTGGCGTTGTGATATCCCTTTGACGTACTAGAATCACACAAATATATTCTAGAATTTGAAATGTCGTTTTAAAATAGTATTTCACATTAAAGCTTTAAGCCCTAAAGTAATCTCTAACCGAGCGAAATGGTATGCTCGGTCAGGACGACTGACGCGGCCCACTTGAAATGATATCAGCTGTAGTATATATTATAGCGGCGAACTGTGAAACTTCGATAGCGCGATTCAGGATTGCGGCAGTGTTTGGTCCGTCACAATTCAAACTCAAAGATATTTTGTTGACTTCATCAAGGATTGATGCCTAGGTCAATATAATAAGTAGGGTCTGGAAACGATGAAATCTTCTAGAATCTAGATGATCGTGGGATCAAAAACATTTCCGCTTCAGTTTATGTTCATGAATGATTTGTGAAATGATCAAGTATTTATTTATTCTATACTTTTATTTAAAATTTTATGATAATAATAATAAATACATCGTGAAGAAGGTGTACTAAAATAAATTTCTTCTCAGGATAACCTTGAATGTTTTTAGAGTTATTACGTCAGTAAGTGCGTTTTAGTTTTTTTTTTTTTTTTTAGAATACATGAACTGGCAAATGTGCTAACACATACCGCTTACCTCAGATTCAAGATGGTAGATATCGTCTTTTTAAAACATAATAAAGCTGTTATATAACTCTTATAATAAACGAAATGTATCCTTATAGAAGCTGGGACGGTGGCTCAAAGACGGAGACGAGATCATTTGTGCGAGTCTCAACGGTTTAGTTTCCTTGCTGTCGCATGTACCTACCTTTTGAATATTGTCTTTAAGTCATTGCAACCCTGTATCCTTTTTAATTAAGGCTGTTAAAACGCTCATCATCATCAGCCTACATCCATCCAGTGCTGAGCCCATGCTTCCTTGCTCAATGAACGCCAAGACGACTATCGCCACACAATATGGATGCCACTGCAAAGAGTCTTCCCATCTGGGCAATGTTTGACCAACACTTCGTCCTCCTTGAAATGGCCTGCATTCCTGAACTTTATTGGTCTGTCGATGATGATTGTTTTAATAAACTCCTTATATCCTATGGCAGTTCAGATATACCACGAAATTATTGTTGGCTAGAGCGGCAGATACGTCTTTATTCATATTCTACATGGACATATTTTTACTATATTTTTATCTATTCTATTCTATTCTATTCTATTCTATTCTATTCTATTCTACATAAACGCTATCTAGACTACGTATTGTGGCAAACGACTCCTCCTCAGATAGTCTATCCGGAGATCCTCAGGTGCCAGTGATTAAACTACTCATCATTGCGTATCATCATCATATATTTAACTAAACAATGTTTTTTCTTGGAGTATAATCTATCTTATCACCAAATTTTTACCAAAGTTCCGACATTAAATGGTCCATGAAGGAGAGGTCCAATGGGTCCATGAATTCCTCTAAAACGTTCCAAAGCTGCACCTCTTTCACACCGTTATTACCAACAGCAATTTGACCGGCAGTAACATCGACCACCATAATTTACTGCTTCACCAAAGATATAAACATTCAAATGAAACGAGCTCGCCCGGACAGATTTATGTCCTAGGGATGGGATCCCACTCCGACTCTATGGCCGAACTATTTTATATTCCTCACTCCGACACTGCCGAGGATATAAGGAAGCATAGCGGTCTACAACTCCCACAATTAGGAAGCTAAGAAGCATAGCGGTCAACAGCTCCGACGCTACAGAAGTTAGGTTGATGCATAACTATCTACAGTTCCAAAGCTTCAAAATCTAAATCAAAGCACAGCTTTATTTGACCTCCAATAAGCTATTTATGTAATTACAATATGTAACATTTTTTACAATAATAACTTATAGTTTTTTATTTAAAAAAATCAAATTACAATAGTAAAGATGGCTGGCTATAATCACTTGTTTGGGATCTCATAATTGAAGTAATAAAATCAAAATCCAAGCATAATTATAAAATAAAGACTCACTGCGTACTTACTTAGCGTAGATAGGACTGAATAAAATTTGAATTGTATCATAGGGTAGAGTAACGTCTGACACCTTAGTCCTTTTTTTCTTTAACACCGGGAAATGCGCTTAGACATCCCGTGGGGGAGTGGGTCTTTCCAGGCGGGTATGTGGGACTCGCTGCGCCCGAAAACTGGTAAGTGGACGCAGCTCTACCCACTAAAACCCAGCGAGTGCCGCCAATGCCACGTTTGGTGAGGTGCCCCGGATCTACAAGCAACAGGACACCACGACGGCTAGTCAGTCCCTCAGGGGAGCGACGCCACCTCCTCAGAGGGGTTGGGGCTGGGCACCGATCTCCTCGTCGAAATCAGGGTAATGGGCCGATTCTTATCAGGCATACAGGTTTCCTTACGATGATTTCCTTCACCGGTGAGCGAGCGCTGGTCTCGTATTTAAGGTTAAAAAGGTGCACTTAGAAATTTTAGAAAAACCCATTTCAAGGCACACACGGACGGGTCAGGATCGAACCCGAAACCTCTCGCATAAGAGACCGAGTCAACCCACCACTGGACCATCGTTGTTTGAAACGTTGGGCATGTAAAAATCCTAACCGCGATAAAATCTATAAAAGTGGTTTTATAATGATTACTTTTCACACAATTCATATTTAAACATAATATTCGTTCGAAAAGACGATGTGACAATAGTGGTGACAGGCGGAGGGGGGTGAGGTTGAGGGTCGTGGTTTGATGATGATGATGTGGTGGAACTGCATTAGTTCCTGCGATGCGCCTCTACTAGTTGCGATCTTCAGCATCAACATTACGCTACTGGTGGTTAGAGTCACAGCCTTTATCAGATCTGTCCACCGTGTAGGCGTTCCACCTCGCGACCGCTTGCCTCCCACTTGCCCTTGGACAAGTATCTTGGTCTTTCTCTAGCTGTTGAGAAATCTGATTTTTATAAGACTTCACGTCTGTTCTCTCCTTCATTCCACAAATAGATAGTTAAGATCAATGAGAATCCCCAATAGCAATCTGCTCTGTCCTTTTCACAGATTTTTCAAATAACGAATAACTCGAATTTCCGTTTCGATATAACCACATCCCTAGCACATAGGGCTCTATTGGTCACAATGGCCGCTGAGATATTTAAGACAGAATGGAGCGCCATTCACAGAGACAATCCCACCGGCATTGTGTCGAAAGAATTATTCATGTTACGCCATGCTATTAGTAAAACTACTTACGTGAAACTTATTTCGCGTGTGATCATAAATACACGTTGCTTCTCGTAAGGTTTGTAAAAATACATCAACACCAATATTATAAAGAGGAAAACTTTGTTTGTTTGTAATGAATAGGCTCATAAAGTACTAGGGGCCCAGCCAAATGCCATTAAGAAAGCGTTAGCGAAGTTCTAAAATGATAAAATGTATGGGATTGCCATAAGGCCGCGCTTAATCACGTGGTCCATCCTATACATTTTATCATTTCGAACTTCGCTAACGCTTTCTTAATGGCATTTTGGCTAGGCACCCTGGTGTCTGTGGATGTCGCTATCACTTAACATCAGGTGAAACGACTATCCATTTGTCGTTTTTCTATAAAAAACCATATATACAATAAATTTTTCCCTTTCACTTTTTATTCGGAGCCTAAATCTGGCGTCGTATAAACCCTAATATCCTTTTATATGAAAAAACCTTCATATCGCGTACGTTATTACTTTACATTGTGAGTCACACCGAGTATTTAGTTTTATTGTGCCATAAAATATTTTATGAAGGCGCTACTTAGACTACGAAATAAGCTTTGATCATTTCTTTCGAAACTGTTAAGCGGAAAACTTCTGCTATCTTATGTGCGCCTGGTACTTGCTTAGACAACCGTGGTCCGTGGCAGAGGTTGTTTTAGTTTTTAGGCCCTGTTGACACGTTATCGAGCGTTAAAAAGCGTTTGAAGAGACAGTTAGTGGATGTTACAGATCGAAAGTATATCTTTTTGATCAAGTGCTGTAGGATTTTCGACGCTTTTTCAACGTTCGATAAAAAATTGTTCGTGCGAACAAAGCCTAAGAACAAAGGGTTGTCAAGATTTTAAATTATATGACATTCATTTCTAAACGTTTCTTATATTTATGTAATATGGAAGCATAGACCACCTAACCTAGGTTGGTATGTCTGTGTATGGAAGTAATAGAGCTATCTTATGAATTCCTAGCAAGGTCAAGTTTATTAAGGACCTACTAAGAAGAGCAAACAGGAGTTTACACTCGTTATCCTCGATTGATAAGAAGTTTCCACGCGATAAGGATATTCTAGTCTAAGAGCTAGTACACACTAGGCACTCAGAGTTGCGTTGAGCGCGCGTTAGTCGCATACACACACCGAGCTTAGCACGGCGTTCGAAGTGCGTTAGTAGGGTAAATATACTTTTGGCTCAGCTCGAAACTGGACGTCGGAATCATGTCAAATATGATGCGCCCTTATATTGGAAAACAACTCACACACATAAAATAAGTTTTCAATTAAGTATAGACTATCGAGAGCAAGTCACTATATCGAATGCACTTTCGGAATATTGAGCAACAAATGGCGAATATTCCATAGACCAATAGATGTAAACAAACAATAATAGATGTAAACATTGAGTTCGCGGAAAATATAATCAAAGCATGCACAGTATCACATTTACGTGCGTATCCGCGTCATAAAAAAATTCTACCATGTCCTCCCAATTACGTTTTTTAATTACCTTAATTTTATAATCGGGACTTTCCATATCCCAAATAGCTGGTCGCTTTTGGATTTCATCTATAAAGATATCAGTTTCGAAATGCTCGATCTCCATTTTCGTACGTCTCGTTTCGAACGTGCGTCCACGCTACACAAAAGCGCGCAATCAAATGTACAACAAAATGGCGGCTCATGAAGTGTACACATGTAAACGCCGACTGCTAGTCAAGCGCGCGTTTGACGCGCGCTTACATTTTTTAGTTCTAACGCGCGTTGTCATGGCGTCAGCTGCGCGCTTGGGGATACAAGGGCCGCCATTTTGTTGTACATTTGATCGCGCGCTTTTGTGTAGAGTGGACACACGTTACGAAAATGGAGATTGAACATTTCAATACTGATTTCTTTAAAGCTGAAATCCAAAAGCGACTAGCTATTTGGGATATGGAATGTCCCGATTATAAAAATAAGGTGATTTAAAATCGTAATTGGGAGGAAATGGTAGAATTTTTTTGTGACGCTGAAGATAGTTTGGAGAAAAAGAAATTATTTATTTAGAATTTTTGTTTACAATAATGTGTTATTTATATAATATTGTCTTGCAATTGGAGCTTTCCCTCGTTTACAAAATAATTAATTGTCAAATTTGTCTCTAGCAGTCCTAGCTGTCAAGCTGCCGAGGGGTATATTTTTATGTGTGTGAGTTGTTTTCCACTATAAGGGCGCATCACATTTGACATGATTCCAACGTCCATTTTCAAACTGAGCCAAAATTATATTCGCCCTACTAACGCATGTCGAACGCCGTGCTAAGCGCGGTGTGTGTATGCAACTAACGCGCGCTCGACGCAACTCCGAGCGCCTAGTATGTACTAGCTCTTAGACTCTATCATGTACAAGTCTTGTTTCCAATTTCCTTTTCTTTCATCACTTCTCACATTATAAGAGTAAGCAACCCTCTCTTAGCTTCCATAGTTCCAGAGTTTGTGGGCGTATGTTATCACCATCACGCGGTTTGTTCGTTCTCCACCTGGTAAACAAAAGAGAGAGAGAGAGTATTACGAGTCATCTGAATGAAAACGATTCAAGCAATTAATCCCGTTAGCAATATTTCTTATGACTTTGTGACCCTAAATGTCTGTCGCTTCCGTTTTAGGGTTCCGTTCAAAACAACAAAATACAATCCTTATTAGGTCACCGTGATGTCCGTCTGTACATATATACATCAAAGCAAAACCTAATAAGGTACTTAAAATTGAAATTGACAACCAGGACTCGGCCTCTTATGCGAGAGGTTCCGGGTTCGATCCTAACCCCCCGTGTGTTCCTTGAAATGGGTTTTTCTAAGTGCACACACAAGACCATCATTCGCTCACCGGTGAAGGAAAACATCGTGAGGAAACTTTCATGCCTGATGAGATTGAAAGTTTTTGAAGGTATGTGAAGTTCACCACCCCGCATTGGGCCAGCGCATCGGTGAACTATGACTCATTAGCCCCTCGGCTAATTTCGCTTGATTTCGAGGAGGAGACCCGTGTCCAGCAGTGTGACATATAAGGGTTGATACATTTTACTTTACATGTAGACAAGAAGCTCAATTGAGCTTGAGAAAAAGCTTTAACTTTTTCCGAAAGTTTATATTCGCCAGAACCCAGACTAAGTTTTTGTTAGCCAATTCTAAGTGTTAGCCAAGTCGGTCTAATTTTGTTGATAAATCAAAAATGTGAATTTTTTGATAGTAAACCTGTTTTAATACAGAAGAGTAAATAAATAATTTTCAGTATAAAATTAAATAAACGCTGAAAATCATAAGTTCGTATTAAAACGAAAAATATTAACAAAATGTAAAAATGATATTGAAATGTGACTGAACATCTTGCTGTATTTAAACGTTCGTTTTTGCGTATAACTGACTCAAAATTAAGATTTTCTCTTTTTGCCAGTCCAATAAGTCAGTTGACGTTAAAAACCACGGTCGCTAGCCGGAAAAAAGAGCAACGCGACGCGCTCAAAGTTACAAAGGTTCCGTACACGATTTAATAATAATAAATAACGCCATTTGTCCCACCGTCCGAGAATCCCCCACCTGGACACGAGCTGCCGTGGCCGACTTAGGAGTCAAGCACTCCTAGATATACTCCTAGATAGACTTAGAACTCAGGAACGGAGCAAGGATAACTGTGTTCGGTGGGGATTCACAGACCACGCCAATGTAGAGTGCATGTGTGGTGCCGTCCCACAAACAATGTCGTGTCCTGCGTGCCCTACCACCTGCACATTGCAGGACTTAATAGACGCTACTGAGAATGGAATACTCGTAGCTGAGTTCTGGGCGGATAAAATTTAGGTAGCCATCGACACGCTAAGAAGAATAATAAATAATGCAAGTTTGAAAAAATTGAGGTGAAAATTTCATGTAAAGAATATCATTATGTAAGCTGGGTCATCGCGATATTCTTGTATACAGTATCATTCAAAATTTAAATCTGGAACTAATCGAATTTGAAAGGAATTGAAACAAATATGAATTTTGTTGATTTATTTGTTTGTTACTCGATCACGTGTCAACGGGAAAGATTTGCATGTTTTACATAATAAAGATAAAGTATGAATGATATTTTTAGGACACCTACGAAATAGATGTCTGTGTTGTTTAAAATATCTTCTTTTATTTGTTTGCGAGTGGTAACACGTCGAGTTTTAATTTTGTTCCTAAACATTTCCAAATTATTACAATTGTTTAGGACTTTTTTTTCTTAATGTTGAATAAATGTTTAATCCCCATAAGTAACAGTTGAGTATGTTTAGCTACTTTCTCGTAGCAAATACTGAGGTCAAAACGAAACCACAAAACCTTAATTTGAATGGAAAAAATTGAAATGGAAAATGGCAGAATTTAACAAAAAGATTATATAAAAACTTACTTGTGCCATCTTAATGCCTTAAAATACGCTTAGGAATCTAAATGGCAAATATGGTATTTATGAAAGATATTCAGATTGTTTTTTTTTCAGCACTGCGGGTCCCTAAAACTCGAGCCACCCGCTGTCAGCGGCACTGCCAATAAAAAGGCGTCCTCTGAGAGCGGCGGTGACATCAAAAGCCGACTCTTTGTCTATGGCCGCTCCGCCGGATTTATTACCCTGATATTTATACCATTTAACTTTAATTTAAAATATAAACAATCAATAATTTATGGTTTCGCAGACTTTATTACTAACTAATCTTTACATAGTAAATGAAGTCACTTTCGCTATCTGTTCGATTATTTTAAAGTACTCAACGAATTTTGATGCAGTTTACAGAAAGAGATAGTGATTGAGGAGAGATTCATACATACATAATTCTGTTACAGAAATTAAAAAATGTAGGTATTATTATGCGTTTCAATCGCGAACGGTCGCTAAACCTGACAAAATAGATCCAATAACAGAAATGCAATGCAATGCAAATTTAAAAAGCAGAGGCATTTTTTAGAAAGGGCTGGATTTTGAAAAGATGGCTTACCTAGCGGGAGCGCCCGAAAGCTGGTAAGTGGACGCAGCTCTACCCACTAAAACCCGGCGAGTGCCACCAATGCCGCCTTTGGTGAGGTGACCCGGATCTACAAGCAATACCTTGACGGCTAGTCAGTACCTCAGGGGACCAACGCCACCTCCGCAGAGGCGTTGCCCCGCACCACAGAACAACACCCCCCCCCCCCCCCCCAAACGTCGGGACAGTACAATGAGGCGAGGTTTCCGTCCTTTCCTCGCCCCCTGCTCTTTTGCGACCTCTTCTTATAAAAGGGGTACAAAGATCTCCCACGGCTCAATTCGCTTCGCCCAAGGGGTCACGACAAGACCTGAACCGAGGTAGAGATGGCCCGTTACCTGGTTGCGACCCACCAATTGGGAAACGCTGGACCAGTGCATGAGCGAAATAGTCTCAATCCTCCTCGATTAATTTCGAGGAGATCCGCAAGTACGCTTACGCTACAATTTTACTTAGAGCGGGTTGCTTCGACTGATTTTAATGAATATGTAATCAAAGACGGCGGTAACGAACGTTAGTAACCAAAGAGCGTTGTTTTTACCAGACGTTAAAATTTAACGAAGTCTCTTACGTTATCAGATGATTTGAAACAACCGGCCTTAAGAATATTTAACTTTCTTCTTTATATTTGTAAAATGATATTTTGGATTCCATGCTACCCGCTTATCCTGAATAAATGTATTTTCTTTGTTATTACACACGCGGTAATAACAAACTTACTATTTTACGTCAGGGCGGGATAAAAGCTAACGATCCGTGCAAACTGCGGCCACTATACCTAATATGGTGGACTTTTTTGGCATATTTATGTGTATGTACGCCCCGCGGCTTCTCTTGGATCCATTTTGTTTTAATAATTCGTTAATCGATGTTATTACAATTATTTGTTTCTTTGGATTAAGCGAATTATTCTCAGTACCTGGTTGACCGAGCATTTGCTCGGTAACCTTTGTGATAAAATACGATATTTTTTTCTTTAAAAAAATATGCTCTTAAAAAAAGGGAATAAAAATTCGGACTGGAGATTCGAACCAGGCTCGTTCGGATTTAACTGCCTAATTTCACCACTAAGCTACCATGACATATTACTTGACAGCGAAATTTACGTTCGTATTCTAATCATACTTTATCGATGCCTCAAAACTCGGATAAAAAAACTTTTCTAAAAATTTATAGTAGCTAGATCGATTTATCGCCGTTTTTAACACATGTATACAAAATTTCATGAAAATCGTTGGAGCCGTTTCCGAGATCCAGATTCTATATATATATATATATACAAGAATTGCTCGTTTAAAGGTATAAGATAAGATTATATTGAATTATTGTTTATTAACGTTTTTAGTTACCGATATCACGCGAAGAATAAGCACGTTGAAGTGGCAATGAGCTGGTCACGCACTCAGAAGAACAGATGGCCGATGGGCCATTAAGGTTCAAGAGTGGAGACCGCATTTAGGTAGACGAAGTGTTGGTCGGCCATTAACCAGATGGGAAGACGATCTCCGTGCAGTGGCAGGTCCGTGTTGGATGCGAGTAGCGAGGGATCGGTCGTCTTGGCGTTCATTGAGGGAGGCCTATGTTCAGCAGCGGACGGATAAAGGCTGATGATGATGATGATGATGAATGTTTTTTATGAGCCCGACGTTTCGGATACTTCACGGATACAAAACTTTAGGCATGTAAAAAACCCAACTAAACGCGATAAAATCGGTAAAAATTGTATGTATAGTATCGTACTATAATGAGTGAAATTCGTCTAAGGGCCTGACAGATAGAGTATGGAGTATCTGTCAAATATCTGTTAAATCTGTTGCCGATAGCCTATTGGGAACTTAACTGGAGATTGTGAAACAGGCCATAAGCATACGTAAACGAATTATTATCGTTATATTCAGTATAATATTATCTAACAGAAGCTATAATATGCATAGTGTTAAAAATGTTATTAACATGAAAATATTAATTAATAAGTAGCGTGTCCGTGGAATGGCAGGTCCGCGTTGGATGCGAGTGGCAAGGGATCCATCGTCTTGGCGTTCATTGAGGGAGGCCTATGTTCAGCAGTGGACGGATAAAGGCTGATGATGATGATGTGTCCGAGTGTAGCAGTGGATACATACAAATTTCTTGCAAATAAATTATTTAGCCGAGCTAGTTCCAGGTAAACTATCTTGTCTAACCATTTAACATAAAAAGTAAAGCAAAGTAAAGAAATAAAAATCGCGTATGTGAAATTATGTCTGGTGTTTTCCTTTCATGTATTATACAAACGAAATTATACTAATGTATTACTACTATTTTACATTTATCACATGAAATTTATATTATGATTATTATAGGTCCTAAAGCCGATATTGTAAGTCTCTATCTCGCTCTAACACATCGTTTTCTCTCTCGCACTGCGTAGTAAATACATTTATTGTATTCGTAACAAGGCACAACATTTTCTTTGATTGAATGCGAACTTAACCGATAAATCCCCCTGATGGCATCGATAATAAAAACTTTTTTAATCAATCGCCCGCCATCAAAATATTTACCTGTCGCGTGACAGAAATCGTTGTTATGTTTATGGAATGTTCCGGAAGGCGAAATAGAAGTCTCTTTGAAAAAGTGAAAAGCGTTAAATAAAATTGGCGCCACAAAATCCAAAGAGACAATTTTTCATAAGTGTGTGTGAAGAAACAGGCACACATAGGTACATACACATTGAGCGACGATGGTCCAGTGGTGGATGGACTCGGCATCTTATGCGAGAGGTTCCGGGTTCGATCCCAACCCTGGGTTTTTCTAAATTTCTAAGTGCACCCCAAACACGAGACCATCGCTCGCTCGCCGGTCAAGAAAAACATCGTGAGGAAACCTGCATGCCTGATGAGATTAGAAGTCTTTGAAGGTATGTGAAGTTCACAAACCCGCATCGGTGAACTATGGCCCATTACCCTCTTCGCCTGATTTCGAGGAGGAGACTCGTGCCCAGCAGTGGGACATAAAGGGTTGATACTTTATACATTGTGGAAGTGCTACTTCTTACCAAACGATTTAAACCAACGCCAATATGGCTGGTTTTTAATCGTGTTTTCAGCTTTTTAGCTGTATTTTACATTATATTTTTGGACAAATATGGCATGCTACTTCGTTCATCTATATATGCCACGCTTCCAGAAATGTGATGTAGCTATCGTATAAGCGTTTATGATCGCAATCAAACCTTTATGAGGTGTATGATTGCTATTATGATTTCATTGTTATTATGGAGTTCATTGAAGCCTATATTCAGCAGTCAACGACTGATGATGATGATGATTTCAGAAAGAAAGTTTATTAATTCTAGAAAAAAAAATTAACATTTTTTCTACTAAGCTGCTCTGTGCCTTGCTGCCTCATCCATATTTTAATAATAATATAATAATAATAATATCTATGAACGCTTTTACACCACGTCAATCTGGTCCCGTGCTAAGTTCTCGAAGAGACTTGTGTTACGGGTGCCAGACGACGGAAATACATATATTTAATACTTTTTATATTAATACATGTATTTTAGATTTTTATTATATAATATACAAATTTAATACACATCCATGACCCAGGAACACAGAAACTATTTTGTGTTCCCTGGCGAGATTCGAACCCGCTACCTCCAGCTTGTACGCCTTTGCGCTAACCACTGAGCCACAGAGGTCGTCGAAGTTTATGTCACTCTATTTTATTTTCACTTTGCACTCTATTTTATTTTACCACTCTATTTTATTATAAGAATTATTATTCTAATGGTGAAGGTTTTCAGAAACCGGCATAGTTTAGTGGCACAGTTTTTGGTATTTATTCGTTACGGACATATATAAATGATTTTGCGATTCTCATTAACTTATTGGATGGTCTAGGCATATTAAATTATTTCAATAAAATATAAATACAGATATAATAAGCGTTTAGATAGATATGCCCTGTTTGCCCAACAGATCCGGGGCACCTCATCAAAGGCGGCATTGGTGACTCGCCGAGTTTTAGGGTACAGCTGCATAGATTTACCAGCTTAGGAAGAAAGCCTAGGGAGACCCACTCCCCCTCAGTTGATACCTCAGTGTATTTCCCGGTGTCAAAGAAAAAAAGGCGTTTAGATAGACGAAGTGTTGATCCGCCATTAACCAGGTAGGAAAAGGATCTCCGTGTAGTGACCGATCCGTGTCAGATACTAGTGGCAAGGGATCAGCCGTCTTAGCATTCATTGAGGGAGGCCTAGTGTTCAGCAGTGGAGGGATAGGGCATAATGATAGTAAATGTATAACTACATTCAAATGTAGACTATTTATTACAGTAAAGGTAGCTGCTTATTTTCGTACGTTTTGCAAGAATTTAATAGTTGTAATAAAAATTATTTTCGCCAGTTTGATCAAAGCATAGGCTTTGTCATAACGGGATAGAATTTTACGTCTTATAAATGTTTATTTGCATGTTCCATAAATTAATATGACGTAGTAAAAAAAGGAAAAAGACATGAATACCGGTAAATTGAACTAATCCAAAGATTTCGGTTAGAGGAAAAATAAAAGCAAAATATAAGAAAAACATCAGCTTCTATACTCTTGTAATAATATTATTTCTAATTTTTTATATATAAGGATGGTTTAGAAAACTGCCATTAGGCATCAAGAGAATCAAGTCATTTGAATTCAAACACCGCTCTTTCTTTTAAAGTCTGATTAACCTAAGAAATACGTTTTCACACATGCCAAACTCATAAGAATAAATGGGTTTAAAAATCGATCCCTGAATTTTTCGATCCTTACAAGACATAATATTATATACCGTCTTTTAATAGTGCGTACATTACGTAGGGCTAAAAATTATTCGTTTATAACTCTACGAAAATTCGAATAAGTTAACTGTGGCCAATAACAGGAGACTATCACACCTATTCGCCTCAAAGAACAGTATACTATAGTGGCAATAGTATACTATAGTACAATGAACCGAATGATAAAAGTATACTTTCAACTCAAAGGAGTCGAAGACGGCGCGGCGATATAATGTCTGCCACGACATCATCATACCCGTAGTATCATTGTGGTCACAGCATTCGAGGCGATTACTGCCAAGTTGCGCAAAATTTCACAAAATTTCACAAATTTTTTTTAGGTTTTTAATTTCATTAGGTTCGAAAATTTGAATTTCGAAACGATTTGGAAGATAAGAATATATGTGAAAAGCGGTTTCATTTCGCGAAACAATCAAGTAATGTACCATGCCAATGCTCCCTGGAAATAGAGGAGTAACTTCTAATTCCCGTAACCGAATTGGCCAGACGATTTAGAGGTGGGACGCGCGAGCTCGCACAATAGGTGCCACGTGACTGTCGCGTCACGCCGCACGTGTTATTGCCACAGATTATAAAATTTATTTACGTTCCGTTCCACAGACATTCCGAGTTAAATGGATACAACATTTTGGGAGATTACTGCGTCTGCTGTTTACGAAACTAATATTATCAACTGGTCTGCGTAAACGTAATTTAATGTTGTCTATGTTGTTATACCTTTTTACTAGATGTCATTTTCTGTATTTCCGCTAGAAAAAGAAAGGTAAGTTTAATACACATCCATGACCCAGGAACACAGAAACTATTTTGTGTTCCCTGGCGAGATTCGAACCCGCTACCTTTAGCTTGTACGCCTTTGCGCTAACCACTGAGCCACAGAGGTCGTCGAATTTTATGTCACTCTATTTTATTTTCACTTTACACTCTATTTTATTTTACCACTCTATTTTATTATAAGAATTATTATTCTAATGGTGAAGGTTTTCAGAAACCGGCATAGTTTAGTGGCACAGTTTTTGGTATTTATTCGTTACAGACATACATAAATATAAATGATTTTGCGATTCTCATTAAGTTATTGGTTGTGTCTAGGTGTATTAAGTTATCTCGATAAAATATAAGTACAGATATAATAAGCGTTTAGATAGATGTGCCCTGTTTGCTCAACAGATCATCAAAGGCGGCATTGGTGACTCGCCGAGTTTTAGGGTAGAGCTGCGTAGATTTACCAGCTTAGGAAGAAAGCCTAGGGAGACCCACTCCCCAACAGTAAAGTATACTCATACAAGTTCATTTTATTAGTAACTCGGAAACAACAGCTTTCATATTTCGGAAGGTAGTGCAGGACAATATGACTACTGGGATGAAGACTTAACATATCAACATATTTTAGGATAGGCAGAGAGTAAAGGTAAGGAGTGCCGACTCTGTGTGTGAAAAAGCGTCCGTAAAACAGGGCCGAATATAGGTAGGGGCTATCGTAGAGCTAGTATCAGTTTCGTATACCAAAAATTTCAGGTTACATTTTTTAAATTCTTTTAGACTACCTGAGTAGTTTCCTTTTTTTTACGGTTGTTTCATTAACTACTGTAGTTACCCGAGATCCTTCATATTTCTACTCAGCAAACTTGCCTTAATCAACCGCTAAGTTCGTATCGAACCTAAATCTACAGAAGCGCCATTCTGCATTCTGGTCACTTCTTGAACTGTTATTTGTTTCTTTCACCTGGACACTTTTTCAGATTGGCCCCTACATGAGTCGGTCCTCCTTATTTACTACATAGGATAGGCAAGGAAACAGATAAGTTTCTTTTGTAGGCTATGGGTTGTCTCATAAAAAATGTCGAAGTCCGAGATTGAAGCATTCAAATATTCTTGAAAGATGAAATTTTAGGAAAAGATTCATTCTACTTGCAGGGGTATTAAAGATTTTAGTTATTGGTTGTCGAGGATATTTATTTACATTTCTCTATCATCATTATCAGCTCGTATCTGTCCGCTACTGAACATCGTGACCAACTGTAAGAAGGACGAGAAAGGAGTCGAAATATTATGAAGTTCCACAACTTATGGATGTTAAGAACAATTACAATTTATGGAAGTCCCCAAAGGCTGATGATATTTGAATAACAAAACTTCAATTTTATTTATTTGCACAGATAATGAAAGGCCGCCAATCGAATAGCACGGGCTCATTTTGTACTCGAAATACAATACCACAGATTATTATAAATCTCCGCTTTCCGTTTTACCGAAAACATTTTAATTTTAATGAAATATAAATAACGGAATAGATGGGCTTATAGCTTATTAACTAAGATTCCAGTTTGTAATATCGAAATGTTTTGATGGAAATGAATAATTCGTAAATAAATTACTTTCACTTCGAGTAAAGTATTCTGTTAATGTAAATTGAGATAAATCTGTTTTGTTTTATAATACGACGCCCCGCGATTTCACTCGTATACTTTACATTCCCATAGGACTATTGGGATAAATTATAGTCTTTATCGTTCACAAATAACGTAGCCTTTTATTGGTAAAAGAATTTTTTCAAAATCTGTTCTGTTGACTGCACCTCTTTATAATATTAATCAGCTGTCTGGCTTCGCCTGCCTGGATTAAATTACACCTATAGTGGATATATTGATGTACTTGTTACCAAAATGAAATATCATCATCATCAGCCTTTATCCGTCCACTGCTGAACATAGGCCTCCCTTAATGAGCGCCAAGATGACCGATCCCTTGCTACTCGCATCCAAAATGAAATATAATAATCGATAATGTAAGTGAAAGTAAATAAAGTTAATAATTGATGAAAAGATGATTTATATGCTATGAAAAAATTACTTTATCATATATTTTTAAGACGAGGGATGAATTGATGTCGGTTCCTAGTGGTAAGTGTAAATATTATTAAAAAAGAATCAGTGCAAGTCAGAATGGAACCCAGACACTCCTTAATAATCCATAACTCAAATTAGCGCCAAACCAATCTGTCATTCAAGCATAATGGCGGGAAAAAGATGGCCGCTAATAGATAACGTGCCAACGCTTCCTGTGTTCCAACTTCCAATCAACCAATCAACTGCCAATTCAACTTCCCAACGAACCAACTTTTTAGGGTTCCGTTAATGTGCCATTAATATTAACATTTTCATTTATCCTTGTTTGTGTAATAAGCTATAGTAATGGAAAGTTTCATAAAAAAAATAGTTTTGTAATGTTAAAGAGTAACAAACATACATCCATACATTACTGTGTCCTCCGGACTCCCGGAGATCGGATCAAAGGGTCATGGTGGTTACCGCTGTCGATCCTGACTCTACAGGAGTTGCAGCGGATCCCACGAGTGGACTAACTAGGTCCCAGGTCTAGATCGAAAAAAGCCATACATTCATACAGACTTTCGCGTTAATAATATTAGTAGAATATCGCTACTATTTTTTTTTATATGCTGGTGTACGCTTGATAAGCTAAGTTTCTTGTGTCGGCTGATATAGTTATATTATCTCCAACTTTATGCAAAACCCATGAGACGAAGCCATCTAAATAATGTTACCTCATTATTTAGATTGAGGCGAATTCATCAAAGAGCACATAATTCTAATGATCAAAGGCTATTATGAACTTAAATGTCTTGATCACTTGCCATGATGGTTGAAAAAGGTATAGTAACCTTGTCACCATTGTCTAGGCCTGATGATTAGAAGACTACATGTTTTTTTTTTAATGTCCTATTCTATGGCCCGAAGGCCTTTGAGCGAAATCGGAGCAGTGGGTGGGCAGATGGCTCACCCAAGAAACAATATAGTTTATTCATTAACTTCCTGGTGTCGTTAGTGAAAGGCTACTGAAGCCAAATATATAATCCAAAACAATTTAAATTTTATCACATTATATAGAATAGAATTAAAAAAAATAAAGATTTGAATCCGACTCACGCTTGACCGGTATATTTTCTGCAACAAGACTATTTTGTGATTGTGAGAATCTTCCAATTTCCTTCCATCGATACGTGCTCAGATTTAATTATCGATGTACGTTTCATAATTTCGTATTTAACAAGAAGCTTTGTATTGTGATAATAATAACACTAATACCAGTGTATTTTAGTATTGTTTTAAGATATAGAACATATCTTAAGATTGCTATATACGGCTGTATCTTATTAAGTGTTAGAAATCAGAAATCAAATAAGAGAACTGTCGCGGAGTCCACTTTCGTGAAAACGTCGCTCAATCGAGATAGGACAACGATCTTCGTACAGTGGCCGGTCATAGATGAATATTTAAATTTTGGTGTTCATTAAAAGAGGCCTATGTTAAGAACAGATAGCCGATGGGCCAATAAGGATCTCCGTGCAGTGGCCGGTCCGTGTTGGATGCAAGTGTCAAGGGATCGGTCATCTTTGCATTCATTAAGTGAGGCCTACGTTCAGCAGTGGACAGATAAAGGCTGATGATGACGATGATATATACCTTAAACTTCAACGTCATTTTTGTACCATATGTGTATACAAATGTAAAATCAATTTTTCTCAGCTCAAAACTTGAAAAAATGTTGCTTTATGCTTTAGAATTTTATTTCATTAAACGTTTTTCACGATACACAGCCATTATCAAAATCACATATATTGCACTTTACAAAATACGTATGCGGAGAATAAACTTTTTTATATTCTTCGCGCCAAAAATCCCTTACGTTTTTCACTTTTAATATATTAAAGGCAAGGCTTGGGCAATATACAGCCTTATTTAATGCGCACCTAAGGAGCCCTATAAGCGCCGATTTTGATAAACACTATGTCAATAGATTTGCTTGTATTGCCAGGGTAACATTGGTTACAATGCAATTGATTCAAACAAATACCAGTTAACATTGTAATTTTTGTTGTCACATCAGCTTTTTTAAATACTGACTATTTCAGAAAGACATAAATAGTGGGCTTGAGCCAATTACCCTCAAAGCTTTTTTAGCTTTTTGCGTTTTTGGGTAATCGTATTAACTGTATAGGTTTATTGTCGGACCTTATCATTTGGAAGCTAATCTAAAAGTCGTGAAAGCGGATGGGCTGGTCATATTATGACTTTACTGCCCAATAAAAACGTTTTTGTCTCTAAATACTTTTTTTTTTTTTTTTTTTTTTTTTTTTTTTTTCGGTTGGATCTATGCTAATGGTCCTAGTGACCGTTATGCGTCATCGGAAATGGGGTGATCCGGTTGGATCATCCTATGACGTTAAAAATTTGGGGGGTTGCCCCCCGCCATGTTCATGGCGTCGGGTTTGTACCTAACTTGGTCAGCTACGGTCGACTGGTTTGGAACGGGTGACGTTAGAAACCTATCGTGAGGGCCGGCCCTCCCCTCCCCCGGTAGCGGGGGAGGCGGGTCAAGCGCGGGACCCGAGCAAGCTGCCGATAGCAGAGTGCTATCGGTGATTACACGGTCTATATTGGTGTCGACTCGTAGCTGATCTGAGCCTATGCTGTCGCGGTTGATCCGGATCAACTGGTCAACGGAGTGTAGGGTTCGACGTCGCATACGACCCCGGGGCCCATGCGGTGTGAATGTGTGCCTAACACCGGCTGTGTTATGTCTGAGTGTGTGTTGTAGCTTACGTCGCGCTTCAGCGTCGCGCTTTAACAGTTCTGTGATTTTATCAACAGGATCGGTTATGACATTCTTAGGTAACCTAGACTTATTAGGTGCTAAGCTATCGGGGGTGTAGTTTGCCGCACTCACGACGAGTGGGTTCGGGTGGAGAAGTGCCTTTTCGAAGTGACGTTCTGACATCGCTTTGAAATGGCCCCTAATCGAATCTAGTCTGAGGTCGCGGTGTAGGTCGATGTTTCTTACGTACCACGGGCAACCGGTTGCCACACGTAAGAATTTATTTTGGATCGTTTGGAGGCCTCTGAGTCTATGCTGAGGCACATGCGCGAATGCCACACAGGAGTATGACATGATGGGGCGGATACATGATTTATAGAGGGTGAGCTTGTGCCTGAGGGGCATTTTGCTCTTTTTGTTTATGAGGAAGTACAGTCTACTACTGACGAAACGGGCTTTTTTAGAAATCGCGGCGATGTGTGGTCTAAACGACATCGACCTGTCAAGGGTGACCCCCAGGTACTTGACCTGTCTAACTCTGGGAATAACGACGTTATTTAGTAAGATTGGTTTCATCGTGAACCATGTTTGTCTGCGTTTAGGTAAGCGTGTCTTTCTCTTACGAGAGAAATGAATCGACGCGCTTTTATCGGGGTTAATAGCTATTCTCCATTTTGCGAACCAGTTGCCTAGTTCGGTGACGGCACGTTGGAGAAATAGCGATGCTCTATTAGCATTAGGGTGGGTAACGTATAGAGCTGTATCGTCAGCGAAGAGAGCCAGTTTGACGTCCGGAGGTCTGGGGATATCTGATGTGTACAGATTGTATAGAGTTGGGGACAGCACGGAGCCCTGGGGGACTCCGGCCCTCAGAGGTCTCAGGGAAGAGAGGGTGCCTTCGACCCTATACCTAAATGACCGGTTTGACAGATAGTCGCGGATGATGATGACTAGCCTATCCGGTATTCCTAGCTTGTACAGTTTGTACACGAGGCCTTCGTGCCATATCCTATCGAAGGCCTTAGCTACATCGAAAAATACGGCGCACGTATCGCGGGAGTTCTTTTTATTGAAACCTCTGAGTATGTCTTCGGTCATACGGTGGACTTGCCTTGGACAGCAGTGGTTTTCGCGGAAGGCGAATTGCTCGTCTATGAACAGGTTCTTTTCGCCTATAACGGCTTTGAGCCGCTTAAGCAGAACCCGTTCGTAGATTTTGCCAATCGAGCTTAGTAGACTGATGGGCCGATAGCTAGACGGTTCCGTGCCCGGTTTGCCGGGCTTAGGTATGCCGATAACCGTAGCTTCTTTCCATTGGTCTGGGAACCTACAGCCCTTTAGGAGGGCGTTGAAAATGCTAACCAGGAGGTAAACAAGAGCGGGTGGGAGTATTTTAATGACTTTGTTGGAAATCCCGTCCGGCCCGGGGGCCTTCTTGGAGTGAAGTCGTTTGATAATATCTTGGACTTCTTCTACATCCGTCGGAGGGATAGGATCCCCCTCCGGCGGCGCAGAAGTCTTCGACTCTACTACCCTAATTACCTCCTCTACGTGGGAGCCTATGGAGGGTGAGGGGGTAGTGATGTTGGGGGTACACTGGCTCTCTAGTGTGTCGGCTAATAGTTCCGCCTTGTCGGCGTCCTCTAGTGCAGGCGCGCGATTTGGTCTTTTTAATGGCGGCATAGATGCCTCCGTTTTCTTTTTAAAAGAACGAGCGAGTGGCCAGTAGGCCACATGGGAGGGTGAGATTTCACTAAGGAGACGATCCCACTTTTCGGCTTTGTGCTCTAAGATGCGTGTTTTAACGTCTCTTTCGAGGTTACGGAGGTCACGACGATACTCGTCCGCCGGGTAGCGAGCGTATCTGCGCCTTGCGGTGTTTTTGGCGCGTATGAGTGCTTTAATGTCATCCGGGAGCTCCCAGTGTCCATCGCTGGACGTTGAGATCTCCCTAGATGACTTTTCCATCGTCGCTACCAGATGGTCGGTAAGGTCGGAACTGGCCGCAATGGCCGCCTCGGGACTCTCTATAGTGTCCGGGATGTTGTCGAGTTGACTCGAGCGAAGTGAATTTAAGTTTTCATTTAGTAATTTAAAGTCGATGATCTTTTTCTTTAGATTTTTAGTATTATTCTCGGGGTTACCTAATTGAATTAATACTGGTCTGTGGTCTGAGTTAAGCTCGTGTACTGTTTGAATAGAATGCACCAGAAGGGATACATTGCGTATTATACATATGTCTAATATGGATGGCCGCACATTACTCCTATCGCTGTTTGCGAAGTCGTAGCGTGTTGGCTCATCTGGGGCGACTACTGTACAGGCTAGATCATCAACGGCGCAGCAGAGAATTATACCATTTTTATTGTTTTCTCTGCAGCCCCATGCCTGATTTTTACTGTTTAGGTCGCCGGCTATAAAGACGGCGTTGCCTAGTTCTAATAGCGATTTGAGATCGCTGAAGAGTAATGTTTTATTACACGATTGATATACCGAGGCGATGATGATCGACTGATGGCCAGTCATGCTCACCTGGCAGACGGACGCCTCCAGTGAAGCTAGAGGCGGTGTGTCTAATGGGATACAATGGAGTGTTCTTTTGTAATAAATTAGTGTACCTCCGAGTCGGGATCGCAACCTATCATTCCTAACAATGTTATAATTAGGGATACGCGGATTGCTATTACATGGTTTTAGAAACGTTTCCTGCACAAGGAGGACGTCAACATCGTATTTTTTTACGAAAATGCGAATTTCCTCTAAATTCGCGCTAATGCCGTTCGCGTTGAACGACACTAGTCGGAGAGAACGCGGTTTTGTCCTAGCCGTGGTAGCCATTTAAGGGCTTTGAGAGGGGGGGGACCTAATCTTGGCGACCAGGGTGGCATGTTCACTATATGCCTGGCATGTCTGCTGTAGGGTGGTGGCGACGCGTAGTTTGCGGGCCAGGACGGCTAGCTCCTCTGGATCTATATCGCAGAGAGCCTGAAAGACAAACGCTAGGTTTATCCCGAATTCATCAGTGGGGGAAGCGGGACAGCTGGGGGCTGCTCGTACCTTTGTACTTGCAGGGGGGGCTTGCTGCCTGCTTACTGCCGCTGGGGGGCTTGGAGGGCCCGGAGCGGGTTTTGCGGGTGCAGACGGCTGGGAAGCCGCTCTGTCATGCCACGCGTTCGTCTTAGGGGGCGGAGCGGGGACAAACTTCTCCTCCCTGGGTCGGGTGGTGGATCTGGGAGCAGGACCAGGTTTTTTCCCGGCTCTCCTCCCTTTCCTTACCACCGCGGGGGCTTTCGGGCAGCCGCGGTAGTTAGCCGGGTGCCCTTGGCCTCTGCAGATAACACAGCTAGGTGGTTCCGTAGCTGTGGCCCTATCGCGGGGACAGTCGGGGGTCCCGTGGTCGCCGAGACACTTAACGCACCTGGGGTGCGCCTGGCAATTTCTTGCCGAATGACCATATAATTGGCAACGATGACATTGCCCTATGATGCCCCTTTTACGGGGGGACTCTACCTTTAGCCCGGTCATGTTACACACGGCCCGGACATTAAATATGGCCCCCGCCGCCGGCGTTAGCGGCAGGATAACAAGTACCATCTTGTACTTGTATTTATTGCGGGGGTGGTACATTCTATGTACCTCCTCCACAGGGTATCCCTGGAGGATCAAGTCCTCCTTGATTTCGGACGGGTCTATATCCCGGGGGACACCGCCGATGACAACACGCAGTACGCGCTCATCTTCGAGCGCGTACGTGTGGTATCCTATTTTGTTGGCGCTTAAGAAAGCGGTCAACCTACGGTGGTCATTAGAGTCCGCCACTTGGACTCTTATGCCGTCTGCGCACGAACGTGCAGATTTGTATAAAATCTGCTTCGCGTATATAGCCTTTGAGACTATTGTCCAGCTTTTGGTATCCTGGACGACTATCGGGGGGGCTCTAAATACTTATAAGATATTTGTATTACGGACTTAGTTTGACAAGTAATTGATGTAGAATAAATAGATCCTCAAGACTCTCATTAATTCGAAAATATTTTTATTTTATGTGTATACTATATGCATGTTTGTATCATTCTTGTCTCCTAGTAAAATATGAGCGTTGAAATTTAAAAAAAAATCTCGTAAAAAGCTTGGGAAAACGATAAAAAAGCGAGGGCTTCTTTGTATAAAATATTTTGAAGGTAGAAAACGAAGGCTAAGTGAGTTTCGTTAGAGCTCGTCAGAACTAACAAACACATGAAATTCATTTTTGTTTTACTTTCCCTCAACCTAATTATAATCCAGTGCTGCACAGACAACATGTTGATTTTAACAATTAAACATTTTAATGTACTGCGCTAGTTTTATTATTTTTTTAATGGAAAACTTTTCTACTGTTCTGTATTTAACCAGGTGTTTCTTAAATAAATTTTAATCGAGGGCCTACACTAATTATTATGACGTATATTATTATGTATTTAATATTAGGTCAGAAAGCAACTGACGTGAACAGGGCTTCACTAATAATGGTTAAAAATGAGCTCCTGATTTATGTAATGTTAGAGTCATTGTATAATTATTTTAAAATGAATTTCACTCATTGTAATGAAACTTTAGGGAGGACTCAGTCCTCCCGTGGTTGACCATGGTTGCTGTAAAGTTACCGAAATGTCGGCCTTGTAAAAAACTTATTAACTGCAATACAAAACAAAAAATGTGGTGTCGTGGGACACCAGGTAGGAACGAAGTTCCTTCGGCTAAAAAGAAAGGTATTATACACTACTCGCTTGTGTATGCGACTGTCGCGCCGGCGCACGTCTCATTTAACGCTTTTACTCCACGCACTTTTTCTTACGGTTTTAGTATCACATTTTTTTCAGTTCGGTCGCGCAGCAAAATCCCTATCCCCTCCAAGCCTGCCGTAAGGAACATCGTTCCAAAAAATCCGTAAAAGTTGTTTCATTATAACGAGTGAAATTCGCGTAAACATAAGAAAACAATATGATGTAGTACCGAAAAATCTTAACAAAATCAGTGATATTGTTTTCAAACGTCCGTTCTTAATTTACATCCTCTAAAATCTAGATCTAGATATAATCAAATTAATAAAACAAAAGTTGGCAACCCTAGTGATTAATATAATTCAAAGCCAACAATATCTATAATTTATGAATGGTCAATGCCATGGCAATGTTTATCGCCACTTAAAATGGCAGTAACACAAGTGTGTAAGTTTATAGTTGTACCTTTTATTAGTGTTTCCACCAGGGTTTAGTCTCCCAGGGTCCGTTTAATCCCCTCTAAAGGACTAATAGCGATACCAACACCATCGAAATGACCTCTTAAATTTTAAGTACCTATGAAATGGAAACAAAGAGGGACAGTCTCCAGAGGGCAAAAACACTCAATTTATACCGATAAGATACTGGGGCAGACGTGCCACCTCTTCGTAAGTGGTTAGCGTCACCCATGAGCATAAATATGTTAACCTGAGACTAGGCCAGACACATCTTCTCCACCATGGTTCAAGCCTTGTCGTGGCGGTGGGGCTCAGTAACCTAGGGTGAGCCAGCACCTTAGGCGAAGCGAATTGAGCCAAGGGGGCTCTTTGTACCCCTCTTATAAGAAGATGGGGCAAAATAGCAGGGGCAAGGGGCGAGGATGGGAACCTCGAATTATTGTACTGTCCCGACGTTGGGAGGGGTTGTTCTGTGGTGCGGGGCAACGCCTCTGTGGAGGTGGCGTCGGTCCCCTGTGGGACTGACTAGCTCGAGGTAGCTGTAGCTAGTAGATCCGAGGCACCTCACCAAAGGCGGCATTGGTGGCACTCGCCGGGTGGGTAGAGCTGCGTCCACTTAACTTTCGGGCGCAGCGAGTCCCACATACCCGCCTGGGGAGACCCACTCCCGCGGAATGCCTAAGCGTATTTCCCGGCGTTAAAGAAAAAAAAACAAGATGGGTAGACGATCTCAGTACATTAGCTGGTCCGTATTGGATACGCAAGGGATCGTACGTCTTGGCATTTATCGAGGGAGGCCTATGCTCAACGTAGACGGATAAAGGCTGATGATGATGATACGATCATTATGATTATCAACAATCATTATCAATATCAATCATTATCATTATCAACGATCATTAATATTGTCATTATCAATCATCATTACCACCATATTATATCACAGTCCATCACTGGATGCCGTCATAATCTCTAAATCGATCTGTGATAATATTTTCAAAGGAGTGAATCTCAGCGTGGTAAATGTGGTTTTGAGCGTCGTCTTTGCCATCAGACCAGACTTGTTGAGTCGCCGCACCTTTTTAATGTGGCTTAGGGTTGGCAAGAATTTGTTTCTGCGACTTTAGCCATCAGCTAAAGTAATTTCAGGTTCTTAGCAACATTTATAGGGTTAAAATTTAATGCACACTCCTTTAAAGTCGCTTGTTATATTACGAAATTAAAGAAGTTCAATCTTCTGCTCCCTTTATCCGTGTTGTGTCATATCAGATCTAAAAAAAAGTTATGTGTGCGATTCACACACGATAGAAGTGAAACACATGTTAAATGCTCAAATACAAGCAAGTATTAAACAGTTTGCAATATACATACACACCGACATTTGCTCTCTCGCTCTTTTGTTTTTGTGTCTCTTACCTGTCGTATTTCCCGTTGCATCCGGTTTGAAATCACAACGATTCTAAAGAAGTTTCACTTCAATAAAAGATAATATTTTTGAAAATGTATTTAAATTGATTTTTCATAAAGGTAAACTCACACGATGTTTTAAGTGAACATAAGCCCTTCGCACGAGGAGTTAACGCACGCGTATTATGCTTCTCTTTGCAATAGAGTAAGGCCACGTTCGTACGAGCGCTTAATAAGCGTGGCGTCAAAACGCTCGGCGCGAGTTGCGAGTTCCGTATACAAAATTTGATTTACATAACACTCAAATAAGAGCCGCGATCTAAAAACGCTATCATGTGAAGAAATACATGGGTATCCATTTGTCTCATTAAAACGCTTTTTTAACGCTCGATTTAAAAGCGCTCTTGAGAATGCATCAATTAATATGTTGCAGTGGAAACAATTACATATATACTCTGGTAGAGGAAAGCTTGTAAAATATGCGTAGCTTCTACCTGCTCCATCCTCTTCGAAAATAGTAAAGCTCCTCTACGTAGGAAGAAATAAGCAGAATAATAATGCAGGTAGACGTGGACAAGCGTATCCCTAAGATGTGTGTAAATTGCGCCGATATTGAAAAATGCGTAGTCAAGAGTACGTGTCGATGTTCCTAAATTATTTATCATCATACTAGCTGTTACCCGTGGCTTCGCTTAAAAAAATTCTCTTTTTTTATATATCCTATGTTACTTCTAGTACCTCCCAGAATATGTGTACAAAGTTTAATGATGATTCGACGAGTAGTTTTCGCGTGAAAGCGTAACAAACATCCCCATTATCACATTTATAATATTAGTATAGAAGTAAGGATACTAAGGATAATTATCAACGTTTCATTGTCACCACCAGAAATAAGCCTCTTTCAATAAACGCCGAAAAGGTCCAAAAATATTATTAAATACTACTTGAACTATTTTAAAATCAAAGTAAAGCAGCCCTAGCCGGAGATTATCGCTGAGCTCCGAACCCAAGTCATCGAGGTGTATCCGAACGTCTTGAAGCTGTGAGCCCTACCATCGCATCACTGCAGGCGAGTTTTGTGAAACGCGTTTTGAAAATCGTGAAAGTTTGTGAGTACGGATGTTTGTTACTCTTTCACGTTGTAACGACTGAATGGATTTTATGAAACTTTACATTACTATAGCTTATACATCAGAATAACACATAGGCTATAATTTATCCCCGTACTCCCACGGGAATGGGAAATACGCAGGTGAAATCGCGGGGCGCTGCTAGTGATTTATAAAATGACCACAAATCAAAGACTAACTGTATTATGTCTATGGCAGGATTCTTCTAGACGCGATGCTTTTCTTTTGCTAAGCAGTGATGTCCCAGAAGAGGAAGATGATGAGCGGGTAAAAGAGGAGGCCACTGATCTCCCCCCTGGATGACGGCGTGCAGGAAGCTCTATTACATGCGCCTTCAGTAACGCTCCTGTGCTCGTGTCGGGTTCAGGATATGAACCTTGGGCCAGTATGCACGATGTCGTGGGGACTGCTTATGTAAAGAAATAAAAAGTTATGTCTATCTTTTTCTGATAACCATTTCAGATTGGTTAAAAATAACCAGATTGTTTGCTTTTCCGCTTATCAAAGAAACGTCACGTTACAAATCCGCGCAGTGGCCAGTCTAGTTGGATGGCAGTGGCAAGGGATCGGTCGTCTTGGCGTTCATTGAGTGAGGCCTATTTTTAGCAGTGGACGGATAAAGGCTGATGATGATGCTGAAATCACTTTTCTAGATGGGACGATGAACTCCGTGCAACTATCGGTATCTAGTCATCTAAAGCAGCTATAATATTATATTGTATACAATAATATCAATTATAACGTGATTAAATGTAAATGAAGATTTTTTGGAGTTTACTACTTAAGAATAGATTTTCATATATCAGGCCGGGGTATGAAAATTTATGGGTGTAAAATCTAACTACGATGTTACACGATGTCACACGATGTTACACGATGTCACACGAAGCGTTAAACGAACACAAACCGATTGTCTCAGTATTCAAAGATGTTGTTCAGCTTATTACATTAAATTATTGTTATGTTTTTATGTTTTGTTATGTATTTTAACAAATTCGTTGTATTTAAAAAAAATCATAAATTAACATTTATTTTATAATCGTTTGTAAGGAGTAAACTTTTTTAAGTCAACACGCTTGCCATTCGCAAATGGCGTGATATGGTATATTTAATATTACATTTGTTGTCAAAGCTAATAAAATAAAATTTGACTTGATCTGATGGTCAGGTCTCACTACTCATTCTCGATTTCAAATCTCGAATTAGGATTCGTAGTAGCGAGTCTATCGGATGCCCCTGAGACGCTCTCACTTTCCAGCTCGTTAGTGCTGTATATTTACGACAGCTGCAGGCTGCAGCCCCGCGCTACCTGCACGTTTTTGGCAAGCCTTCAAATAATAGGCTAGAGAAAACACTTCTAATGGCGACTGCAATCATCGCATTAACGTAAAAAGCGGGTTTTCGTAATGAATTTTAAGAACACAATAAGATTCCTTACTTTAATTATTTAAAATAATAATAATAATAATCATTTATTTGCAGAACATAGATACAAATAAGGTGTTATAATTAAGGCATTTAAGTTATAATATTTGCCAATTTTAATGTTAATGGCAATGGCAATATGTGGATAGACGATCTCCGTGCAGTGGCCGATCGGTGTTAGATGCGAGTGGCAGGGGATCGGTCGTCTTGGCGTTCATTGAGAGAGATCTATGTTCAGCAGTGGATGATGATGATGATGATGATGATAATAAAACAAGTGCCATTGGCAGATGTACCTATTCCTTTGTGTCCTGAGTAGGATTGATGGCCTTTGCTTTTGACTACAAGTTTGCTTATTTCAAGTAACCAAAACGAGAATAGCGCACCGAAAAAAACACATTATAGTTTCCTGATCAAATTCGATCGCACTACCTCCACACAGACACGAACAATTTCGTACGCGTCGCAAAAATATCGCTGAAAATATTTAATACGGAGAAAATTTCTCGCAAACTAAAAGATTAAAAAGATTTTCGCGGCGCGTTCAGACTTCACTTTTCGTAATTCAAGTTTATCCAGAAACCCAACCGAAAAGGGCAAGGCTTTCTAAAATTTATGAAAAATTAAAAATATATTTTTCACTTTGTTTGTCCGCGATATTGAAATTGCTAAACAAATTATAATGAAGTTTCCCACGTTGTGAACTGCCCAATTTAAGTAGAATTGTTTTGAACGTGATAGGTGTGTGCGAAGTTTTTTTTTCGGATGGAGCTATTTTGCCCCATGGGCGTAGCCACACTGGATCAAGCTGGGGCGCTTGCCCCACCCTGGCCATAGGATGATAATTAAAAAAGGTCATAGGGGGCAGAGGCAATAGATTTGGACCTAATCTATTGCCTCTGCCATAGATAATTTCATCACAAACGTGAGCCTGGATCCAGAAAGTGTGTAGGGCAATGACGGGTGCCCCACAATGGGGAATGGGAAAGATGGATAGGTTGACTGCTGCCCCACCCTGAGCCAAAGGCTGGCTACGCCCATTTTTGGCACCAATGGACTTAATGCTTTATCTGTCGTAAGGCGAGCCGATTGGCTTCACATTATGATGAATAAAAATGGGACTGTCTAATTTAAAACCTAAAGCATGGGCTTTCCGACTGTGTAATATTAATAAAGCGAAAGTATAAAATTGTGTGGAGCTATTAGTTAAGCTAAGCTTGCGGTCGGTCCGTGGATGGGTGACCATCTTTACATACGGAAACTCCTCCATACCTCGGAAAGCACACTAAGCCGTTGGTCCCGGCTTTTATTCGTGGATCTTCGACAATCATTACGGGTCGTCAGAAGCCCGAGAGTCTGACAGCCATTCTTGCCGCGGAGTATTTCCCGGTAACTGGGTTGTGACGACCAGATAGGGAGTCGCTCCGATTGAAATATTGGTCTGCAGGTTCCGGTCCCTCTGAAGACCGACTCCGAATGCAGCCGGGAAAAGACGCAGAAGATGATATAAGAACAAACTTTAATCATTAATTTTTAACCTAATTACTTCTTCAATTTAATTTCTTGCTTTTAGTTTATCACTTTGAGAATTAATAAATACTATTAACTAGCAGCGCCCCGCGGTTTCATGCGCGTACTTCCCATTCCCGCGAGAGGACAGGGATAAATGCATGTCTAAATAGTGAACAGGCTATGTGCTATTCTGATTCTATATTATTGTAAAGTTTCATGAAAATCCATTCAGTAATTTTTACATGAAAGAGCAAACATACATACTTACAAACTTTCACGTTTATAATATTAGTATTTTTTGTTTTGATATTTTGTCATTCATTTATGATATTGTAGTAATATGTGCACAATAAAGAATTCATTCATTCATTCATTAGTCTAGTCTTACTAGTAAGATATGAGACGAAAACTGGTCTCCTAGAAAACAACCGATTACGCCGTCGCATAATATTATCGCATTATACATATACTTTTATGTATATAACATGCGACTTATGTATGACATACTTTTATGTACACAAATACATGAAATACGTGAAAACAATCCTTTCTATTCCATCCCGATATTGCAGGCGGATAACATTTTATATCCTTCAATTAAGCATCCCATTCCCAACGTCTTTATCAGCCCAAGTTACGACTGTCGCTAGTTTTTATCCCCGTTTTGAACGTGGGCTGATTACTGGGCCGGTTTTCGGGCAAACAGTTTTATGATAGCATTTATGACTTTTATATGCTCCGATGTAGGATAATAGACACAATATATTGAATTTGCAATTTTTTTATTGTTTCATGCGATGCATTGATGTCAAATTATAGATTCACTATTGCGTCACTTTGCATATTATTCTCTTCGGAAAAGCAACAAAGCATAGAATCCCTGGAATCGTAAAAAAAGATATTAAATTATATATTAATTAGCAATATCCCGCGAACCATGCAGTCTTTACAGTAAATGTGTGAGTGCGCCATATGCATGCATATAGCACCGCTCTCCTTTCCCACACTACATATGAGTACACTCGCATGCACCACCACCGCATACTACCATAAAAGACCACCACCATAAAACCTACGCACGTTTCACCCCGACACCGAGGCATCCTCAGGATGTAGACTCTACGATTAGTAATCGTGCACTCACACACTTTCTGTAAAGACTGCGTGGTTCGCGAGATATTGCTAATTAATATATAATTTAATATCTTTTTTGAAATGGATTTCCGCAAAGCAGCGCCTGATTCTATTAACTACCCTGGAATCGTATTAAAGCTCTTGATTCAGGCAAGGAGCAGAATTCAATTGAGTTCTTTCCCAACATTCTTCTTTAAGATAATGTGTAAATCAAGTAAAATCTTTCATAAAGAGTCTGAAGAAATCGTAAAAGGTGGTCGATCGAAAGTCAAAAATGGTGTTTAAATTGGTAAATTAAGTTATAAACTGTAACTAAGTTACAAACTAAGAAGAGAACTTTAAAATCTTGTCACGTAATAAAACAATGACCGCACTGTGACTAAGTCCGAAGACTTCGTCTTCCGGTTCACAAATTTTATGTTTTCTTCTCCCGATAGTCTTCATTCGTGGTTTCATAATTTAATTAATGTAATTATTGTAGGTACCATTATATGCCTTATCAAAATCAAAATCAAAAAAAAATAATATTCAAAATAGTACCATCAAAGTATCTTTTTGGACGTTAATTGAGTCTATCACCTGTTCCAAAGCAAGTCCACTGAGAAGAATCGACGAAACAAACTCAGTGGACTACTGAAAAACATTGTGTTAGATGTGGGCTCATTTATTGGTCTTAGTTGGGAAAAATCAAACTGTACTTGTGACAATTGTAAATCATTATTTTTATACATAAAAAATATAAAATATTGCAGAGTAATTAATGGTAATTAAACATAATTAATTTTTTTTTTTTTAAACATTTAAATTAAGAAACAAAACAGTTGCACAAAATTATAATTTTCAACTCAAGTAACAATTGATCCATCGATGTTACAAAAAGGTTAAATACATAATTATTTTAAAAATTACACTAACCAAATATACAATAATAGTCGGCCTTGACGTTCATGAGAGCGGGCCTACCCAGTAGATATGGATGTGAATCGAAATATACACCAGCGATGTAGCTCGGATAGGACTCGGAAATCAACGTATGCAAATACCACATCAAAATGCTGGAGTGCCTTTTGACCTATTTTAACATAACTGTGGTTTTTACTGTCGTGTTTTTATATTTAATTGACCGTAATGTTCGCATTCATGACTTTCATTTATTTATTATGATGTTTGCGGATTATTTATTATTTAATTTTTGTATAAGCATATTGCAACAAAATTAATTAACTGATAAAAAAAGTTGAATAAAAAATATGCCTGATAAAAATATGTTGAAAAGCTTTTATAAATTCTACGTTATCGAAAAAACAAACATAAAACGTAAGCATCATAAGATCTAAGAAATCTTATTAAGAGAATCAGTTCCCCAAGCCTAAGTAGATCGCGAAAATTTCAACAATCAAGATCTATTAACCCTCTGGATCTACACTAGGAGGTCGATGCGACCGCAGGCCTCGTTCCAGACCATAAATTATAATCGAAAAGAGGCAAGCTCTCCGATCGCCAAAAACGTGGAAATTATTGCATAAGCCCGTCAGTGTTGCCGCGTTATATTTTATTTATACCTTTTACGGGTGTTGCCAGCCATAAAAAAGTTTTAGTGGGTGTTGTAAAAATAAGGTGTCATTTTTCGTTAGAACACAGCGTTGATAGGTTTTGCGCGGTTTTATTAATGGAATTATTTTTTTATGCATAACACATGGGATTGAAATAAACAGGTTTTAAATTAATGTGGTTTTTATTCGATATTCGTGCTCGTGTTAATAATGGTTAAAAGGGATTGGAAATGAGCAAACTATATAATATATAATACTAGCTGTTGCCCGCAGCTTCGCCTGCGTTAACTAAGATTTACAACGGGATCTTAATACGCAAAATAACATTTTTTACACCTTGTGTCCGAAATACCAAAATATCTTACGGAACCCTATTTTTTATCAGAATAAAATTTAGCCTATGTTACTCGTGGATAATGTAGGTTTCGAATGGTGAAAGATTTTTTTAAATCGGTCCAGTACTTTTTGAGCCTATTCATTACAACCAAACAAACAAACAAAGTTTTCTTCTGTATAATATTAATAATAATGTAGATAGCTGTAAGTTAAATGGCATATTTTGGATCGGTGCTAATGTTAATTTGAAGTACAAGAAAATATGAATCTTAAAACTCATATTTAATGGGTTTTTTTCCAGCAGCATATAAAATTAAAATTAATTGCAAAAATTAAATGTTAATTATTGTCAACCGTTTTATGCCGCGTTTCGGTACCTAAAATGATATACATATTAAATAATAAAAAAAAGCTTTTACCCTGATCAGAAATTGCTTTACTGAGAATGGGTTTAAATATTTAAAAATTCATAAAGAGTTCTTAAAATTCATAAAAGTTTTTATATTCAACAAGACAACACATAAAAATAATGATGAAGATAAATAATGATTTGTTGATGCCAAAATGACGATGATAAAAATGATGAAAGTGATAAATGAAAACTGAAAATAAAGACATTATACCGATGAAAGGGACACTTATTATAAAGACTATTATAATCTATATTAATAATTTCATGCAGGGGTACGATAGACTCGATCAAAACCTTACCGGTATAATAAAACATAAAAAATTAAAGATTTCGAGTCGACAACATATATCCGCAAAATTCGGATTGTCGAGTATTTTGTTAAATTCTAATGGTGCTGACATACAAATCGCAGCCATTAAAATGCAATGACATAAAATTGCATATTGATCACTCTCTAGCGAAACTGTCACTGATATTTTTTTTTTGTTTTATTTAAGGCATTAGTTTGTAAACTATCAGCCACGAGACGTCAAGGAGCGCAGCTACTCCAAATTTAACGCGAGCGAAGCCGCGGACAACAGCTAGTGATAATATAAATCCTTATACTGTACTCAATAGTCAAAAGCCTAAACAGGGGGACATTATTTTGAAATATGGCGCGAGGAGCATTCCGTTCTGGCCGTGAGGATTTACGAGCGTATATATCACCAGTATTCATAGGTGTTTTGTGAGGCCGAATTGCTCGGCGCGGGAAATTATTGTGTTATTTAAATTGATATGGTCTTAGGGACCGCACTTAGAGGCCATTATGTCATATGTATAATATTATACCAGGTATATAGTGAGAGGTTGCTTTGCAGCCAAATATGGCCGGCACGACCAGAGAGGAACCTCTCGCTCACATAAAATCGACGTAAAGTGACAGCTAACCTGTCGCGTTTCGTGCGGTTTGTGAGTATCCGGTGGCCCATTGGGGGATAGGGAAAAGGAGGGCAACGCATCTGCATAACCTCTGGTTATGTGGATGTTAATGGGCGTCGATAGTCGCAAGGCTTCGACCGTTTGTTCGCCCTCCTATGATATAAAAAAAATACCGAAACTTCTTCTTCTTGGACGTGTTCCTTCTGTCGTGGCCATGATGGCTGTGAAGAATCCGAAACATTGGACAAATAAAATCTTAATAAGCCTCTAAAATAATGTGTTGGAACTTCTTTTTAGATTTCTATTCTACAAGGTGACAAATTTTACTTGTATGTTTTTCATAAAATCTATAGCAGGTGTCACCAAATGTCTGACCGCGGTCCACATCCGAAACTACGACATTGAGGGCACTTTGATTAAACAGCACAATGTATATCACAAATGAGCTTGTATTATTGAGTGTGCAATTTAATTGCTGTGGGCAACAAACAGAATACATCCTTTAATCAAAAATATATTACAGAATCTGAAAACACTTTCTTTCAACCAATGTGTCCAACCTAGATATACCTGCTATCAATACTTTCGGAGATGAGACATGAACGCTGAAACAGAAGACTACAAAATAAGAGTTGCCTGTCGCACAAAGGGGCATGGAGAGAACCGTATTTGGCATCAAATTACAAACTCTAGACTAGACTTGGCAATGGCAGGTGGCAAAAGGAAGTAAGGTCATATTAAAAGTCTGTCAATTTATTCTTATATGTAATTACAAACAGGTTCATTTTTTTTATATTTTTTTTATTCACTTTTAACATACATTTGTTATTCTTATTAACCAATCGCCAAACTGTTCAAGCAGTTTGTAGGCGTGCTGCTCAATCTTGTACATTTTGTATGTATTACACTAATACTCATCATCAACCTCCAACCGCTCATCCACAGGCCTCCCTCAATGAATTTTCCCAAATAAATTTGAAGCAGTCAATATTCATAAACATAAATAAATTCCCGGATTTATTTTAATTAATAAAAAACACTTTTAAGATTTTGTATCTGTAATTTTTATATTCTTACGCGGGTAATTAAAAACTGAAATCCAAAATAAATTCACTGAAAGTAATATTATAAAAAATCACGTTACAATAAACATCCACAATTCACAACTTTTATACATGGGCTTACCGTTGGGAGATCACGAGTCTTCCAACACCCCATTTGATGTGTGCAGCAGTAGCTCCTTGGGATTTGAAAGGAGGAGCAGTAGCTCCTTGGGTTTTGAAAGGAGGAGCAGTAGCTCCTTGGGTTTTGAAAGAAGGAGCAGTAGCTCCTTGGGTTTTTTAAGAAGGAGCAGTAGCTCCTTGGGTTTTGGAAGACAGGCAGTTTAATTACTGGCACTAAGATTAAACATCTCTATCTCAGAATAGGCAACAGATATATGACTTGCCTGGGATAGATTGTTTTATGGCAGAAACAAGCAAGATGCTTGTAACCAAAAAGTAGAATAAACATACAGGAATAGCTTGTAACCATGCAGCTGAAACCGCGTCACATCGCATACCTCCCACCGAGAAACCAGTAAAACATTATTTAACTACCCACTTCAACATGTACTGAAGTGTATGGCTACTTCAGGTATTTCACCTGAAGAAGGGTTGTTATGGAAATCTCGTCAAATTGTACCAGTAGACAAGATTTATTTGAATAAACACAAAATTAAAACATATATAAAAATATCTAACAGAATTCAAACCTGCGTCTTTACCGTTCCGAAACGTAGACAGGCAATAAAACAGCTGCGGGGTATAAAATACCGAGACAGTATCGCCTATAGCCGAATGCTGCGAGCACACCGGCGAATGTACCTGTAATATCCGCCCCCAGCTCATATCCGCTACCTCACCGTCTTTGGGAAGCGGGACGAGGGATAAGCGGAGAGCGGAGCAGTTTTTACGCCTAGGAGGAATCTAAAAACAAAAACACAAATTATACGCAGCTAATGTACCAGATAATTTACTTGTGTTTGCCCCTAGGTAAAAGTATGACATTTTTAAGTTAAGTAAATAACCTAAAGTCACATCCAGCTCATATCCGTTACCTTGCTGTTTTAGGAAACGGGACGTGGAATAGGTGAAGAGCGGGAAAGATTAAGTCTACACAGTATCTAGACATAAAGCAAGGTTATATAATCTTCTTAATTCGCTTCATATCGCGCCATCAGAGAGTGGAACAATTAATAGACGGTGAGCGGGAGAGTATTCAAAATCTAGACACAGGCAATCATCACACATAATACGTAACTTCTATAGCACTTGTACATCTCTGTACTTGCCTGCGGTTATCAGCTCATAGTCACTCGCTCTGTGTTTAGTGTATGGTGCAAGGTATAAGCTATGAGTGGAATTGTTTATAGAGATACACAGCTATTAATTGTATAAATAAGCGATTGGCGATTTCAGGCTAGTATTATAAACAGGTACAAATTGGCAGAAGAACTGCCTTCCAGTGAGACGTCAACCTTTTCCATGATGGTGATGAGGCAACTCATTCATCATCACTGCCCTTCAGGCGAGTGAAGGCAACTAGCAGTACCAGTGATATACCGGCACCGGGGCAGCGAGGGATGTGCCGGGAGTCCTACATATTATGTGCGACGACTCATCACAAAAAAGGCGAAAAAAGCAAGTCATTCATGCGGTTTCTGCCTTGAAACTCAGTACTCAGTGACATTTATTACATTTCCAGTGCTGTCCTTCTCTCCGGAACACTGCTTATATAATTCTGAAAGGAATATGAAACATGTGACATAAAACAAGTACTTCCTATTCTTATTCCAAGTACCCACTTGTTTGATACAAGGCAAAAGCGATAAGCGAATTTTCTAAAAGGCAAGAAATAATATGAAGTGATACAAGAATGCACTTCTGTATATCTCTAAATCTTACCTGCAGTATTCGCTGCCAGCTCATATCCGCTCTCTGACTTTGGTGTTTGGTCCAAGATATAAGAGGTGAGCAAGAAAATTATAAAATTAGAAATAGAGTGATTGATATATTGATAGCCTGCGGTATTCGTTAACAGCTTATGTCCATTCCATAGTACAAGTATAAGCTACTTCTTATACTTTCCGCTTACTAGCGGGGCTAACTTATGAAAAGCTGACATATTAAGTCTTAAATTCATAGGAACCTGTCCATCAATCATAACATATTCTCTCGATTCATATTTTTGGTACTTGGTACAAGTCACAGAAGATAAGCGATTATTTCATATAGCTATTACAACCAGAAAATCCATAAAGCCCTTTCTTCTATATTTTGTCACATTTGTGTTTTTGATAAGACAAATAAAATATGTATAGTTCCTGTAATTCATTAAGAATGTAGGTACTCATAACTGGCACGCTGAAGAATAAGCTCGTTGAAGTGGCAGTGGACCGGTCACACTCAGCCAAACGGATGGCCGACGGGCCAATAACGTTCAAGAGTGGAGGCCGCATTTAGGTAGACGAAGTGTTGGTCGACCATTAACCAGGTGGGAAGACGATCTCCTCGCAGTGGCCGGTCCGGGATCGGTCATCTTATCATTCGAAGTTCTATGCTTAACAATGGATGGATAAAAGCCGATGATGACGATGATGATTTATTTCCATCCACTGTTAGACATATTATGCGTAATCGAACAAACCCCGGATGACGCGGAGAACATCGTCATCGTATTTGGAAATTGATCTCCGCTTAGTCCTGTCAATTATAGCTTATATAATATACTAGGAGCGACTCGCGGTTTCACCCGCGTACTTCCCATTCCCGTATTATTCTGATGAGAAAGCTATATTATTGTAAAGTTTCATAAAAATCCATTCAGTAACTTTTGCATGAAAGAGTAACAAACGTCCATATATTCTTACAAACTTTCACGTTTATAATATTAGTAGGATTTATTCGTATAATAATATTAATATCGATGATAAAACACCGTTCGCGGGCTGATGTCGATGAAGCGTCAAATAAACGATCGGCTGAAAACTTGGCACCGAGTTCAAAAAGTTGACTCGTTAAAAATTATTTATTGGGCTTTTAGTGATTTTTTTGAGCGGGAAAAGCGAAGGCGAAAACGAAGTATTCGATATTCAAATGGATTTAGAGTGAAATAGAATGGTGGACGCGAGTGGGATTTTTCAAATATTTTCCCGTTAATAAAAAATAAGGAGAAAATCTTTTTATTTTTCATGGAGTATTATATTTGTTACATGTCCAACGCTTCTGATACTTTACAACACAGCATAATTGGTCACAGGAAAACTGTTTGCTATTTTCTAGTTGCAAAATATTTTGTCCTTAGCAACGATTTCTAGGCTGTATAACTATGCGAACTACGAGAATGTTATATGTATAGTTTTGGTCTCATAGCATTATTTAATTTAAAGAATTTTTAAATGCCCTTCCATTCCTTAATGAACGTAAAGACGATAAGATATCCCTTGCCCAGAGCTACTAAATCTACGCACGGGCCGGCCACTGCGCGGAAATCGTCTATAATATATCGCATTTTGGCCACTAACCAGATGGTATGGTTAATAGCCAGATGCGATGTGCTATGTTCGCATAAAAATTCAATAGATTTTATTTATTACAACATTTTTATTGACTTTTATTATTTCACGTGTTACAAATTTACCTACGACGTAAAAAATATTTTGAATTTTTATGGTTATTTTATTACTTTAATATCAAGGCGTTTGCTACAACTTTTTATAGCAAATTTGAATTATTATTATAATATATAACACTAAGTTTTTCTAATAAATGGATTTATTTTTTAAACAATTGCAAAAACAATCTCTATATTACAAACGCGAAATAATTATTATAAAAAAATATTGATTGTGACTTAACTGAAAAGGAGGGCAACGCATCATGACCTCGTCGTGCAGATGTCTATGAGAGTTGTAGCCACCTTAGACTCCGAACGTTCGTTTGCCTCCTTATGACTTAAAAAAATTAAAAAAAAAACTCAAAGCGTAAATTCGACCCACGCGCTAAACAAATTAAACAAATTAATAATTTTGTAATTTTTTTTTCCAAGTTGTGAGACTTTTCCTGATGAGACCAAATGTCATTATTCCATGTTAGTGATTTTTATTTAAATGTCTGACAGACGACAGAGTAATCCTATAAGGGTCCCGTTTAATCATGTTAAGGGCCGGAACCCTAAAAAGACACTCGACTGGTCAAAATCAAACTTTGACCCCGACGTTCTGAGCCGTCTACACAAATACTTGAAGCAAATCTAAGGTCCATTCCCGACGTATAATTAAAGATTTTAATTCTCGACCCGAAGATTGTTCATGCGATCAGCCCCTCATAGACGGACACATTCTCGAGATGCCCTCACCCTTCCCTCAAACTATTATCTTTCAACTAACTTTGCGAGAGCTTCTCAAAGTTTCGAATACCTCTTTATTAAATTAAGTTGATTTAAAACTAAAAGATTTTTGTGTATGTATTTTTAAATTACAGTTTTATTTATTATTTAAAGTCTGTTATTAAATTCTAATTTTTTTTTATTAAAGTCTATATTTAGAAATACATAAGTAATGTATCAGCTGTCTGGTTACCATGAAAACAGACTTTGCCTAGTTTGGGATCGCTCATCTGATCTGTGTGTGAGTTGTCCCCAGATAGAGAGAGAGATAAAGAATTAAAAATACCATACACATATCACAATAAATTGTAGAAAAGTGTATTTGCTTTATATGTATATTTTATAGCACCTCTAACTATTCCTACTATTCTACTAATCCTACTAATGCAAAAATTTAGAATTTGCTGAAACTTTAGAATAATATAAATCAAAGCGTCCATGGACGTACGATGACTCAGTAAACTAACAAAAAAGTGGGCAAAGCGTGTGTATGATTATTATTTAATAATGATCAAAAACGCACATTCGTACGAATAGTTTAATTTACTCAGAACTAACGTGTGTTGACTAATACATGATGTATTAGTCAACACACAACGCATTCATGCGTTGCATTTTTTAGTCACATTAACGTAATTCTCGGGTGAGAGAGGAGGCCACCGACGTGGCCTCCCCCGTGGACGACGAACGGGAGTGCGTCGGAGGCGCTCCTTAATGCGCTTCCAGTAACATCCCTGTGCTCGTGTCAGGCTCGGGATGGGTACCCGGGCCCCGTTAGACACGACGTCGTGCGGACTGCCATGTCGTAGCCGGGCAGTCTCTATTGTAGAGAATCTGGTCTTGCCGAGACCAGTCTGTCGCTGAGCGTTTCCCGTCGCCTGCAGATCCGAGTCCCTTAGATATAGATAAAAGCTCACGCAGCGGTTTTAGTGGGGTAGTGCACCCAATGCGAGTCCCCACACACGTCAGCGCGCCTACCCAAGGCCCTGGTATGGTCCGAAAAAAATAATTCTCGGATACACTGTAATTACTAAAAAATCCCAACAGACAGATCACACTTATCTTCTTGAAACAAATATATTACAAAGCGTCCCACCATATATATAATAATCCTTAATTATGTTCGTATTTCAAACCCGAAGAATTTGTGAATATTCACATCAAAGTTTGAGAACCATTGCGTGTAAGAATTTGAATATGTAAAGTCCCGTGCAACTCATATGTTAGCAGCAATCATTATTACGACCTAGCCAACTGAAAGGCCTTTTAGACAAATTAATCAAGTCGCTGGCTAGGCTCTCCACGCGGATATGCCTAGCCGTTTAAAATCACCATATTATGTGATAGATAACTATGCCTTTTTTAATTGGAAAAAAATAGCAATCAGGAAAACCCACTACTAACTAGTAGAAGATGAATTAGATTATTGAGTAGCGTGCCAATCAGCGCCTTTATTCTGTATCGCGCTATGGAAATTTTCACAGTTCGATGCTATATATAATATAACAGCTGATATGATAGCAAGTGTAATCATGCTTGGTTGAGCCTCCTGTGACCTGCTCACCAATGCTCCGAGCTTTTAGCTTAAAGGCCTTAAGGCTACCAGTAAAGGACATTTTGAAAAAAAAATAACATGGCTTCGGCCTGACCGAACATACCATCTCGCTCATTCGGTGAAATCCCCTATAGGGCTACACTAACACTCCTCTTCTAAATAAGATTATCATGACTCTCCACCACGAAGCAACCTATCAAAATGCACTGCAGCCTGGTCCTTGAACCAATCTCCCCCCCCCCTTCAGATTTAACGGGAAATCTCACTACAACGCCCAGTTCCTAGCGCATCTCCCCTGGTCAGCGTCGTAGTAATCGGGCCCCGCACTTTGTCGCACTAGAGCGGCCCGGGCACGCAGCAGCAGAGTTTCCGAATCATTTGGGACTCTACCATTGGCAACTCAAGATTCTAAATCCAGTCTTCCCGGAAAACCAGACTGTGCTGGATTTTTATTGATCTCTCCGCTAATAATCTAAATGAAAAACTGGTATATTATAACACTAGCTGTTGCCCGCAGCTTCGCTTGCGTTAACTAAGATTTACAACGGGATTAGTAGTAGTAGGACAAGTAACTTTTCTGGTTGATTTTTCACACCTTGTGTCCGAAAACCCCAAATATCTTACGGAACCCTATTTTTTTTTCAGCTAAAATTTAGCCTATGTTACTCGTAGATAATGTAGCTTTCGAATGGTGAAAGAACTTTTGAAATCGGTCCAGTACTTTTTGAGCCTATTCATTACAACCAAACAAACAAACAAAGTTTTCCTCTTTATAATATTAGTGTAGATGTACACTCGGTATTATATAAATTGTTATAGAAAAAACAAACTTGTTGCTACGGTGCTACGACATGATGTCGTAGCGGTATTGACGCTACGATTTTCGTAGGGCCACAATATAATAAAAACACATAAGCGTGTATTTTTTTAGTGACATAAGAAGGCAAACGAGTCCTTGCCCTCCTTTTCCCATCCCCCCCTAATGGACACACAAACCGAGTGTTAGCTCTCGCTCACATTATACCGGCGTAAAATGACAGCTACGATGTCGCGTTTCGTGCGGTTCGTGTGTTTCATAATACCACACAATCCTTTTTATTCCATCTTTCGTTACAGATATTTATTTATTATGAAAATATAAATTAACATAGATGTTTTCTACCGTGATACCCGTGATATCCCTTTTTTATTTAACCGTGTGAGTATGGGAGCGGCACTTGTCCCACACCACATATATTATTGGCACACATTGGACATAATTTCGCGAAAAAAAATATTCGCCGAATAATTACTGTTTTATTGCGAGCTGGCTGTGAAATTGCCCCGATGTAAAAGAGCTAGATTAACAAATTTTTGAGAAGCAACATACTTTTTTTTTGATGACGCCGCGGAAATCCTTTTCAGACCCTACCAGGGCCTTGGGTAGGCGCACTGGCGTGTATGGGGACTCGCATTGGGTGCACTACCTCACTAAAACCGCTGCGTTAGCCTTCAGCCGCTATTTGAGGGACCCGGATCGCAAGCAACAGGAAACCCTCAGCGACAGACTGATCCCGGCAATACCAGATTCTGCCCGGCTACCAGTTGGCAGTCCCCACGACGTCGTTTCTTCAGCGGAGCCCGAGTTCCCATCCCGAGCCCGACACAAGCACTAGGCCTCCTCTCTCACCCGTTCGTCGGCCTCCTTCTGGGGAGAAGCATCATACTTAAGATAATTTTTGTTAGGATTGATCTCCAAAATATAAGGAACCTATAATCAAATTCATATAACATTATTATAATAAAGGAAAGAAATCGCAATAGTTATGTAAATTAAAACAAATCCAATGCTGTACATTTTACTTTATACCTACACTCATTGTTTCTTTTTTTTGTATTAGGCATATTTTTAGAGATGTTATAATCTAAAAGATATTGCTTAAATACCCGATCGCAAGATTACCGACAACCTAAAAACCAAAACAACGGGCAATTTCACATTAGAGAAGAGTTAGGGCCCTGTTTCACCACTTCCTGATAAATGCTGAATAGGCTATGCACCAGGTATCGAACAGATAGAGTATGGAGTATGTGTCAAATAATATGTTGTGGATAGCCTATCCGGCACTTATCAGGAAGTGGTGAAACAGGCCCTTAATATAGTAATTGGGACATTATTGGGTCACAAAAAACGTTTTAAAAAGTAGGTTGCTTAATAATAATAATAATAATAATAATAATAATAACGTTTATTTATATCTCACAATGGTTTACATAGATTATATGTCATGAACCACTGTGAGAGGCGGAATCTGTACTAGGATACCCCGTGTTACAGTATTCCGACCCCCCACTCGGACCACGATACAATGTTAAAGTACAAAGACATAGAAAAAGAAGAAAAGCAAGAAATAAACATAAAATATTACAGTTTACAAGGCTACTTATATTAGCGTAACATCATACTGCTATTTCTAGCAATTGTTTAAGGTTAACAAGAGAAGTATAGTAAGTTCTAAGTACATATCATAGTATTATGTGATCATGTGTGTCAGTTTGTGTATGTGTGTGTTTGTGTATGTGTGTATGGGTGTTGTGTGTGTGTGTGTGTGTGTGTGTGTGTTTGTCTTTTATTTATTTACTTATTTGCCTCTTATTTTTTTTTTTTTTTTTTTTATTATTATTTTTTTTTATTTTTTTTATTTTTTTTTTATTGTATTATTTTAATGAAACACTCTGTTTCGTCATAAGTTTTTGACTGTAAATATTTTGTCAAGATTCTTTTACATTCCGTTATTGTTTTAGGGTAAATATTAAGAACTTTATTAATTTTATTATATAAATAAGGCCCTAGGAATAATTGAAATCGCCTAGAAAAAGGTGAGGATGAGGGTTCTTTCAAAATAATAAATTTTCGTCTTACCATACTAAGCCATTCGCGATCGTATGTGGTCTTTGCGTGCGTAAAGATTACCGATTTAAGAATGAATAGTTGACGAATAGACAGAACCTTAGCATCCGACAATAGCTGTGAGGTTGAATATATAAATGGCTTAAATAGCATTACTTTAAGAACAGCGCGCTGAGCTCGCTCGACATGTATCATAAAAGATTTATTAGTGCCACCCCATGACACAATACAATAGGTCGCCACAGATTGGCAAAGAGCAAAGTAAGTGGATTTTAATATCTCCAAGCTAGTGGATGATCTTAAACGTTTGAAGATATAAGTTAGTTTGCGCATTCTTTTTGCGAGAATTTCAGTATGTAGTTTCCAGGACAGGGTCGAATCAACATGGACGCCAAGGTATTTAATATGAGGGACATGTTCCAAAATGGTGCAGGTACATTCAGAAGACATGCTAGTTGTGGTACATGTGTGAGCTTTAATTTCCAGGGCACGGGGCTGAACACGAAGTAGTTTAGTGAATGTAATGTATTTAGTTTTCTCTAAATTTAGTGTGAGTAGGTTACTTTGGAGCCAATTCATTACTTTGTTTAATTCGTATTCCGCAGTTTCCTTGACCTGCGTCCATGACACTCCGTGAAAAATTAGGGCTGTATCATCCGCAAAAGCAAGAAGTTTGCCGTTGTTGAGATTTAGATTACATAAGTCGTTTACGTAGATTAAAAACAGCGTAGGTCCGAGGATACTTCCTTGAGGCACCCCATATTGGATATCTCGCGGCTCACTTACAGTATTTTCTATTTTTACCCTCTGAGTTCTGTTAATAAGGTAACTATCAAGTAATTTTAAGGCAGTGCCTCTTACACCAATGGATTCAAGTTTTGTCAGAAGCTTGGGAATAGAGACGGTGTCGAAAGCCTTGGCTAGGTCTAAGAAAATTGCTATACATTTGTTGTTTACTTCTAAGTGATTAACTATGTGAGTTGTTAAGTCATGAACTGTGTGTTCAGTAGATTTTCCATGAACGAAACCATACTGATTTGATGAAATGATGTTGAATTTATATAAATAATTTGTTAGTCGTTTGTTAATTAATTTCTCCAGTACTTTTGACAAAGATGGTAGTATAGATATGGGCCTATAATTACTGACACTGTCTCTATCCCCAGCTTTATGGATTGGTTTAATAAGTGCGATCTTTAAGCAGTCTGGGAAGACTCCCTGATTAAAGCATAAGTTACAAATGTGAGCAATAGGATAAGCAAGAACATCAACCGCCATTTTTAGAACTTTCACCGGTATGCCATCAATGCCCGAAGATGCAGTATTTTTAAGGTCTATTATAGTGAGACGTACCTCTTGAGGATCCGTATCAGTTAAGCCAAAAGAATTAATAATGCTATTATCAGAGGGTACATAAACTATTTGTGGATTGTTTGATTTGCTTAAGATTTTTTCCGCTAAATTTTTTCCCACATCAGCAAAATATTCATTTACTTTATCTACAGATTTTTTGCGATTTTCAGATAAGAAAAGGAGTTCACAATTACTGTTTTTCTTTGTTGATTCTAATTTAGCGACACGTTTTATTACTTCCCACCGCCTCTTTATATTATTTCCAGCCGTTTTAAATTGTTCTGTATTGTATTTTTCTTTCACCTTTTTTGTTATATCTTTGCAAAAATTTCGGTAACGTTTGTAGGTAGTAGTTATAATATCATCTTCAGGATATTTCTTGGCATTAAGGTGTAGTTTGTCTCTGTTTCTAATGCAACGTAACAGTCCGGGCGTGATCCAGGGCTGGACTATTTTTTTACGGTTAGATGTCTTTTGAGTTATTGTATTGTTATTTATAATATTAGATAGATACGATGTTAGTAAGCTAGTAGCAATGTTCGGGTCATTGCATTGCAGTATGGGCTGATAGTCTTTAATCCTTAATTCAGCTGCCACGTTATCATAATTTATTATAGTTTTGTTTTTTCCTGTAGATTTAGTAAGATCACGGGCCTTTTGGAAGCTAAGAATAGTGGAGTAGTGGTCAGTAAGAGTCGTAGGTATTACTGCTATATCTGAGTCAAGTTGTGATTTTATAATTATATGATCTAAGCAAGCACGTTCGCGAGTAGGATACACATGTCCTGGCAAGAATCCGTGAAAACATAGCAAATTTTGATAGTCATTGGAGAGGTTGTTATTCTCGAGAATGTTTATATTAATGTCTCCTGTAATGTATATATTTTTGAATTCCTTATGAGCGAGAATTGTGCTATTTAGGGAGACTAGAAAATTATCAATTGAACGAAAAGAAGGTGGGCGGTATAGTGCCAATATACAAGTTTGGTTATATAGCTTAACAGAAAGACAATTGGCCTCTAGAAAGGCTGGTTCTGTGACATCTGCCATTATTGTTTCTTTAATATATATCACTACACCTTCATTCTGTGTCAAGTTATTAGTAGTGGCATAGCATCTGTAGTTGTGTAAGGCAGGTGGAGTGGAGTTGTCTTTGAGCCAACATTCGGTGAGAACAATTATGTCAACATTTATATTAAGTCGAACCAACAGAATTTCAATTTGTTCCATATTACAGTGAATGCTCCTTATATTTTGGGTTAGAATTAGGATCCTATTTTTTTGAGGAATTGTAGATTTTATATTCTCCACCTCACATATATAAGACGACGCGGGAACGTAAGAGTCGATGTTTTCTGAAATATCGTTACAGTTGTTGAATTTTACAGCAGATGATCCAATGTGTCATATTATGTGTAAATATATGGGTTTGGATTATTGATATCTTGAGTGCTAAAAACCCCAATTTAACTATTTGGACTTGCGGTAGTTGTGTAATCTTTATACCTGTAAGTATAGTTATACTACAGATGTTTGTTATTAAAAAGTGTATCAAATTATGTTTTCCTAAACAAACACGAAATAGTTCTACAAATACAGGACGTTTCATATTTGGAGTATAGTAAAATATGTGTGTTTCATGTATAATATGTTGACAATTAATGGCTAAAATGTCTATATTTAAATCACAAAAACTGCTTAGTATGACTAATTCTATTAAAGTACATAATAAAATGATCTTACAAATATTGGTACAGAAACAAATTATCATGTTTTTGTTATCATAAAATTTATTTATTAGTTGAGGGTATTTAGTAAAGTAATGTACCGCTGACCGACAGTAATAGGCGAGCATCGAATAATAAACATTAATTTTAAGATTTAATTTTGATAATAATTGTATTGTATACTGATCTTTTACAATTATATTTATTATCATAGGGCTATGATATTTTTCCCTGTATATAATATGATTGGTACGTTTAAGCGGTATGCGAAATGATGTAATTTGGCAGTAGCACATAGAACATAATATCATTATATATCCTTTATAGCACCTTAAGAACACATTTATATGATTGGCGATTATATATTTACTTGGTTGAGTGTTAAGTGGATATTTAACTTGTGTTATTATATTCAGCTGTGTGTAATGTATGGTAATTTTTACATAGCAATATTTTATAAGCGAATTGAAGTTATAACAATAATAATATGATAAATAGACACAGCAATTTATACTTACAATTATTTTGATATTTAAAGCAGCGATAAAGTAGGACTTAATACTAATGAATACTATACTTATTTTATATAAACGATTAGCAGTATGATGAGATATATAGTTAGGCAGACTGTTTAGTCACTTTTTGAGCGAGTCGAAGTCAGCCTCTTTGGTGATGCGCACAGCTGGTCTACCTTCAGCCTGACGTAGGTATATATTCCCATAGCTCGTCCAGCAGTAACGGAATCCATTCACATTGGCAAAGGTCCGTGCTAAATAAAATAGTCGTTTTGCTTTAGTAGTAAGGTTTTCAGATATGTAGATAGGTCTTAACGGGCCTTCTTGTTGGAGGCTTCCAGTGTTTAATTGTTTATTCTGTTTTGTGTATCTTTTTACTGATGAAATTAATTCTTGTTTCTTGGTAGATGCCACAAATTCTACTATTATAGGGCTTATCGTCTGTGGTTTGCTGTCATTTTTATTTTTAAGACGGAAAATAGTTTTTATGTCGTTGGGCTGGATATTCACTTTTAATTCGTTGGCAATATTAGTGATTATTCGGTGTAACTCATCCTTGGTCTCGGTCTGAGTGCGTGGAACATTCCTCAGTTCTATGCTCGTGGACCTTGCACTTCGTTCCAGATTGTCCACTCTGTCTTCAAGCATACTTATATAATCGGTATCAACCTTCTTCTCTTTTTCCAACTTATTCACTTTATCTTTGATTTCTTCATACTTACTGGACAGAAAATCAAGTGACCTACATAATTCCGTATTTTGTTCCTTAATTTCCAGCATGGTCTCTTCCATAAATTTTAGTTTCTCATTATAATCCGCTTTATTTTTGGTAAGCATTATTTCTATGTTCGATTGAAAAGTCTTGAAACTAGCTTCCTGCGTTTTAATGTTATTGGCGAGGATACACTTTACGTCTTCCATAAACACTTTAAAGTCTTCCTTGTAATCCTCATCTCGCCTACGCTTATAACGGCCAGTGTTTACATTTTTATATGACAAGTCTGGTTCCGAGTCGTACGTTTCATGTACAGATGGCGGTGAGCGTGTCAACGACATTACTCTAGTGCAGTGTACCAGGATAACATAAACGAATAACTGGATGTTATTTTGTAGCCGTACTTGAAGCGTAGCACTTGCCGTCCGTAGTACAGTGGGTGGAGCCTCGTAAGCGTGTCTCACGCGTAGCAAGTACCAGGCACAGTGATTAATAACACCTCCTACTACGTTATGCACTCCTATTATACTTTAACCAATATTTTTAGAATTTTTTTAGATTAATTTGTAATAAAACACACTATACACACGTCCAACTCAGTGAGCGGTCCGGGACGGAAGGGGGTAATAGAAATATCATCCCAAGATAATATTCGTAGAAGATATATAAATATATTTAAAATCTTACTTAGTACAGGCTCTCCTAAGACCTATCGCAGATTCCCATACTCTTACACTTCAATGATGTATACTGTGAATCTATTATAATCAATCTAGCGCGTAACGATTAAATCCTGTTCAGTAGCAAACAATTATTGCCTTTCTCCTCTTAATTTCAACAACAGCCCTCATTTACACAGCAGGGATGCTTCTGACAGTTGCATTACATTCGCATACTTATATTACAGACAGACATATTATATTGAAACATATATTGTAGTACATATTAGCGGCCCCGGCAAACGTTGTTCGGTCATATAAATTATTTTTGGATAACCCTAATCGTCTTTTAAGATTTAATTACTTTAAGACCTATTCTCAATCAAATAATCATTTTAAAAACTCATAAAAATCGTCGTACCGTTATATAAAGCGACTGCTAGTCGCCACGCCCCAGTCACTGAATGATACGGTACTTATTCTTTTTTTTCTTTAACGCCGGAAAATGCGCTTAGGCATCCCGCGGTGGAGTGGGTCTTCCCAGGCAGGTATATGGGACTCGCTGCGCCCGAAAGCTAGTAAGTGGACGCAGCTCTACCCACTAAAACCCGGCGAGAGCCATCAATGCCGCCTTTGATGAGGTGCCCCGGATCTACAAGCACCAGGGCACCTCAACCACTAGTCAGTTCTTCAGGGGACCGACGCCACCTCCACAGAGGGGTAGCCCCGCACCACAGAAAAACCCTTCCCAATGTCGGGAGACAGTACAATGAGGCGTTGAGGTTCCCGTCCACGCCCCTTTCCCTCTACATTTTTGCCCCCTCTTCTTATAATAGTGGTACAAAGAGCTGATAGTGCATTGGTATTGTTAGGTACTAGGCGAAGCACTTCTATAAAATATTTAATACTGATCAAACAAATATAAATCGAAAAATGTTCAAATATGAACAACTAAAATAAACATATGTTTTTTTATCTATATTTCTTTTCATACAGAACGCGTCGTTGCGTTTTTCAAACTATTTGTACCGCGGTGTATCTCGTTAAAGGTTGTGTCATCGCTTTTCAATTTTATTTTATGTCTACGATATCCTTTTCATGATATATATTTTATACTCCAGAAAACTGTATTCAATGTTATCGATACTACCCAAAGCTGTATTTATTTCTGTAATTCTGTATTTCTGTCTGTTCGGTTTATAGTTTACGACTTTGATTAAAAGCCAACTGTATCTATTTACTGTAAAGGGCTTAGTGTGAAAAATATTTGATGTGTGCAATTTGTTTCACAAAAGTCTAATATTATTGTTATTAAATTTTAACAAAATTGCTCTGGGATCTGAAAACCATTAATCAGGCGAGGAGGGTATCGGGCTAAAGCTCACCAAGGCGCTGGCCCAATGTGGGTTGGTGAATTTCACACACCTTCAAAGACTTTTAATCTCATCAGGCATGCAGGTTTCCTCACGATGTTTTCCTTTACCGATGAGCGAGCGATGGTCTCGTGTTCAGGATGCACTTAAAAATTTAGAAAACCCATTATAAGGCACCACGTGGATTGGGGCCTAGGTCAGGATTGAAACCGGACCCTCTCGCTCAAGAGGCCCATTGGACCATTGTCGCTCCAAAAAAATAACGCACTGGCGCATCATGTACAAAGTACACTTATAATATCCAGTACGTTTTTACAATCCTATTTCCCTCACCATGTTTACCTTGCTAAGTTTCACATTTTTATATATTTTGGGTGAAAACAGGCAAATGTTTTCGATTCCCGAATAATACATCAATGAAATATAAATAAGAAAGGCAGTACAGGTATGTTAGTGCATATAAAACACAATCTTTGAGATACCTTTGATCTTGTAATGCGAAAACATCAGAGGTTGCTTTTATGTGTAAATAGTTTTACCCCGGGGTTTATATAATCTTTTTTTTTCTGACTTGGCGGTTGCTTATGATGTAATTTAAAATACTTTTTTGTGTATCTTGCAATATTTTTTCTGTATTGCGATGCAGAGTTTCACAAAATAAATGGTTTGTAATAAAAAATAATAATAGTTCAATAGTTTGTAGCAATATATGATGTTTAATTCACTTTCCGCTGAATGAAATTTTGGAATGAATAAATATGACATGTATATAGGTTGTGAGTGGCAACACTTGCTTTCTAGAAAAAAGAGTCAACATGCAACCACCCAACTCTCTAGTATAGTATCAACGTTACACTTGAGTCTGTTAATGACTCAAGACTAAAGAGCGTAATAGACTCAAGCGTTTCAACGCTACACTGGAGTCTGTTAATGACTCAAGACTAATGAGAGTAATAGACTCAAGCGTATCAACGCTACACTTGAGTCCGTTAATGACTCAAGACTAATAGGTAAGAGTAATAGACTCAAGCGTATCAACGCTACACTTGAGTCTGTTAATGACTCAAGACTAATGAGTGTAATAGACTCAAGCGTATCAACGCTACACTTGAGTCCGTTAATGACTCAAGACTAATAGGTAAGAGTAATAGACTCAAGCGTATCAACGCTACACTTGAGTCTGTTAATGACTCAAGACTAATGAGTAATAGACTCAAGCGTATCAACACTACACTTGAGAGTTAATGACTCAAGACTCGAGTGTATATGTACTACACTCATTATTTCACAGTTTAACAGTATCATTTAGCAATTATTTTCTACGTAGTTATGTATGTCTAGCTATGGAGAAAATAATTGCTACACTTTCCCTATGATCTTATTATAAACGAGACAAACTAAACATGTAAGAGCATTAACTCGTGTTGGCGCTCAGTTGTTTATAGCAGTAGTTTGCGGCCAGCCGTGAGACGCCTCGTGGGAAATTAGAGAAGGACGTGGAACGGGAAACATCCAATTTTGAAGTTTTAAACTGCAAAACGGTCGGCCGGTGTATGGTTACATTTTAATGGCCGAATAAAATAAAGCTTTGGGGAGCTACACTTTGTATGAAATGGAAACTGGGACTATTCTCGTGAAGACGGTAAAGATTTTTTTTTTCATTATTTTTGTTCATCAGGTTGTCCTAATAAAGTAGTCTGTACAAATAAATCTTACTCAGGAATCTTTCAGTAGTTTTAATTGGTTGGTATTTTCTTTCTTATCCTCGGTCCATACGAAAAAACTGCCACCACCTTCCCCTATGTCATTATCCTGACAAGCTACATGGTGTATTCCAGTAATTAGAATTAGGCTAACGTCATAGGATGATCCAACCGGATCACCCCATTTCCGATGACGCATAACGGTCACTAGGACCATTAGCATAGATCCAACCGAAAAAAAAAAAAAAAAAAGAATTAGGCTATCCAGTTATTTCATGACAAATACTTGAAGTCAGCTAAATTATGTGATTTGATTTGAAATTTATTTATACGTTGTAATTTCTTAAATAAAGCTTCTAGACAGTATTTTAAACTTGATTTGCTAATTTTCTACGTTTCGACTTTACTTATGTAATTTCTGTTTTTCTGTCCTTTGTTAACCATAAAATAAAATGCATTTTACCTCCCAGCCTTACGAGCGTTTGTCTATTTTTATAAGAAATCTGAGACAAAATAAGTACTAGGAAATGATAACCGCAGATGTATTTGAGACAAGGTAAATGAATGTCGGGGCAAGAAAATGAAAAGTAATTTGTGAACTCGCACATAAAGTACCAGGATATCATAGCTCACTCCCGAGTAAATAGTTATACAGTCCTGTGTACAATTTTTGTGAGCCTGCATTTCGGTATCCATAATTACACGACTCTCGCTCCCTTGACTTTTAATTAAGAGTAAGACTTGTTTATTATCTTTTTGCAAGCGCCATAGCAGACATTTGACCTGAATTAAAGAAATTAAAATGTTTCCTTATTCAAAGTAAATGAGAAAACAAGAATACGTCGTGGCTTGTAAAATTATTTTTCTTATTTAATTTTAAGAAGAAATTTCATTAGCCTGTGATTTTTTTTTGTGCAGTTCGTTTTGATATTATTTATCATTCGCTGTTTTCTGCAGCTTCTCACGAATCTTATATCCGAACGCAAAATGTTTTTTTTTTTACCTGCATCCAGCTAATAAATGCGATGATACTCTCCATCCAAATTGGGGCTCCATGACCGGGGTATCTCACGCTCATGTGATATCGGCGTAAAGTAAGAGCTACGCTGTCGCGTTTAGCGTGCGGTTTGGGACTTTCCTGTCGCCCATGAGGGAATTGGTAAAAGGAGGGCAACGCTTCTGCCGTAACCCCTGGTTGTGCGGATGTTTAGAGGCGACGATAGGTGCCAAAAGAATTTGATTGTTCGTTTAGTCTCCCATGCTACTTTCCTTAAAAATATAAGCTACACTTAACAGCCGAGAAGAATCGCGTATTTGTATGGGTAACATTTAAGACTTGGCGTCGGCCTTACATATTATGGACAAAGACAAAAGAACAAAAATATTTCAAACTTGGCTTCGGCCTAACTAACTATGATAACAAAAGAAAATGAAGTTACTTCAGACTTGGCTTTGGCCACACCGGAATGATAAAAAATTACAGGCTAAGCTGTATGGACTCTAATCCTTTGCCTTTTCCCATGAGGGATAAAAAAAATAAAAAAATTTGTATACTCACTTTTGAAGGTAGTATTCTCTATATAGTTTGTGCTTTTGAAGCAACCATGGATGCGGATAATTAGTATCCGAAACGTCGAGCAAGTAAAAACCCAATAAACCCCGATAAAATTTAATCAATACTTTGTTACTATCCCATATCTCTTCTACAACTTATACTTATTTACAAATATTGTTCCTGTGAAAATATAACGAATATCCTGTGTGTATACAGTTTTAATAGTGAAACAAGCCGTTTATCATGAAATACTCCAACCGGACATCAACATACTAGTGATCCAATAAAACCTAGAAAATCAACCGATATGTTCTTTTCGAACCAAGTCACAGGTGAAAATAATCCTCCATCAGTCATCACTGGCATTTTGTTAATTTTCCATTTCCAAACACGATTAAAATTTAAAATTGATTACATTCGACATACTATTTTAATAAAGCTAAAACAAATTCAAATCAAAACCAAATTATTCATCGTGATCAACAGCTTTTTCGTATTAAAACCTAAACAAACTAAGTTTACACTGTTTCACCAAAACATTGCGGGTGTACTCAACAAGCTCGATTTACTAGATATAGCCTTAGAGGAATTTAATAATAAAAGAAATAAAATTGATGTTATATGTCTAACAGAAACATTCATTAAGCGTGGATCAGAATCTAATCTTAAACTGAGAAACTATAAACTAGCTTCTTCATTTTGTCGAGAAATTAGAAGAGGAGGTTCATGCATCCTAGTAAAAACATTTCTTTCCTACAGAGTCCTTGATATACCAGACTCTGAACCGTACGTCTTTGAATGCTGTGGAGTTGAAATCACCAACTTCAACTTGATCATTATATGTGTATATAGAACACCGTCTTCTAACGTCTCAATTTTTTTAAGTAAATTTGAAAGTGTAATGCGTGTAATAACACGACAACACAAAAAACGAATCATTATGTGTGGTGACATGAACATTGATATGCTTAAGTCTAATAAAGAAACCAATGAATTAAATGCGTTATTAAAAAACTATAATTTTCATAGCCACATTTGCAAACCGACTAGACAGAAAGGCTGCTTAGATTTGATTATAAGCAATCTCAATAATTCATGTGGTAATATACATACTCTAGGCTTATCTGATCATGAAACAGCGCAAAGCATAACAGTCAATATAGACATTAATAACACACATAAACCCCCGCTGACTTTTTGGTTTGAAAATAGAAGAGACTTTGGTAAGGACAATGTAAATAAATTTAAAGATAGTATATCTGCCCTATCATTTAGCAATGTATACACTGAAACAGATACAGATATCGCTTTTAAAGAATTTCATGAACTATTAGTATTATTTTTTAATTTGTGCTTTCCATTTAAAAGATATAAAATAATGCAAAAACCTTTGAAGAACAAATGGCTTACCAAAGGGATTAAGAAAAGCTGCGTAATAAAAAGAAAAATGTACATAAAAAATCGTCTCAATCGCACAGATAGTCTAAATAAAGCCAGATACAACAAATATACAAAAATTTTAAAAAAATGTATACACCAAGCACAAAGAATTGGTTCCACTAATTATTTACAAAATTCAAAAAATAGATGTCTAGCATCCTGGAAAGTCATCAATAACACATTTGAAAACAGAACTTTAAAAAATGAAATAAGTGAGATACATGTTAATAATAATACTATTAGTGACCCTAATCTAGTCTGTGAATATTTAAATAATTATTTTATAGACCTGACCAATAATAACATAAAAAATAATTTGACAAATGAAATTAATATACCATTTAACCACAGCAGTATCTTTCTAACACCGATAAATGAAAATGATATTTTAAAAGTTATCTCGACATTAAAAAATACTAATTCTACTGGTTATGACATGCTTAATACAAAAATGATAAAACTATGTGCGCCCTCTATTGCAACTCCTCTTGCGCATCTGATAAATATCTCTTTTATAGAAGGTAAATTTCCCTCAATTCTAAAAAAGTCAATAGTAAAACCAATTTTCAAGAAGGGTGACGCAAAAAATCCTCAAAACTATAGGCCGATAACTCTAGTACCAATAATTTCCAAAATATTTGAAAAAGTTATGTATAATAAGATATATAACTTTCTATGTAAATATAACATATTAAAGAATTCTCAGTTCGGATTTCAAAAAGGAAGCTCAACAGCACTAGCATGTTTCGTGTTAATTAAAAAGATTACAGAATGCTTAAATAAAAAAATCTATCCTGTCTCTCTATTTTTAGATATGACTAAGGCGTTCGACTTCGTATCGCATCCAATACTTTTAAATAAATTGTATAAGTATGGTTTCAGAGGACAGGCTCTTAACTGGATAAAAAGTTATCTTAGCAACCGAACTCAATGCGTAGAAATAACAAAAACTTGTAAGAATAACAAATGCATTTTTCAATCCAGCTACCGCCACAATGCATATGGAGTACCCCAAGGGAGTATTTTGGGGCCTCTATTATTCTTAATATATATAAATGACTTGCCCGACGTTACACGGCACGAATGCATCTTATTCGCGGACGATACTACAATAACTATCAGCTGTGACAATTTTATGGATACTATATATGAATCTAACCTTACCCTTGCTAAAATCATTGACTGGCTAACAGCAAATAATTTAAATATAAACTTAACAAAAACTAAAGCAATTCAATTTCAGACATTCAATAGTAATATTCAAAAACTTGACATTTCCTATAAGAATGATAAAGTCGATAATGTGGATTCAACTGTATTTTTGGGTATAACACTGGATAAACTATGTAACTGGAAGGAGCATATTAACAAACTATGCCATAAACTAGATAAATTTATTTTTGTTCTAAGGAGACTAAGTCAAATAGGAACTCTTGAAGCCAGTTTAATGGCGTATCATGGTTATGTTTCTTCTAACCTGAGGTACGGGATAATTTTTTGGGGTAATTCTGTAGATGGAAACAAAGTTTTTAAAATACAAAAAAAATGTATCCGATCAATATGTGGTATAGGATATATGGACAGCTGCAAACCATTATTTAAATCTTTAAGAATACTGCCGCTGCCCAGTCTGTATATATTCGAGATATGTTTGTTTGTAAAAAAGTATCAATTTCTGTTCACGGAAAAGAAGGATGTGACATCACGTTCCAATAGATACCCACATAAACTTTGTGTTCCACATCGAAAACTAACAATATTTACAAAGAACGCTTACTGCATGTCAATTACGATTTATAACAAGCTACCTAATAACATTAAAGAATTACCATTTCCTTTATTTAAGAAAAGCTTGTTTACATTTCTGCTGGACAAATTATATTATGACATTAATGACTATTTAGAGAATTAAAATTGAATTAACATGACTTTTAAACTGTAATATGTATATTTAAATCAATTAATAATTATGAATTTATAATATGTGAATTTATAATATTAGGAAGACATTATTCTATAAAAATGATAAATTCTAAGCACAATTTTATAATTTTTATAATTACTTAAATTACTATTATAAATAATGCATGCTCTTAAGCACAACATTTGCACACTCTGTATGAGTAGAATATGCTGGACTTATTGTATAGCCTAAGACCTATGTATATAACCATGTTCAAAGCAAATAAATAATTGAATTGAATTGAATTGAATTGAATTGAATTAAAGATGAATGTTATTCGAAGCGAACAGCCAAAACATTTTTTACCGCATGTCATAAACAACAGACGAAATAAAATAGACATTTAAATAATAAATCAATTTATATATCGAACACATAAACCCACCATTTATTATACTTATTACCACAGATTGAAAATCCAAAATGGCGTCGTTTTCACGGGCGATGAAAAATAGTGAATTAGCGGTGAAACGCGCTAAGATTGCTTTTTATTACAGCTATTATTGCCATTCCGTGTAATTTATGGCCCGGTCAGTTTTATTTGGCCTGGGGGTCGATTTTGTAGATTATCTGTAATTTGTGAAGAGACATTGTAACAAAGTTTTACGGTTATCAAGATAACGAGTAGGAATTGTTTTTTTAGGGCATAGTTTATGGGCACTGTTGGAATGTCTATCAGATAGAAGCAATAAAGTTGATCAACAAATCGATTAAAAGGGACAACGGTTGGGCGAAACTATAAATAAAAGAGTATTTACAAACAAAACATAACCAAGTTATTTAGAGAAGTAGTCTGAATGGGTAATGTAAGTAAGTACATGTTTAAAAAGTAAACCAGAAAAAAACCAACAAAACAATGTGCTAACAAATATAAACCGACTGAATATGGTTGTTATTCAAAACAAGCTCATATATAGGATAGAAAGCAAAAGCGAATTCATAACAAATAGGTATAATAATTAATAGATCATAATTAATAATATTTAAAAAATTGCAACAATTTGACCACGCTAAGTCCCGAGAACAATAATAAATTCAAGTATGCAAATTTATATAGAACCTTTATAATCCCATACAATTAATGTCTTTACCGGGATTATATTTTATAATTGTCTGTCCTGTGCGGAATTTAAACCTGCGACCTTTCCAGCTCTCTATTACCAACTATGCCATTAATGCATATTCTAGATACTATGCCTACTATTATTATGTACTTTAGCATCACTATAATTATAACCTATGAAATACTGGAAATATAGCAAATCTACGACAGTTTATAATTTATTATATTATACTATAATATTATAGTAAAGACTAATAAGTATATTATATTGATATTCTTCGTTTACTATCTGTATTTTCATTTTGTTAAATTCCTTTCTCTTTTTTCAACGGCGCGACGCCATAATATAAAGAGAAATAAGAAATTTATCTTTTATTTTATATAGGCCATAAAATGTGCTACGACATGCATACAAAAATAGAATCGAAAACACATTAATTCTCTTATAACTTAGAGTACTTGTTTATGTAAAAACAAAATTAAAACCAAATGGTATAGTTTTAATTCTAAACAGAATTTCAATTTCCTGAAATACCAGAATTCGTAATAGATGGTTGTCACACGACATAGGGGTAAGGAAAGTTAGGTAATAAATTACCCATGAAGGTTTAGTCCGTACACGGATCCTGTAATCAGACAGCAGACCAATTTGGTTGGACCATGTCAACACGCCCAAAACTCTGTCCACTTTGGAGACAGGGCGGTTTTGCATTAAGGGGAAGTTTTTATTGAATGTGTGCTGCCAACTCCTAGTTTATAAATGGAACTTATAATTTACACTACTCTTATTTTGACTATGTAATATTCTGCAAATTGCACGGCCCGGATAATTAAAACTATTAAATATCAAAGCCAACGTCACGAGTAAAACTCAATTATGACGATATGTGAAGTTCAATTATTTCACAACACATCTGAAAAACAAAATATGTGTTTATAATTAATTTTAGGTATAAATTAAAACATTTTTTTTTCAAATTTTTTGTTAATCATTGTTAAGAGAACATAATATTTTCTTTGTTTTATTTTATTTATAAAGGCTGAATACAAGTTCTTTGTGCACACATTTTTTTTTTCAAATGCTCAGTGCTGCCCCATGTTGGAAATATTTTTACCGACTATAATAATTATCCCCACCGATTAATAATTTTAAAGCAATCGCTACTGATATTTACCTATTTATATAAATAAACATTCTCGTAATAAAACTTTAAATAATTATACTCATAGTTCACCACAAAGCTATTTACGTATTATTTATAAGTAGTAAATAGTTGTCCGTTTTTAAAATCGGTTAGTTCATAATTTTCCGCTTCCGGGAAAGCTGCATCTCTACTGACAGCTTGTGTGAATCCGTTTAATGGTTCAAATTTTAAAGAGCCTGACTATCGTTCCATTAAAAAAAATAATTAAATAATTTGTCTATTTATAATTATAGGCTTTAAAATAAGCTAATTATTTATTACACTTATCTCTATTATCTACATTTACATCTACACTTCTACACTACTATTATAAAGAGGAAAACTTTGTTTGTTTGTTTGGTTGTAATGAATAGGCTCAAAAAGTACTGGACCGATTTCAAAAATTCTTTCACCATTCGAAAGCTACATTATCCACGAGTAACATAGGCTAAATTTTATTTTGAAAAAAAAAAGGGTTTCGTAAGATATTTGGGTTTTTCGGACGCAAGGTGTGAAAAATCAACCAGAAATTACTTATTTTGTGTACTAAGTTCCCGTTGGAAACCTTAGTTAACACAAGCGAAGCTGCGGGCAACAGCTAGTAATCTATAAAAAAATTTAATATAATAACGAGTAAGATGATTTTAAGGTATTAGCAAAGCCGTTACAAGCAGCTGGTGATTTAAAACTATGGCCGTGTTCCTTTTTACACTGGAGCACTGTAAACCGTGACGTCACTACAGTATACTGCGAACTGTCAGCGAAGCCGTTCCTTTATAAATATGTATACTGGTTGGTGTTGTAAATCGAAACGCAGTACAGTATACTGGGATTTGTAAACTGTCATCTACCATCACTTAAGAGCTAAGAACTTATGACATTCGTCATTGACATTTTCAGTTTTCACGTGTTTGTGTTTTAATTGTGAAAGTATTGTTTTTATTTATTGTCGGTTGAAGTAATTGCTTAATAAAAAATAGGTATACTTCATCTTAAAAGAAAATATTGGTTTTCAAGTAATTAAATGTACTAAATAATAATAACTTACAGACCGGATTTAATAGCTAAATAACTGATTTTTTATATCCTTACCTAATGAAAAACGTAACAATTACTGGTGCTGTCCAATATTTATTAGATTTTTCGGACTCCGATGATGATGAGGAAGACCTTATAATATAAACATATATCTAGAAATCGTGCTGAACAAAATATAATAATTTTAGAATATCAGTCATTAAAAAAATATCTTTAAAAGTCAGATTCGTAAGGCATTAAGTTATTTATCTAATTTTTCTTATTAAAAGTCGACGTAACTGGATTGTTCATTGCATTTCCATTTGTTAATTGACTATAGTATGTGGCTAGATACTCTTCGTTTCCTAATAAGTTTACTTGAACCTAACATACACAAGCAGTCTCTTTGATATGGTAGACAGCACATTACTGTACAAATAGCTTCGTATGAGTATCTGGACTATAGCCACAACTGACCTCTCTACCATGAAACATCATTGAAATATAGACATAGTTTAATGTATGACAATTTTGTTTATAGATAAGTATGTGATTGCTTTGATGTTGTAAAAGTAACAGCATGTAGAACTGTGAAAAATAGTTAAATCAATTTATAAATATCTACATGTATCTCTACAAAATGGCCTATGTGCAAGGAAGCTAGCCGAACATGAAATTATATACATTGAAAGTATGGGTTTCCAAGTATTCTAGAAGCAGTTGATGGAAAACATATTAGACTAAGTCAACTCAAAGAACACTATATCAGCTATATAATAGTAATGGATTTCATTCCATTCAAACTCAGGTATTAAAAAAATGTATAAGTAGTTAATTTGTAAAAAAAATTAAATTTACACAAAAAAAATTGTAATTTCTAGTATGTGGCCACAAATTGAAAATTATTCATGCATGATTACACTCATTTATTAGAATACAAAGCTTACAGTGTCTAGCCTTATTGAATGACACCTTACCAAAATAATGGTAATTTGGGGCAAGATTGCTTACAATACATTATTGCACATTCAAGTTTGCATATAATTATAGAATAAGCTAATGCTTCTTTAAAAGGTAGATTTTGTAGTTTATTGGACAAACTACCATTCAAAAGCACTGACTTAATTCCATAAAATGTTTTAGCCTGTCGCATTTGCACAATATTTGTATTTTCAGAAGTGATATGATTGAAGTCCCCATTCTCGTGAATCATAATGTTCTTGCACTTGATGTGAACATTGATGGAAATAATGCCATGAAATTTGTGGGGATGGAAAAAAGAGGATATTTAAAAAAATGTTAACAATTTACAAGTTTGAAGACAAATTCAAAGCATTAGTCAATCTAAATTATGCATATTTATGCTATGGAGGTCTATATTATTACATTTATGTTATGGAGGCCTATTTTCAGCAGTGGATGGATGATGATGCATAACTTAATCGACAACTCTTAATTAAAATGAGCAACTTGAATAGTTATATACCTATATTATATGTTCAGCAGTGAATGGATAAGGGCTGATGATGAACCATACAATTTGATTATATAAAAATTCACTGTAGATTTTATAGTAATATAAGAGGATGACATTAAAAGTTCTTAGGACTGGCCACTTGTAAACATTATAATAAAAAAGTGTTATATCACTTGACCGGCACAACTATAAAGGAATTTTAAATCAAATTTCATTCATTTGTCATTTCTTTTTTTAGGTGTGATGGTAAATTAAAATAAAGTGTCATGCATCAGCATGTATTTAACTTCAGATAATGTTTCTGCAATGATTGACATAGTTTTCTATGTCATTTAAGTCAACAAGAAAAGCACAAATCTCACTGATGATCTGTGTGATGCACACCGTCTACAGCAACAACTGAAGATGACATCAGTGTTATGGAGTGTATGACAGAGACTAACAGAAGGGTATCCTATTACATGATTCTGACAAACTTAGGCATAGGTTTGAGTAATTGCACAAAACCCTCCATCAACATTTAGTGGTGAGGAAGCTTTGTGGTGGATACCTCATAATTTGGCAGAGGCTCAAAAACTTCATCTATCTGTCTATTGGTGCCGTGAAGTGGTATAAAGATTTAACGGAGGTTACTAAGTCTCTTGAGTGGTTGTTTCCTTCTTGCTGTGTGAGAAATTGCCAACAAAAGAGAAGACAGGTCAAAGCATGGGGAAAAAAGATGGTGGCTTCTTTATTCGGAAGGACATTGCATTACGGAAAAAATATTATATTATATAGGCGTACATAATAAAATACTAGAAACATTAAACTTTATTTAAAGAAAATACAACAACATATCCTTAATAATTTTCAGTAATTTCTATGTACTTATGTGATAAAGATATATGTGAAAAAAGTATAGTATCAATCCTTACAAGTCCCACTACTGTGCACGGGTATCTTCGAAATCAGGCGAGGAGGATAATGGGCCATTGATAATTCACTGATGCACTGGCCCAATGGTGAACTTTTCATACCTTCAAAGACTTTAAATCTCATCAGTCATGCAGGTTTCCTCAAGATGTTTTCCTTCATCAGTAAGCGAGCGATAGTCTTGTGTTTAGGGTATTTAGGATACAAGAAGGTCCGGATCGAACCCGGAAGCAAGGGATTGGTCGTCTTGGTGTTCATTGCGGTTTGCCTAAGTGCAACAGTGGACTGATAAAGGCTGATGATGATGAATCCTACACGCACGAGTGACAGCTGCCATCTGACGTCTCTTTTTAATTTCGTTCCTATTGGAACACGCTAAGACCAGAGACCATGCTACCAAGTAAGCAATATTTAGTTAATTTTGAAAATTGCCGGAAAACCGTAGGATTTGTCCCTCAAGAATTCAACCATCTTTAACTTTTACATTTACATTAATACCCAACAAGTTAAAATAGTAAACACGACAGCAATACATTGCAGCATTGATTTAGAATGTTTCATTACACTTTCAAATTTTGAAAGCAAAAAAAATGTACATATCAATTTATTCAATGTAATGAAATCCCCATTGTGCCACTAGAGCCATGTTTCAGTAAAATCTTCAGACAAAAAAAATGAAAATAAATGTTGATAGTTAACCAACAATATTTTACTTTCATCAATCATCGACCAACAAACAAACTAGAAAAAAATCTATGAAGTGGGTTTATTCCTAGTAACAATGGGAATTAATGCTATTTCGCATTCATTTCACTGGTATGCGAATTCATAAGCCTCAGCATGCTTATTGTTATGCTATTTTCTAATATGACCTAAGATATGAGATGGAAGATATCCTTAATCCTACTAACGTTAATAAACATGCGAAAGATCGTAAGTATGGAATTTGTAACTCTTTCACACAAAACTACTTTGATTAGATTAAGTTATTTGGTAAATGAAATTTTTCATTACGATATCTTATGTATATTTTAATAACACCTTATAACAAATAGGCAGAGTAAATTATAATTTATAAAGATATTGTGTGAATTGTCCAAATACTGCTCAAACAAAGTCGCGGGTCGCTCTTATATTATACGGTAAGGTGAGCTGATGTTCTAAAATTTAAAACATTGAAATGAATGATATAACGAGCCCCTCTACTGGTAGATAGGTACTGAGTTCACTCACTGATATCCATTTAAATAACAACAATAAGTAAACATGAAATATGAATATCGAATAATATTGAATATCGAATACTTATTAATAAACTTTTACTATAAACTACTTTAACTTTCCAAAACTCACTGACCATACATACGATACGCGCCAAATACACAAACAGATTATTACTAAAAAAAATACGCATTTTTTTCGATATTCGACACTACATACAAACAAATCAAAGATGTTAACAAAATATTAATATTGTTGAACCTTGTATTTAGCAATTAAGTATACCATTCACATAATTTATAAAGATATTGTGTGAATTGTCCAAATACTGCCCAAACAAAGTCGCGGGTCGCTCTTATATTATACGGTAAGGTGAGCTGATGTTCTAAAATTTAAAACATTGAAATGAATGATATAACGAGCCCCTCTACTGGTAGATAGGTACTGAGTTCACTCACTGATATCCATTTAAATAACAACAATAAGTAAACATGAAATATGAATATCGAATAATATTGAATATCGAATACTTATTAATAAACTTTTACTATAAACTACTTTAACTTTCCAAAACTCACTGATCATACATACGATACGCGCCAAATACACAAACAAATTATTACTAAAAAAAATACGCATTTTTTCGATAATCGAAACTACATACAAACAAATCAAAGATGTTAACAAAATGTTAATATTAAACCGCGATAAAATCCCTAAAAGTTGTTTCATTGTAATATAAATATTGTTGAACCTTGTATTTAGCAATTATACCATTCACATTTATGTTTAAAACGAACTCAACATAACAAATAAAAAATCGGGAAAACAACATTCAACAATCGTACGCATTCATTCATTATCAGACCTCACAAGTCGTACTTGAAGCAAGCAAGTGCTTCCATAGACAAAGTACTGGAGCACCTTACCTCGAAAAAACAGTGCTCACAGTACAAAAATGGCGTCGATTTTATGACGTCATAAATTGTGACGTCATATTGCGACTGAATACTGTCGGCCATTACCGAACAATTCTCTCGTTGTGATTGGTGACAGTGCTTGCAGTAGAAACATGGCGCCCTAGTCATGACGTCACTAGCACTGTGACAGTATACTGTCAGTATAAAACGGAACGAATTTCTTCCAGTACTGAGCACTGGGCAGTGCTCGCAGTATAAAACGGAACACACCCTATATCTCGTGATCTAAATCGTACTAATCACATCTATATAAGTAATTTTAATTTAACTAAAATCAGAAAAAAAAATTATTAATATGAATACCTCATTAGTATAAACTACAACAGTTCAATTTTAAATTATTAGGATGTGGCATATTATATTGTTTACTATCCATAGGAAGATAATACTAATAAAGTTGTTAAGTACTAGGTTTTGAAAAGTCTTATATATAATTTATTATTATTAAAATTTTGATGTTAAATGTTGATGAATGATTCTCCTCCTCCTTCTGACTGTTTGTTACATCAAGTGAAATTACTGTGAAATTCGGTAAAGCCGTTTCAGAGATGAGCCACATCAAACAGACAGACAAACAATTGCTTTGGTGAGTCACAGCATAGGACATTTCGAAAAAAAAAGACAAACAATGAAAAAAAAATTAGTGTTGAAAAAAACCACACAGGTGATAGGACCACCCCTTCCGTCGCTCACCTTAGTATACGTACCGATCTAGGTACCGATAATATTATTATTATAGTAATTGATATTCCTACGGATGTACTATTTATAACAACGCCATCTATGAATCACGTGTATTACTACTGTTATATCAGTTTTATCTATGGTTTGGGTCGATGTTGGTATTCACTCAGTGTAAAGCATAAAATCAGTATTCCGCTAGGTATATACATGACTCCCTAAATGAACGCCAACACGACCGATCCCCTGCCACTTGCATCCAACACGGACCGGCCACTGCACGAAGATCGCCTTCCCACCAGATGAATGGCCAACCAACGCTCTGTCCACTTAACCGTGGTCTCCACTATTGAACGTAATTAGCGCATCAGCCATCCGTTCTCCTGAGTGAATGACCAGCCCACTTCCAGTTCAACATGCTTATTCTTCGTATATCGGTAATATTAATTCTTTGGCAGATATCTTCGTTTCGAATCCTACCTGCCAAACGAACACCCAGTACTTACATTCCATATATTATGGTAAGTTATGGCAAATTTTCGGACCATTCAAAAATTAAGGGACCACGTTTCAGCCCCATGGGTCAGTCATCATGAGAACGCATTGGTTAACGCGTTTTCGTCCTTAAACTCTGTAGATGAGCGACGGTGGTCCAATGGTGGACGGACTCGGCCTGTTATGCGAGGGGTTCCGGGTTCGATCCTGACCCGTCCGAGTGTGCCTTGAAATGGGTTTTTTCTAAATTTCTAAGTGCACATGAGACCATCGTTCGCTCACCGGTGAAGGAAAACATCGTGAGGAAACCTGCATGCCTGATGAGATTGAAAGTCTTTGAAGGTATGTGAAGTTCACCAACCCGCACTGGGCCAGCGCCGTGGACTATAGGCCCATTACCCTCCTCGCCTGATTTCGAGGAAGGAGACCCGTGCTCAGCAGTGGGACATATTATAAGGGTTGATACTATTTTACTTTACTTTAAACTCTGTAGACGACTTGAGACTATGACCAAGCTTCTTGAATACCGCACATCCCAATTGAATCCTCCTATAGGATTACCTCTCAAAGTTATGTCAACCTAGAATCTAGCAAGTATACCCAAGAGAAAAAACTTAAATGCTCTCATACATACATAAATTATTAACTAATTAATTGAAATAATAAATTAACAAATATTCTGAAATATTATTATGCCCATCAAACTAACTAATCCTTTGTTGTAATTAGATTTTCATAAAAATGGAGGCAACAATCTGAATATTATATCTTTTGTAAAATTGATCAGCACAGCACATTTCATTTTATTAATCATTCTTCACTCAAGATGTTTTGTTAATAGTAGTTGCTGTCGAGACAAAATATAAGGTATAATAATATTTTAAGAAATAAAAAAGAAAATGTTTTTTAATTCATTACATTTATTTACATCTTAATATTTATTTCATATAAAATGTTGTAGTAGATGCTTTTCAATACCTGGAACAATAAAATATTTTAATCCAAATCTTTTTTATCAACAAATTAGTTTCAATTGGTAAAATACATTTATCATTAACCTATTATTTATTATAGTTGCGAGGGATCCACCTTGTGACACTGCAGCTGTATATGTATAAATTTCAATGTCTTATTGCTTCTATAGAGAAGCCTTACTGGCAGTAAGACCTAATCTCCTGCAATGCATGATGGGCAACACAATGAACAGCTTTCCCACCTGGCATAAAGGCTAGTCCCGAATGAACTTATTTATGTAGAAAACTATACTAATTTATAAAGAGGAATGATTTGATTGTTTGTTTGTATTTGATAGGCTCTGATACTTCTAGACCGATTTGAAAAATTCTTTCATTGTTGGAAACCTACACTATCCCCGATGAACATAAGCTAGGTATATTAAATTTTCTAAAGTTAGGGACCCATTTTAAATCTTAGTTGACGCAGGCGAAGCTGCATGCAACAGCTAGTAAGACATATGTTACTGGCCATTATCATGTACCAAATAGAGTGTTTCCTCCTAAAGATCATTAAAACTTTTGCTAAATAGATTGATATTTAATAAGGGCAGTAGTTTAATAGTTTGGTTAGATTCATGATAATAATTACTCATATAAATACTATTTTCAAAAGAACAACAAACCTTAATATTACATATTCAGAAGTAATTGCCTCATTTACTGCTGTTTGCATTTATATAGTGATACAATATGACCAACAGGAATATGGAGACACCTAGGATGTTGGAAAACACTGCCAACTGGATGTCCGTGATCATATTGATTAATTTGAATAAGTTTTACCTGAAATAAATATGTAAAAGACAATCAGAAGTACAAAACGTCCAACAGGCCATTGGACTTGAATAAATGAATTTATTGTTAAAAATGTGAACTTCCAATAAATATGTTACATCATAAAATGTATAGTCTTAATAATTTCGTAACGTTAATACGTACTTACAAATAACTTTTGCGGCTTAGTGGTACCGGGCACAAACACAACTTCTGCGTTTTCAGTTTTGACAATTAGCTATCCGGAAATGTACACGTCATATCTAAAGTCAGATTTTTTTTAATCTACATAGTTTCTAGATCAAATAAATGAATTATCATACTAAAATTAATTTAAGTCGTACTATAAAGCGAATTATAATTATGTTTTTTGTCAGTTGTAAACAGCATGTATGGAATTAAATAAAGCTTATTATTATTATATTATAAAGCTTTTTGTAATTAAACAAAGCCTTTTTGTAATCTGCCTTGTTAATAAAAGTTTGGAATGCACAAATTGTCCTGTTTTGTCAGAATGTTTTACATAATTCTTTTAAAATCTGTGAATTATCCAGTACTGCATCATGAGCTAACAAAAGATTGTCAGAATTAAATATATCAAAAGCAAATAATGAAATGTCCTGTATAAGTTATTAAGAAATATTGTAACTTAAAGCATGTGATACCGATATTATTAAATGACTGACGGCGGAAAAATTTATAGTGCTAATTTATTCCTTACGGCAGGCTTGGAGGGGATAGGGATTTTGCTGCGCGACCGAACTGAAAAAAATGTGATAGTAAAACCGTAAGAAAAAGTGCGTGGAATAAAAAGCGTTAAATGAAACGTACGCAAGCGCGACAGTCGCATGTATACAAGCGAGTAGTGTATAATACCTTTCTTTTTAGCCGAAGGAACTTCGTTCCTACCTGGTGTCCCACGACACCACATTTTTTTTATATTTCGTTCACTCGGCGCTTTTCTTTAGTCACTATTTACATAACCTTTTCTACTTGATGTATTGTAATTAGTTGACGCATATTGTGGGCTTCTATTCTAGAGCGGCTTTCTATAGTGTTTGTTTTAAAAGCTTAATCAGTATTGTGAATGTTTGGCGAATATTGTAGTGGATAACATTCTACAGTTCTGTGTTGTATTATACTTTGTTGAGACTAAAGGAAATACCCCAGCAACTTTAGATTTCCAACCGTTTGGTTATATTTCAGGCCATATAAATATTGATTAGGTTGGATTTATAGTATCGCTCCTGTTCTTAGCCTGCACAAAACAGGAACGAAAAAGTAAATGAATGATCCACCCTAAACGTCAGGTTGAAACTTAAAATTCTCTGTCAAAATCAAAATTTAACGTTTGTTGATTAGTTTATTTTTCTGCAAAATATGTGATTGTTTATTTTCGTTAAATTATTAATCAAGAAATATGTGCCACGAACGTTAAACAGTTTATTGTGTAGTTCTCTTACATCTAATATATTACATATTTTCCATACATTTGTACGTTGTCTTAAATGTAAAGATGTTCTTATCTTCAGTTAGTTCTCGATTACTACTTCACGATACAAATACATGGGATTTGAAGAAATCTTACGGATGCTATGATGGTGTTATGAGAGATGTTAGTTGGAGCGATGATAGTAAATATATTTTACAGGTAAATGCGCTTCGAATATTATCTGTTACATAAGAAAAAGGGAGTGTTCGGGAAGAATAAAAAATATTCATTATTTGTAGTAGGTGTGACGGCTTATTGTTTTAAAACCAATGATGCGAGTAATTGTTTGATTAAGTTCTTCATAATTTATGTATATGTTCCAGGTAAATTCAACTGGACTTGTAGAAATATTGAGCCCAGATCATGATGTAAAGAGCTTACAACACATTCCATTTGACACCTGGTCAGCATGCTTCCACCGGGATGGTCACCGAAATGTAGCAGTGGGCACAAGGAGTGGGAAAGTCATGATTTGGGACACTAAAACAAAATCTATCACTAAAACATTTCCCACACCAGCTAGGAGATCAAGTGTGTCCTTTCTAAGTTATAACACAAAAAACACAAACTTGGCGGCTACAATGCAGAGTGGCGAGACAATTATTTACAGTCTTGTATCAAATATTCCAATTTTAACAATAAAACTCTCTGGTTCAGAAAGTATTTCGGTAATGAAATTCCATCATGAATCCAGGTCATTATTGGGCCTAGCCACTGATGAAGGTCATGTTGTTATCAGAGATGTAACAACAAATAAAGACAAGGCCAGTTTTGAAAACATCCATGCATCACCCGTTAGTGATTTTTCATATTCCCTTGTTAACAAAGATGTAATGTTGTCAAGTGGTTTAGACAAAATTATGAATGTTTATGATATAAGAATGCAAAATGTTGTTTCTGCTGTAAGAACTTCATACACCTTGACAACAATATCCATTAACATTGATAATCAAGTTGCACTGGGCTCAAGAAATGGTCATGTACTTCTCTATGATCTGCGAGACTTGACAAACCCATTTAAAGTGTTAAGGGAACATACTGAAGAGGTTAGCAAAGTTGCTTTTCAACCACCTAGGAAAAAGTCTGTGTCAGCTGAATTGAGCTTACGAGAAGAAGTAGAAGTTACTTCTCCATTAAAAGTACAATCTCCAGTCCGCACAAGAACATCTGATATGTTCTTTATTAATGACACTCCACCAAAACACACAGATGTCTCCGGCTTTGCAGCAGACAATAAAGCCGACTCATTTCTAGTAATGCTAGGTTTAGATAAATCCAACATTGATAATGATGAGGATTTAAATAAATCCTTTGAATTTGAAAGGAAAAGCGATAGACATGAACTAAGGTATCGTCAATTAGATGCAGAAAAAAATATCAGTAAAATTTCTACACCACTGACAAGTAGAAATGCTGAAAATTTTGGATTTCCTTCACCATTATGTATACCCAATGGAGCAGAGGATAGGAGAGGTTCAAATTGTAATTTATCAAACATAAAGCGTTCGAGTTCTAATATACAAATTACTAACAATATTGATTCAAAATCCATAGAAGAGTTGAAAGATTTTATTAAGTTAACTCTTTCAGATGTGGCCGATGATAATAGAAATTACTTCTTACATATTATGATGGCTTTAACAAAACAAAAATTGTATTTAGAAAAACAATTAAATAGTGTAAATCAACAGATGGAACATTTAGTTCAAAATCAAAATGATTTAGTTGAAGCCAACAGACAACTATCATTACAAATAGAACTAATGAAATCCCAGCAGAATATGTTTTAAGTTACTACAATGTAATATTAATTAATGTATACAAATATAGCCCTACTCTACTTATTACTATTACTAATTAGCAAAGGGAGAACATTATAGGAGCCAAGATTATATCTTATACCTAAGCTGATTGACAGCTATGTCAATCAGCCTATAACCTATATCTAGCCTGTTTTGATTAAATATAAAATTAACAAGAGTAAGGAATGAGAAAAAATGTTTTCTAATGCACTATTCTTGGGAAAGTGCCAAAAAAGTAGCTCTAATTGAGTCTTCATAGAGGGTGCATATATTTGCTTTGCTTAATACAACTTTATTTGTAATACTTTTAACAGATTATAGGCATTATTGTTTTTAATTTCATTAGTAAAGCCAAGAATTCATTAATGTAAAAATTTTCTTTTTTAGACTATAATTTTGAATTACTTAATGTTATTGATAATCTTAGCAGAATTACATATTGATGAGCATGACCCTCAGAGGAGACTAATAAGATGTTCAGATAAAGGCTGATGATGATGATGATGATGAAATTTGTTCTGGGATATGAGTGTATTTATATATATAAATCTCAAAATTTATAGTATCAGGAACAATGACAACAATACTAGGTTGTTAAGTTTTGTTTATATAACTATGTAATGATAACCAATCACAAATGAATTATGTTTTGATTTGCAACATAAGTTTGTCCCATGAAATGTGGTATGCAAGAAGCCCAGTTGACACTTCTGTACTGATTAATTGAATTGTAGATAAATCATAAAATCTTCTTACTTGCCTTTTTTCATACTTAATGTTTAATTATGAATTATAATATATACTCTCAGTATAAAGTTAATGCACTTTCAAAGTGTATTTTTCTGTAATTTTGTGCCATTTAAGATAGTCATAAATTTGTTTATGAAAATAAGTTCAATAATAAAGTTGTTATGTATATTTGTGTTTTTTGCTGTCTTACTCGTATTATTTTCATTACTGCTCTGTGTCTGCAACTTTAGTTTCTTATTTAGGTTTTATTTAAATTTGGAAAATCTGTACATTTTAACAAAACATTTATTAACATATTTAGAAAAAATCATTTATTGCAACAATACAAGCATTACATTTCCGTGAAAGGTGAATATAATATTTAAAACTATATATTTTTCTTATTTCTAACGTCAACAAGGATTTCACTCATTATACTGAAAATACTTTTACGGGTTTTATTGCTGTTTATTTTTTTGCATCCCCACTTTTTGGCCAATTTTTTGAAACAAGTACAGTACAAGTACAGAACAAAAAAAAAGGAGTACAAAAATTCGGGGCCCGCGGTTGTTTTTTTTCTTTTCTGTTAGCTGTTGATCAACCGACTTGGCAGTATAGCCTCTAGTCCTAGTCGGTTCCAACAGGAAAAAATATATTCTGTCAGATGTTGAATGTCAAATTCACAAAATTACAACTGATTTCTTATCTCGTTCATCGTTGAACGATTTTTTATTGTGAAATATGACTGAATTAACTAATAGTAATATATTTGAATCACAAACTATTATCGCCGATCACAAAGACCTCATCCACGATGTGGCTTACGATTTCTACGGTGAAAGAATGGCTACTTGCTCCAGCGATCAGTACGTAAAGGTAGGTTATGTTGTTGTTTTTAAACGGTATAACTTTGTATTAATAAACCCGAATGTCTTGAAAGACATTGTCGTCTTGTAGACATTATTTGTGATTATAATGATAAAAGCATACACTTTATGATACTAAAAATATTACCAATTTTTAGACACAAGCACAAAATACTCCTTAACTTATAAGAAAGCGGATGGAAACTGGCTACCGACTGTATAGCTTTTAATATTAAATACAAAATATGTTTTGTGTACAATATATATGTTATTAGCTGAGTCTTGCAACTTCTATATGAGAAGACCATTTTGTTAATTATTCACTTATCCAAAAAATCATATGATTAATTAGCAATCACTTAAACTATTCTATATAAAAGCATTTAAATATGAAGCGATTATAATATTATCGGTACACCTCCAATCTTTCAGGTATGGGATTCAGATGGTCAAGGTGGAATGAAGCTTACTGCCAGCTGGAAGGCCCACCACGGCTCTGTGTGGAAGGTCACATGGGCACACCCAGAATTTGGGCAAATTCTAGCCACCTGTTCATTTGACAGAACAGCTGCTATATGGGAGGAAGTTGGTATGTTCTATATAAGCTAAGATTATGTCATGATAAGCTATGGGCTATAAGTAATTTTAAAAATACCCACTTTGTATGAACATAAATGAAAATATAATTAAAAAGAGATGAGTTAAAATATCAAACTATTAAACATGCATTAATTACCACTTTTTGAGATCACTCAAATAGTGATAATTCTTGCATGTTGTTTGTAGTAGATGTGAAAAATTGATGATTGACTTATTTTGAAACTCAACACTGAGAAACCAGCTAGTTGCATAAATACAGTTTCACAGGAGACACAACAGCATCGGGCTCTGAAAAAGGTCTACGGACATGGGTGAAGAGATCAAACCTTGTAGACTCAAGGACCTCAGTAACAGATGTCAAGTTTGGACCAAAGCATTTAGGATTACTAGTAGTCACATGCTCAGCCGATGGAATCATTAGGTTAGTATTCATATTTATAGTTCTTTGTAGTAACACTACCTTTTGTGGATCTTATTGCTTATCAAGATCTAAACTTTTCTGATGTTTTAGATACCTTATTTCACAGCAAATAGAATAAAATCCATAAATAGTAATGTTACAATTATCTGAATTTATCATTGATGAATCTGAATGAGAAAATTGATGGATCATGAAAAAAAACTAACTAGCATTTATGTGAGTTGATGGTACTACTATTATAGTAGAACTATTGAATTCTGTCATACTGCAATGGAAATATTTAATCTTTATTATAAAGCCTAATGTGAGTAAAAATTTTATCAGTAACTATGAAATTACCATTGTAATCTATTCCCTCACAGCTCCCTGTTTCAATTAATAATTAACCTCAATATTTTGATATCTAATCAAAATACTAAAGAGTTTTAATAAACAGAAATACCATTTTCAAGTGGAAAAGCCACTGCTACATTGTAGTCTACTTCATTGTGCAGCTGGGGTGGTACCTCCCGCTCACATAATACCGCTACGTCCACATTCGTAACCAAATTTTCGTAACTGGTTATGAAAAAGGAAAATTTTTCACTGTTTCGTAACCAGTTATAAAACAAGACTTTTTTTTTCCATTTTCATAACCAGAGACTCCTACGTCGTATATGGCCTCCTGGTACTTTTTCCTAGAACAATGATTTACATATTCATCTTTTAAAACGTGGATTATTTATTATAGTTATTTATATAATACTCAAGGCTTCGGCCTCGAATTAGACGGGCAGCGAGTCGGCGGCGGTGGCGGCGCGGGCAACGTAGACCGGTTCTCGAAAATAGCGGAGTGACATCGGCGCGGGTGTACCGGTACATTTGGTTTCTGCGCAAAGATCCTGCCGCTCCCGCGCTGCCACCGCCGCTGCCCAGCTGCGCACTTAATTCGAGGCAGAGGCCTTACTGTTGTTTCTGCTGCTTTTTTCCCCCTGCGGGGCACGGAGAGGAGCGCCCACCTTTTGAATTTTACTAGAGGTTACCTATCTACCGATTGAGCTTAAAGGCCATCAGACTTGAGGCCTTGACCTTATGGCCTATGACCTTATATAATCACTAGTCTAAACTTTTATGTTTAGACTAGTGATTCCCAAAGTGGTCCAGGTGGACCCCCAGAAAAAGGTCAGCAAGGGGCCACCTGATGTAGGAAAGTTGGAAAGGAGTTTATGAAGCAATAGAGTTTGGAAAACACCGGTCTTTCGAAAAAAAAGCGGTGGCAGCGGCGGAGCGGCAGGATCTTTGCGTAAAAAACAAATGGACCGGTTCTCGAAAATAGCGGAGCGACATCAGCGCGGGTCTTCGTTGCCCGCGCCGCCGGCCCGCTGTCCGCTTAATTCGAGGCCGAAGCTTAGTTAACTATAATAAATAATCATCCACGTTTTAAAATATGAAATTACAATGTAAATCATTGTTCTAGGAAAAAGTACCAGGAGGCCATATACGACTAAGAGGCTCTGGTTATGAAAATGGAAAAAAAAAGTCTTGTTTCATAACTGGTTACGAAACAGTGAAAAATTTTCCTTTTTCATAACCAGTTACGAAAATTTGGTTACGAATGTGGACGTAGCGCATAATACTGGTGTAGTAGTGACAGCTAAGACTGTCGAGTTTCATGCTACGTGAGATTTTGCTGTCCTATTGGGAGTATAGAAGAAATGAGAACAATGCACCAATGAATAATCTCTGGTCTATGGGTGTAACCTTACTTGCTTCCTAAAGAAACCCTTCAACTTATATAATATTTTTAGGAATAAACATCTATTGCGTAATTTCGTTTTAAGCCAAGGAATAAAATAATTGATAATTAATACACATTTATTGCTATTAAGATTATGCAAAGATAATATGTGATGCATATCTTTTTCAAATTTTCTTCTCTTCTATAAAAAATTTCACAAGAAGGCTCCGCCAATCACATTCCGTCCATGCGACACGACCCGAATGACGCGCTCCCATTGGTGCTGTGTGTTGCGCACGGCGCATGCGTATGGCGCGCTGTTTAAAATACTTCAACAACATCATTACCATATTGTGTTAAATAATTTCAGAATATATGAGGCACCAGATGTTATGAACTTGGCACAATGGACGCTTCAACACGAAATCCCAACTAAAGTGTCCATCAGCTGCCTATCATGGAACCCATCACTGTCAAGGTATATTAACAGGTTGAGAAAATATCCTGCTATATATTTATTGGACTCTTATAAAACAAAGAATACAAGATTATGTTAGTAGACAGTCAGGTCTACTTTTTGCTAACCATTTTTTACTAGGTATAAAAAAATGTAAACACTTTTTGCAATTATTGAATACATATTTTAATTGCCTGCTAATACCATTATCAATATTATTCGGACATTTTTACACTTGAGTCACATTTTGTTTTGAAAATGACAGTGTTTTACTGTCATTAGTAGTAAATATCTATGGGGAAAGTATATAATACCCATGAACAAATAAAAACGTGTCATGATAACCTCGATCAAATATACCCTAGATACACTATTACCTACAAATCCAAATCGAAAATGTATCCCATGCTACGCCATTGCTATGTTGCAAGTCAAAAAGTCAAATTCTTTTTCTTTTATTTGCGTCCCTATTCCTCAACAATAACGTTCTATTTTCAATACCGGGGTTTCGCGCTTATGGAATTACAGAATACACTCATTACGGAAGTCGTAAAAATTTATTACCAGAAACGATACATTGTGCTCAGAGCACAATTCGATCAAAATATTTTTTTAGCGTTAGTGCGGTATCTTGGGTATATCTGATCGATGCATGATAAGCTTATATAACTTTCATCTCTTTCACTCATATGTAAAATGAAAACAAGGAAAACTAATATAGAGGCGCTTTAATTAAAACTGGTTTATATAGCATTAATTTTACTAGGGATAGTGATATAATGTTGGAATGGACTATAATACCCGTTTATTTGTTTAGAATGAATTCGAATCCTCCAATGCTTGCGGTTGGTAGTGATGAACCAAACACAACCAGCGCGAGCTCACACAATGACAAAACATGTGTGGGGAAGGTGTTTATATACGAGTGAGTATGCAAACTTCATCTCAAAATACATATCAGCATTTCAAATTAACTAACTGAATATAATCTTGTATACTGTTTGTATTTAACTAAGCCGTCATAATTATATTATACTAAGCATATTGGACATTTTGGGGATATGCTCATAATTGCCACGCTGAGCAGGCGGATTGGCAATCGCAGGTGATGATGAATTCGCATCGGCGGCACTGCTGCCTGCCGCCGATCCGATTGATGGTGCCGCCATCACTCGGGGTGAACGGTGCTCAGTGATCACGTCTATCTTACTCTCACGATGAGACAGACTGACACCGAGCAATCCATTCACAGCATTAGCCTCCTTTGATGTTGGGAGGCTGAAAGCCCTTTGACGACTTCTACGTCACCCTGGGTTGGTATAGGGGTAGGGGTATTCTTAAGCCGCCCCCATACAGAGGTCGTCTTGGAGTTCATTGAGGGAGGGCTCTAAATATATTTACTTATTTTATCTTAGGCTAGTGTGTATAAGACTTGTAATAAATGTATGTGATTAAGTATTTTTATAAAAATTGTATACTATATTTTGAAAGGAGCAACCCAACAGAGTTTCTTGCTGAATTCTTATATTATACTATACTACAATAGTAGTATGTATTGTTTGTATTTTTTTTTTGTAAAAGAATATTTGAAAAGACTAGTTCCACTGAGTTTGTTTCGCCGGTTCTTCTCAGTGGACTTGCTTTGGAACCGGTGGTAGACTCATTCGACGTTCAAAAAGATACTTTGATGGTACTATTTTGAATAAAATTTTTGACTTTGACTTTGAGGCCTATGTTCAGCAGTGGACGGATAAAGGCTGACGATGATGATGATGATGATGAAGTATATTGGTATGCTGCTTGACTGATTTTGAGGAAGCAACATGTAAGCAGAGCATAGCTAGCTACTATTAATAAAGTAGCAAGATCTCAGGAGTCAGCCAGTCACCTCTACTCGACCAGCTCACATGATATAATGATGATTATATTAACAGATACAGCGAGGCGTCGCGCCGTTGGACCCGTACGGACTGTCTCTCGTCGGTGCTAGAGCCGGTGAACGATCTGGCATTTGCCCCCAACCTCGGTCGTTCCTTCCACCTGCTGGCGGTAGCGACGAAGGACGTCAGGATAATCAAGATAGACCCGCTACCGTGAGTATAAGCGAATAAGGCAAAAAATTTCTAGTAAATAAATAACAAATAGTACATGGCCAATGAGATGAGAAAGTATTAGAGTGTCAACTGCGTACAGGAAAATGCATCGTAAAAAAGCCAGAAGGCGGACCAACGATCTAATGAGAGGACAGAACATCCCTGGATGCAGCACAGGCCCAGCTAAGATTAAGATCCTTGGGGGAGGCCTTTTATATTTTAATGTGATGATATTTTTAATTAAAATTTTAATACAATAATTACTGCTTTTGAATCAGTATTTTAATAAGTCTAACAATAATACTCAATTTAATTTTTTTCTTTTTAAGAACGGCTTGCCATTTTTCACACAGCCTGTTTTATTTAAACCTCTTCTCCTCACCTAGCCTCTTCTACCAGACATATTTTGGAACGCAACGCTTTTTTATCGAGCACTGTTGGATTTTACCGTGACGGTTTTTAGGCGCTCGTGAAGTGGGGGCTTTAAGTATTCTTGATATGACAAAGCAGGAAGCCAAACATAGAGTGACAGGATGTGTGTTACAGGTTCACGGAGTCCACCGGCTCGTCCAACGGCTGCGGGGTGCGGTTTAAGACGGAGGTGGTGGCGGCCTTCGAGGAGCACCTGTCGTGCGTGTGGCGCGTCTCGTGGAACGTCACCGGCACGCTGCTGGCGTCCTCGGGTGCGGACTGCTGCGTGCGCCTCTGGAAGAGTTAGTTCGCTTGTTTGTGTGTGGAAGAGTGCGTAGTGACGTAACAGTGTATAGTGATGTGGAAAAATTTGTAATGAGAATATCAAAGAGCAAGTTTATAGTGAGGACGTGGAAGACTTTGTTGTGAAGTTAGAATGAGTTTATTCATAAAGGATGATTGAGTGTTGGTCGGCCATTAACCAGGTAGGAAGTAAAGTGGCCGATGTTGGATGCAAGTTTCAATTCATTAATTGAGGGATACATTCAGCAGTGGATGGATAAAGACTGATGAAGACGATGGTGATGATTCCATTTGATAAGTGATCACCGATATTCAAAGACATGCTATTGGAGAATTCTGACTACAGACCTCTTCGTCAGACTTAGGAGTGGGCCCAGTAGTACATCACTGACAGCTAATTTATACTTCCAGTGCAATACATGAACCAATGGAAGTGCGTGGCGGTGTTCAAGAACGAGCCGGGGTGTGGGGAGGCGCCGCCCCCCGCGCGCCCCCTCACCACCTACACGCGCCTCGCCACCATGGCCAACCCCGCGCACATGCCCTACCACTGACACCACCGCCACGGGTGAGTAGGGCCACGGGCCGCCCACGGGACCGACTATAAATAGAGGCTGACCAATTAACATTACACCCAAAGAGTATATAAACACTACGTTATAAGAGACGGGAGTGCCATACAAATAGCGTAAATTCTAATAAGTATGAAACGGGAGCGAAAACAATCTTGCCAATATGAAGGCGAAGTACAATCCGCCTAAATTCCAATACCGTCAATTAGATACTGCTTTGTAGATGTCGATATGTTTTCAAATTTGACGGGTTATAAATTCGCTCCCGTTTCATAGAATCGTTTTAATACCTTGAAGTTGCGCCAGGCTGATTACACCATTCTTGGGTGAGCCACCTGCCCACCCACTGCTCCGATTTCGCTCAAAGGCCCTCGGGCCACGGCATAGGACATTTCGAAAAAAAATACACCACAGACAATATAGATAGCGAGCGACTCACCACATACTAGCATACCATGTGTTCCACATTTAAGCAGGATCACAAAAAATTAAATTTTTATAAATTCACAAAAAATTACAAATTTGACAGAGGCGCATTCGAAATCCTGGTTTAACATTGCTGTGCATTTTTGTCAACGTATAAAAATCAAAACGAAAATAACGAAAACATCACTATTTATTTAAAACCATAATAAAACTTGTCAAAAATGTCTAGTAAAATTGGTGGAATCAATTTCCTTACACAATCTATAACGTCTTAACAAATGTCAGTCCAGAGTCACTTCATGGGCGCCATCCTCCTCAGGCGCTGCAGGTGGGTCTCTTTGCCTATTACTCTGCTCGAATGCCAGCCAACCTAGACAAAACAAAATAGACTAGTTATGGTTAATTCCTTACCCTCAACAGAGGGCTGTAAGAAGTGGGACCGTAACGTTTAGGTGAACCATAATAATCGATTGACATGTTATTTGTCTTAATGTAACAAGATAATGTAAATATTGGCTAAGAAAGAGATTATATCTTATTAAAAATAATTATTAAGTTCGAGTCCCATGCTTGTGCCAAGCAAAGACAGCGCTTAAAACGAGGCACCTGAAAAATAACCGCATTCGCTCCGCCCATTTCACATAGTTTCAATGAGATAGCTTAATTTACTTCCGTGTACGAGCAAAAGAGATGAAAGACATTAACACAAGCGCGTATGCGGCATAAGCGGCGAAAGTATTAAATATATCATATAAAATAAACCACACAAGTAAATAACATGATTTATCCCAATTCGCTAGATTAGTAGCATTACTATCGTTTCTGAAAATTACGAAGTATTATAACATATTATAGATAGAATAAATAGCAAAAAGGGGACATTTCTTTAGAATTACACTTTATCGGGGGAATTTAAACTAATCGTGTTTTCCCAGTTCCTTAGAATATACAATAAAATATAACATAGCTACTAAAATTTTATGCCAAAAGTTCAAATGTATCGTCTTTAAAGTTTAGTCAATAGCTAAGAATATAAACAATTACCGGCATCGCTTTCTCGCTCTTGCAGTGGCTGTTTGAAGACGAGTGTGGGCTCACAATATTACTGGAATAAACATAGACAACATGAGAATAATGCTTATACTTTACTATAAATCGTGTTCAGATGCATGCCGCCAGGGCAGACAATAGAAAACAAATAATAAATAAAATATTTTAGGGACACGTTAAAAGGTTGTAGGCACACGTTAGGAATTAAAAAAAAAATAGCGGCTTAAATCTATTAAAATAAAATGCCCTTTTGGTTATATTTCAAGTAATATTACAATACAAATTTAAAGGACGTGTATGTAACACTTTAGTTAAGATGCCTGAAAAAGGTCCAATAAAAGACCGAAACGTCGCAAATTAACAGACAGTGTTTTAATTGACATCGTTCGGTCCACTTCCCTGCTAATTTGAATAATTTATATACAATGGACGCAGCTAAAAATGATAAAATATCATTCAACAATCAAATCACGTTAACTAGCCCCGTGAAACGGAAATAAATCTAAGGAATTTGGAAATAAAAAAATTATAAAAATAATGTTACTAACCCCAGCGACGCTCGTTTAATGGTCGTGGCGTTGGTCTGCAGCAGCACCCTCGCTGACGGCGTCTGGATGCCACAACTACGCCAACTAGGTGACATTTAAACTCTATAAAGACAATTCCCCACGAGAAATGAAAATGAGTGTACCTACTGATTTTATCTAGATTATCCAAAAGTAAACTAGGCCGAGAAAAATAGTCATCACAAATATGTATCAATTTCAATCATCATCATCAGTCTTTATCCGTCCACTGCTGAACATAGGCCTCCCTCAATGAACGTCAAGACGACCGATCCTATCACTCGTATCCAACACGGACCGGCCAGTCCAGAGATCGTCTTCCCACCCGGTTAATGGTCGACCAACACTTCGTCTGTCTACGCGGCCTCCACTCTTGAACCTTAATGGCCCATCGGCCATGTGTTCTCCTGGGTGTGTGACCAGCGATGTCATGTCAGTGCATGATCCTAAACACGTCCAATAAGCCCTCGGTGTAATAGTCTAGTAGGTTCTATGGATACCTCTCATTAGACGAACCCAGTGTTCCTTTTGCGAACTCATCTTTAAAAAAATACAGTACGCCCAACCCTTGTAATTCATTGAGGGGATTCATGCTCGTAATTGCCACCCTGAGCAGCCGGATTGGCAATCGCATAATGAATTCGCATCGGCGGCACACATTCGGTCGTCTTGGCGTTCATTGAGGGAGGCCTGTGTTCAGCAGTGGACGGATAAAGGCTGATGATGAAGCCCAACCCTTAAACGCAACTCAAGAAATACCTTGGCAATGCATCGCCTCCGCGCTTGTAAAAGTCCATCCGTTTTACATCACTCCTCTCGGGACAGCTGTTCAGCCTCAAAGGCTCGTCCAAATTAACCTTCCTGGAGTAGGTCTTCCTCCTCAACGCCTTGTCTCCGTCCGTGTTGGAATGTTCCTCGATACTCGGCAGTCTGGACTCAATCCCGTCTCCCGTCTCGTGTCTGACGGGTTTCTTCAAACCATAAACACTAAATGGTCTACTCGCGATGGTCTTTCGGGGACTCTGGAGTATCTTCTTGACGTCGTTTATCAGGTTATTGACTTCGGTGTTGTCTTGAGTTGGCGTTTTCGGCTTTTCGTCGGGCGGTTTCGGTTCCGTTTGCCGAAAGCGTGGTATATTCCTGGATTGCATCGCTTGGATCTGTTGCATTATTGTCTGCGCGTGCTGAACCGGCTTCGCCTCGCACTTGGCCTGGTACTCCGGCGGGGAGGACGGCCTGGGCTCCTGCGCGCTGGTCGACCACAGGTCGGTGCCGCCGGCTTGCAGCTGGTGCAGGTGTATCTTGATGTTGTACATGCCCGCCGTCGCGCCGAACGGGTCGGATTTGATCTGAGACACCACGTCCATGAACGACATCCCACACAGCTCTGCGATTTGTCGATACAACTGGAATTATAATTGTTTCTTGTTTATTTTAGCACTTCTTTGTTGTATAGAATTTATAATCAAATTCGTACGATATATTAACATATTACAAAACTGTACCTATATACCTGTACTAAATTTAAAGAAACAAAAATCAAATTATTATTCCAAATACCTAATTGATTTAATTGAGTGAATAAATATAAAAAAAAAATATTAGGTAGATTCCTAATTATTTTGTTACTAGCTGTTGCCCGCAGCTTCGCCTGCGTTAACTAAAATTTACAACGACATCTTAGCGGTATGATATAAAGCCTATAATATAGTCCTCCTTGATAAATGGGATATCTAACACTAAAAGAATCATTCAAACCTGACCAAATAGTTTTTAAGATTAGCGCGTTCAAACAAACAAAGTCTCCGGCTTTATATCTTACTAGTAGCGCCGCACGGCTTCACCCGCGTACTTCATTTACGTGGGAGTACGGGATAAATGATAGCCTATATGTTATTCTGATGTATAAGTTATGTCATTGTAAAGATTCAGTAGTTTTTACACGAAAGAGTAGGTATAAAACATCCATACTTACAAACTTTCGCGTTTATAATATTAGTAGGATAGTAATTGTTATATATAAACATAAATAAATATGGCTAGTTTAGTTTTTTGTTACAACTACCTACCTACCTACCCAAACTACCCTACACAGCCAACAACCCACCTCCCTATTGTACTTCCCGTCGACGGGCGCGAAGGGATGCGTCTTCATCCGGAGGCCGGGCCGCTTGACCCAGCGGTGGCGCGCCGCCTCCTCTATCTTCATTCTCTGCTCCACCTTCGGCTCCAGGAGGTGCTGTATAAACGTCTTGCACTCTGAAAAACAAACATTCCATTTCTTAAAAGATCTTGGAAGTTTTTGTCTGCGAATATATAATTGTCAGACGAGGCAAAATTCCACCCACTCATGCATTGCCAATCCTGAGCTGTCGGTCGACCGGTAAATCGCGATGCTGGTCAGACTGCGTGGTCAGACCTTGTTTAATGTTTTCGAGACACGTATTGGAGCCCACGCAAACGGCGAGAGCGCATCTTTCATACTGGTAAAATAAAACCTACTTTCAGCCGAACCCAAGACATCTTAACTATGTGTTATCTTACCATAATGTATTTAATGAGTACCATAACATTAATTTTATGTCAAATAATTGTTTCAGATATGAGGAAGAAACTACATAGAACTTGTGTCGCCATAATTACACAACATTCATATCTCAACAGACAATAGAAAAAACATCGTTCAATATTATTTCAATTTTGTAAAAACTTTCGCCAGTAGGAAAAAAAATGCTATTATTAAACGTTATTTTTGTAACATAATTTTGAATACAAAAAGGCGAATGAAAACATTTTTTTTTTACATTTACATGTCATGTAACACACAAACAAAAGCGTTGTAAAGTAACTTATTTAAGTCTTGGTTATTATGAAAATGTGTATTAAATAAAATATTTTGTTCATGTTGTTTCTTTCTAACCCTTTTATAGATATTAAAAAAGTTAAAGCCGTACAAAGCTAGCGATAAAGTAGTTGACATGGATCAAGCATCAAATTAATCTAATAAGCTAATATTATTACGACATTGGAACAGCGTCACAACAATATTAGAAAATAGAAACTCCAAAGTGTGACAGAGACGAAGACATTTTTTTGTCTTTGTCATAATAGAATATCAATTTTAGTTTGGCCATTTACGAGGTTGTGCCCAACCACAGATATTTGGATTAAGAATCTGTTGTTAATATTTCTATGTGCCCAACTTCACATTAATTGTAAAACGTTAGTCGAATATGCCTATATTTAATTGAATATAATTTTAATATGGAATGTTTATGAAACTTCTGGTGAAACCAGTTTGTTTTGGAAAATTACACAAGAATGGTATTACTTACATTAATATAGGCAGACAAATTCGTTTACAGGCTAGTAAAATTCATACCTGTTGAAAATGAAGCTAGAGCTGTTCTCTGCTTCCTGCCGAACCCCTTGGTGATGGCTGCTCGCAGCTGCCCCCGGGACCCGCTCTCTGGATTAGGACCGGCGAAGGGCAAGCCTCCCGTCACCATCCCGTATACTATGACACCACTGCAACATATAATGCAAGTCGCTTCATCTTGAAGAATGTATAATAGTCCTGCCTGGTCTGGCCATTCTTGCGCCCCCCAGTCTACGCCCTGTGCCTGGGCACCGGTGGCACCGCTCTATATACGGCTCTGCCTGGAGCAAGCTGTTTATTGTATTGAACGTACATGTTTAACATTATAGGCCCTTAGACCGTCTACATGTAATCGTCTGTCTTGTTCTAACTTATTCCTGATAAATCGTTACCTTAACCAAAGAATACAGACGTACATTGAAGGCCAGTTCTTATGAGCGCTTTGAGGACAAACTCTGCGACATAAACGTCCGCTTGGCGGCGTGACGAGAGGGACACCGCGATGTCCCCAGCATATGAGCCTACGAGAGCGAGCGAGTGCGAACTGGGGACTAGTCCCCGAAAAAGTCGGCACAAAAAATCATTAAGAACTGTCCTTCTATGTACGTCTGTGTTCTTTACCTTAACCTTCTGTTTTCGCTTTGCTTAAAAAAAACTTTTTTTTTATGTTACTCGAATAGGCGAACGAGCAGGCAACTTATGCAAAGGCATCAGCTTCTGGTTGACACACCAGCCCACAAGTTATATTTCTGATAGATTCGGGCTCGAGCCGCGAAAAGTGCCCGCGCTATTTTTTATCTATGCTGACTGGTGTTGATTCTGACAAAACCGCCAGATCCCACCCAGGACTAGCGATACGTCGTCAACGCATTTAGACAGCGTAAGAAGAAAAACTTATTCACGTCTCGCATAGTCTCATGCGATGATAACCCTCGATGCCACTTATTACACTGTCCGTCCTGTCGTTCTCTTACTCTGGGCAAAGAATTCAGACGTATATAGAAGGACAGTTCTTAAGGATTTATTGTGCTGATTTTATTGGTGACTAGTCCCCAGTTCGCACTCGCTGACTCTCGGAGGTTCATATACTGAGGACATCATGGTGTCCCTCTCGTTACGCCGCCAAGCGGACGTTTACATGGCAGAGTTTGTCCTCGAAGCGCTCATAACTGTCCTTCTATGTACATATGAATTCTTTGCTCTGGGAGATGACAATAATCGTCTACACCTCTCTCTCTAATATGTACTGTTTTATCTCGCTCGCGACGTCAAATCAGTGCTACTCACATGCTCCACAAGTCCACCTCGGGGCCGTACTTGTGTCCGTCGACGAACAGCTCCGGCGCTGCGTACTCGAGGGAGCCACACGGCGTCTGCAGCGTGCCCCCCGAGCACCACATGTTCGAAAGGCCGAAATCTAGAACACATCAGTGACCAGTTGATTCTAAACATATAAGTGCAAGGGTGTCGCCAGCCGATGGGTCAGGGGGGGGCAAGATGACTTTACCTACTACAATTCATACTTTTCTTATTCTCTATGAATGAGAAAAGTAGGTAGAAGTAGTAGCGCGGTTACATGTTGCTTCCCCACTCCTCCTCTTGCGCTTCAACGATAGAGTAGAGCAGGCAGAGCGTAGTTGAGCGTACGGAATATTAGGAGTGGAATTGGTGAATTCATTCGAGTTTCGACGTACGGGAAAGATTGTTCAAGGCTTGAACTTCAAGCAAATCAACTCAAAGACTTAGGACTTTGGTTGCATTATATTTGGCAACTTTTTTAGAATCTCAAGGGGGGGGGGGGCAGTTGCCCCTCCCTGCCCCCCCTTGGCGACGCCCTTGTGTAACTCCTATTTCTGACTAATATCCTTGGTGACAGGGTAGTCATATATTTCATATAGTCCTGTTTGGTCCCATTTGAAAGACAGGATTTAAACTTTAGCGACAATTAAAAACGGAAAAAATTGTAACAAAGCCATCAGCCAAATCAAATCCCGCTGGACGTAGGCTTCTCCCAAAGACCTCCACAATGACCGGTCTTTCGCCTTCTTTTCTTCTACTTTCTCGTAGGTTCACCTTGTGGGACCAAATCTGCGTCTACCGGTACGTAGTCGCCGCTTCGAAACACTTTGACCCTAGCGGCCATCGGTACTGCGAGCAATGTGCCATGTTTACGATATTAGCTATTTACCAGGGATGTTAGGGAGCTCCGTAACCGTAACCGAAACTATCGGATATCCGATATAAAATAATATCCGTAACCGTAACCGAATCCGAAAAAGTTTCGGATAATATCGGATAGGGGCGGAGACTCATTGTTACACGTTATAACAGGTTGTTTTGATCGACCGGGCAGTTTCAGTTGAAAACACTCAACATTTATCTGACTGACTTTTGTTGCTACCAAATAAAACTTATTACTACATATTTTACTTCTGAAATTCCTTAAAAATCTGATATCCGTAACCGAAATTATCGGAAACTAATGGATAATCCGAAATAATTTCATATCCGTATCCATATCCGGCATAATAATCATTTCTCTATCCGTATCCAATCCGTATCCGAAATTTCATATCCATAACATCCCTGCTATTTACCTAGTATCACCACCTAAGTTTTGAAATAAAAAGAACGAAAAAACATTAATACCAACCAACTATTTTGATGTACTGCTTCGTTGTATCTAACATTATGTTTTCCATTTTCAAATCCCTGAAAACATCAAAACATTCTTATATTCACTTACATAATAGTTTACTGAGCGTCAATTAAATATATTGCTAGTTTAATAATAATAATAATATGCTCTATTTTAAACCATAATAATCTAAACTTAGGGCTAGGATTTTACCGCTTTAAGCGGTCTCTGTCAGACAATCGCGGGTAAGAAAAATATATAATATGTACTCTCATGGGAGGAACTCTCAGGAAGACAACTCCAACGCCGGAAGGAGAGAAAGAGCCTCTGTGGTGAAAAAAAAAACACTCAAACACACACACACACCTGTGCACGACTCCCCTCGCGTGCATATGCCGCACGGCCGATACTAGCTGGGCGGCGAGGCTGCGGGCGCGGGTCTCCGGCAGCCCCCTGTTGACCCCGCGGGCTGCAAGCACCAGCGAGCAGAGGTCGCCTCCACCGGCCGCCTCCATCACCACGTACAGCCGGGGACCGTGCTGCAAGCGTTATGTAGGTATTTTTAGGGTTCATTCAACACCCTGCGGTTTCGCCCGCGCAATTCCCATGTCCCGTGGGAGTATGGAGAAAAAAAATATGCCTTTATTCCCGTAGCTTCACGATAAAAAACATTCTTAACTCTTACGCCCCCGTTTAACCTATCATGGGTTCTTAGTTCTTACTACTGAAATAATGGGTCGAAAGTTTTTTTCAAAATTAAAATTGAATGAATTGATGAAAATTTACAATTATAAAGCTTACAGATTCAAATAACACATGACATAATTTATTTATAAAAATAAATAAAATAAAATAAAAATAAAAAAGCCTTATATTTCTTACCAAATAAAAGTGTAACAATAAACATGATATTTTTAAAATTGAAAATTAAAAAGCTATCCCGGTAAGAACCCCTCGTTCTCGAAGGTGAAGGCCTCCTCTAGAGATTTCCAGGTTTCTTTGTTTTTGGCTGTCTCCATCCAGTTTTCGCCAGCCACTTTAATGATATCGTCTGCCCACCGAGCAGCTGGTCTACCTCTTTTTCTTGTGCCTGGTGGTCCTTTCCACGACGTTATTGTATAAGTCCAACGACTGTCTGTTAGTCTAGCTAGGTGACCTGCCCAGCGCCACTTAAGTTTTTTGCAATGGTAGAGAGCATCCGCAACTTTCGTTGTTTTTCTTATGTTTGAGTGCCTAATTTTTTGTATTTTTTTAATTTTCATCATGCTTCTCTCCATACTTCTTTGACAAGATCTGATTTTGGACTTAGTTCGATGTGTAAATTTCCAGGTTTGACTAGCGTAAGTTAATGAAGGTAGTATAGAGGTATCCATAACTTTTTGTTTGACAGTAATCGGCATGTTGCTCTTCATAACTTCTTTTAAGCTCCAAAATTTTTTCCAAGCGTTTGTAATTCTTCTATCTACTTCCTGTTCATTTCTCTGTTTATGAAACGAAATTTGTTTACCTAAGTAAATGTAGGTATCAACATACTCCAACACTATATTATCTATATATACTGGATGTTTAGCGGAGTTGGTCATAATGTTAGTTTTACTACGGTTCATTTCCAGGCCCACCTGTAGACTTGCGGCGTGTAAGTCGTTTATCATAGACTGTAGTTCGGCTGTACTTTCTGACATTAATACAATATCGTCGGCAAATCTCAAGTGACTTATATATCGATTATTTATATTTAAACCTACTTTATCCCAATTTAGTTGTCCAATAACTTGTTGTAGTACCGCTATGAATATTGTTGGAGAGATGGCATCTCCCTGCCTTACTCCTCTTCGTATAGGTATAGAAGGACCAGGTGTTTCAAGTCTAATTCTACTACTACAATTTCGATATAGATTTTGTAAAACTTTTATATAAGTCGAATCAATATTTTGACATTGTAAAGACTGCCAGATTGAGTGATGGTATAGAGAGTCAAAAGCTTTTCGGTAATCAATAAATGCTAGGTAGAGCGGTCTGTGAAATTCTTGATATTTATCTATGAGAGATTCAATAGAGTGGATGTGATCGACCGTAGAAAAACCTCTCCTAAAGCCAGCTTGCTCTATGGTTTGGTGCGTTTCGATGGTGTTTCTGATTCTGTTTTCTATAATTGACGAGAATAGTTTGTATATAGAAGACAGTAGACTTATTGGTCGATAGTTATTAATATCATTTGGGTCGCCTTTTTTATACAATAGGATAATATCCGACTGTGTCCATTGTCTGGGTGTAGTTGCTGATTTTAGGACCATGTTGAATAGCTGTGTTAGGGGACCCGCTAAATAGACAGCTCCTAGTTTGAGGGCTTCGTTTGTTATTCTATCGGGTCCTGGGCTTTTATCGTTCTTTAATTTGGATATGGCCTTCATTATTTCAGCTTCGTCTATATCTTGTATGTCTGTATGCGTTTCTTTTGGTGTAGTGGAGAGCTGCTCTTGGGTGTCGCACTTATAAAGATTTCTATAAAAGTTAGTTGCTACTTGGAGTATTTCACTTCTGTTGTTAGTTATGTTATTTGAGGTTTTAAGGCCTTCTATCCAAGTTTTGTGTGATCTTAATTCTCTGTAGGCTCTTTTTATGCTACCTAACTGAATCACATATTTTTCAATTGTTTTTTTACGATAAGTGGAGTAGTCATAATGTATATATTTACTTATAAGTTTGTAAAGGGCTTTTAGCTCATTTTTCATGCTTCTTGATTTTGGTTTAATTTTTTGAAGCTGTTGCCGTCTTGATATTAATTTTCTGGTGTTATCAGACAAAATATTTTTAGAATTCAAGGAACTTTTAGCTTTATTAAGGCTAATATCGATTGCTGAAACAATTTTATCGTTCATTTCTTGTACTGAGTAGTGTTGTTCCCATGAAGAAAAATGTTCCAAGTTTTCTTTAAGAGTTTCATTGTATATTTGTATTTCTTTTTCGCTTTTAGGGGTAATTTTTGGCTTACTTCCGTAATATTTTCGACTTTTCTTTGGGGACTGTAGGTTAAACGTTACTCTTACCAATCTGTGGTCGCTAGGGTATCTCAAACCAATCACTTGCACGTCTTGGGCATAATTTTGAAGGTTAGTAAGTACATAGTCTATTTCGTTTTTTATCATGCCGTTCGGTGATATCCAAGTCCATCTTCGACTATTTTTCTTTTTAAAAAAAGTATTAATTATTGCTATTTTATTTTCGCAAGCAAATCTCATGAGTCGCTCGCCTCTACTATTTCTTGTACCATAACCATATTTTCCCATTATAAGATTTTCATCTCGCTTAGGTTGGCCGATTTTGGCATTGAAGTCACCCATTACTATTGTATATTTATTTGACATTTGTATTGCTTTGTTAATAGTATAGTAAAATTGTTCTATTTCCTCTTCACTTGCTGATTCTGTCGGTGCATAACATTGTATCAAGCATATTTCCATATTGTTGACATATAACCGAAGTATAGCCACTCGTTCTGACAATCCTTTAAAACATATGATATTCTTCTTATGGCGTTTATTAACAATGAAACCTACTCCATACAGGCCTGGTGTTTGACCCATGAAGTAGAAAATAAATTCTTCATGCTCGTGTATGGAATTACCACATCGTCTTATTTCACAGAGGCCGATGACATCGTATTTGATGTCTTTTAAGGCTTCGTTTAGTTCTAAAAGACGAGAGTGGGATGATAATGTTCTGACATTGTATGTTGCCACATAGAATTTGTTTAGTTCGATGTTATTTGGGTTATGAAAAGTGTGTGTTTTCTCTAGAGGGTTCTGGTCTACATCTCCCACGGGGACCGGCCGTATTGGGAGAGACGAAGATTGAGATTGAGGGGTATGAGTTAGTTTTTTTGCGATTCTTGATGTTCATGATGTTCACGGCTCGTGGAGGGTTTTGGCGCATTATTGAATTGTGACGGACGCAAGAAGCTTGTTATATTCTGAGATTTATTTTTCTTTTGAATTTGTTTCGCCTGTTCTTCATTGTTTGGTGTTTTCCTAGTATATTCAGTCTCAGGAGACTCTGATAAAAGTCTTTTATTGGAAGCACCTTTGGGTGTATAAAATATTTCTTTTTGAGACTGGAACTTCACTATTTTATCGTGACGGAGCATTACCTTTTCCCCCGATAAACGTCTTCTTTGGAGCTCTTCTTGGAGCTCTTTGCGTTTTTGTAAGACGGCTGGCGTATAATCTTCTTTTATATACATGCCAGTATTCTCCAACGCTCTCCTTTTTTTTAGGACTTCTATTTTTCTACTTGTTGTTGTCATTGTAACTACCACTGGTCTTGTTTTTCCTTTTTCTTTTTTTCCTAGCCTGGCTACTGTTTCAATTTCAAAATTTTGGCATAAGACACCCAATTTTTCGTTTAAGACGCTTAAGATTACTCTGAGCAAGCCTTCATAATTTTTTTCTAATTCTGGAACTCCAAAAAAGATTATATTTCTTTTCCTCATCTGTTTTTCCAGAAAGTCGATAGTTTTTTGCTGAGCTTCTATTTTTTGTTCGAGCTGGTTTGTTTTTATTTCAATGTAATTAAATTTTTCATCAATATTTTTATTTATAGCCTCCTTTATATTCTCCTCCATATCTTTCATATATCGCTTTTGTTGTGTTAAATCTTGCTGGATATTATGTAAAATTTTCATTATTTCTTCCATGTTTGTTGAGATAGTGGTGTATAGAGAGACTTCTAGTGGTGGGTAGCGGAAGCAAGTAATTAGCGTGTATTGAATTTATTTTGTTGTTTTGGCTAGATGCCACTAGATGGCGCTGATATGATTTGTACACGATGACTTAGTACAAAATGTAATAAAATTTATGTAGCAAGTTGATAAAACATTTCCTTTATTCACACACTAATTTATCGTTCTTGTTTATGTACACTTATTTTCACTGCACAATGTTTATTTAGTCACTTTAAATATGCACTTTGAAAAAGTTTTATAAAGTTTTATATACGAACTATCTGGACAAATGTTATTTAATCATAAGATAAAGAATTAGTGTTTCAATTTTTAAATATTACGAAACGTTCAACGGGCAAAACATAATTTATTTATAAAGTAAAAATGTACGCGGGTAAAATCGAGGGACGCTGCCAGTTTTCAAAATAAAAGAAACGACTTTTTTCTTAAAAATGTAAAAAATATGCTTGTAAAAAAGGTAAAGCTTCGTGACCCGCGAAAAACTGCTATTACAGCTACGGAGCAGCAGCCTCGCCTGCCCTCTCCAAAACCGGCCCTAACCACTGGTGTGGTGGTACATACCATCATAGTCTCATACAGGGCAGCGATGCAGGGATGGCGCAGCTTGGCCATCAGCCGGGGCTCGCGGTGCAGGTTCCGGCGGGCGTACTCCTCCTTGATGGACGTCAGGTCGATGATTTTTATGGCCACCTGGAACAATGCGACTCATTCAAGCACTCGCCGGCGTTTATACCTATGTCCTGCTTCGTGCCACGGCTCTTCGTCACGAAATCAGGCGAGGAGGGTATGAGGGTCATAGTTCAACGACGCGCTGGCCCAATGCGGGTTGGTGAACTATAAAGACTTTAAATTTATCAAGTTTTCTCACGGTGTTCTCTTTTACTTCAAGATTTCAAGGTGGTGTAAGTGAAATTTGGCTTCTGCAGGTCAGAAATATTCCTCAGAGCACTTGCTGGGTACGCAGTAAACAAACTGCCTACCCAGCCAAATATATGAACATCCTCACCATGTTGAGATTTCAGCATATTAGTAATTTTTTTAATTAGGCCGTATTTATTCATACACTCAGTTTTCTTTTTTTTCGGTCTTTTTCGAACTTTTCGATCTTTCTCTGAAAAGGCTTAAGTGTATTTCACTTTCATGAGTGAACCAGTCGCTAAAACGAAAATACATACTTACCTACATAAAATTAAAAAAAAATACAAACATAAAAAAAACTGAGCATTTTCTTCCCCTGAGTGAGCGCTGTCTCACTCTAAAATAACATTGAGTTGAAGAATGTAGAAAGTAGGTAATTTTTAGGCTTTATCTATAGAATAGAATAGAAATCTATAGATTATTTTTACCTGTCATCATAATCATCATCAACATTTATTTACATTCTTCTTACCTACACAAAAATAATACGTTTAACTATGTATCAATCCTCAGGTTCAAAAGAAGAAAGCAGAAAAGACAAACTAGTATGTACAAAAATGAATAATTAATTCACTATACAAAATTCAGATAAAAAGATCTAATAATTGTAAATGAACAAACGCTTTGTGTATAATTTAGGCAACTAATATTTAAAGAAATAGACGCTTGTAAAGACAGTATAATCATTTACCCTAGAGTTACAATGACAATATCCAAACTGACAAACCTTCTTCCCGATGATCCTGTGCGTTGCCTCCTCCACCCTTGCGAAGTGACCCTTCCCCAGGACTTTGCCCGTCATCAGATAATTGCCTACGCTGTACACCTGGCTCCTTCTGGACATGGTAGTCGTCAATACACCATTGTGATATATATTTACAAAACGGCCCGTCGCGTCACCGCGCGTCTTTTGTTTCGACTCAAAAATGAGATCGACAGCAACTGACATTTAGATATTTATTTTTATCGTAAGTCAATTATCGCCAGTAGGCGGTACGATCGAAGACGAGAATTCTAATTAGACATAGAAATGTATTCACTAAATATTATAGAAATAATTATTAACTTTACACATAAATAGATCCTGGATTTTAGGACAGCGGATTTAAAGTTAGTGTATTATGACTGAAAAAAAATGGTAGAATAGGAGCAAAAATTCGTATAAACAAAATAAATAAGCGCATATTATAGGAATATATTTTTCTTCTCAAAGTGCCATCTTCTCTCGAAGTTCGGTGATAATTTTGGCAACTTGTATCCTTTATACCGCGGCCCTAAATAGAGAGAAACAATTATTGGCGTAGGATTTTTAGCTAAGATATTCTTTTATGCGCTTACACTGCGCTTGCTTTGTCTTGTCCTAAAATATATATAAGTTGAAGCAGCTGATATTTTGAATTATTCTGATATTCATGATAATATATATATATTTAGTACACCTCTATAAGCTCTATTACTAGAAGGTCTCTCAGCGTAGTAGACATAATTATTAGTGGTCATTTAATAAAAGATAGAAATAACATTACAAAAAGGTGTGTGTGCGCAGTGGCGTAACTATACCATCTGGGGCCTGTGGCAAATTCATCGGATGCTAGGAAAGAGATTTTTTTTTACTAAATGACGTGTAATAATAAATGTTGGGAGTTGGAATTCTCCTCCGACCGGGGGCCCCTTTTAGCTGGGGGCCCGTGGCATTTTGCCGACTTGCCACCCTGTAGTTACGCCACTGTGTGTGCGATTCACACACGATAGAAGTGAAATACACGTTAAATGCTCAAATACAAGCAAGTATTAAACAGTGTGCGATATACATACACGCCGACATTTGCTCTTTTGTATTTGTGTCTCTTTCCTGTCGTTTTTTCCGTTGCATCCGGCTTGAAATCACATCGATTCTAAAGAAGTTTCACTTCAAAATATATTTTGATTTTGCATAGTTTGTGTCAGGCCAAATTAATTTAAGCAAGAACTATTACATTATTAAATAATGTGTTTTCAGGCCCGTCTTTCCACAGTCAGATTCAAGGATCTCAATCGTCAGTTCCCCATTATCCTGATTGCTATTTCTAAATTTTCTAGAGTATAAGCCGGTCCTAGGTATAAAATACGGCTCTTATTGCTCAAAGGTCATAGGTGTGGAAAACAGAACAAACATTTTTTATTACTTAATCTAAATATTTTCAATAGTTACTAAACAAACAATCAGACTGCGTGACAAACAGAAAAAAAAATACTTTGCGAGTATAAACTACAAATAGGCTGGAAAAGGTTATTGAACCTTATAAACATAGAAACTATTAGAAACGTAGGTATACTATTTCAGTATGGACATGCATTGGAAAAAGAACCGCCAAACATTTTGTATTGTGTCGCTCATATTAAATATTCAAAGTATTTAGGCGAATCTTTTTGGACGGAATGGGACATCTGGTGATAACAGACAGCAGTTATTTTACGAAATACGGCAGTTTTTTCCTTTGACTTTTGGCACTGCTGCTACTCCCAGGTGTTTGTGGATTCACCCTAAATCTGCAGCTGTTCCCATGATGTGGTTGATAATTATGATCTTATTATTCACATTTATTATGTGCAAATTACATTTAGCACGAAATGCTATGTAAATATTTAATTGTTAAGTTAGTTCATCAATATGTTAATAGATGGCGCTACTTTATATCAATAAGGTTTTTTACTGTTCAAAAAGTTACAATAATTACATTAAATTATATTATTTTTTGGTACGGAATTAAAACCATGACACAATCTACATTCTACAGAATTCTTAAATATCAACAAACTAGCAGATGGCCATATTATTTTTTCATAATTTTAGGATGCGCATATTATAATAGCATCAGTGATCATTGTTTAAATAAACACTCAATTTTAATTTAAAAAAAATAATTTAAAAAAACTTTTATTATTAACGGGTTTGCAGTATTTTGTTCTGTCTCATCTGTAGTACAATCGATGTTGTCATAACTAAACATATTTATCAGGGTTAACTTTAGCTTTACCCTTCGTAATCAAAACTTTATATCAGCTATATTTGTATAAATCTTGGGAATGTCAAATGTCCCCATTGCAATAATTGTAGTAAACACCATGGGTACTTATGTATTCGTACAATAAAAACTTAATTTGTCAGAATCCAAGTAAATCTTTTCGTCCTTGTACATCCAAATTGTGAATATTTACCGTATGTATTTCCCAAGTTAACAGCAACACAATCTTTGTATAAATATTTACTCTAAACAATGAGCTCAAAACAGTCAAGTATAAATAAACATTAACTTTAAGTGTTCTGCTTAAAAAAACATAAAATACTTAAGAAGCATAGAGTGTCGATATGAGTGTTGTATTTCATAAAGACTGATGACCAGACTTCTCTAGCCTGATTAGCATATTATAAAACTAAATTAAATTTAAAGATGTATATTGTAGCTCCTGTACTGTAATTGACGTGACTACCAACAGCCAGAAAGCCGCACAACCGGAGGTTACGCCGTGCGGTGCCAAATGAAGAATGGACCACCGGAAACCGCGACAGCGTAGCTGTCACTTTACGTTGGTATTAGGAGGGCAAGACAGCATTGCACTACCTCTTATTTTACTAGCTTCATTTCAGTCTCTACCCCCCAGGCACCAAGTTTATCTGCTAATTCTCTATGTATAATAAATAAATAAAAAAGCCTTTTATTTCTTACAGATTATAAAGCAAAAAGAAAAGAGGTTAAAAGTTAAATTTTAAATAATTTTAATTTTAATAATAAATAAAAATTAGTAATATTTTTTTGTTAGTTCTATATTATTGTTGTTATTTTATTCATTGGTCTGTAAGAACTCCTCTGTAGGTGAAGGCCTCCTCCAAAGATAGCCAATTCTCTCTAGATTGGGCTGCTTAAACCCAGCTGGGCCAGCTGTTTTTTTGATGTCATCTTCCCAGCTAGCTACAGGTCTACCTCTCTTTCTTTTCGTTATTCTCGAAGTCACTACTTCATAATAATTATGACACACCACGAAGAGAAATATCTCTCAGAGACACACTGATTACAAGTCATGATGATTATTATTATTAGCTTTATAAATATCACACGGATCTCTATTTTACATAATTATGGTACAGTCATTACAGGAAACACGGATTATATAAAAAACATGGCTAATGTTCTACACCGTTGAGTGTGGACGAGACAAAAGAACGAACGCGCCATGAACATCCACGGCTGTCTAGTTTTTACGGTGATACTCTGTCAAGTATACGGTGAATTCAGTTTCAGAAGACTTACAAATGGACTGATAGAGAATCCAGTGATCCAACTAGCGACTCAAGCATCTGGCGAAGTTGTAGCCAACACGTTGAATGTGTTTTCTGCGATACCGAACATGGTAGCAAGCTTAATCGGGGTATACCATATACCAACAATTGAAAACAATTATAATATTCCAGAAATTACCGATAACTTCGTCTCAGAATATAACAATGGACTGACCAATGAAGATGCCAAATTAAGTATCACGGACTTGATTGTAAAATATGGATTCCCGCTTGAAATTCACAAAGTCGAAACTCAAGATGGCTACGTTTTATCCTTGTTCAGGATCCCAGGTAACGGCTCTGCGGTGTTCCTCATGCATGGTTTGCTTGGAAGCGCTGATGATTATGTAATAGCTGGACCGGAATCCGGCCTCGCTTACCTCCTGGCCCGAGATGGCTATGACGTTTGGATGGGCAACGCTCGTGGCAACAAGCACTCTAGAATCCACAAACATCTAAATCCATCGCAAAAGGAATTCTGGAATTTCTCTTGGCACGAAATCGGAATTTTCGATCTTCCAGCCATGATCGATTTCGTTTTGGAAAAGACGGAGCGTCAAACGTTAAAGTATGTCGGTCATTCGCAAGGTACGACTTCCTTTTTTGTACTGGCCTCAGAGCGTCCTGAATACAACGAAAAAATATCTGTAATGGCCGCTCTGTCCCCAGTTGCTTTTATGTCCAATGTGAAGTCTCCTGTAATAAGACTGCTGGCTCCAAGCAGCCCCTTGATAGAGAGCGCCCTTAAAGTTTTAGGGGCTCACGAATTTTTACCCGACAATTTACTTGTTAAAAACGTGAAGAAGGCTATTTGTGGAATTGGCGTAGTAGCTGAGATTGTGTGCAGTAACGTTGTCTTTCTCGTCGTCGGATTCGATGTTGCCCAGCTCAATGTAACCAATCTCCCAGTTTTCTTCAGCCATTTACCTTCGGGGGCATCCACGAAGCAATTAACACATTACAGTCAGGGTATAATATCGGGAGAATTCGCCAAATTCGACTACGGGTCTAGTACCAACGAAAAAGTATACGGATCAAAGTCTGCGCCAAAATATGATCTGGGTGCGGTGAGCGCTCCTGTAGCGTTGTTCTTCAGTGACGGCGATTGGTTGGCACAGCCCACAGATGTTAAAAAACTGTCGGGGAAATTGAAAAACGTCATAGAAGCGTATAAGGTGCCGATCGCCAACTTCAATCATTTGGATTTTCTACTAGCGAAGGACTTCAAAACGATAATCTATAAAAGGTTGCAATATATTTTGAGACTTTTTTAAATTGATATGAAATAAACATAGTCGACTAATTGTGTGTTTATCTTATTTGTTTAAGCTCAATTTCACTTCTACTGAGTTTATTTCGCCGGTTCCTCTCAGTGGCCTTGGAAGCGGAGGTATACTCGATTGATATTAAAAAAAAATGTTGCTACTATGTTGATATTATTTTCTAGTGAGTATATTTTAAATTAAAAGACCCTCATATTTTTGTAATCAACACGATATCATCATCATCATCAGCCAACCTTCCACCCCTGAACATAGGCCTGGCTCAATATACGCCAAGACAACAGGTTCACTGCACGGAGACCGTCAATCAATACGAAATGATAATGTTATATCAAAGTATTATTTTGGCAATCTGTTGCTTACCTCCCATTTTTTATTTATTACTAGCTGTTTCCCGCGGCTTCGTCCGCGAAAGCAAAAAAATCCTTTCGTTTCTTTTGATTATGATGTTCGGCTGAGTAGTTTTCGCGTGAAAGCCTAACGAACATTCCTACTTTTGCATTTATTTTAGTAAGGATTCTTCTCTATGTATATAAATTAGTTATGAATTGAAAATTACGACAAGTTAATAAGCACCGCATCCGCTCCCGTCAAAACATCCATACATTCTTACTTACTAGATAATCCCACGAATATTATAAACGCGAAAGTTTGTAAGTATGGATGATTGTTACTCTTTTACTTAAAAACTACTGAATGGACTTTGATGAAACTTTACAATAATATAGCTATAGCTATAGCTATATTTTATTATCGTAGTTCCACGGGGATTCGTGGGGACGCGGTTCCACCCGCGTACTTCCAAGTACGCGGGTGGAACCGCGGGGCGCTGCTAGTAATAATATTCTTCAACTTTTCCGTTTATAATATGAGTAGGATAATCGCTGAGATTCTGATAACTGTCTCATGTATCTCCTGCTGGGCGAGATTTCCTGCTCGAATTGAGGATGGTAATGGACGATAGTTCACCGATGCGCTGGCCAAGTGCGGGTTGGTGAATTGGTGGCTCCTCAAGATGTTTTCTTTCACCGGTGAGCGAGCGATTCTCGTGTTTAGGGTGCAAGTAGAAATTTAGAAAAACCCATTTCAAGACATCACAGGGGTCAGAGTCGATACCAGACCTCTGACTTACCAGGCCGTGCCCGCCCTCACTGGACCATCGTCGCTTTATCTGTTATCCCAAAAGTTTGTCTTTTCAAGCTAGTTGCATAAGGAAATTGGCAGATGAGCCTGATAGTAAGTGTTCAGTGTCAGCCGTGATGAGAACTTTGTCAGCCGTCTGACCCCAGTTCTGACTTTTTTTGGCATAGGAGGGCAAACGAACAGACGAAGCCTTTTGGCGACTATAGACGCCCATTAACATCCACACAACCAGAGGTTATGCAGATGCGTTGCCCTCCTTTTCCCTATACTCCCAATGGGCCATCGGAAACTCACAAACCGCAAGAAACGCGACATAATAGCTGTCACTTCACGCCGATTTCATGTGAGCGAGAGGTACCACCCCGGTCGTGACGGCCCAATTCGGCTGCAAAAGCACCATGGCCAATACCGTCTTTACCATAAGGGCACACGGGGCCAGTGCCCGGGGCCCCCTGAGAATGGGGGCCCCAAAGGACCTACAAATTCTTTCACACATTTACTCTCAAAACATTTTTGTCGGGCACATTACACTTTTTTTACAAATCAGTAATCTTATCAGAAGTATTTACAACTAAGAAGGTATTTACTTTACCATAAGATATAAAGCAGAAGAGTTTGTTTGTTTGAACGCGCTTATCATAAAAAATATTGGTCAGTTTTAAACGAACCTGCGGGCAGCTGCTAGTCTATAATAAATGGTCATAGGTACCTAATGTACGTCTTATTAAAAATGTTATTATAGTTCCCTTTTTTAGTTTCCAAAAGGGGCCCACAATCTAGTGTGCCCAAGGGCCCCAGCCTAGTTTAAGACGGCCTTGAGCATGGCACTAACTCTAAAAAGGAGCATGGCACTACCTCACAGACATAGCAACCTAGGTTATGTGGTCTGTGCACTACCTCCTTTAAGCAGCATGGCACTCGCTCTTAATCGCATCATATGGCTCTACCTCTTAGCAAATCAGACATGTTAATCAGAATCAGACTGTTTCCTTACGATTCTTTTATACACCTCTGAGCTAAAGATGTTGACATACATCCTCATCACCATCATCATGATCAGCCTCTCCGCCCACTGCTGAACATAGACCTCCCTCAGAGAACTAAAGTTACCGATATCACGCGAAGAATAAGCTGGTTGAAGTGGGCTGGTCACACTCAGGAGAACGGATGGCCGATGGGCCAATATGGTCAAAGTGTGGAGATTGAGTTTAGGTAGACGATGTGTTGGTCGGCCATTAACCTATATTTGTAAACGATATTTATAAAAGAGGAACCCAACAGAGTTTCTTGCTAGATTCTTCTCATATACTATACTAGTATAATAGTATTTCTTGTAAATTTGTAATAGAATATTTGAAAAGATTATTTCCACTGAGTTTGTTTCGCCGGTTCTTCTCAGTGGACTTGCTTTAGAACCGGTGGTAGACTCAATTGACGTTCAAAAAGATACATTGATGATACTATTTTGAGTAAAAAAATGACTTTGAACCAGTCCCACGGAGATCGCTCCGTGCAGTAGCCGGTCCGTGTTGGATGCGAGTGTCAAGGGATCGATCGTCTTAGCGTTCATCAAAGGGGAACCTATGTGTATTTGCATATGAACTATTTTGATTTTTATTTCGCATGATAAAGGGCTGATGGTGATAAAGGCTGTTTGGTCTGATATGATAATTTAAAAGCAATTTTAAAGCAATTTTCGATATGTCAATGCTTGTGGGAAGGTTTTTTACGCGTAGGTACAGTGAATTTTCATAATCGTCAAAAATTGCTTACAAAATGTTCAAATCACTTAAATGGCAATATTGCTGGACTTTGTTTTGTGCTTGGTGTTATTATTAACGTGTAATAGTTTTAGGGTACCTTCGAATATTCTACACTAGCTGTTGTCCGCGGTTTCACTCAGCTAACTCAAATTCACAGCTTTACTAGGCCGATAATATTTTTATAGTCACTGAGTGATAACAGAATTATAAATAAAAATTCAAGGCTACTTGATATGCGATACCATAGTTTTAAATTTACATGTATAAAAAAATGTATTAACCCTAATTATGTCCCACTGCTGGGCACGAGTCTCCTCCTCGAAATCAGACGAGGAAGGTAATGAGTAATGAGCCATAGTTCACCGATGCACTGGCCCAGTGCGTGTTGGTGAACTTCACACACCTTCAAAGACTTTCAATCTCATCAGGCATGCAGGTTTCCTCACGATGTTTTCCTTCACAAGGAGACTAGACTTTGACTGAATACTACGCAGCAGTCGGAGGTTCGAAACCTGTCAAGTATAGATAATTTATATGATGAATATCTTAAATTTATTCCGCCCCTAATATCCATAACGCAAGTTCTTACGATTTTACCACATTTTAACCCATTAAGTTATGTGTTTGTTGAATAATAGTTTTTTATTTTTATTTAAATGATATAAAAAAAATATTTATTTCGTAAATTAGTCACGGAACCCTGAAATAGAATTCGCGCAAAATCACCAAATTTATTATAGTAAAAATAAAATAATAGCGCTCATTTATGTTTTTGTTGTTCAGCATGTTTCAGTTGTTTATCTTTAACTTGCGCTGTCTGCGTTCTATATTTACGTAACAGAAACAAATGTCTTTAACCAACTTTTACAAAAGGATGTAAAACGTTTGATTATTTATTTTTTCTTTAGGAATCTCTGTTTCCAATTGCTGCTCATGCTAAGTCTATTACCATTCGTATTTTTCTCATTTACGAGAAATAAATGCCGGTAGCATGCATGGCTCCGAGCTATGGTTTATATTTGACTTTGTCAACTAAATATAAAAAAATACCCCACCCAGTAACGAAGCAGTTGAAAGACTTTCCTCATAATTACATAGTTTATACATCAGATTAACACATAAGTTATAATTCATCCCATAATATAGACTTATCTCCCGCTAAGATGCCGTTTTAAATCTTAGTTAACGCAGACGAAGCTGCAGGCAACAGTAAGTAAGATATAATAATCGATTGTGAGAGTACATCTCTCCATCCTAGACTTACGATGGTCTGGGTGATATGAACTCGGCCTCTTGCGCCAGCCTCTTATGAAACGGGATGGAGGCCTAAATACACTAAAATTCAGAACGGTTTGATTCTTCTGGCAGAGCCGTAAATAGGGCGGTGCCACCGGTGCCCAGGCACAGGGCGTACTCAGACCAGGCAGGACTATTATTTTTTTCAGTTTGCTAAGGGCGCTGTTATAGAAGCTCGCACAGGGCGCAAAAAAGGCTATTTACGGCTCTGTCTTCTGGCCCCATCTATAGAGAGACAAAGTAAGAGTAGACCTCGATCTTCTAGCTCATGGGTCTAAGCTAGAAGCCTAAATTTAAATTATTTATCTAATATATAAAATTTCCCTGTCACAATGTTAGTTACCGTACTCCTCCGAAACGGCTTAACCGATCTTTATGAAATTTTATATGCATATTCAGTAGGTCTGAAAATCGGCCAACATCTATTTTTCATACCCCTAAGTGATAGGGGTTGTTCACCCTTAAAATTTTTTTGTTAATTTTTGGACGAATTTTTTTGTTTTTATTTTTTTATGATACAACATACAAAAATACACACAACCCTAAATTTTCACCCCTCTACGATCAACCTCTATTTTTTAATAGCGATTTTAGCAGAACGAAGTCTGTCGGGACAGCTAGTTATTATTATAAAAATCTCAGCACTAAAAAATATATAACGTTAAATTTCACCCCTCTACGACCAATCCCTATTTTATAACAGCTATAATAGTACTTTTGGAAAAACAAAGTCTGTTGGGACAGCTATTGCTATTATAATAATAATAAATCATTATTTCAGAAAAAGGCTTTGATATAAATTTTGTTAGCCTAATTATCGCGGTATTAATTGCGGTAACATAAAATCTATTTATTAAATTCTTACATCATCATCATCATCATCATAATCGTTATCAGCTTTTATTAGTTCTTGTATATTTTATTATGATACACTAATACCCCCTGATTTCAAGAAGACCCTTACCCAGAAGTGGGACATATAAGGGCTGATATTATTATTATTTTTGACGGCAGATTGATCGAGTGCTCGCTTCTAAACGTTATGACAGCGGTAGTGAATTCGAATCCCGCGCAGAAAAATCGTATGATGAATATAGATGTATGCGCCAGATCAAGAGTCTGCATCATCATCATCATCAGCCTTTATCCGTCCACTGCTGAACATAGGCCTCCCTCAATGAACGCCAAAATTTTCTTAAATTTATTTCTATTCCTAGTAAAGGGTCTTACTAACTTACCACGGACTGGGTTAACATGATACCATGGTTGTCGAATAATATTGTGTATTGAGTAATTTCTGAAAATAATATTTAAATGTCACAAGATTTTTAAGTAAGTATTAAGTATCCCGTTATAAATAGTTTTAATAATGAAAATAACTATGTTTATTTAAACTCAAATATTTTTATATTCATTACAAATACATTGATATTATTACATACCTTTCTTGAAAAATAATTTATATATTCGTCATATTTTTTTTATTCTCAATAGAAATAAAAAATGTTGTTTAACATATTATAATAAACTTTTATATTATTTAATCTAAAGATTATAGAGACTAGCGAAAACTGTTGAGCTTGCGTTAAACTACATATAAATACTCGGCACTGGCTGGTAACGGCACAATCGGCCACCAACATGAGGGCTGCTCTCGTGCTCCTGTGCCTCGCTCTCAGCCGCGATGCCTCCGCCAACATCTTCAGGACGCAGTACCTGCCCCAGATGGATCTGATTGTCCAGCCCCGGGATTACATTGGACAATACCAGCAGATCCGACAGCTGGCGCGCCATTCCTCGGAATCCAGCAGCGAAGAGTCCAGACAGTCTGAAACCCAAGGTCAAAATTGGGACTCGCCTTTGTACTCTGAAGTTGGATACAGGAAACCAGTGAAAGACAATGTGATATCCTGGCAAGGAGTACGATTCCCTTCCGCCAACGCTGTCTACTCCAATGAAGACACCGAACACATCTTCGATGAAGCCTTCAAGACCATGAACCACGTCAGCGAAGAGACCAAGAGGAAGATCCACGAAGTCTTCTCTTCGTCTCACGAGACCGCAGAAGACGCGACGTTCAACGCCACACAGTTGCTGCAGAAATATAACTATGGAGTGGAAGAGCATGTTGTCTTTACCGATGATGGCTACTACCTGACCCTCTTCCGTATAAGCAAGAAGCAAGAAAGCGACATCGGCTCTGACGCACGCCCAGTTGTCCTCCTCGTCCACGGCTTGCTCGGAAGCGCTGACGACTGGCTCCTGATGGGTCCGGGCAAGTCACTCGCCTACCAAATGGTTGACGCCGGCTTCGACGTTTGGCTCGGCAACGTCCGCGGCAGCAAGTACTCCCGCCGCCACGCCAGCAAACATCCCGCTCAATCCGACTTCTGGCAGTTCAGCATCGATGAAATCGCCGCCCACGATTTGCCCGCAATGATTGACTACACTCTCCGAGTTACCCAGCAGCCCAAGTTGTACTACGTCGGTCATTCTCAAGCCACCACTGCTTTCTTCGCCATGGCGTCCACACTCCCTGAGTACAGACAGAAGGTCGCCCTGATGCACGCGCTGTCTCCGATGGTCTACATGTCTCACGTCCGCAGTCCTTTGTTCAAAATGATTTCACCCAAGAGCCGTTATTACGAGGCTGTCCACCATGAACTTGGACACGGAGAGTTCCAGCCAAGCAAGAAATTCATCCGAGAAGTTGGTGGTAAAATGTGCCAAGACGTCATCGGCTGTGAGCACGTATGCTCCAACGTCAACTTCATCATCTCCGGAGTGGACGCTGCTGCCATGGACATAAACCTGGTGCCAGTCATCACCAGACATTTGCCAGCTGGTGCTTCCACCAGGCACATCAAACATTACGGCCAGGCGCGCGCTGCTGATCAGCTAAGGAAGTACGACTACGGCTCACGCATCAACCAGAAGGTATACGGCCAGCCCCAGCCTCCTAAGTACGATATGACTGAGGTCCATGTCCCAGTAGCTCTCTACTACAGCGAGGAAGACTGGCTGGCTCATCCCAAGGACGTGGAGAGGCTGCACAGCGAGCTCCCCGACGTCAGAGACTACTACATGGTTCCAGAACAACACTTCAGCCACATGGACTTCCAATACTCGAAGAAGGCTCCAACAGTTATCAACCAAAGAGTTATCGATTCTATCTCCAAATCTTACAACAGTCTGTCTATGGTACTGAACTAATGCGTAATAATTGTTGATAGGTGTATTTAAAAAATGTATAGTTGTCTATGGTGTTTAGAATGTGTAAAGTTTTATTTATAGTCCGTCCAATAATATTATATATGTCGGCGAAAATGTGTTAAGTTTATGAAATAAAAATAATTACTCATTATATGTTATGTTTAATTTTGAATAACCTTTTTAGTGTGATATAATCATTACTACTTCAAACCAATCATCATCAAATTAGATCAGAGTACACTGATGTTAAAGTCATTAATTAGTCAATCAAAGATAATAAAGTTTGAAAAGTAAAGAAATTGACGAGTAAGATGTGAATAAAAGGCATCTGCCTTTTACCACAGTGTAGATAAATTGATAGATTGCTTTTACTATCATTGTTATCATAATCAATATCGACGACCTGTGTGGAACAATGGTTAGTGCGTTGGCAAGATTAAGTCGGAGGTAGCGGGTTCGAATCCTGAAAAGAATCAAAAAAGTTTCTGAGTTCCTGTTGTTTTCTTTTTTTTTCGAAAGGTTTAGACTTTTAGGTCTCGTGGCCTTTAAGCTCGATAAGTAGGTGGGCAGATGGCTCACCTAAAAATTCTGTGTTCCATTGTCATGGATGTGTATTATATAATACTAGCTGTTGCCCGCAGCTTCGCCTGCGTTAACTAAGATTTACAACGGGATCTTAGTACGCGAAATAACATTTTTTACACCTTGTGTCCGAAAAACCAAAATATCTTACGGAACCCTATTTTTATCAGAATAAAATTTAGCCTATGTTACTCGTGGATAATGTAGCTTCCGAATGGTGAATTTTTGAAATGGGTCCAGTACTTTTTGAGCCTATTCATTACAACCAAACAAACAAACAAAAATTTCCTCTTTATAATATTAGTGTAGATTAGCTGTTGCCCGCGGCTTCGTCCGCGTTAACTAAAAAAGTTATTTTACTTATGTGTCCTATGTTACTTTTAGTACATCCGGACTCAGACTCTAGAGCCTAGACCATCGTCAATTACTTTTTAATTTCATCATCATGATCATCATCAGACATCAGCAATTATCCGTTCACTGCTGAACATAGGCCTCGCTCAATGAACGCTAAGACGACCGATCCCTTGCCACTCGCATCCAACACGGACCGGCTCGGAGGTCGTCTTCCTCCGGGGATCTTCTATACGGGGACATGACTTGAATTTTGTACCTTACCTTATCATCATCATCATCATCACCAGCCTTTATCCGTCCACTGTCCATACTCAGAACATTGAACGCCAAGACGACCACGCATCCAACACCGACCGGCCACTGCACGGAGATCGTCTTACACTTGGCATAGTCAAGGATTACATTACACTCATGATCGACGTTGGACACTTACTAGCGGGAGAGCTGAAAATCTGAAATACTATACTTATCTCAATTTGCCAATTTGAATGTTTCTTGTTTGGTTGTCACGCTCATTTTCAAAATGCCTGCCTGTCGGATGAAAAAATATTTTATCACTTGATAACACATTGAGGAAGTTTATACACTATTAGTAGTCTCCCGTAGTTCTTGTCTATATATATATATATATATATATATATATATATATATATATATATATATATATATATATATACTAGCTGTCCCGACAGACTTCGTTCTGCTAAAATCGCTATAAAAAAATAGGGGTTGGTGATAAAAAAGTAAAAATTTAGGGTTGTATGTATTTTTCAATGCCACATTATAAAAAAATAAAAACAAAAAATTTCGTCCAAAAATTAACAAAAAAATTTTAAGGGTGAACAACCCCTATCACTTAGGGGTATGAAAAATAGATGTTGGCCGATTCTCAGACCTACTGAATATGCATATAAAATTTCATAAAGATCGGTCAAGCCGTTTCGGAGGAGTACGGTAACTAACATTGTGACAGGGAAATTTTATATATTAGATATATATATATATATTTCTTTTACGCCTGGAAATGTGCTGAGGCATCCCGCTGGGGAGTGGGTTCCCCCAGGCGCGTATGTGGGCCCAAAAGATGGTAAGTGGACGCCGGCAAGTACCACCAATACCGCCTATGGTGAGGTGCCCCGGATCTGCTAGCAACAGGGCACCTCGACAGTAAGTCAGCCTCTCAAGGGACTGACACCACCTCCACAGAGGGGTTGTCCCGAACCACAGAACAATCTCTTCAAACGTCGGGACAGTACAATGAGGTGAGGTTACCGTCCTCACCCCTGGCAAGGGGTCTAAGTTTTTTTTTCGAAAGGCCTTTTCTTTTAAGTCTAAAGGACTTTTAGGCCTGTCAATCGCCTGGCCTTAAAATCAATAAGTAGGTGAGCAGATGGCTCACCTAGTAAAATTCGAAAGGGGGGCGCCCCCCTCCGTGCCCCGCAGGGGGCGCGGTATATCGCGCCCGCTACTCTGGAGAGTAGATGTTTGGTTAGTCAAACCCAATACGGTCGACGAGTCATTAGCGGATGAAGTTAAACTATTAGTCTAAGTAGTAAACTATTTTTTGATTAGCAACGGCGTCTTAGCTATATTATATAATATAGCTGGGGGATGATATATAATATAATGGGCTATCCAAAGCTAAAAGAATCTTTCAAATACTTCCTGAGTTTAGCGTGTCGTGTGATGACAAACAAACTCCTCAGCTTTATATATTAGTAATAGCTGCCTCGACAGACTTCGTCCTATCAAAAGTACTAATGTCTAACTGTCAAAACAGGGGTTGATTGTAGAAGGGTGAAAATTTAAAGTTGTGTGTACTTTTTAATGCCACATCATGAAAAAAAAATTGGGGTGGGTCACCCTTATCTTATGAATAGGGGCTGATGATGAATTCTTTAATGTTGGATAGACAAACTAATCAATGTAGGAATATGAAGCTGCCTTCAAATAATCGAATGAGCGTTATCAAGGCAAAACACTGTAACTCGAGTTAGTGAGTTGGCTTTAAGCGTCGGAGCTGGGCTTCACCTGGCTGCTGTCTTTTTTCTTGGCTTTTGTTAGTCACTGCAATCCTGCTTTGAACGGGAAGGGAAACTGGAATATTTCCTACTCCTCCTGAATTCTTGTGATTAATTTCGTTGCGGGTCCCAAGGCAGGATTAACGTATCCCCCGGGCTCCTGGAGATCGTATCAAAGGGTCATTTGGTGGTTGCTGCTGTCAGCTATACGGGAGTTGCAGCGGTGGGAACGGGTGGTGGGCCAGGCAGCAGGCCCAATTTAAAAAAAAGGAAAAACTGACAGACGTGACACCTGATGGGAAGTGGTTGACGTCGCTCATTAGCATTAATTATCTGAGAATAGCCCAGGCATCTCATATATATTTCCCCACCATGGTTCAAGCCTTGTCGTGGCGGTGAGGCTCAGTAGCCCAGGGTGACCCCAACACCTTGGGCGAAGCGAATTGAGCCGACGCGAGGGGGCTCTTTGTACCCGTCCTATAAGAAGAGGGGACAACAGAGCAGGGGGCAAGGGGTAAGGATAGGAATCTCGTTGGGAGTGGTTGTTCTGTGGTGCGGGGCAACCGCTCTGTGGAGGTGGTGTCAGTCCCCTGAGGGACTGACTAGCTGTCGAGGTGCCCTGTTGCTTGTAGGTCCAGGGCACCTTACCAAAGGCGGCAGTGGTTGCACTCGCCGGGTTTTAGTGGGTAGAGCTGCGTCCACTTGCCAGCTTTCGGGCGCAGCGAGTCCCGCATACCCGCCTGGGGAGACCCACTCCCCAGCGGGATGCGTCAGTGCATTTCCCGGCGAAAAAGAAAAAAAGAAGGTATCTCATATAAGTGTTGCCTATCTTAAGATTTAAGATGTTAAGTCTCTATGTCAGTAAATACACTGCCTGTCCTGCCTTTTACTGCGAAACACAGCAAAGCTGTTTGACGGGAGAAATAAGAAATATGGTGGAACTGGTATCCATGAAGCCGGGAGCGAGGCACAGCGCTCCCTCCCACCGGTAAACGAAAGATGATTTTTTTATCATCATCATCCGTCAGCCTTTATCCCTCCACTGCTGAGCATAGGCCTCCCTCAATGAACGCCAAGACGACCGATCCCCGCCACTCGCATCCAACGTGGAAGGATTTATTTATAGAAAAGATTTTTTAGAGTTATTTATGAGTTATTAACATCAAAATATTCATATATCATATTTACATAATATGTAATTGTATTTTTTTATTTAAAAATGTAACATAAAAATTATTTTTCATATAAGGTTTTAAATGAACTTGGTTACATTCATTAGGTACTAAAATTATTGAAAACGGGATATTCAATATTATTATTTCAGTCAGTCTAGAACAAGTCACATTAAAAATATGGTAAATATCATGTTTTAATTGATTTTAGTAAGTATTTTCATTATTGTTATTATCATATTTTCTTGAATAGGTACAGCCAAATAAACTTTGTACCGCTACAAGTGATGACCTCAATTCGCGCTATAACAGTTTTACAAAAATGCATACATAGATTTAAAACCTGTGCCAAGCGCGAGCATTCTTCACACTCTACGTGGTTCTTTTACTATTTTGATTGTATGGAAAGGAACAGGCTTGCCCATCACTATAATATGGTTGGTTTTATGACCAGTCAGAAATTAGAATGATTTTAAACAAGTTATCTTTGGCTTTTAATATAAGAAATTAAAACTGATACAACACTTGGGTTGAGGATAGAGAGATGAGCTCTATTGATATCCTACTTATGTAGTGTAGTGTAGTATCCTAAATATGTAGTGCAGATATTTGAAATAAGTTCTTTCCTTTCTTAAAATTTCTATAGTGGTCACCATAGAAATCTAAATAACACGGTAATAGAAGTGGTAAGTGTAAGTCGCTAACAGAACTTTGCCATAGCAAGTGAAGTTAAAAATTTGTGTTTTTCAGCATATCACAATGTAAAATTCGTCTACAACGTATAATTAAAGAAAGAAAGAAAAATATTTTTACTGTTCACAACAACATAATAATATTATATCAAGACAGAATAATTAATAAAAACTAAATTATAACAGACACACTTATAAAAATTCTTAGATGAGCCAGCTACTTCATCTACCTTACCACAGTATTACAGAAATATTGTAATACTGTGACCTTACCGATAACGCTTAAATGCCAACAGGCCAAAAGCATAGACCTATTCGAAAAAAAAACTACCATATTTTCAAATATAATTACGGAACCCAAAAAATATCTGTTTAACCAAAAAGCGTGTAACTTATTAATTGTGTCACACGTTCATGTCTTCTATATCTATATGATGTAATTATAAAAATTGTCTGTTTGTTTGTAGTTTCTCTGAAACTATGAAACCGATGTTTTAATTGACCTTTTAGATGCTGAAAGTTATTAAGGCCATTATTTTAATAATAATATATACAATGAGGCAAAATTATTTATGATTATTTTATTTCGGAATTATAAGATTATGCTTTCTTCTAACTGCCACTGTAAAATGTTGATGCCCTGCTGGTCGTGTGGTCAGACTGTTGGACTCTTTGCTGCGGTCGCGGGCTCATACCCCGCCAAGTGCTGATAATTTGTATGATGAATATGAATAAGTCATCACAACACGTGTATTTAATGTGTATAAATATTCATTATCATCATAATCATCATCCTGCTGAACACAGGCCACGCTCAATGAACGTCAAGAAGACCGTTCCCTTGATACTCGCATTCAACGTATAAATATTACTTTTTGATACTTATTTACGTTCTATTTATTACATTATTATATTTCCGTTTCTATCCGTGACATCTTTTATCCTTCTTGTTACAGAACTATTTCAGTAGTATTATGTGCTCGTTTTCGAATCTATAAAGCGGAATCCGCGGTGATAATACGAATTTGACAAATTTGGATTCTTTAAAACTCGACTCTCTATTTATATGAATAAAGTTCGCTTTGGAAGTGACGTCAAGTGAGCTCTATCACTCAGGTGAAGCTCGATATCGAAATGGTTTTTTACAGAATAGCCCTACTGTTCTTACGAACTTACCACGAGGATATGTTAATGTGGTGTGAATTACAACATTTAAAAATAAAAATGATGACAAACGATCAAGTAATATAGGTACCACATGTGGTAGGCTTGGTTGGGCGAAAGCAGTAGATCAGCATCAGCAACACCATGGTCTGCTGACCAGGTATTCATTAAGGCGTAGGCCCATAGAAATATTAGGAACATTATTATTTCATATATCTGTGCGTAGGCCCATAGGCCCATAATCAGATATCCAGAGGGGAATAGTGATATTATATATAGATATAATAGGAAAATGATTTTGATGATAAGCACCGCTCAAAACCCCAACGTACTTGTATGTTGTAACTAGCGCAAAATAAACACTTAAACTTATGCAAAAACAAGTAAAGTTGAACAATCCAAGTAGTATGATAATGCTCGGTAAATGCTGAGTTGCGTGTTAACCGTTGTATATAAACTCATTAACGAGCGATCCAACCACAATCACCAATATGAGGACTGCAACCATCCTCCTGTGTCTGGCGCTGGCTCGCGACTCCACCGCCGGGATACTGAAACCCCACTGGCAGGCCGGTCTCACGCCCCAGCAGCAAGACTACATCCGCCAGTATGAACAGGAAATCTGGACGATGGTTCCACGCGCTCCTAAGTCTTCTTCACAATCGCATGAAACCAACGAAGACACGTCCAACAGCAACGAAATCAAACCTCAAATGGACAGATGGAACAAACACATCGACGGAAAAAACTACCAAATAACCACCACAGATCTGACTGCTTTACAAGAAGTGCTGACATCGGACCCGGCAGTATCACGACTAGATCCCGAACACATCTTCGAAGACGCCCTCGAGATCATGCAACACGTCAGCCAAGAAGACAAGGAGCGCATCCGTGAAGCTTTCACTCATGAAAACAAAGGAGTTTCAGAGATGAACGCAACACAAATGATCGAAAGGAGCCAATATGGCGTCGAGAAACATGAAGTCAAGACTGACGACGGCTACTACCTTAGTCTATTCCGTATTCAGCCAAAACAATATAGCGAAGAGGTTCTGAAGCGCCCGGTCGTCCTCCTCGTCCACGGCTTGCTCGGAAGCGCTGACGACTGGCTCCTGATGGGTCCGGGCAAGTCACTCGCCTACCAAATGGTTGACGCCGGCTTCGACGTTTGGCTCGGCAACGTCCGCGGCAGCAAGTACTCCCGCCGCCACGCCAGCAAACATCCCGCTCAATCCGACTTCTGGCAGTTCAGCATCGATGAAATCGCCGCCCACGATTTGCCCGCAATGATTGACTACACTCTCCGAGTTACCCAGCAACCCAAGTTGTACTACGTCGGTCATTCTCAAGCCACCACTGCTTTCTTCGCCATGGCGTCTACGCTCCCTGAGTACAGACAGAAGGTCGCCCTGATGCACGCGCTGTCTCCGATGGTCTACATGACCCACGTCCGCAGTCCTCTACTCCGCATGGTCTCTCCCAAGAGCCGCTACTACGGACTCATCCACAACGAACTTGGTCACGGCGAATTCAAGCCCAGCAAGGACTTCATTCGTAGCGTTGGAGGTAAATTGTGTGAAAACGTGATCCTTAACAAACAGATATGCTCTAACCTTCACTTCGTGATGTCTGGAGTTGACACAGCCGGTATGGACTACGAGCTGATGCCTGTCATAGCCCCTCACTGGCCTGCTGGTGTTTCTACTAAACAGATCAAGCAGTATGGCCAGGCTAAAGCTACTGATGAGCTAAGGAAGTACGATCACGGTGAAGAAGTTAACATGAAGGTATACGGCCAGCCCCAGCCTCCTAAGTACGATATGACTGAGGTCCATGTCCCAGTAGCTCTCTACTACAGCGAGGAAGACTGGCTGGCTCATCCCAAGGACGTGGAGAGGCTGCACAGCGAGCTCCCCGACGTCAGAGACTACTACATGGTTCCAGAACAACACTTCAGCCACATGGACTTCCAATACTCGACGACAACTCCTGATACCATTAACCAAAGACTGATCGACTCTATTAAGCAAAACTACTTTTAATAACTTAAGCTAGCACAAATTAATCGGAAGTGTGTTTGTTCTTTATAAGTGTATTTGTTTTAATTAATGCATAAATAAAAGCTACATCTATATTCATAAATACTCAAATTTGATTTCAGAAAAATCCCTATAAGTTTGATAACACTACGCTTTGTATCGATTTTTGGTTGATAAAATATACGATCACACTACACACAAATCAGTTAGTATGATAAAGTCAAAGTCAATTTTTTTTATTCAAAATAGTACAATCAAAGTATCTTTTTGAACGTCAATTGAGTCTACCACCTGTTCCAAAGCAACCCCACTGAGAAGAACCGGCGAAACAAACTCAGTGGAATAAAAAAAATATATACAATTTCGTAATTACGATAATACAAAATTTAGAAGCTTATTTACAGCTTCAACAATAAATAATTAATTATGACAATATATTATTATATAATATTATAATATGAATAAAATCCCCATCATCATGAGCGCTATCAGTGCAATTATTATCGGGATCATATTATTCTCATTGCCCTGTTAAATTTAACCTCAGCTAAGTATATAGTTAATTACGAAAAAAATCGTCATACATTAATAAAGAAAGCATTGTAAGAAACTAAGCACTTTAATAAAGTTCTATTCAGGAATGTTATAAAAGATACAACTAAAAATAAAGAGATTCTATAAATACATTCGTTCTAATTTTGTTAATTTCCTATAAACTAACTAGATGTCACTAATTCATTCAAGAGACGTTTGAATGTTTGACATTCAAATAATTAAAAATGCCAGGCTTACGCTTTGTTTTGACATGTACTTCCATTTTGACGTCAAGCGTTGCTACGAGAGAGACAGAGGTATAAATTATAGTAGGAGAGACAGAGACAGCGACGCGGCGGCGCTGTAGCGTACCTTCCCGCCTTCCCCCGTAAACATCGCTCAGTCGCGGTCTAGTTCGGTTTGCTGTTTGGGGTTTGCTTGTTATTCTTGTTTTAAACAGTTTGACAATATTGACAGATAAAATTGGTTTTGTGTGATTAGTGAACATTTTTAAAGTGGAACGAAAAATATTTTTCACAAATGGATTAAGTTATTATGCTCCCTCCCTCGGCCGGCATAGCACAAGAAGAACGCCACCGGCCTGTCATGGCATATCAACAACGCCGTGACGTGAGAGAACTGACCAGAGACATAATTAGAGAAGCCAGAGTAACGAGCAGACAAATATCCATGTCTCCTGGAGGTAAGCAAGCCGGTCTAAAACGACGCCACGTTTCCGCCATGCATGTCACTCTGACACTTTGTACGTCAAGGTGACAATTATACAAAAACAACGTTGTTATTTTAGTGTAAATTGCCTCAAAATGTGATTAATTTCCAGTTAAACATTCATTTCAATCGTTAGGCACTGTATCTAGGTCTGTTACGTCACCTAGGAACTCGGTCCGATTGATATAAAATGGCGCCAATGCGCCACATCGTACTGTATATACTAACTATTCTACATGTTTTTATAGAAATCAGGATTAGGACATTTTGTGTGATATTTCTCAGGATCTTATTCGTTAGACAGCCTTAACAAGTAACTTATGCTCTTGAAATCTAATGAAATAGGAGATGGCACGTGCGTGGGTTATTTTTAGATAGTTTAGCACAATCGTATTCTCTCCAGGGTCGACAATCTTCATAGTAGAAACCGGGAAATAGTTCTCCTATAAATTTACAAAATAGGGTTAGATGGCTAAAGTATAGCTGACCAATAAACTATTCTGACGTTTCAATTTTGTTTCATTATATTGTCTTGTATTGCCCACATACGAGTAAAGATGGCAGTATACTGAAGTTTATCTTTCGTAGTTCCACTTTAATACGAAAGATGGCATGAAAACAGGGTCATTAAAGTTAGCCCCCGAATAAGTTATACTTTACTGTTTTTTAAATTTTGTTATCACATATCGTTTGTTCGTCATTTGCACTTATTTATTCGTCGTTTGTACTTGTTTGTTCGTCAATAATTTAACTATAAAAAATGATTAAAAATCTGCCTTCAAGTTCACCCCCCACAAGTCAATTTATTACTTCTTTTGTTATTATCCTCCTTTTTATTACAAATAATTAATGTTTGTTCTTTGGTAAAATACGATTGTTTTATCAAAAATATACCAATCTATTTTTTGTTTAGTTAAAGATTTTAATTTTTACCTCAAAAAAAAAACATATTTTTAATTTCTTACGACCAGAGTCCATATTGACATTTCTTCATATTATAATATTATATAATATTATAATGAAACAACTTTTACGGATTTTATCGCGGTTTATTTATTTGATAAACCACAAGTCCTCGCAAAAGAACACCGATTCCAACCAAGGATGATTCGCGAGGCTATTGAAATTAAAAAACATCCTAATTTCAATAGAGAAGATGGCTGGCCATTACCACCTGCTTGGGATCCCATAATAAATATAATAAAATCAAAATCCAAGCATAACATGTCACAGACTAAAGACTTAGTTAGCACCTTCTGCATAGATAGGACTAAATAAAATATTGTTGTATCATAGGGTAGTTTCAAATAACTTTGTAACAGTAGGACGTCTGACACCTCAGTCCTCCCGTGACCATGGTTGCTGTAAAGTTTCCGAAACGTCGGGCTTGTAAAAAACTAAATAAACCGCGATAAAATCCGTAAAAGTTGTTTCATTATAATGAGTGAAATTCGCGTAAACATAAGAAAACAATTATATAATATTACTCAAATAAGCCGAGAAGTGGACAGAAAGACATCTTTCTGTCTACTTCTCGGCTTATTTGACATATGAAAAACCCTCATTATTAATTTACGACGCTTCGCTCGTTTATTTGACCTTCATCAGGCATCTTAACTTGAAGTTTAATTTACACCTTATCATTAATGTTAATAATATTAAATGGTTATCACAGCTACATTTTTTTTATGGGCAGCTACATGATTTAAGTTATATATAATATGCTATTTATAATTTGATTAAACCACCTACATCTTTCCTTATTTTAAGCAACTACATGTAACTTATGCCTGACTTATATATTTTTGTCCACTTCCTTGTTAATTTGAATAATTTATATACATAGGACGTAACTACGAATTATTTTAATGTAATAAAATGTTTTTCATTCAAATTTTCGGAGTAAGCTGCTTCGAGTATGTTATCACAATATTTAACTGTAACATTTGTAAAAATAAATTTATACTAAATTAATATTTTTTTACTAATTATCACAGCTATTACTGAAATATTATGCTTCGGATATAATTAAAATAAAGTTTGTTAATACGTGGAGGGTAAAGTTAATTGTACTCCCCGCTGTTAATATTTCCAATTGTTCTATATTATATTACTCAATTTTCAACTATTTTAGCATTTTTAGTCTCAATAATTCTCATACTTTAAAATAAATCATGTTCTCAATTTTAGATCTAATTTTAAATGGTATGAAAATAATTACTAAATGATATGGAGCATCTGGAAATATTAACTGTAGAGGGTAGAAGTATTAACTCAAAAAGAATTCACAAACATTATTCCAATGGTAATTAATTGGAAAGTTTTCATTTTTTCTATTTAGTAGTTTAAATCGATTTTTATAAATATAACATTTATATATTGTGACATCATACTTCAAGTCGTTTGTAGTTGTAACTCCGAAAATTAAAATGAAAATTAAATTATATTTAGAGAGGGTAGTATGGCCTTGGTCTGAGCTGATTCCAACAGGAACAAAAAAAACTAAGTTTTAAAATTTATGACCTGTGTTTATGACAAATAAAAATTATCAAACAGTGGTTTAAATTTATCTTTTGTAAATATAAATTTATTATTATATTATTAGATAAATAGGAGTGTGATAATAATACGGATGTGTGTAAAGTGAAAGTTAACGTATCTCTTAGTAGTTTGTGAAAAGAGTGTTTGCAAAAATTAAAATTTAAAGCGTTGTCGTAGTTACTTTTTTCATTATTCATTATATTTGAATGTTTAATTATAGGGATTTATACTAATAGCTAAAACGGAGTTTGATTGTTATTTGAATTTGTATAAAATCAAAACTAATTAAAGTGTTCGTTAAGAAGGAATTAAAGAACTTATTTGATATTAACTTTGTGTGATTGTTTAGTAATGTGAATTTATTACTAAATACTAATATTATGTTATTAGTAAAACTGAGTGTGATTCTATTTTGGGCTTGTCTAAAAGCTTAATATTTAATAAAGTGTATGTGAAGAAAAAATAAAGCACTAAATCGTAAGCTACTTTGTTTCATTGTTTAGTAATATCTTTAATTATTTTTATCTTTCTGAGAATAAGTATTGACTATTAAAAAGAACTTTAGAAAATACGTATGTATGTATAATATACACGCATAAGTACGTATATTACGTACGTACGTATACTTATATATTATATAGTCGGTAATTAGCTATATGTATATTTATGTTAGTATTAGTTTAGACACTCGCGTAGAGAGGGCGGCACATGTACTTTCCCACTTTGGCCGTCGAGTTACATCTCTATTTCTTATATATACAAAAGTACTCTGTGATTCTCTCTTTACAACTAGGCTACGTCTCTCTTTTTACTTTTCACAAAGAGACTAGTCTAACGAAGGCTTTGTTTAAGTGTCCGTTGATTAAAGAAACTGGTAATTGTTGTTGTTTTTATAAATTTGACTTAATGTCGTAATGACAGAATTTGACAGCGGTCAAGTAAAACAAGATGGCGGGTTTATTTAATCACGCGCTTAGGCAGATGGCGGTGCGCGCGCTTTGTTGATATTGTGTTCCTTTCGAATAATTTAAAAACAAGTTATTATTTGAACATAACAAAATACTTTTGATTAATTTAATGAATTTGGGGCTTTATTAGTCTTATGCACATTATTCCCACAAATCTTTAATATAAATATTATGAATGAATCAATTATAATACTTTCATCACTAATATTTTAATGAAATTATCACTAACACAATTTTTAATTTATAGTATTCTTATTATGATTTGAATATTAGCATAGTCTACACAGTTAATATGTCACATGTATGCCTTTTAACAGTCTAGTAGTTAGTTTATTTTTATGCCACTTGCAATATTCTTGCAATTGATTTATTTCACTAATGCAGTTAGACCTTGCTTCACAACAACATTGTGATTTGTATATACATGCACAGCTAACTACAGTATATCAGCATACTCAACTGAGCGCTCCTGAGCTTGCTAACTCAAAGATAATGTACATTTACATACAGGAATGACTCACTCGCTTTCATTAAACGAAGCCGTAACAAAATGTTATTTTTTCTTTCAATGCTGTTATTTATGAGTTTTATTAGCCATAGATACTACAGCTTTAAGACATCACCTTTCACAGCTGAGCCCAACCTATAATATTTTATATTTAATTCAATTGTGTAATTGAAATAAATAAACTTATTAAAATAACTAGTTATCGTGACCGTAAGACTACCTGAAAGACTTTACAGCTAATAATCCTTTTATTAACCATAAAGTTGCCTTCACGTCTTTTTAATTTTGTTTGACTTTTAACTCTGTGATATACATTATTTATTATGTGAATTATTTTAACTATTTTATTTTATGATATTAATTAATTTGCCAAAAAAATTGTATTAGCTATATGATATCTAATCTATGTCTTAACAAATCTGTTAACATAGGCTGCATTATCTTTTAAAACTGGGTTGACTGATAACCATTGTTTGTACATAGTTGAATGCCTTAGAAGTTTCATTGATAATTTATTATCTCACTTTTTTTGTACCTCTAAAAGTAATATTGTCACCTCCTTTATTAGAACAAATATGCCTATTCATGGCCTTTACCTTATGTTTTCTTAATAAGCTTTTATTTATCAAAGTTGATAAGCGATACATCTGTAACTAGATGGCAAGGGTATTTCATTGTATTTTGGGTACTAGTTAAAAATTCACATGATGTTACGTGATATTTATAATTTACAATGTAGGTGATAATTATTAGTGTTTTTTGTATCTCAATTTCAATTTAAAAACAATCCAAAAGACAAAAATATTTAAAATAAAACTGCTGCAGTTGTCACACATTTAGTGTCCAGATAGGCTAAATTTAGTACTTTTTTTTAAGTTCTTGTTTACATGTCGTGCAACTCAAAGTATCTTTGTTTTAAAGGAGTGTTTTTCAATTTCGTCCCTTCACCCAGGGGTCGCACAACGTTACTGAGGGGGTTTCTGGCAAAAAAAAAGAGATAAAGAAACACAACAGATCGATAACAAGGTTATATATTACAGTAAAATCCTTGTTTACTTAAAAAATATATACATATTATACAGTCTATTCATAATTCTAACTTTTCGGATGTGGATTGTCCAAGGGGGTCGCCAGAAATTTTGAACATGTAAAGGAGTCTCGTATTTAGAAAGATTGTTATACACTGTTTTAGACCAATCAAACCTGGATCCTCGGCCCTTACCTTTCTCATTATTTAAATTTTATCGAGTGTAAAATAATCTATTGGTCCCAAAAATTTTACCAAAAAAACATTTTCAACTAAATCTCATATTAAAGCTTTGCTTTGAAAGAAAATATCAATCAATACATAGCTTGTCTGAGGGTTGCAGTGGAGACAATTGAAAAAAAAAGTCAAAAAAGAAAAAAACGAAGTTCCTTCCTCTAAAAAGAGAGGTATAGATACACTACTCGCTTGTGTATGCGACTGTCGCGCCTGCGCACGTCTCATTTAACGCTTTTTATTCCACGCACTTTTTCTTACGGTTTTACTATTACATTTCTTTCAGTTCGGTCGCGTAGCAAAATCCCTATCCCCTCCAAGCCTGCCGCAAGGAACTTCGTTCCAAAACATAAATTTTCTTGCAAAGTAAACGAGACACACCAACTAAAAAAACACAAAAAAAAAATCACAGATTTAATACACCATTCTCATTTATTGCAATATTTAAATTTGTCGATACATAATAAAAATATTTTCTAATGAACGATTTTAAACTTCAATACAATCAATTGCAATTTGCAAAACTGCAATCACTGTACGTTTTCTAAACTCCGTATTATTTCCATAGCGTTATGCTAAACGTCAAACGGGAAACGTTACCAGCTGTAGCTTCCGTTTGTAAACAGTGTCCTTGGTGTTGGCGAGGTCGTTCAACTATCGATCTATCTCATCCCTTCCAACCGCTCAGATAACGATAGCGTTTAATGTTTATCGCCGATTCCCAGCTAGGATATTAGTTTGAAATGATTTTTGGGGACTGAAGGAGTTTATAAATTTGAAAAAAAAAACTTTGATTTTAAAACGCCACGGACGGTCCTGAACTAGTCAGAAAGAAATTTGCGAGAAGATTTATTTCGTTTAGATTATACTAGCTGAACTCTGAAAACGTATGAACTATGATCGAAGTGAATTGTGCAGCAAGAGTAGTCACGTACACAAACCGATATCGATAAACGCTCGTACCGATTAAACGGTTTATAGAAGTTATATCAACAATGAACGCCAAAACGGCCGATTTACCCCACTCATATCCGACTTAGATCGGCCTTGCACGGAGATGTTTTAACCATTTAATTCAAGGAATATATTTTGTGATAACTTTGCTATAAAATATGATATTTTTTTCTAAAGCAACTGACATACGATGGACAGGCATTAAATTTATTTCTCCGTAGTGCATTGCAATTTGCTGCAGCTGGGCTTCTCCTGGTTGCTATCTTTCTCTCGACTTTTGTTAGTCACAGCAATCCTGTACTATTTTCCTCTTTAACCAGGGAGGGAAACTGGAAATATTTCCCACTTCCCCTGAATTCTTCTGATTAATTTTGTTGCGGGTCCCAAGGCAGTATTAACGTATCACCCGGGCTCCCGGAGTACGTATGATGATGATAAACGTAAAACGTTAACGTTCCAAAGTGAAACTACGAGTAGATCTCAGGCTGCAATTCATATTTGTGAGCATCTGCTCAGTGCTCACCCACCTCCACCACCACCTCACAGGTTTTTTTTTCGAAAGGACCTATGAGCTTAAAGGACTGAAATTTTAGTCTAGAAATTTCGAAAAAAAAAGTTGAATATCAGTGTGATTATCTGCTAATTCACAGCAAACCTCCATAGTATCAACAACCTGTATCGGAGCGAACGGTGTAAAGTTCACAGCTGTTTACAAATAAACATGAATTAAACAAAACGAACGCGAAGCGGTTATTATCATTATCATATTAAGTGGTATGAACTTTGATCTTGTGTAAGGCTATAATATATTGCAACTTTGTATTCTACCACTATCATTTTTGAGCCGGTTCGATTCCGGCCAAGAGTTCCCAGATTCACCACTCGTTACAGGAGTATAGTAGTAAGCAGCGTGCTTCTGTATAGCAAAGGTACAGCGGTGACCACCAAATGACCCTTTGGTACGAACTTAAGGAGCCCGAGAGACACGTTAACACTGCCTTGGGACCCAACGAAAATATTCAGGAATCCGAATCACGGATCCTCGGAACGAAAATTTTAATAAATTACGTAAATACTTAAGAAATTAATAACTGCGGTGGAGCGACGCTGGTCCAGTGAGTAAGGGTCTCGGCCTCTTAAGCGAAAGGGTCCGGGATCGATCCAGACCCCCGCCTGTGGTGCCTTGAAATGGGTTTTTCTAAATTTCTTAATGCACCCTGACCATCACTCGCCAATCGGAGAACAGAAAACATCGTAAGGAAACCTGGGATTCGAAACTGCGACCCCTACTGTTTAGTAGCCTGACCATTCGACCAGCCGACCGTCGATGCTTTTCTGTTAGAAGGGAAGGGCAAGACAACCAGTGTAATTACTAGCACTTATCTCAAACATTTGTTTAATATGGTTGATGTTAAGTGGTCGCAAGCCATTAACAATTAGTTCCGCCAGCTCATATTTTTAGGTCTAGGCAACATAAGCACCGTATGATCAGGGACAGGTGATCGATCATAAACTTACGCCCGGTTTCTGAAACGTTGGTCAAAGTTTACGTCATCTAACGTGGCTATTAATGGTGGTTAACATACGATTCGAGAGTCTGACAGCTTTTCATTGTATGGGTTGTCAACTGACAGACTCATCAAATTAAGTAATTTAACCAAGATTATCCATACTGCTTAAGCATACCAATTAATTATTAAATATTATTTGAACGGTCACGCCACTTAAGTGTGTGTATGGTAAAATAATGGAAATACATATTATATTATGTGTATAATTAATAATTTCTATAAATACTAAACGCTCCTGAGTGCGTGCTCGGTGTAGCGAACCTTCGATTTTTGAATTATAAAACTAAACCTTCGATTCGAAACCGGCGTCGATCTCGTCTCGGTGACCATCCACTTTAGATGAACTACTATGGTGGCGGTGATGGTATTATTGAATACCAGTGATCTAAGAAAATACACGTTAGAGGACAATCCAGTGGGTACAAGCTCGGCCTCTTGAGCGATTATAAACAGGAGACTATCGCTCGCCCACCGATGAAAGAAAACATCGTGAGGAAACCATGCCTGGTGAGATTGAAAGTCTTTGAAGGTGGGTAAAGTTCACCAACCCGCATTGGGCCAGCATCAGGTGCTCGAGGAGCCGACCCGTGTTCAGCAAGTTGGACATATTATGTATTGTATGGTTTGATATATTGATACTTGTGGAATGACAGATTTTTTTAATTGGACTTATTAAGATTTATTAATTTCTACATTAATTATAATCATTAACACTAAAATAAAAGTATGAAATTTAAGGACATTGACCTGACTACGAAAAACTTATTCCTTATTTTAGAAGTCGGCTGAAGTGTAGCCTATATCACTCAGATAAACAGCGAATCGATTGACACATTTATCGAAATCAGTAGTTTAACGAACATACGTAAACGACTGATATCCTTTCTTTGTCGTCGGGTAAAATATTGTATTTTGCATGTTTGTGAAAATTGTTAGGCATAAACTAGGTTTGCGTTGTGTCTGTCAGCGAGTCGGCGTGTTCCGGTAAACGCGAACGCTTTGTAAACATGATTACACGAGAGCTCGGACAGCTCGGACGGGTCGCACGTGTCTAACAAACGCCGCGTCAACAGTATTCACACAATAGTGCGAGCCGGTGACTTCACACGAAAAATCAAGTTTCCTGCTCAGGACAAGAGGTCCCGTGAAAATGGTTGCTGTAACAGAAACATCGGAAACGAACATATAATAATAAGTTAATCCGTATTGTTTTGTAATGACCTTATCTTTACTAATATTGTAGAGGTAATTTTTAAGAATTGATCTATAAAGTATGTAATATTATTCAAAACGAATAGTTCGATTTTAGAGATAACACTAGCTGGGCAGCCGTGACTTTCGCGTGAATTTTTTGTCAGGTCGTATAAATCTCGTAATGTTGATATTCATAACTAGAAGGTTGGCATTTAAAAAAATTCTGGACTCCTATTGAGTCTTCAAATTTCTTTCTACCAACTTGACTTGCCTAAAAAAAGTACATTTTAACCACTTCCAAACCTAGATTACCGAGTTTGTTTCTCCGGTTCTTCTCAGTGGGCTTGCTTTGGAACCGGTGGTAGACTCAATTGACGTTCAAAACTATACTTTGATGGTACTATGAGTTATGAATCTCCTTATCTCATGACTAGACACGGGTCTCCTTTAAATCAGGCATACCATATTTACCTACGTATCTTGTATTTGCTACTTTGGGCAGGTGCCCAGGCAACGGCGGATCCACAGGGGGGGGATGGGGTCATGGTCCCCCTGGGCTGGTTTCAGGACTAAGGTGGACCACTAATTAAACATATAGTCCAGTCAAAAGTCAAGACTTGACCACGACTACGTGACCCCCCCCCCCCCCCCTCCCCCTGGTACCAAAGCTGGATCCGCCCTTGTGCCCAGGGCCCCGCGGTCCAAATTATTGCTATCAAGATATGGTTTAAGTAATAGTTTTAAGAAAATCGCAGAGTAATTACTGACTAGAATACCTAGTACCTATAGTGTATATATAAATTATACAAAATGTAGACTAATAGATCTCAAAATTGTTATTTTCGTCGAGACCGCGAAATGTTAAAAATGACATAGTCTGAGCTGGCCCAACATTTGACGAACTTCACTCACACTCAAAGATCAATCTTATTACAGTCATATTATATGCTTTACTCGTGTTTTTCTCAATAAAATATCACAGATACATATAATGTATCTAGTTGTGTTAACTGTTGGTGCTCCGGTAACCTACATCGAGTGTCTGGCTGACGTGTAAATAGATCTAGATTCTAGCGGTCTTGTATACTCCATAATGTTAAAGGTTATAAACCCTATATTATAGTGCAATGGTAATGTGGCATGCTACCCGGGGTGGTCGCGGGCTCGCATCCCGCTAAAGGCATAAATATCATATACCTGCTTCATGTTAGTTTAAGGGCCTGTCTCACAATCTCCAGATAAGTTCCGAATAGGCTATCGGCAACATATTTGACAGATAGAGTATTGAGTATCTGTCAAATATGTTATGGATAGCCTATTCGGAACTTATCCAGAGATTGTGAAACAGGCCCTTAGGGAATATAATAAGTATAATAATACTTATGATTATAACAACTTAGTAAGAGGTAGTGCCATGCTGCTTTGCAGCCGAATTGGGCCGGCACGACCGGGGTGGTACCTCTCGCTCACATAATACCGGCGTAAAGTGACAGTTATTCTGTCGCGTTTCGTGCGGTTTGTGAGTTTCCGGTGGCCCATTGGGGGGATAGGGAACAGGAGGGCAACGCATCTGCATAACCTCTGGTTATGTGAATGTTTATGGGCGTCGATAAGGCTTCGACTGTTCGTTTGCCCTCCTATGCTATATGTATATAAAAAAATAAAAAAAACAATTTATTTGAGGCTAAACTAGCCTCAATACGAAAATCATGTTGTCGAGTAATAAACAGTTTATTTTAATATAAAGGAATAATAATATAAGTAACATTAGGAAGCATTGTTGTTTCAATTTTATTTGCCCGATTTAGGTACCTAATCTCTCAACAAAATACCTCTGTTAAACTATGGAAGTACACACTTTGGAAAGAATAGTACAATAGACGACACTTAATAATGATGATAAGTAACAGGACAGCTGTTCTTTATTAATACTAACCTACCATCATATTACTTTTAATTAATCACAAATTTATTATAACGTGGTGTATTATGTATTTTGTCACTCCATGGTGACCACTCACCATCACCATTTGTTCCCACAGAACGCGTTTCTCTATAAATATAATAACTGAGTTCGATGGTTCCAGGACGAGACAGGCTGACGTCGACGTCATCGACGGACGAGAATGAGTCCGGCACGGACGGAGAGGCCGAGCGCTCCCGGCACGCGGTGCTCGCCGGACACGGACACATGAACACGCCCCCGGTAAATATACCCCTCCTCACCCCTCCACACCCCTCCACATCACCCACCCTCCACTACATGTAGATCATCACATCTTCATACATCCTTACTCTGGATTTGCCAGTTAATCCTACTAATATTATAAACGCCAAGGTTTATAAGTATCGATGTTTCTTACTCTTTCACGTTAAAACTACTGAACGGGTTTTAATGACATGAAAGGTTATGGCACTACATTCTTGCAAATAAACGATTATTGTTATTATTATGAAACTTTACAGTAATATAGCATATACATTAAAATTTAGAATAACACGTAGGCTATAATTAATTCCCGTACTCCTGCGGGAATGGGAAGTATACGGACGACACCGCGGAGCGCTGTCCTATGTGTTATTTTGATGTATAATAAGCTATATTATTCTAAGGTAGTAAAGTAAGTAAAGACGCCAATTTCCATTGTGTTTTTTTAAACATGTGTAGAAGTTGCCTAACACCCCTCTAGCCTGAGTGATATTATAATATAATGATATAATAATGATGATGATGATGACTGTTTCCATTCGTTCCAGAACATCATAATCCGCAAGCGGCGCGGCAACCTTCCGAAGCACTCGGTGAAGATCCTCAAGCGATGGCTGTACGAGCACCGATACAACGCGTACCCCAGCGACGCGGAGAAACTCGCGCTCAGCCAGGAGGCCAACCTGACGGTGCTGCAGGTCAGTACCACTGTCCCCCGCTACTAGGGCATCTAGACATGTGTTAGGATTATCATCGATAATTGATGCTAATCAGACCGGTAAAATTGTTTAGGTAGAGTGGAGGCCGCATTAAGGTAGACTGAGTGTTGGTCGGCCATTATTCATTAACCATGTGGGAAGACGATCTCCGTGCAGTGGCAAGTCCGCGTTGGATGCGAGTGGCAAGGGATCAGTCGACTTGGCGTTCATTGAGGCCTATGTTCAGAAGTGGACGGATAAAGTCTGATGATGATGATGAAAACCGGTTACGTGGGACAGAATTCAAATTCGAAATATACGTATCATATAGGTATTATATAAAGTACCTATACCCATTCCCTGTGTTTTCATCCGAGCTCTAATATTTAAGAGAAAAAAAAAACTAAAAATATACACATTGAGTGCAAGTCTTTTACAAATATTAAAATATTTACATATAAGTACATATTATATTCTCTGAACTAGGTAAAACTCGTTCCTCAGGAAACTGTCCTTGGGAGTAAAAAACTCCGTAGTAAAATTATAAACACGAAAATATGTAAGAATTTAGGGATGTGTGTATATGAAATAGCTTTTTGAGGTGGCTAGGTTACGCATAGATAATATTATTGGAATGAGTTGCATTGGACGGTTGAATAGTGTGTGCTAATAATGATGCCGGCGAGCGTTCAGCCAACTACAAAGCCATGAATCAGTCAACAACATTCAATAGTAATCCCACCCTAATGCTAATAGAGCATCGCTATTTCTCCAACGTGCCGTCACCGAACTAGGCAACTGGTTCGCAAAATGGAGAATAGCTATTAACCCCGATAAAAGCGCGTCGATTCATTTCTCTCGTAAGAGAAAGACACGCTTACCTAAACGCAGACAAACATGGTTCACGATGAGACCAATCTTACTAAATAACGTCGTTATTCCCAGAGTTAGACAGGTCAAGTACCTGGGGGTCACCCTTGACAGGTCGATGTCGTTTAGACCACACATCGCCGCGATTTCTAAAAAAGCCCGTTTCGTCAGTAGTAGACTGTACTTCCTCATAAACAAAAAGAGCAAAATGCCCCTCAGGCACAAGCTCACCCTCTATAAATCATGTATCCGCCCCATCATGTCATACTCCTGTGTGGCATTCGCGCATGTGCCTCAGTATAGACTCAGAGGCCTCCAAACGATCCAAAATAAATTCTTACGTGTGGCAACCGGTTGCCCGTGGTACGTAAGAAACATCGACCTACATCGCGACCTCAGACTAGATTCGATTAGGGGCCATTTCAAAGCGATGTCAGAACGTCACTTCGAAAAGGCACTTCTCCACCCGAACCCACTCGTCGTGAGTGCGGCAAACTACACCCCCGATAGCTTAGCACCTAATAAGTCTAGGTTACCTAAGAATGTCATAACCGATCCTGTTGATAAAATCACAGAACTGTTAAAGCGCGACGCTGAAGCGCGACGTAAGCTACAACACACACTCAGACATAACACAGCCGGTGTTAGGCACACATTCACACCGCATGGGCCCCGGGGTCGTATGCGACGTCGAACCCTACACTCCGTTGACCAGTTGATCCGGATCAACCGCGACAGCATAGGCTCAGATCAGCTACGAGTCGACACCAATATAGACCGTGTAATCACCGATAGCACTCTGCTATCGGCAGCTTGCTCGGGTCCCGCGCTTGACCCGCCTCCCCCGCTACCGGGGGAGGGGAGGGCCGGCCCTCACGATAGGTTTCTAACGTCACCCGTTCCAAACCAGTCGACCGTAGCTTACCAAGTTAGGTACAAACCCGACGCCATGAACATGGCGGGGGGCAACCCCCCAAATTTTTAACGTCATAGGATGATCCAACCGGATCACCCCATTTCCGATGACGCATAACGGTCACTAGGACCATTAGCATAGATCCAACCGAAAAAAAAAAAAAAAAAAAAATCAATAGTAATGCGCATGCGCATACATATAGAAAGCCCGGTATGACGCGTCTGTCTGTACGATCACTTATTTATGTGCATGGCTGAGTCTAAATCCTCTTAACGACCGAATGGCTGTGGCAATGATCGGGTTCGAATCCCGCCAATGGGATGGACTTATTATTCTATCCCATACTATTTTCATACACTTGTATCGTGGCTGTACATCTATATTTATACGTGAGGCAAATTACGCTACGTAAGGTGTCCATTAGCCTGGCTCACGGTCATCCCGGTCTGACCACTCGGTGGTTGATTCCTATGTCGTATGTGTTCGCTTCAAATTTCCTCACCGGTATCTTTGAGTCCATTATGGTACACACAGGACTTTTTGAAAATAATATAATATATCTTGTTCCTAAGGTTTTTACATTTATCTATGAACTATGTGTTGTCTTCCTTTTTCCTTTAAAACGAGATTTCTTGTGTAACCTTTATTTTTAATTGACTTTTTTATTCAAGTGTAATTCTAATTTTGAAGTTGTTGAAAGTAAAGTAACAACCCAAATAATATGACCCACTGTAGAGCACGGATCTCCTCCGCGAAACTTAGGAGGCCATAGTTCACCGATGCCCTGACATAATACTTAGCTTTGTGAACATCACACCTTCAAAGCATTTTAATCTCATCAGGCATGCAGGTTTCTTCACGTCTCGTGTTTATGTTGCACTTATTAAAACGCTATTATAGTTTGCAATCAACTGAACTAACTTTAATCATTCACATAGCGACTTACAGTATGGCACAATCATTCCTTACATACATTAGTTTAACAAAGAATGATAACAGATGGCGCTAGTAGTCATAGACAGATATTTTGTTATAATTATTTAACAGCACTTAGTATTAGAAAAACCTATTTCAATGCACCGCAGAGGGGTCAGGATCGAACCGGGTCCCACTCGCTCAAGTGGCCTAACTCATAACCACTGGGCCATCGCTCTCTAGTTGTAAACTATAAAGATATTTCGATTTAATATGTTTATAGGTGACACAGACACGCCTCAGTTCGTCTGTCCAATTAACATAATATATTGTTTGGTGTTGTGCAGGTATGCAACTGGTTCATCAACGCGCGGCGGCGCATCCTGCCCGAGATGATCCGGCGCGAGGGCCACGACCCGCTGCACTACACCATCTCGCGCCGCGGCCGCAAGCACCTGGTGTCCGGCGGCGCCTCGGGCAGCGGCGTCGTGCTCACCGCCTGGGAGGGCGCCGATGGAGAGGTGACGCTATACATTGTTCTAGACAAGTCTTACATGTGCCGCTATATATTATCCTAGACGAGTCTTACATGAGTCTTATGCAGTGCCAATGATAAAGGCGCGGATCCACCGCAGCGAACGAAGTTACACGTACGTCAACTTTCGCTTTGCAAGAAAATATATGTGATTGTGTCCACATCAACCCACGGACACGCTACGTATGAATTGACACACGTGGCTTGCTCGAATACGGCGCACACGTAGCTCAACGCTGGCAACGCTACGCATGCTATATGAAAGATGAAAGCACCTTGCCCGATACCAGCAGCTTACGTGATGCCAGCACTTTGCCCGATTTTTTTTATGAGTCTATAAATGCGTGAGTTCCACAAGACATGTGATTCATAACTGTGCTGCGCTAAAGTTGTACATAGTCGTGAGTTTCGTGTATGCATAGCGTGTGCTGCAGTGGAAACGTTGACCCACGTAGTCAGACAAATGAATCGCGCGGCGGTGGATCCGCGCCTTAATTTACAAAGTGATAAAACTTGTACTCCTCTAATATTTTTTTTTTCTTAATATAAATTCATTAAAAATATTACGCGTTTATGCAGCATGTAAATTTGTAAACGGGCGACTCATTTTTTACACTATATGTAGGTAAAAAAATAAATACCAAAATATTACATGAGTACTTTATTGACACAGGATGGACGTTTTAGAGCTTTCCTTACCTAATACCTATCTATCTATATCTAATGTTATAATGTGAAAATAGGGATGTATGTTACGCTTTCACGTGAAAACTAATAACCGATCATCATTAAATTTTATACAAAAATTCTCGGAGATACAAGAAGTAACAAAGGATACATTAAAAAGAAATATATTTTGCTAACGCTGGCAAAGCCACAAAATAATATCAAAATGTTTCATCTCCAGATGGAGGGCGAGCGCGGGCGCGACCACGACTACGGCGACGGGCTGCTGGTGTACCGCAGCGACGGGGACGAGCTGGTGGACGGCGAGGAGGGCTACTCCTCCGGCGCCGTCAGCGAGGAGGAGGTCAAGTACGACCCCTCCGTGTGGCAGTCCGTCATCCGCTACGGCCCGCCCGACCGCGAGCTGCACCCCGCCGCCAGGGGGTACGTACACAAATCAACTGCTAGTACGAGGGTTCGTGATGATCCATCCATGATGATGGTTCTCCCACCACCGGGGGGTAGGAGACGGCTGATGTCCGTTAGGTCTTATGCGAGGTGGTGGGTGTCATTGGGATTGATTACTGCAAAGCAAACCTACTTATCATGTGGTTACTTACCAATAAAGGTTTTTGGAATGTTACAATATGAATTTACTTAAAAACTTATTGAATCATAACTTTATGTCTAATCAAATCAAATCAAAAATATCTTTATTTCGTAGGTAACAACTTGTACACTTGAAATAAGTCAAAAAAAAAACTAGTCAAGAGTATCTAGGTAATAAAAAATAAATAAATAAAAACTCGTTTGAGATGCAGGATCCCCTAAGAAAAACGAGAAAAAAACTTAGGGGTTGCTCTTTTGTCAACAAAATATGATACATAATATTTTATAAATACAATATGTGTTATAACAAGTAACATCCAAGTAACATCTTAAGAGTGATTGTCTGTGAAGCAAATAGATGACATCATCATTATCATCATCCGACTTTATCCGTCCACTGCCGAACATCCTCCCTTAATGAACGCCGATAACTCAGATTACATAGATATATTCAATTTTAAGTATATACAGTAGAACCTCGATAACTTCAAAAAATAATATGTTCCCTTTCCTTAACCTATAAATCATATGACACTTGATAACTTAAAACCTCCATAACTTAAAATATTGTGTGTTTCCCTTGGACTTTAACTTATTGAGGTTCTACTGTAATAGTCATTATAATAGTTTGGCATTGAGAAATGTACGAGGAGTAACGCCCTATTGCCCACATATGAATGATATAAACACGTATAATACAATAAACATATAGTGATGATGTCAATTAATGACCAGCGCTCGTTGCAGCACGGCGGCCGTGGTGACGGTGCGCACGTCAGAGGAGGCCGAGGCGGAGGAGGCGGCCGGCGGCGCGGGCGGCCCGGGCGGCTGGCACCCGCAGCTGGCGCACCTGCCGCAGCTGCCGCACCCGCTGCGCAAGCGTCTGCAGGTACGTACACCACCCACCATCTGCACAGACTCCAGGGCCTCACCACTCTACCAGCCACCGTCCTATTGCTAGTAGCATGCTTCCCTCAAGCTTCCTGCTTAAAGCTGAAAACTGTAAAGACTGTACCGGAAAGAAGTACTCTATCAATCAAGTCGATTGGGTATACATACTGGAGTCATCTGAGTAATCAAATAATTGGTTGTCTGTAAAGTTGGTTTACGGACTGTAATTTGACATGACAACGTCAAACATTACATGCAGCATGAACCGAACTGAACCGATCAATCGATCATGCCTACGCTACATGATGTCATCTTCTTCGTGCATGCTGCCCGTAAAATCGAGTTATTAGACGTCACGACAGTAAGAGTTTCAAGTCTTAGGGCCTGTTTCACAATCTCCCGTTAAGTTCCCTATAGGCTATTGGCAACATATTTGACAGATGTTTGACAGATAGAGTATGGAGTATCTGTCAAATATGTTGCCTATAGCCTATAGGGAACTTAACGGGAGATTGTGAAACAGGCCCTTATACTTATATAAGTGGGTCATTATATGATTAAAAACGAATTTTATATGAACAGGCTAGCGGAGCTGAGCCGGAGCGCGAGCAGTTCAAGTGCCTGTACCTGCTTGTGGAGACCGCCGTGGCCGTGCGCCAGCGGGAAAAGGAGCAGGGCGAGGTGACCGTCTAGTGGCCACAGGTATGGACAGACACACAATACACAAACAAATCGTTCATAATGGAGACATCATATTTGCTAAGAAAATAATCCCACAGCAATATGGACATCTCACATTTTATGTGGAAATTAACAGATAAAAAATAAGTATTTTTTCTATAATAATAAAATAAGGATAAAGAATAACATAGATTTTTTTTCCAGAGACAAGATTTGAAGCCCGAGAGCAGACGGTGTGGCTATCGAGAGGAATTGCATGTTAGGGCTTGATCAAACTACTAATGTATGGCTTCGTAGGTAACAGACATTGTATCCGTAGACATTGTCTATGCACAGACTTAGTCTCATAGTTATAGTCAAACTTAACGATTGGAATTAACCGGTTACGTATTTACTTTATCAAATTCACATCCGGTAAATACTTTTTTATTCAAAATTAATGTGGGATGAATATGTGATGTTCCATTGGATTTCTGGCATCTGATCACATTAAAAATTAGATTTCGGGTTTGCACCTCATTGTTGAATCACACAGTTGTAGTTTTTCATTTCTCGTAGCTTAAAAATAAATGCAATCACTGTTTGTTAATGTGAAACTGTTCAGAAAATTATTTTATCTCAGTTCTGAACTTAATCAAAATTGTTGACTGATGTTAACCTAACGTTAACTAATATTTGCAATGGCCATGATATATAGCCAGCATTCCTCGATAAATGGCCTATCTAACACTGAAAGAATCATTCAAATCCGACCAATAGTTCCTGAGATTAGCGGGTTCAAACTAATAAACTTCAGCTTTATATATAAGTATATAAGATATTAATTAAATATCACATGTTCATCCCTAATAAATGCATAATGTTGACTGTGAAACAGGCATCAATATAGAAAAAATTTGAAAATGGCTGTTGAATGAAAAAAAAAACTATCTACAAATAACGCCATCTATCTTCGACATCCATCCAAAAAATAAAGCGCTTATATCAAATATAATGATGACTTTAGCATAGATCCAGTTTAATTCATATAATGCAAATATTATTTTAATTTAATTTGCTGTTTTAAAATGTTTCAACTATAATTATAATAATACGGCCATTTTCAAATACAGTCTGTACGATGCCATCAAAATTTAGGCGCTACGATATACTGCCCTATGTAATAACAGTAGTCCTATGCACACTTATCATTAAAATATATAGTTATTACCGAATCTTACCTTCCGTTGTAATGAATATATTTTCTTGATTAGATTATAGATGTAAAGTAGTGCTATGTTAACTTGTATATAATAATATAGGCCTGTTTTTGGGTTGTATTTTAATACGGGCCGTCCTAAGGTCTGAATAAAACGTGTGTACTATTATAAATCTTAAGTTTAACAATTTTACATCCATTTCAAAAATATAAATAGTAACTACTTATTAAAAAAACCCTAATTTCTACATTAAACTAATATGAAACTTATAAGTTTAAAAATAAAGCCAAAAAATTATAAATGTTGAAAAAAAAAGTTTACCCCCACTAAATAAAGGCTGGAGAGACAGCCGTATTTATACTGTATTGATGTTTTTCGATATTATAACGTCTTGTAAAACGACGTACGCAGACTGCACGCACGAAAAAATCCACTCACGTTCAGCGTGCAAGCGAGAACGCGGAACAAGCGATAGAGAGGCACGATCGGCCTAAGCGTTCGGTAAAATAATCGTCCGTAGACCGTCTTTTTTTTAATCAAAAACATTGCTAAAAACAAATTAATATTATTGTCTAAATAGAGCCTTAAAAACACCACCGTCCCATAATGAACTTACGTTTTACAATCGGGATCGTATAGTCTACAAAATACTATAAAAGTATTTTAATAGCATATCTCATAAGACTTAACTTTATTTTAAATGGAGGTTCTTTTAAGTTGTTCCTATAAGGCTGGTTGGAGTCCTGATTTTTTATTCACTTGAAATACTTTAAGGTAAAGATTATTTTTCAATATGTCAGCAGCAACTATTAAAAAATATGTATATAATTTTGTTTAATTTAATACAAAATCATTAGTATCAATGCTCATCAGTTATTGGTTATTTCCAACGTTGGCTTAATCTCCTTGGGCTTTTAACTATATTCAATATTGGAAATTTAATATAGCGAATTAAAAAATCGATGTAAAAATCTACCGTCGTTATTGACTATAATTAAAATCACTCAAATCTATTAACAAAAAAATCTTATTAGGTCTTGGACGGTATAGGTATTTGACAAAGTTCTATTTGTTATCCATTTGGTGCATAGTGTTTTATATAATCAGGGATGTGCCAATAAAAACATCGATAAAATTATAGATTGGTTAATAAAACTTAGAATCTTGGGAGCAATGTGTATCGAAACTCCCAAAATTTTATGGATATAAGAGGCCTGTGAACTAAATTAAACGCGTGTGAAATGTATACTATTATTAAATCACTATAGATCCTATAGAAGGCCCTATACTCGACCCGGGTTTTAGTAGTAGACATAGTTTTAGCTGCGATGGTAACATTGTGAACCTCCATATAACTAAAAGCTTTAAACATTTGCAATAATTAAAAAGTATACATTAATGTCAACTATTGACGCCAACTTTTTTTATATTGCCTTTAATTTCGATTATTTCCATCGCGAAACTATTTTATAGCATTCTAGCAAAAGCAAACTATCAGGAGTGATAATGAAGGTAGGATTGTGGCTTGAAATTCATATACCACATTTCTACTAGGCTGTATGTAGAATTATTTTATATTGATTTAAATATTTTGGTCTTTACCATAGGATTTTAAAATGTTTGTATTCAAGTATAGAGATACTGCAATTAACGAAGGCGTAAGTGTTAGTTGTGGTTGACTCGTATACGCACACTATGGTAGTGTGCGTGTCTGACGAAGCAGTTTGTTGCGAGCGTACAGTCTCGCTGTCAACCACAAGTAGTTGCCTGGCCTTTGCATATTGCAATATCTATGTCAGCTTTTAACGAATTTCCACTGATAACGCTATCGCGACTAACATTTATAGTTTATACTTATCAAAAACAGTAGGGCTATTCGTTCGTCGTTTTCGAATCTCGAAAGCAGAATCCGCGGTGATATGACGAATTTGTATTATTTAAAACTCTACTATCTGTCTATATCAATAAAGTTCATCAATAAAGAGCGTAAAGTGAGCTCTATCACTCAGATGAAGCTCGATATCGAAGTGGTTTTTCACAGAATGGCCCTACTGTACTTGATTCCAGGCGAGTTATACTAATTATGTAAGATTGTCTGGATTTTTCGTTATTTTTTATTTAATATTATATTTTATCGCGTTACCGTTCTCAGTTGCTTTAGTTCGACTAAAATAATATCGCTTTAAATAACCATGTAACTAAGTAAAGGTTAAATATTTGTACACAATACTGTATTTACAGCTATAGATCCTGTGTTCATTTTATATATTAGTGGAACTAAGTAATCCATGTCGGTCATAAAGTTATAACCTATCTGCCTGTATCCATTTAATCTCAATATAAAGCTTCTTGTAATGTTGCAGATGAACATTTTGATTGTTTTCTTTTTTTTTTTTTTGGTTTAACATTGGAATTGGGGGTGTAATGTCAGATATTTTAGTTTATCTGAGAGCTTGAGTTATGTTTTGCGAGAAGCATATACCGGACGAAGATAAAGGTTTTGTAACATTTCTTTAAAGTGCTTATAAATATTTGTAATGCATAATATTACCGGTAAAATATGACGCTAAATATTTTGTCTTAAACCACTGTTATATTGATTTTTTTCTTTTTTTTGCACATAGTTATGATATGATATAGTAACTTGTGCAATGTTTTATTGAAATACAAATAAAATATATTAAACATTTTAAAGTCGATAAATATGTCGACCGCATTACATCCCTAGTATGTAAGAATGGGTTTATAAGTTTAGTTGTATACTGTAAGGTAGTTTTGGTTGAATATTCTAAGTTTGTTCTCGCTCGAGTACAATAACTGTATTTTAGTATTCTGTATATACGTTCGTGTAAGGTCATTTGTTAGTGATTAATATAATTATGATTTCCAATTGAGAACTTTTATTTAACTCTATTGACCGCCTGATGCACGGTCAGCGGACCTCATACTTAACAAGGGGGCGTCCATAAATTACGCGAGGTGTTTTTTTTAATTTTCTGTATCATCTCACAAAACATGTAAACATCTCACGTATTTTATGAACGCTTGAAACAAGTACATGATAAAAAAAATGTAGAATACAATGACACTATTTTTATTCCTTTTTTATAACAAGCTTATTCCTAATACTTCGTCGTTTGACGGCGACGTCTGGTGGTGACGACGATCTCCTCTTCTCCAGGGAGCCAACCTCCTCGATGTCCTGGCTGGGTATCGCCATCAGGAGGCTGTCCATGCTGTGGCTGGTAATTTCGGGGTTGGCATCTGTACCAGGAACAGGAGTTTTATTTCAAACGCATAAATAGTAGTAACACACTTAGAGGCTGGACTAAGTGGTCAAAGGGATGCGCTAACTGCGTGTCCCGTTATATTTTTGTCAACAGTCTATTATTTTACATGTCCTATTATTCTTACATCCACCAAGAACTTTTCAACATCATCATCAGCCTTTATCCGTCCACTGCTGAACATAGGCCTCCCTCGATGAACGCTAAGACGGCCGATCCTTTGCCACTCGCATCCAACGCAATGACAGACAGCATACATAATTATTGATATAGATCATATCGCTAATACATGGCAATGTTGCTTACGCTAGACAAAGAGTGGTCATACTGTAAATATTTTAGTGATTAGAAATTTATATTCCTGGCAATGCGTATTACTGACCTTTAGGGCCTGTTTCACAATCTCCAGTTAAGTGCCCAATAGGCTATCGGCAACATATTTGACAGATACTCCATACTCTATCTGTCAAATATGTTGCCGATAGCCTATTCGGAACTTATCTGGAGATGGTGAAACAGGCCCTTATAGTCTTTAAGATACAATTTGCGTGTCTCAACAATTAAATGTCGGATAAACTATTTAAAAGAAATAAGACATTCTTTGACGCCATTCCCGAATGAGTTATGTACAAGGGAAAATTCTAATTTGTTTTCTTAAGAAAAGACAAACATACAAAACATTATTTATTATGAAAACAAAATCATTATAAAGCGAATACTTGGAAAAATCAAAACAAAAACACTTCATTCCAGCTATAGCCGACGAAAAAAGAACGAATATAAAATTAAGCTTAAAAAGAACATCTATAAGAAATCAATTCATTTTGTACTAATTGTCGTTAAAATTTATTTTTAAAGGCCCCGTTAAAAGATTCCTCGCCCCTATAACACAATTTTATTTAAAGCCATCATTGGAGCGTGGGGCGCTTAGTCAAGCCTTAATCCATTGGGGCCTAATGGAGAATGTGCCCCAAGTTCTACGGTACACTTTGTTAGTCATACCTCATAATCTCAATACCTAATACGATTATGAATATCAATTTTCTACTGATAATTAATTGTCATTCAAGTCATTATTACCACTGATCCACTGCTGAACATAGGCCTTCCTCAATGAATGCCAAGACAACCAGTAACCTTACAGCCCACTGTCACTTCGACGAGGTTATTCTTCGCGTGATTTCTGTAACTTTAGTTCTCTGGCGGAGGTCTTCGTTTCCAGTCCAGCATAGCACGCTCCATAGCACATTGAGCTACGGCAAACTTACGGACCAGTCGTAAATTAACCCTTTAACCGCCCGACTTCAAATCAATTGTCGTGTCCCCAGCGCCCGGCGCTGTGAAACTTAAAATATCCTTTTTGATGGGAAACAGCTAAATAAATAAAAAATCACACTAAACGAGTTGTGGTTTTCGGTCGGAGATATACGACGCAAGCGAAAGGGACCCGAAAATATTGGTCGGTCAAATCCGACGTAAGCGGTTAAAGGATTAAGAGGCCACGTTTTTAGAGAGACTTTCGTCTTTAAAACATTTATTACTATCATTTACCTTCTCTTATGCTCCTAATGCTGATTTAATGAATTACAATTTGTATACCATATAATAATATATAGTAAATTTATTTATCAAGTTCAGCTTTATTTTCCTATTAATACAGAACAAAAGTTTTATTTAAAAATATCATAACAATATAGTTAGGTTTTTTTAACGCTTTCAAGGATCAATCGATAACCTTCCACTACACTGACGGGACACTGCAATGATTAAGAATTCTGTAGCACTAGTTATTTAGACAGCACTATAGTATAGTTCACCTTAAATTGCTACAAAAGCAAGTTTTCGTTTTCCTATAAATCACCAGTCCATCATGATTTACTATGTGCAATATGTAGCTAATTTAATAAAAAAATTATCGTGCCTAGATAGACAGATATAACATTTTTGCTGTTTCTAACAATATTTAACACTGAAGTCAGAATAAACTAGCAATATTTATACGAATACTTCGATGAAATATGACGAAGGAGTTTTAAAAGTGTAACCTTTATAATAAACTGTGTATATACTAATTATAATCGCGGCTACACCATATCATGCAAACCGAGATTATGGTCTCTAAAATGATCCTATAATCAGTGGCGTAACTTTACTATACCGTTCGGGGCCCGTGGCATATTCATTGGATGCTAGGAAAGACATATTTTTTTTACTAAATGTGTAATAATAAATGTTGGGAGTTGGAATTCTCCTCCGACCAGGGAGCTGGGGTCTTTTAGCTGGGGCCCCGTGGCATTTTGCGGACTTGCCACCTTGTAGTTACGCCACTGCCTATACTACTACTTTACCTGTACGATCTAACTGAGATTTTTCCGTTTCACGAGCTATCGATAATTACTAGATTAAATTAAAGCAACGTTAATAATTGACGACTGTTGATCGTGGAATGTGTATGTATCATATATCACATGGGCGACGCTAACCCAGATCCTTCTGCTTCATGAGCTGTTTCTGGCGGAACTCCTCCTGGGCCAGCCGCTGGCGCCGTTTCCTCTCGGCCCTCGCCTCCTCTTCACTCATACCCTCCAGCGCGTCCTGCGTTGATGCATCAATTAATCATAGATAAAACTACTAAAAATATTAAAAGGTTTACAACCTCAGACCAATAACAAGCGATGATGACCTTGAAACGGTTGAAATTTGATTTAATTATCATAAAAAAACTTGTCTATGAACCATGAAGCTAATTTTATGCTGTACAAAACATTTAATAGTTGATAAAAAAATAAAAAAAAGAATATGTAAAAATAAAATATTGTATGAACATTGCAACAAAAAAGCAAATGAACTAAAAATACTTTGAAAAACAGGTAATAACATGAGCAATCAAACATTTTGTATTTTTAAACATTTTATTTCAATAAAAACAACGCATACCACACAATATCTTACTTTAAACACTAATGTATACTAAATCTGACGTGCCATAAAAACTAGATTCATCACCTCAATGGTTAAAGTTAGTCAATTTACTGTAAGTATAATCGCAGTCGGTCTATTACAATTATAGCATTTACTAGACCTAGATTCCATATTTTTTTATATCAATCGAGTGATCGAATCTAAATTTTACTGGTTTGTTAATCTAGCTTTTATCATAAATCCATGTACAATTCCACGAGTGTGTCTATCACATGTATATCGTACACCAAAAAGCGTGTATAAAAACCGAATTATTACAATAACTCGAAATTATCGATCTTTGTGAGGTGAAATCGATACGTGCCTATTAAATTTATAAGCCAAATAATGGTCACAAAAATCGATAGAACAATCGATAAAAAACACGACAATCGCACCTTCCTCTCCTTCTTTGAGATTTCTTTGACTTTTGGCATTTTATTTTAATATGTTTTAAATAAAATTTAGTGCTCCACAAAAAAGATTTTATAATTAGCTAGCGCGATAGCCAAAAATATTATTTCTTACGGCGCTTCAAATATTCGATTATCTTTAGTAAGATTACAATTACTTGAAATATTTTTTCATAAAACGATTATTGTACGAGTTTTCTCTAGAACCATTTCAATTAATAATTTCGACTATAAAACCGCGTGCTATGTAGACTATAGATATATTTAATGCTATTCACTGCAAGGTGAAAACTTCTACCTCTATATTAGGTTCGAGAAACGTCGCCTATTCGATATAACCTCCTTCGTAGTCACAATATTCTATAACTAGTAACTTCGAAAAATTCAATAAAAAATAGTTTACCACATTTCAATAAGATATATTCCTACCTAACGTAAGCTAACACCGAACTATGGGCTTAGTAAAAATATTGTGCTTAAACGTTTTTGAAATGAAGATTATTATACCGGATCCACACGTTTGTGGCTTGCCGCAAGCTCCAAGCCTCCACAAGTCACAAGCATGTGGACGCCTCGCAAGCGCTTGCGGCAAATCCTCTTTTGTTCCCTTTGGCTTGTGCACAATACCGACACTCGTCGGATCGGCCACAAACCCTTGCAAACCTACGCAAGCCAAGACAAACAAACACGTTTGAATTTGTGAAGGCTTGCCAAGCCTCGGCAAGCGTGGGGTTCCGGCTTCAGAAGACTAGACGTTCGCGCCGCTCACATGCAGGCGCACGTCGTGCGTAGATTTCATCGTTACACGATATAAAATAATATATAGATATACAGAGTGGCAGATGAACTCAATAACCGCTTAGTTCTTACGCTTTATGCTATAAATTATAAAGGGCCAATTTTAAAATTGAATATATCTGAAGGATACGTCTGACCTTCTTTTTATTTTGGTAGCAGTAGCTGGTTTATAAATTTTTGAGGCATGTAAACATTCTGTTCATTTTCTTTGATCCCTCAACAAACATCTTTGTAATACATAGTTACAATATTTTCCTCGCATGTCACCTGACTCCCAAAACCAGTTCCGCCGTCTTCTAAGTGGATCTCTAGACAACAGTTTAAGACACTCTGCATAAATATTCGCTTCTTTTAGGCGTTCTTTGGCAATGTATTATTGGCAACACACACAGCAATACAAATAGTCATTTGTAGCTAAGTATATTTTAGTTATTGAAAACTAAAGCCGGCAACATTTTTTTTAAGTAATCGCACCGATTATTAAATATTGAAAAGACGAGTGACACCAAATATGTAAAGTTTAGTAAATAAACATCCCATAAAACTAAATCAACCAAACGCATCATATTTTTACTAGTCCCATTAATCTATGTCTATACTAACCACTTAAGACTTAGGGGCGGTAGAATCCGGTTGAGCATTGCTTGGCGAAGAGGACTTCTGAGAAGTGTCCTCGGGAAACTGTTTCTCGACTTGTTCAGCTACCCACTTTTTCACCTTTTGCTCTGTCCAAAACCCATCATAGAATATGGTGGGTTTGATCCAGCAGCCCTGGTTTTGGGGGGGAGGGTATTGGATGTGGTCTTCGGAACCGTTCGGGCGGACGTTGCACGCGTTTTTACACTCAACACCGGTCCGACTGTTGACGACCAGATTTTTCGGAGGAATGTTAAAATTCAAATTGACGTTACCGTGGTGACGGTCGAACGGCTCGTATGTGAAGTGCCACGGGTACTCGTAGTAGTTGGGGTACATTGGAGGGGGCACCGGGGGCCCCGTCAGCCGTGGGGCCCCGTACATTGGGGGCATGACAGGTTGCAACACAAAACTTACGTTGGAGTTTGGGCGCACTTGGGGCCCCGGTGGAGGAGGAGGGACTCGCGGGGCATTCGCAGCGATCGGTGGCCTATTCGCCGGGGGCAAGTTCACGGGCATCGGGTGGGCCTTCGCTATGGGCGGTGGGTTGGGCACCGCGTTCTTTATCGCCGGCGGCACCGTTGTGTGTGGTCGGATCGTAGGTGTATCTGGAACTTCTTTCCTTATGTTAAGTTTGGGCGAATTCTTGGGCTCGGAATGTTTTGGCAGTTGACTGTCCGGCTCAACGGTATGAGTAGCTTCAGGTTTATGTACTTCGAGCTGCTCCATCAGGTCAGTAGCAACACTACCACCGAAGCTCAGTAACGTTTCACGAAGGGCGTTCGTTACAGCACACTGCAAGAAACACAATAGCATTTTATGTCTCGGGGTGGGACATAACATATTTACTCCAGGTAAAATCGTCCATGTTCATGGGTGACGCTGACTTTTGTCTAATTCTTGCTTACTTTATGAAGAAAGTGTAGAAAATCTTAAAAAAAAATAATGAAGAGATCGGAAGTTGAAAACTATCACACACTATTTCCTGTTTTGTTAAATGATGTTCATTGAGAGACAACAAATTAGTAATTCAAAGCTCAAAGTTTGCTGCAGTTTGAAAGACATTCCATATGATCTGATAAGCTACATCTCAACATCAATATTGTCTATGTGCATTCCGTATGTTGTGGATGAGTGGATGAACTTATGTGACTATCTATATATGAATACTTCTAGCCGTTTCATGGAATACATATGATTGGACATTTGGACAGTTACCTTTATACAGACAAATAAATATTATTACTGCAAAAAAGATATTACCTTCCTAGCATTGTGTATTGCTGATCCCTTTTGTATGGACAGTGAAGTAGCGTAGCCAACATTCTCCCTGTGTATGTCCAGAGACTTCACTGTGATAGACACAAATGCTGCCACTCCGACAGTGTACTTCCCATTTGTCAGGTCAACAAAGTCTGTAAATTGTTAAGAAATACATTAAGAATGTTAAGTGGTATTTTAGAAGGTTAATTTTTTTGATTTTTTACCACTGAAAGAGACATTCTGTGCCTTGCACTTATGTACATGTGTATAGGCTTGCTTATCTGTTCTAATAAATTTATTTGTTAGTGTAGTAACTGGAACTGCCACTTACACCTGAATTCTAAAACGGCACTGAAATACTACTAAGCACATCTTACATCTATAACGGACCAAAGCCCACAAATCCGCATGTCATCAAAATGTAAACAGCCCCCAAATTTGAGTCGCGTTTAAGTATTTGGATATTACTGTCTTAGTTCTTATGAGATGCCATGATTGAATTATGTAGAAGCATCTCAGATGAACTTACAGCACTCATCTATATTCTATATTATAGACAAATAAAATATCTATTCAAGCAGTCTTGTATATACAGCAAAACCAATACTTAAAAAGAATTCCAATTCTTTAAAATATTAACATATTATGACAAGGTTGATACCACTATTATTTTTTACAGCATAGAAGAACAATCAAGCAGTCAAAGCCTTACGGCGGTTTTCAATATCCTATCTATCTTAAAATTTTGACAGATTTTGTAAGAAAAGTGTCAAAATTTCAGGACATATAAGAAAATATTAAGATAGATAAAATATTGAAAACCACCGTTAGTGAATATAGACACCAACACACACCCACACACATCTACACAACCAAAGGTTATGCAGATAGTTACCCTTCTATTAAAATAAATAAAATAAAATATGTTTATTGCAGACCCATAAAATAGTCCATAAAGATATTAGTAAAGTATTAGCCCAAAGTATTTTTATTTACATTTTTAACTATAACCTCGATAAATCCACTATTCTTTTAAATTGTCTACTTTTATAATATTGTCCATAACAATGTCCAAATGAATGCCCGATACAAGAAAATATATTAACATGATACATTTTATTGTACTGCCTGCAAAGTATCTTTTCGAGTAGGTAGTGTAATAAATACTTGTTTGTATTTTGCATTACAAACCTAGGTCTTGTTTTGTCACTGACCAGCTCCAGTTATTAAAACCCCATTGCGCATGTCCAAAGTTGATAAGCTGCTGCCTCCTCTTATTGGGTTCATCTTCCTCTGATGGCACTTCAGAGACAGACATATTGTCTGGCTACAAATTCACACATAAGATATTTAAAAGATTAGAAAAGGAACTATCATGCTCAATAAATTCAAGAAGAAAATTACACAACCAACAGAGATGTCAAATTCAAATAGGACTAAAAATTGAGAATGTTTTTTGAAAAATTTGCCACTTCTTAAAAAATAGCCATATTAACTCATAAATTATTACCATTATAGTTTAAAAACAAGATAATTATATGATATAACTAATATTACATCTCACATGTTTCTTGTACCTACATATTGTAATAGATAGATAGTCAATAGTGGATTTAAATAATGTACTAACGTAAAGAATAAACACTATACTCTACATTACTAGAAACCATATTATATATCATAATATGTAATAACATTTAATTGTGCATATATTACCATTTTGATGCTGCAATTCGCAACAGGAAAGCCAGGTTTTCTCTGCATTTTCGCTTATGTATTTCTTAGAAAATACCAAAATATAAAGACACAGACTACATATATGTATATATTTCGCTAACAAATTCTTATAGCAAAAAATTCATTTATATTCCGATATTTTTATTGCGAATACCCAAGTCCCAAATTAATTTATCACAACAAAATAAATAAATAGTGGCTGCCAAATAACAGAATATTTCGATTTTGCACAGACAGAATATTATACGGGATCTACACGTTTGCGGCTTGCCGCAAACTCCAAACCTCTACGAGGCACAAACATGTGGAGGCAAGCGCTTGCGACAAATTCCCTTTGACTTGTGCAGTGTGTACAATACCTACTACTACTCGTCGGATCAGCTACAAGCCCTTCAAACCTATGCGAGCTCAAAATTATATTTTAGCGATAGACTTGTTAGTGTGGCCTCTGATCTTAGCCTGTTCTAATAAGAACCAAAATAATAATAAAAAAACTAATCAGTAATTTGAAATTTCCAAAAAAAAAACATAAATCGTGCATAAAATAAATGGAAATATTAAATTTTAATCTGCTGTTTAACAAACTGATAGTTTACCTGTAGGTAAGTAAAATCTAATTAATTCTATACGTGATGTATATTTCGCTATTATAATATTTGCCTCATAACCGGCTTTATAAATGTTTACTAAAGTCATAACTTATGGTAGAGTGGAGTAATATGAAATTAACTATGAGACTTTTGTGAGAAACACTAAAAAAATTACATAAAAATTATACTTATATATGACTATAAAAATAATAAAAAATAACTAATATGTTTCATGGTTTTCTCAACAAAAGTACACCCATTTATATTATACAAGTTCGCGACACCTACAATAGATACATAATATCACAGCATAATATTATAGATTTTTTGGTAAAATTAAAAAATCCCTTCACTTCAAGCTTCGTGTAAAAGCTTGTGACTCTTTACATTTTTATAAAGTATGTGTGTGTTATTCTGGGAGTTACTTGTATAACCTATTTACCTTTGTTATTGCCCCTTTTGTTCTCTCACTACCCCAGCTGCTAGGATATCTATATTTCGGTATAGGGGCTCTACCTAAATCTAGATATAGATAAAGAATAGAATATACATAAAGAAACCACCTATTATTTAATGGTAAATGCTAAATATTTATTTTTAATAAGTAACTACAAAGTGTATTGAAAATTATATTTATACCACAATCTACAGAATTACACTCTAGTATTCATCATCTGCCTATACTTCTATTAATATTAGTAAATAATGTAAATAGTTTTCACAAATTGAGATTAATTTGTTTTGTACAAAATAGGAAATGCTAAGTGGCATTTCCTATTTTGTGTCATATTTTTTTTTTTTTTTTGTTAAAAATAACAACTAATGCTCATATTGATATGAATAAGAAAATAAAATAAGTTAATCTTTTTATTTTTAATTGTAGTTAAATCAAGTGTAACAAGAACAAATCAAGGTATGGCTGACTTGCTGAACATAGATGGGAGTGTTCTTGAAGGGGTAAGGTTTAAAATGCTTTTGTTACAAAAGAAATGTTTGTTGATCAGTAATTTTTAATGTCTTTTGGCATGTAATCATTATAATATATAGCAGCAGATAGCCAGCAGATACCATAGAACGGGGGGTGCTAAGAATCTCAGAAATGGGAATTACTACCACCAACTTATATAATCTCTCTCTGTCTATATCTCTCTCTCTCTATCATATATCATTGGTCGGTCTGTGTTGGATGCGAGGAGATGGTCTTTGGCATTTATTGAGGAAGGACTATGTCTGGACATAATACTGGCATTAAATCAGATAAATGCAGATAATTATGAATTAATGTTATATTGTGATGACCAATATGTTTTTGATCTTGCTGTATATTTGATATTACCTTGACTTGCTACGGCTTTAAGCTCAATCGGTAGGTAGGTGAGCAGATGGCTCACCTAGTAAAATTCGAAAGGGGGGCGCCGTATATCGCGCGCGTTACTTTGAAGAGTAGGTGTTTGGCTAGCCAAATCCAATACGGTTGATGAGTCATTAGCAGATGAAGTTAAACTATTAGTCGGAGGGCCGGCCATCCCCTCCCTCCCCCTCTGACGGGGGTGGTGGGTCATGCGTGGTACCCGTGCAATCGACAGTGTTTATCTGTCCACTGCTGAATATAGGCCTACCACAATGAACGCTAAGACATAAAAAATCCTTAAATAATATTAATTTTCTCAAATTCAGGGAGGACAAATTTTGCGGATATCTATTTCTCTAAGCGCCATACTCGGGGTTCCTGTCAAAATAACAAACATCAGAGCGAATCGCTCAAAGCCAGGGCTTGCAGCTCAACATTTAAAAGGTATGTTCAATAAATGAATAAAGGTTTTACATATAGGTAATATGGTTAATTATTTATTTTAGCAGAAAATATGACAAGAAGGAAATTTACAATGTAGACTCAAGCAGCACACATACACCTTTCATGACACAAGTATTCAAAATGGTAGTACTCTTTGATGATAGTTAAGAAAGAGATGTAACATGGCAACAACCCAATTAACGTGTTGGGTCCTCAATATATTTCTGTTGGCATAAAAAAATTAGAAAACCACCAATAGGCTTAAATTTTCCAAGTAAACCCTATATTATTATGTTGCTATTAAATTTATTAATTATATGAGAAAAGTAAAGGTTACTGATATTGACATCTGTTTATACCTGCAAACCTGTGGTTCGGTCCGAAAAGAATATAGCAAACCCATTGAATTTTTAGACAACCTATATTTGTTTGTTTGTTCAATGTACTCAATTTTATATAGAAAAATGAAGATTGACGATTTAGTGTCGTATTTTCTACCATTAATATCGAACTCATTTCATTCGCTATCCTGTCTCCTGACAATTTATTTAAAAACCCAATAAACAATTCAACACTGAATTTTTATGAATTTTCTTAGTTAGAAATTAACAAAACATTTGCTATTATGATGCGTTTTAAATACACATATAGGCGTTTTAGATTTACTGAGAAATATGTATTCTTCCAGGAATACAACTTGTGGCTGATATGTGTGGAGCAAAATTGAGAGGCGCCAGCATTGGCTCTACAGAAATAGAATTTGTTCCTGGCAAAATCAGGGGCGGACATTATCTGGCTGACACCAAGACCGCAGGGTTAGTTGCTTGATATCAACTATATGCTAATCATCTGCTTTATTTATATCTAAAAGTGCCCGAAAGTAAATTCCTTTTGCAATTGATGGTCTAAGTATTGAAATTTATTATTGGCAAGATTTTTTGGTTTTAAACCAACAGAATATAGCTAAAGTGACAGTCCAAGATTAATTTACTGCTAATACAATATCTGGACGCTTTTACACCACGTCAAACTGGTCCCTTGGTATGTTATAATATAATTCACATATTTAATAGTACTAAATATGTGTATTGACCCAGGAACACAGAAACATTTTCCGGGGATTCGAACCCGCTACCTTCGGCTTGAGGGCCCACGCGCCATTGACCCGCAGGGGTTGCCAGTTAATAAGTTGTTACGTATATTTCCAGATCTATAAGCCTGTTGCTGCAGGTGGCGCTGCCGTGCGCTCTGCTGGCGGAAGACGCGGTGGTGCTGGACATGAAGGGCGGCACCAACGCCGACATGGCTCCGCAGATCGATTTCATGGAACTCATCTTCAAGAAAATGATTAACAACTTCGGTGTGGATTTCCAATTGGATATTATTAGAAGAGGGTAAGTCGTGTTGGTTTTCATCGTGTTTAATTTTATTATAATTTTTTTTCAAGCAGTATGACTTAATACTGTAAAATCGTGTCGTCGATACCGTTCGCACCCATTCCGTTCGAGCTAGCTGGCGGATAAGTCTCCGTACCGTTTGCCGCAATCCACCTATTGTTTATTGAAATTTGGGTTACCTAGTTTTCTATCGAAACCGAAAGTGGTGCCGACACTAGTTGTTTTTTTTCCTACTGAGGCGTGCCCTGCTACTAAAGACTGTCTGAATCTGTACTCATCGCCTAAAATTCCACGTTCAGGTACTACCCAAAGGGCGGCGGGCACGTGCGGGTCACGGTGGCGCCGGCGCGGGCGCTGCGGGCCGCCGCGCTCACCCAGCGGGGGGAGGTGCTCGCCGTCCGAGCCTACAGCTTCGTCGCCGGCTCGCTGCCCCTCAAGGTACCGTATGGTCTATGCTGTGACGCCCGGGTGTAGTGTAGACTGTGACTTTTACTGTGACTGTACTGTAGACTTTTGCGGAATTTGAAAAAAAAATGCTGAATTATAATATAACGCCATTTTCTTTCAAATTCCGCAAAATTGAAAAAGAAAACTGTTTTAGAACAAACAAACTTATATTCGAATGAAAAATATACTTTTTCTATGCTCACACCACGTATGTAGTGTCGATCCAACTAAAAGCTGCTCTTGGTCGAGGCGAGCCTGTCGCTGACGTGATCTGGTTGCTTGCAGATCCGACCTAAAGTGTGTTCATCGCGACGAAAAGGATTTTCACTTCAAAATGGTAGATCGAAGTCAAACCCGATGATTCGAACTCCATATTGATCTTACTTGCTTGCTGTGGGGGATCCGCCCTGGCCATCTTGACAGGCCGACTGTGGTCCCCTCGGCAGTGGGCTCTACTGTTTGTGGTTGTGGGCAGATGGCGCACCAGATGGCGGAGGGTGCGAAGAGGGTGCTGTCCCCCGTCGCCCGGGTGGAGGCGTTCTGCCGGAAGGAGGACCGGCAGATGGCGCCCGACAACTGTGCCGGCATCCTGTACGTATATCAGACCGCCTGATCAACCCCTTTTCAACATTTACACAAGTGGTTTGTTCTAGTAGTAGGGTAAGAAAGAAATACATTAAAAAGAGATCTGTTAATTTAGAACTTCCTCGCTGCCTCTCGAAAATATCGCAAATTACAATCACTATCAATAAATGCGTAAATGGATTATGAAAGAGAAACGAGACAATCTACTTGAATTAATAAAAATAACAAATAAAAAAAATATGTTTTTGAATAACCATATTTTTTTATTGTCATTGTTGTTTTTGAATAAAAGAATTGAGAATAAACATTTATTGAGGAATACAGGCTTTGAATTGATTTAATTGATGGTGACGTGAGGGACTAAGCCCCGCCCTCTGGGAGTTTCCCGCCTTTTCTCCACAGACAAAATGACAGGCTTTCCGCACTCGTAATGAAATATCCTATTTTGTTTGTTAATAATCCTTGCATGTTTGTCGTTTTAAGGTTACAGTGCGACCTGTCGTCGAAGCTCGTGCTGGGCGCGGACGCGCTGGGCAAGCGCGGGGTAGACGCAGCCAGCGTGGGCAAGATGGCCGCCGAGCAGCTCCGCGACACCATCGACTCCGGCGCCGCCGTCGACCCGCACGTGCAGGTGACCACCACCCCCACCACCGGTACACCAGGGAGCTCCTACCGCGGGACCGGTGCGGGCGGGACACGATCTTAATGTCAATATTCTATGGTCCTCTCGGGGTAGTTTATGTTAACAGACTTTAATGGGGGTCATATTGCTTGTTAGGTTTGCATAGCTATTAAAACCTGTTGAAGTGAACGCGTCTAGTGTGACGTCACAGTGCAACAGTCCGCTCGCTCGTAAATAGTCGCTGGGGCTAGTATATTGGTTCGTTATTGGGTATTTAATATTTATATACTATTTTGATGATTAGAACCTTTGGGATTTTCCATAGTATAATGATTTATGAATAATACGGACTAAATGTACAAGCACTTAGTGATGGCCATATGGAGTGGTGAGGCTACGCTTTGGCATCCTGCAGAGTGCAAGTAATATTTATTACGACTATGGATATCGCGTTTCGTGCGGCTTGTGCGTATCCTGTGGTCGCTGATAGAGAAAGGGACAACGCGTCTGCATAACCTCTGGCTGGACTCCGTCTGCTAGTTTGCCTTCTAATGACATAAAAATATACATCCTCCCCCAGTAACTAATTTACTTCGCTAGCTTACCGCGGGGTTAGGTGGCTGTCTGATTGCTAGTTTGCACAGCGTGATTTTTTGAAGAACGGACATAATCAGGGACGTGATAGAACTTGGTTTCTCCAATCAAAGAAAATTATATTCACCAAAAAAAAACCACATAAATAACAAAAAATAGACAAATGTAAGAAATGCATTGTTGGACTTAAAATATGGTCACCCTATTTTATTATCGCGTGCACTTACACACCTTACCACACGCACCTACACCCTGTATATTATTTACCATGGTTCATTGCATTGATATGATCGTTTCAGGACCAGCTCATCATCTACATGGCGCTGGCGGAGGGCCGGTCCTCCATGCGGACGGGCGACGTCACTCTGCACACAAAGACCGCCATCCACATCGTGGAAACAATAACCAAAGTAAGTCTTTATTTTTACACTAGCCGTAGGACGCAGCTTTGTCTCAATTTACTAATGTATCAGGATAATTATAATTGTATAGGTATGGTATCTACGTGTAATAGTGCATAATAAGTTGTCTCGAACATAAACCTTATATTATATTATTAGTCTAAATTAGCATAAGTGATTTGTGTGATTGAAGGGCTTAGTTCCAATGCGCTGGCAAATATCCCATGCTAGCAGGTATATCGGTTCCACGGTATTTTCTTGTACAATTTATATGGTACAAGTCATAAAATAATTTAAATAGGTAAGAAATACTTCAAATGAAGTAACTTAAAAATCCAATTCAAAAAGTCTGGTTTGACCTGTCTGAATCAAAAATTCTGATAATATTGTAGGGGTTAGCATAGCCCACACATAACGACTGTATGTAACATTATGTCTAGTTATTGTATATCTGTGTAACAATAGAAAACTAGCGAGCACATCTCGAGTCTGTCTGCCGTGAGTTACTAATCTGTGTCCTCTAAATAAACGAGTAATAATTGAGTTTAGTTTCCTTCAAGACTAGTACCTAAAATATTATAATCTACTATTATTCTTAACACATTATGTTTCAGATCAAATTCGACGTCCGGCCTGACGGAGCTCAGAACATCATAGAGTGTACCGGGCTGGGCTACACCAACCCTAACATACTGTCATAGTACCAACCTCACCGCTGACACATGCCCCACGAACCGGGACGAGCTGTACTACACGTCATCCTGTCGCTGCTGGTGATCGCATCTAGAAGTACATGTCCGTTGTTGAGAGGAGGTGTGACTTATTCAACAGGTGACTTAGGAGAATTTTGATGGTCATCATCAATCATAAAGTGCTGATACTCCTTGTGTTGGCACTAGTGGTTTATACATAGGTTACATAATACCTACCGTGAGATGAATGTCTGCCTGTTACGGCAATCATGTTAAATATTTAAGTATATAATAAGAAAGCTGTCTATGATTGTTAGATGGTGCTTCACTAAGTCAATAACTTGTTGATTAATAATATATTATATAATGTTTGCAAAAAATAAGTAACACATTATGCCTCATGTTTTTTTTTTATTTATGCCTCAACTTTGTTTAAGGCAGAAATTGTACAATTTGCCAAAGTCTAACAAAGTGTAATCTTTTATTAAAAAACTTGACTGAAATATATAATTGATATATTTAAACTGGTTTTTTTAATATGTACCAGCTTTACCTCGCGTAGTATGTTTACGCGGCCTCGCTCATGTTAATGTGGTTTTGTTAATGAAGTTTAAGTAATTTATTTTTACACCCTTCATGCTTCATTTGATTGGTACAGTATCAAAAATTTGAAGTTACTGACTGCTCTAAAGTATCCATAGTCCTTTGAGTCTGTTCGTCTTGTAACTTATCCACCTACTAAAATAACGATCAGTTGGATAGTATTATGTATGTAGTCATTTTAATTATTACTAATATAAGATAGCACCGTTCACTTTTTGTTCCTAAGTGGCCCTAATTTTCGTGCGCCCATCGCCTCAACATGGCCTGTAACAGTCCCGCATATCGTGGTAAAAGAGTACAAACAAACACTGACAAAAAATGGTTAACATCGACATGACTCGAACCTGAGGCATATTCGACAACATTAAAAGTCTTGATGGATAATCTTTAGGGACATACAAATATAATAAAACAAATAATGCTCCAATATATTTATTTTCTATATTACTGGAACTTGTATAATTTCGATTAGTAGCTATAAATATATATTCAGATGCTGAAAACTCTTTTATCGAATGAATTTAAAAAATATAAAGTTACAATAGTTAATAAATTCATATACGGAGACCCTTTTTTATTGGTCGCTATACAAGTGCTGAGGCTGCCACAATGATGGCACTTTAATATCAGATGGCCCGCATCCTGAAGTGCCCAAAGTCAAGTAAAAGACAGATAAAATGTTCACTGCCTCTGCAGAATGGTGGGAGAAAGGGCAATATAGTGGAAGAGCTCGCAAGATACAACCTTAAAAATTATACCGTTAGAATAAAAAAGGTGCATAATATTAATGCACTCGAAGATAATATGGTGTATTTGGAACGCTTGAAAAAATAGAGGTATGATAGTTTTGGCACGATACAAATGAAAATAACGCGATTTTTCCGGTTCTTTTTAACTTTTTATGTATTATCCAGTTTGGTAAACACAATTATTTAATGATAATGCTTTAAATTATCGTTTTTTGAAAAAAAAAAAACAATGTAATTTGTTTATTGAATACAGTTCATGTCGGCCGGACTGCAACAGCTAACTCATAGACGGTCAGCGCAAGTGTGTACACATAACACATTAGTCCTATTTTTTTCTTAAAAAAAAATAGCATTTCTGCGATCATATGCATTAAATAGTATATTAGGCCTAAATCTTTGCAAGCGTTCCAAATACCCACGTGTATTGTTTATCTTAATAACCGGCATATTGTGATGTATAAATCTTAAAATCCGTAAAAGTTATTCCATTAGAAATAAAATAATTTGCTTACATGACGCCTTATGAATCGAGGATTTTATTTGATTACTTATTCAAAGTTATCTTTCTTTTATCTTTCAAGGGATTCATAAAATGAAAACGATGTCCTGAACAAATAGAATGACGTGAGCACAACTCATAATCATATAAAAATTTCAAGACATTTCTTTTAGCATCAAAAATTAACATTTCAAATGCATCTTTATACTTGTATAGAATATATACTTTGTGTTTCGAATAATCTGTGCGTTCAATATGGATGATGGAATAAAACCAATGTATTGTGTATAATCTAGCCTCACAATTCCATTTATTAAAAATTTGCTGAAGTCCAGTGCACACAGCTACACCAGACTTGCTCGCTTATAATAGACATTAAAATTTGTAAATAATTTAAAAATTAATTAGCAGTTTCAACCACCTTTGCATTCCCAAAAATAATTTTAGCAAAATATCAAAATTGATAAATGTTCATACCTCTTGCATTTACGCCTCAAATCATGTTAATAAAATATGTACACTGTTTAACATAAAAATTGGTAACATTGAAAAAAGGAAAAAAATATGTAAGTAAATAAAAAATAATATAATTCAACTTGAATTCACAAAATATATACATTTATGTTTAATTTAGTAAACACCAATATATTATTACAACTTGTAAACAAACACAACCTTACATAACAAGCACAACGGACCATATAATTACAATTTGACTGCACAATTCACTTCTCGAACTTTTGTCATTTTTTTGTGAGAACACTGCATTTTTACCTCCATATTTTAACTGGGTAAATAAATTCACGGTAAACTTTTAAATTCAAATATGACCTATTTATAAAAAAAATGTGATTAATTCTTATTTTTTTCTTAAACGCTCATGTATAAAGAAACATGTCATCGAAGTCCAAACTGAGTGCCACAAAGTATAGATATAAGGAGTCCGAACATATATAACTCGTTTAAATGCTTACGCGGCAAGTATTGTGGCGCTGATTGGTCCACTACAATAGCATCGGTACGCAGTCGATCCTAGCCACACACAGCACATAGCACAGCCAGTGGCAGAAATGATAACTAAGATCTGGTTTTATTATTGTGTACATGAATACTATGGAAAAGCCTATAACGTCCAGACTCCTATATCTATACTTTGTGCTGAGTGCAGTCACAAGATTTTCATTTTAATCGAAGACCAAACTCACATTTAGATACGCTTTTACACAATGGAAGAATAAATACGGTGGGACCGATAGGTTTGTCGTGTCCTGGTCCCGCATCATAAAAAAATAAACTTTCCATGTACCTAATCGAATGTGCTAAAATAATTTGTGCTTGAACCCTGTATGTGAATCTCTACTCTGATTTCTTTGTCTTACTGCCTTCCGCTGGGGTCTCTTTTTCTGCTGGCTGGTCTTCATAACTGAAATTGAAAATGGAATATATAGTTTTCTTATATAAATGTTATTTAATAATAATAATATAAATATAAAAATAATAATATTAAGTGACTCTATCACACTAACATGAAAGCTAAATAGAACCAACGAAATATATTATAACTATACACGGACTCTTTAGGCAGGGGTTGCAGGTTAAACTCCCGCAAAGAGCTGTTATTTGTATGACAAATACTCCACCGGGTCAGCAAAGTATAACAATTTTATCATACCTGGGCTCATGACAGCAGCAAGATACTTACCAGTGTTTATTTTATATAAATGCATAACGCATGCTCTAAATTTTTTACACTAATAATTTAATCCTCCGAAGTAATGTGTAGAATTATCATTTAGTTATTTTAGAACTTACTTGAACAGTGCATTAATGTCTCCCTTCAGCAAAGCCAAAGTCAAAGGTGTGCCCAAACATGCTGGCACCAGGTACAAGAGAGCGGGCTGAGCGTGCTTGAAGATGTGCATCACCAATATGGTGGCCAACAAGCCCAGGATATAAGCTGAGAATGTGGCCCGAAAGTAGAATTCGGAGCCTCGCTTCAAGCTCTTATCGAATCTCAGAAGCAAAGCAATGAAGATGCCGGGCACAACGATATCACCCAATCCGAGCATTGCAAAGTTGCTTGCGTTGAGTCCATTAACTAGGAGATCTTGAGGGAACACAACTGTAAAGAAAAAAATATAACTATTATTTTTATGAATTATCTTAATATATATATTTCTTGTGTGCGTGTGTATGTGACTGAACTCCTCCTAAACGACTGGACCGATTTGAGTGATTTTCTTTGTGTGTGTTCAAGTAGATTCGAGGATGGTTTAGATTCACAAATCAGACCGGCAGATGGCGCTGCAGTCGGTATCTAGGTTATTGATCTGTACTGCCACTATCGATTCGTATCTAAAGGACAACGTCTGTGGGGTCCGCTAGTATATTAATAAAAATCATAGGACTTATTTCAGAACTTATCTATATTAAGAAATCTAAACTATATTAACAAATATCATATTTTTAATGTCTTTATGGACAATCTTATTAAATGTTCTACGAATTGCTATGTAACTTAACTCTAATGATTATCTAATGCTGTTTAATTAGTAATCAAAATTAAAACTCACGTTTGATTGGTGCTTCAAAGGATTTGGCAACAGTGACCATGACATTTGTACCAAAGACCCAGAAGATGTCATACAGGAAAAGGCCGCACAGAAGGATACAACCCGTAACCACATTGTTGAGGTGCAACAGCTCCACTCCATTAATAGCGAAGGCAATACCAAACAAATTGTTTGCAATCCAATGCTGCAATAAAAACAGTATTGACTACTAGACTCTAATGAAGACACTTATTGGTTGACTTGTTCCATGAATACGAATGACTTCATTGAGGATCGCCTCTAAATTGATAGATTTTCAAACAATAAATATTAAATCCCAGTGTCAATAACTACTCTGCATATTCTGTTAAGTTGTCAATCAACAGAAATTAATAAGATGGTGGTATTCATGCAGAATAGAGTACAACAGTTAAATTTATGTTGACAAGAAAATACAAAAATACAAATTACCTTCTTCAATAAATACCAAGCTCCCATGATGAGTGATATAATGAGACAGATGACGTCATAGGATGTAAATTTGTAATTTACAATATCACTGCGTCCTTCTCTTTCACCTCGTGTAAACAGAATGTGGTATGGCATATTTGGGATTGATGCAGGCACCACCAAGGAGATCACTGGGCTATAAAACATATTTTAAATATAGTTTTGGAATGTTTATAACAGGCTGTAAATTTGATATTATATTTTTTACAGAAATCATTATTATTATTAACAATTTTTAGTAGGCCACACTAGTAAAACTATATGTAGAGTAACTACTAAATAGTAATAGTAATCTATTACTGATATTTGAACTATCTTTGATTTATTGTTATATAGTTGTTTTGTTAGGTATTGATGATGGCATATCACTAGTGGGTGGGGTATCAGTTTCAAAATTTCTCCATGCACTTGAACATCACTTGCTCACCTTTAATAGAAAATATGGGGAGGAAACCTCCATGCCTACTTGCCCAATGAGATATAGAGTATTTGAAGGTGTGTAGAGCTCAACAACAACACAATTCTAAACTATTGCACATCAGCCTAACACTTTACACCTAATTTTAAATAGGAGACCTATGCCCAGCAGTATCTCCCACTGCTGGGAATGACACATAAGGGTAATATTATATTATATATTTTATTTAGGAATATATTTGCCTGTATACATGAAGTGATGATATATTCCTTTAATAATTTACTTTAATCTTGCCATATCTCATCTATAACACAGAGATAAAATTACTAAGAAAACTATGTATTTGATAGAGAACACAATAGTTTTGTATTGAAGTTAAATAGAGGTTACTCACCTTAGAAGATGACTTAAAGCAAGTACACCAAGGAAGAAAAAGTATCCAGTCAACAAAAGATTTATGTATTCCTTAGAAAAGAACTGGAAGAAGATATATAGACCAAATAAAGCACAAGATGCAAAAAGGGGGAACATCAAGGCATCCTTGTTAGACATAGTCTCTGGTCTCTCACCAGATTCCTGTAACAAAAAAAAATTCATTCAACTTTTCTGAAAGGCATTAAGTGTTACAATAAGATGGCATAATAGGAAAAAAGCCTATGGACAAAAAACTAAAGAAAAAATTTATCTCTTTGCCTTGTTATATAAAATACTTTTGCATATTCTGCTTTTATATGAGTGGGATTTAACAGGAACAAATATTAGATATTTTTTAAATTATTTGAATCATAATTTATTATGATTACAACAATTATCTTTTCATTATTGCCATGGTTGGCAGATTTAACAAACAGATAGAGATGTATAATCAACTATTGTATTTTTTTACTAATAAGAAAAAGAGATAAATATATTTAGTAAAATGATGTAGGAGTAAAATAGTAGTAGCCATATATTGTTTCTGTAACACTGCACATGTATAAAAGGCACATGTACCTATGAATCATGACATAAGTTCATATGAAAATAGCCTTTTAAATTAATAAATAAGTATATTTTACATTCACATTTTTGCAACAACAGTTTATAAGAAAAATCTTAAAGCATAGTAACAAGCATAGTAATAAAAACTATGAATAGTGTAAGTAATTAATTTTTTTTTTTGTCATAAGTTCAAGATGCTGTGCTAAAGTTAACGTGTAGTTTATTTGCCACGGTGACATTACAGTACACAATCACTTTGGTAGTTAAATTCTTGGCCTATCTATATAAGTAACCATCAGAGAAGACATGTACATAATTAAAAGCTTTAAAAATTACCTTCTGTTCCTTAAGGTACTTCACAGAACGAAAAGATCCAAAGAATATGGGTAAAATAGCCATTATTACTAAACTTAAGTACGCAATCGCGACTCCTTCGATACTTGTTGGAGGTTTGTCTGTAGCATTTTGTACCGTCTCTCTTACAGTTTCTTCTAAACTTATAGGAATCTCAGTAACGCTCTCAGCCATATTTACAAAAAAATCTTTATCTGATTGAGCTTATATTAACTCTCAGTTAGTAAACGTCTGGCAATATCGCCCTTTGAGAATTTTGAGAAAAATGACAGGTGTACAAGTGTACTGTACAGTTGTCAAATAAGGGCGGTACACACGTGTTATAAAGGCCACGACATATTATACTGGATCCACACGTTTGTGGCTTGCCGCAAACTCCAAACCTCTACAAGTCAAAAGCATGTGGACGCATCGCAAGCGCTTGCGGCAACATCCCTTTTACTTATCAACAAAACCGACACTCGTCGGATCGGCCACAAACCTTAGCAAACCTACACAAGCCAAGACAAACTCTGTATCCAATATCCATACTTTGAATATGTGAGGGATTGCCGAGGCTTGGCAAACACGCAGTGCGGGCTTCATATTATTTGTTTGCCAGAGATAAAAGAACAAGACAAATTAAAAAAAATAGTAATATAAGAGGGTTTGTCTTTTTATTTCTAGCACATATTTAAAAAATACTATTTTACGTAATGTATTATATAATAATTAATTAAATAATGTAAATAACCCATCACTTTAAAATTAATAAGTACAGTATCATAAAAAATGGGAATTGTAGTGTTGTCCCAATAAAATCGATATCGATAATAATATGAAAGTTACTTAGATCTGTCAATGTCATATGATGTCACACTTGAGATAAACCAGGCATCTGTAAAGTATAAATTCACATTAGAATAAATAATGTTCGTTTAATTAAAGAATGCAAATAAAGATTAAAGATAATAAAGGAGAAAACATGATCAAAACAAGTTCATTAAATTTAATATAATGGAAGTTACAAGCGGAGCTGAGGAAGGTTTCGTGAGAGAATGGACACCCTGTACACATATTTTGAATTTAATTCCTCCAAGGATTCAAACGGGATTATTTTCTAACGAATTATGTTTAACATGCGTTGATGCAGTGAGTGATTATATCGCGCTTGGAACAAATGTAGGCTTAGTGTACTGGTATGATCGTAAAAAAGGAAACATACAGCGATTGCGATGTGAGGTATGCATTAATTTTTTTAGCCTACTTATCCATACTTGAGATTCATCAGTCGTCACTTAACAGTGCATGTATATGTTGCTTCAAAGTAAACTATTTGATGATGCGAATGAGTTCTAATAATCAAACAGAACCTTTCTATGTAAACAAATTAAAATCCATTGAATAACAATGATTCATATTGTTTATTGTGTAAATACAACCATAACAATTAATTAATATGTTGCTTCATCTCAAAACATACTACATATTAAACTATAAATCTTATAGGCCTCAACATCATCAATTACTTATGTGAAGATTGTGAACACAGTTGACTACATGGTGGGGGCAGGAAATGCTGCCGGACAGGTCACAGTATTCCAGATACCAAAGGAACATCCAGAGAATGTTCCAGACACATTCAAACCTAAAGTGGAACCTAAAGTAGAAAGGTATTTTGTCATTAAAAATAAAAAACACATGCACTCTTTGATACACATTTTACATTATGTTTATCTTCTAGAAGCCATTTTAAGTTAAAATTGCTACTTGCTAGCTAGAAAGCTATGCTTAAGTGTATACATATAAATGTAAAATTGAAATTGAATTTGAATTAGTTTTAGTCTAGTACATTTCTGCACAGTGTACTAATGTTTTAATGTCTTTAGCAACCCCAATTTTTAATTCCTTATATGCATCTGAACATTAATCATTGCATATTAGTCATTTTCCTTCATAATCTATCTTCTATTTCATTCCCATAAATCACTGACCTATGTGTTTTTGAGTCAGAATGGATAGAATACTAATATCCTAAAGATAAATAAAACAAGTCTCATTAAAAAAATATCCATCTAGATCAGCTAATCTACATAGCTGTTTGTCGTATTTTTTTTCACCAACTATTAATAATTGCCACTCGCATCCAATTCAATCCTTCCCCTGCACAGAGATCATCTTTCCACCCTGTGGATGACCAATCAACACTTCATCAACCACAATTGGTGGTTTTGGAGTACCGTGAAGGCCTATGACCTATATTTAATACTACCCTACATATTCAATGTCACTTTGTGTGTAGTCTAACAAGGGTTTTTTTTGTATATACATCCTGAATTATGTATAATAATATATTTTTTTAATATTCTTTTAAAATTTAATATATTATACAATAACTATTTGTTCTTATATGATAATCATACACATTAACCCACTTAGCATACATTATTATCATTAAGTGTTATTGAGATATAAAGACAACAACTTACAAATATGTATGATTAATGTCTTCTAATGATTGATAAATTTAATAATATCAAATGTAGTGATGTAAGTATTTTGACATAGTTACCTTATACATGTGGCAGTTAGTAAATTGATATGATCTTAAATAATTATCAACATGTAATGTATCTGATAATTTTCAAAAAATAAGGTGGGTCAGCTCAGATATACAACTACAATTTATATTGCCTGCTTGCTAATTAGTCCTTAAAATGCCTGTATAATGCATCACATCTGATTTTACTACCCATCAGTTTTTATACTATGGGCTCATAATATATGAAAATCCATTCTTATGGAGTAAACTTCTCATGGCTCATGATGATGATGATGATGAAATGACAATAATCATCTATTTTTATTGCTAATGCCAATCCAAGTTATAACTGTATAGGCACAGATAAATTATATGATTCAGTAATGTAATAAACACACAGTTTAAACATGATTTTTGTAAACATTTCTCGTATTTATTGTTCAGGTATACAATTGGAGACTTGCACAAGAGCCAAATAACGGCAATTGAATGGTCCAAGAACGGCATGAGATTGTTTTCCGGTGACAAGAATGGTGTTATCATAATGACTGAAATTGACTTTTATATGGTAAGGATTGTTCGTTTCTTTTTTTTTTTTCAGAATGAAAGAAGCTGACTGATAGTGAAGCCAGGTCAACCACATTTCCTATATTAGTGCTAATTATTTGGGAAAACTTTTAATTGTATTCTATATATCTATTATATTCTATCTTTTATTATAAACTAGCTGTAAATTTACTAAAGAAGTCAAAATAAAATAAGTGAGTGACCCAGAGCCATTATTTCCACTCAAGCCACGATCCTATTGTCTAAATGCATGGTCAATAAATTTAATTTGTAAGAAGAAGAAAAAAGAACATGTTCTAATCTGAGACCTAGTCAATTAAACCGCAGCTCATGTTGATGTAGTCTGCTAAAAAAACGCATTCTACTAAAAATTTAAATGTAAAGATGTGTTGAGGAAAAATATGTACATTATATCATTTTGATAAATATTTTTCCTCTATAATAAGAAAATAGCACACAGAAATAACCCCTGCTAGGTGTTTACTGTTTGTGTTATATTTACTCTGTATATTTATTATAAAATGTTATACGTCTATTATTCAACGGAGCGACAGATATATGGTTAGTATTTTTATCGTCGCGTATATATAGTCATCGCCACTTTTAAAGTCCTGCGACTAATGGCCGAACTAAATTTGACAACATTGACATCTTGACGTCTGTCTGGAGTAAGAAGTTGTGATATTTTAAATTGTTTTACGTGAAATATGGAGCATATAATATAAAGTGAGGTGTAAAAAGTGAAGGCCGTAAAATGATCATTAAAGTGAAATAATTTTGTGAATTAGAAAGTAAAAATAAACAACAATTAACCCCGTTGAATAAAATGTTTATAAATGTCACTGCCATGACAGGTAAATTTTAGAGATGCCAGAGTCACTTATTTTTGCCTAATTTATGGTTAAAATATTATCATTAACTCTATACCTACATTTATCTTATGATATTTTAAATTTTGTAAAAGAATTAAATTCTTGCTCAGATGAATTATATTTTCAGGTGTTTCTGTAAAAAAGGTCGAATAACAAAAGAAGTAACAATGGCAGCAATTACTTCTGAGAAAATCGTCACTCCTGGCAAAAGCCGAACACATCCGAAGAAGCTTGTTTTAGATGAATTCTACTAATCGGTTATACGTAAAAAATACGAATGAAATATTTACAAAAACAAATGTTTTATTTTACTAAAACCTGGCAGGGAGATTTTTATTTTGCTGCTATAATTATTTTTGTCATTATTATCATACTGAGTCTTTATCAATCCACTACTGACCATAGGCCCTATAATTATTTAAATTTTTTATTGTATTAGACTTGGTGGAAAATCATTACACTATAAATTGGCAACATTGAGTTATGAGACCGCAGCGCCGCGTCTATCGGACTTCTTAAGTGGCGATGACTTCTATTAACGCGCAATTACAACAGAAACTTGACACTACGAGTCTATTTATTTTTTGCGTATAATAACTGTATAATCCGTATTCGATTCCCAAATTCGTTTTCCGCGTTCGCTATTGTAAAATGAATGTATTCCGTACGGACAAAAACGAACGAGTGCTGCAGTCAATGTTTGGATGCATTCGGGTATCCGAAAGCGGAAAACGAATTTGGAATTCGCGTCAGTGTGATGTAGCTCGTTTACGAGTTTTCTGTAAAGTCGGTTTACTGACGATAGTCGAACGTGACAACGTCATAAGAAAATACTGATGGGCCGATTGTGCCTCTTAGTCGCTCGTTCCGCGCTCTCGCTTGCACTTCAAGCCTTAAACGGAACGTCTCAGAGCGAGGTAACGCCGCATGAGTCATGTTTTTTCGTGCGTACAGCCGGCTCCATCGAATTATAAGACGTCACGTCAATATGTAAACTAACGAAGTAATAACGCTCGTATGTATGTGTAGATCATTATCAACCCATATCCCGCATATCCGTCTACTTCTGGAGGCTGAAACACCTTTCTGTGAACGCCAAGATTGACGAGCCTATGCCACTCGCATCCAATTAAGATCAGCCAACGCGTGGAGACATCGTAGTTCCAGCTACTTTTTTTGTATATTAATATAGTATGTTGAGACTTATTATACATGGCCATCCGATCGCAATTAAGGTTTTTTTATAGCATAGAAGGGCAAACGAACAATCGAAACCTTGCGACTATCGACGCCCGTTAACATCTACATAATCAGAGTTTACGCAGATGCGTTGCCCTCCTTTTCCCTATCCCCCAATGGGCCACAAAAAAAGGCCACGGAAACTAAAAAACCGCACGAAACGAGACAGCATAACTGTCACTTTACGCAGGTATTATGTGAGCGAAAGGTATCACCCCGGTCGTGCCGGCAGAATTCGGCTGCAAAGCAGCTACCTCCACAAATTATGGCAACCAGATAACTGATGTATACTTATATATTTCTGAATACATACGTCATACATACTATAGATAAATTACGTCCAGACAGAATAAATGATCGTGATTTGTTCAGGATGGGAGTCGAAATCATGACCTCCTAGTTTAAGTCACTATATTAAAATATTTATTTACAACAACAACATATCGGCGTGGATCGTTTACAAATATTAATATCGTTCACGACGGAGGGCAACGACCGTGTCTCTATCATTTTTTCCGCGTGTTACTTGATACACTTGTTATGCTGATAAAAATATAATAATGACTAGTGTATACCCTGCGGGTTCGCCCGCGTTAACTTGGATTTACGGACATAAATATATTTTTTTACATAAAAGTAACATAAGATACTTCTAATACCCCCAAAAATATGGGTACATAGTTTCATGGTTCTGGGTTTAGTAGTTTTCGCGTGAAAATGTAACAAACAAACTTACTTTCACATTTATAATATTAGTACCTATAGATAATTAAGTCAACATCACTAACAGTTTTTTTTATAATAATAATAATAATATATACGCTGCCAGATGTAACCGCCAGACCAGCCACTTGTCTGATAACAGGTCTATCTAATATCTTATCTATTGGCTAAAACAGGAAATGAAGCTTTACTAAATTAATGAACATTTTGGTAGTCAAGCCAGAAGTTTGTATTTAAAGACCAATCAAAAACAATATAATCTGCCTATTCCGTTTTCAATAAAATCTATAAAATTAAAAAAAAAAAACGATTAACAATAGACGTAGCCAGCGGGTACATTTTTATTTAGTTTACTTTTACTTTTTTAACTATTTTTATATAGATGTACAAATTTTATATTATTAAATATATGTTAGTAAAGGTTAATATATTTACAGCATCTTTGCAAGTCGGTTGAGATAGTGAACGAGGAACACGAGATAGTCCAGATGAGCTACCATCAGAACACGCTGCTCGTGTCCAGCCTGTACCGCAGCATCGTCTGCGAGCGGAGAGACAACCGCTGGCACGTCAACCAGCTGGGCAAGAAGGAGCGCAAGAGGTGAGGACCGAAAGTAGCCGACCGTATCCGAAAATAGCCGACTATATCTTTACAAAGTCCGATGTGTATGGTTAATGTCACAATGAACACATGATTTCGGCGGTAGTCGGCCTGGCCAGCTTGCTTGTCCCTCTTTTCGTAAAAACAAGGCATCTTCACTCAAGTTAACCGTATGTGTGTTTGTCCAGTCTGTGCGCTCTTGGCGCCGTGTTCCACTACTCGTACGCGCGGGGCGGGGCCGCTGCAGGCGCGGGGGGCGGGGCGTACTGCGCGCGGCCCGGCCTGCGCGTGTGGCGCGCCGACCGCGAAGGGAACGTGCTGCAGACGCTGCTGTTCAAGGTATTTATATAGCGACTTATACGCCTTTCTGACATGACACATGACAATATGTAATAATATAAGCGTTCTAATTCTAAGATTTGAAATGATAAATGTAATAACATAAAAAACTTACCTCGTAATATTATCGTAAGGATAATAGGGTAATCATTGATGAAAATAAGGCTAGTACATTTACATATCATCATACCAGAAACAAACTACCATCTTGTCCCAACCAGTCATCATCATCAGCCTTTGTCCGTCCACTGCTGAACATAGGCCTCCCTCAATGAACGCCAAGACGACCGATCCCCCGCCACTCGCATTCAACGCGGGCCTACCACTGCACGGAGATCATCTTCCCGCCTGGTTAATGGCCGACCAACAGTTCGTCCCAACCAATATAACAAGGAAATTAATCCAATTACTTGCCTATAGATAAAGTCGATATGATAATGATTTAAGTATATCAAACAATATTTGTGTATAGGAGGCGATATCCAACCCGCTGACCGTGGCGGAGCTGCTGAACCCGTCGGCCCGGCGCCGCGCGCACGCGGAGGAGCACCAGCTGGGCCCGCTGCACGTGTTCCGTGACCACTTCCTCGTCTCCCACAACCACCACTTCCTGTACGTGCTGGACCCGCGCTCGCTCACCGCCGTCGCCGTCGTCGACGACCTGAGACGGTGAGTGCGCCAGAGCGAGACAGATATAACACACGTGCTCGCCACGCGCTATCCGATACTGTGAGACAGATCACAGATATCTATTACAAAATATCTAGTTTGTTTTGTCTAAATGATATAGCTAGCTAGATGCAACAATTAGTCGGAAAGTAAATCCTAAATTTAGTTCTAGTGATTGTTTATCTACACTAATATTATAAAGAGGAAAACTTTGTTTGTTTGTTTGTAATGAATAGGCTCAAAAAGTACTGGACCGATTTCAAAAATTCTTTCACCATTCCAAAGCTACATTATCCACGAGTAACATAGGCTACATTTTATTCTGAAAAAAATAGGGTTCCGTAAGATATTTGGGTTTTTCGGACACAAGGTGTAAAAAGTCCGCGACACGTTATATCTATCTATGTCGAGTGAGGCACAGTAACCATTTTTTTATTTAGATATTTTGAATTTTTTTGGACTACATTTAAACGCGTTTATTTTACTCATGCTTTGGATCCTTAAGATATGAAGCTAAAGAGTTTGTTTATTTGAACGCGCTAATCTCAGGAACTATCGGTCGGATTTTAATGAAACATTTCAGTGTTCGATAGCCCATTTATCGGTAAAAATATATCATCCCGCTAAGATGCCGTTATAAATCTTAGTTAACGCAGGCGAAGCTGCGGGCAACAGCTAGTTCAAATATAAATTTATTGCTTTCAAAGTAATAGCCCAAATTTGAACAACGGTAGTGTATGTATAATATGCTTCATTTATACTCTTTATTTAAAATTACTTCTCTGGCGGATGTCTTCGTTTCGAATGATCCAAGAAACACCCAACATAGCCCGCTCCATAGCCCGTTGAGGTACGGCAAACTCAGAACGGATGACCCATGGGCCAATAAAGTGCAAGAGTAGCGAGCGCGCTTAGACGAAATGTTAGTCAGTCATCCGTCAGTCAGTCAAGGGATCGGTCGTCTTGACGTTTACTGAAGGAGGCCTGTGTTCATTAGGACAGATAAAGGCTGATGATGATGTTGCCTTGACTATACCAAACCTATCCCACATGCCCGTCACTATAGGTTCTGTCATCTTCCAGAATCCTGTCGGTGTCGGTGAACAAGGAGGAGATCTTCGTCCTGGAGGGCCCGCGCTCGCTGGTCCGTCTGGCCCACACGCCCGAGCCCGCCGCGCTCGCCACAGGTCTGTTCGCCCGATAGCCCAACTGACCTTAGACCTTAGACCCGACCAACATCAAAGGTCAATTTGACGATGAAATTAAACACGACATTCGCCAAAATATTAGATCCGGCCGACCTTAATGAAACCCGATACTATAAATATAAGATGGGTCAATCTGACCTTAGAATAAAGTTGTCCATCGCGATAGGTGATATCACAACTTAATAGTTTCGTATGCATTGACTTATTGACCTGTGGTTTTCACATATAACGAATATTAATTAAAAAACTACTTAATTTTATATACAGGGCCTGAGTAGTTAATAATATACATAGTTATTAAAATGGGAAGGTGTTTTTGACTGTAAGTTTACAACGAAATGAACTTAAAAGTAATTATATAAGACTAAGATGACTTTTTGAATTAAATACATCTTTATAATGAAAAATAAATAACTGGAAATCATCAAGTTAACAAAACTCAGTAATATCTTTATAAGATGCACCATGAAATTTCCCTGCGGAAGAACGACTCGATATGAGGAGCACTTACGAAGTATTGAGCCATTTGCCGTGCATTTTACTTATTCGTAAAACGGTTTTGTGACCAAGACAAGAACATTTAAGTGCCAAAAAACAACTTTTGGAGAAAAAGAAAAGATACGAAAAATTGCATTACTCCATCATACATTAAAATTGGTACATACTCTATGAATAATTATTAAAAATATGGATTTAATTTGGCACAAAGAAAAACTTGTATTAAATCTACATTTACCAGTTGCTCTGATTATTAGGCGTTTCGTTTCTTTTGTTTAATGGTCGCGGGAGGACTTCAATTATTTTAAAATTGGTTGTGACAAGACCAAGACAGCGAGAGACAGCTGTAAATAGTGCGGTGCCACCGGTGCCCAGGCACAGGGCGTAGACTCTGGGGGGCGCAAGAATGGCCAGCCCAGACAGGATTATAATTTTTTTCGGTTTGCTAATGGCGCAGTTATAGAAGCTCGCACAGGACCCAACAAAGGCTATTTACGGCTCTGGCGAGAGAGAAAAAATCTAGAGAGAAAAATAATAAAAGGTTGTGTTTACTCCAAAATATGTGTATATTTCTCCGTCCAATGAATAAGTATTATGAATTATATAACCTCAAAGTTTTAGATAGTTTATAAAGACAGTTTTTTTCTAATTTAAAAAAAAAAGTTAGATGTATGACTCGTACACGTTTGAAACAATTAGTTTCGTCGTTTATTTACGGACGTTTAAAATATAGGTTTTTTTCTTATATTCATATGTAATAAGTATATTTTTGGATATATTATAGCGCATATATAAACTATACATTTCCTTTACTTGATAACTTTAAAATATATTTTTGTTTGTAGTTAGTTTTATCAAAACGAATGAAAACGTCTTATATAACTTATAAGACTTATTACACATTCTTAATAAGATTGACGTTAAAATCCTAGGCTTTCAAAAAATTAATGATCAAAGAATCGTGAAAACTAAACAGTGCCTTAAAGTATCAACCCATATATGTCCCACTGCGAATCTCATCCTCGAAATTAGGCGAGGAGAGTATTTTTCCATAGTTCACCGATGCGCTGGCCCAGTGCGGGTGGGTGAACTTCACATACCTTCAAAGACTTTCAATCTCATCAGGCATGCAGATTTCGTTCACCGATGAGCGAGCGATAGTCTCGTGCTTAGAGGGTGCTTACCTTCGTCATTTGGAAAGATCCATTTCAAGGCATCACATGGGGTCAGTATCGAACCTGGACCCTCTCACCCAAGAGGTTAAGCCCATAATATTGGACGATCGCCGCTCATAGTCCCAGTAGACGTGAAATCTAAGTCTTACAATTTTGTAAAAAAAAATTGTGTACATTCCATTTAGTATAATTATATATGTATATTTTTTCTTTTAATTAACCAAACATTTTTTGTTTATTTTAGTATAAATGAAACATAGTACTTAATATTACATTAGTTACCTAAGTACCTAAGATTATTCAGAGTATAGATAATACTATAACAAGCTAGGTTTTGTATAGTTATCTCTCTCGCGGCTTGCATGAAGATACATATATATAAAAGACATATAATACACCACTATAGGTTAAAAAAAATAGCTTTATTACTCAAAGTCAATATAGCTAACATAGTTTTAAGAATTATAATGAAACAACTTTTACATACTAATAATATCACAACGCATTCCATAATTATAACCCAAGTTACGAACAGACGCGAAAATACTTAATAAGATTTTTTTTATGCGTCGCGTTGGTGACAATAATCTTCGAGAAAACCGAACGAATATATAATTTTGTACAATAATTTCACTCGGACAAAATATGATTTCTACTTTAAACACTAAAATTTTCAGGTTGTGTAATACATTTTTGTATAAAATATAAGACAAGTGGTTGTCAGACCAAACCTGAGGTATTTCAATACCATTATTTTCTCCTTCTCGTTTTTATATAAACAGAAAGAGATAAAAAATAACGATTACTAGGAATGTACTACGATTTTATTTGGTACTATTTTATAGTATTCGACCATTTTGGATTAGCTAAGTTATTTTACTATCTGATTACTGTGCTGTATTTACCTACTTAATTTAGATTTACGTAGGGCCTTAGATCAATAATATGTCTAGATAGAGTGTCGCGCGGAAAACACGTCCAAAAAATAGCGTCCAACTGTTGGCCTCTAAATGCTTTCTCCGTGTTTAGTATCCGTCCCACTCTCATAGAATACGCATGAATAGGGATGTTGACTATTTTTTTTAATTGATTTTATTTGATAGATATACTATAGGTAGACACGAAAAAACGATTTTTGTAAAGAAATATGTCCAATTTTACCAAAAAATTAAATAAAGAAAAATATTTTTTAAAATTGCCCTTGAAACGCTCCAAGCGTCATTACGTCACACACCGCATTCAGAGCTTGCGCTATGTTAGGTGAGTTTGTACTTAGCTCAATGTTCAGTGACGTCATCACTCATCACCTTATTGGCGTTTGCAGTCACGTGATAATGCATGATAAATGACGCATTTTAAATTAATTTTCTAAATTTTAAGACAAATAAGTAGACTTTTTAAATGTTATTTTAGGTTTTCAAATACTGTATTTAATATGTAAAACATAACTTTACATGAATTTGTAACATGTGTCAACATCCCTATTGTTACGCATTATGGTTGAAGTGTAACGAGATTAAAAAGGATGATTATGGGAGAACTGTAGTAGCTGGGATCACTATTCACGAACACATGTTTGAAAATGTTGGCCTGTTCTTTTTGTTTTGATTGTAGGGCGACACTCCATCTAGATATATTAATGATCTAAGCGTAGGGCATATTTAAACGGCCAATGCGCGCCAAACACTCCTATTTAAATTAATTCGTTCCGATTTTATGTTATTTTAAATTAAATTCGCGTATCGAATTATGAAATTGCGCGCACATTTTTGTCGCTTAAATATGCCTAGACTTAAACATGGTCGGTTTATCGACAATTCAGTTTAGGACTAGCGCACTTATTTTCGTGTTATACAATTTTATTGTAATGTTGTATAATAATTAATTTAAGGAGTTAGGAATAAGGAATGGCCCTCTATTTAAATCCCCTAATGACCCTTAGTATCCTAGGGGTTGAGTCACATCACGAAGGGCCCGTTGTTCGACTCGGGACGGAAATGTTAAATAACTAAGTTTTACTTAAAAAATATAGTCTTTACCGAATGGATAGCCAAATTTTATATAGTTAGTATTTTATACATGTGTGTTTTATTTGTTATTGTTATTATTGTTCGATGTTAACATGGCCATTGTACTTATATAAATATACTATTTTTATTTTATTTTATGTTTTTTATTTTTTCCATTTTTTTTTTTTGGTTATTTTTATAACGAGCAATGGCTCTGTGAATGTCGTTATTGTAATTATTTGATTAGTTTTTTAATGCCGCATGCTCGGCTCTGTCGAGATCATTTGGAGATTTAATTTCTATATGTATCTAGAATATAATTACTGAATATGAAGACTGTAAAAAATCTGCTCTGGCACAGACTTGTGAAAAATATCGTGAGGTTACTGCACTAGTGAAGCCTAAAGGTAATATCGTAAAGCTGGAACCGCACCCTTGCCGAGGCTTGGCAAGCTTTCACAAATTCAAACGTGTGGATACAGAGTTTGTGTTGGCTTGCGTAGGTTTGCAAGGGTTGTCCGATCCGACGAGTGTCGGTATTGTGCACAAGCCAAAGGGAATAAAAGAGAATTTGCCGCAAGCGCTTGCGATGCGTCCACATGCTTGTGACTTGTGGAGGCTTGGAGCTTGCGGCAAGCCACAAACGTATGGCTCCAAAATGGTAAAATTATCGCTGCAAAGATGTTCATAACTGAGCTCATCTCCTCATCTACCTACCGATTGAGCTTAAAGACAATCAGGCCCTTTTGAAAAAAAAGTCCATAACGGAGATATTTAAATCAAGTATTATATAAGCTTGGTTTAGTTTATTGTTGGGATATTGTAATTTTAATTAATTGCCGAAATAGCAAATTTAGCAGTTTAAAAATGGAAGTATCGAGGCCAGATTAATAAAGGAGACGCTTGAATTAAAAAAAAAAGTATTTTCCTAAACAGTAATAATTTGATGAAACATGAAATAATTTACGAGTAAAGGAGCTGAATAATCTTCTTTTAAATAGTTCGATTGTTATTAGCTCTTATAATAAAATAGTCAACTTTTGTATGGATGTAATCTGATGATGATATTGGCCGTAATTTTTTTTTTTTACAAATAACTGTCACCCTAAATATAATAAAAATAAGGGATGTCTCTGTGGGATGTCTTATAAGTCCCTTATGTCCCACTGCTGGGCACGTGTCTCCTCGACCCCGGCATCAGACATGCAGGTTTTCTCAGAGGTTCTTCTTCACCAATAGTATTTGATAGTAGTTCCTGGTTAATCATTATTAGAAACAGTTAATAAAAATCTGGGATTATATATAAAATAAGTGAATATACCTATTTATTGATCATCATCATCATCAGCCTTTATTCGTCCACTGCTGTACATAGGCCTCCCTCAATTATCATTTCTTAAAATCACGTATATTTTAATATGCACTTTCCTTTTTAACAGATGAACCGCCACTTATGACGAAATCACTGACCACGTCAATACAACAGGCCGTGAATACAATGCGCGATTTGACCCACATCAACCAAACCGTCCCCTACATAACCAGCGTACTAGAACAGCCCATAGCGATATTCACGCGGAACGAAACTTTAGACGCAGTCAATATTACCAACGGAGAAGAATGCTTCGAACTACCCCCAATAAAACATCTGCCAAATGACATATCGAACAACGTTCTAGAATCAATCATAAACGAATTCAAAGACGTGTCCAGCGACGCGGAGGAGATAAGAAGGGTGAAGACGGAGGAATTGCAGAAGAAGTTGAAGCTATACAATAGTATAATGGAGAAAAAGTATGACGATGAGCTGATACACAGCAGCAGGAGAAGCAGACGAAGGGAGAACGGGTCCGGAGGTAGTACGCCGCGGATGTCCACGCCGGTTCGGAAACCGGACAACGTCAGTTATACTAGCCCGTGTGTTATGAATATTAGCGTTTATGGGTAAGTTATTTCAGTTGACAGTATTTTTTATAACAGTAATTATAAGTTTTTTGAAAAGGTACCGATTTGTTCGACATTATCTTTAGTTTATTCCGAATGGAAGGGCAGAATGGACAGTTTTTTTTTCCATACGTAGATTTTATGGCATTAAAAAGATCAAAAATGGCCTGGTTGAAATTGCAGGTCTTGTGAACCTGCCAAAAACGCTTACTTTTACAGTTGGGTTAAAAAGATGAAGTCAAAAATAGCAGTAATTATATTCAGAAGTTCTTAGTTTCTTAGTTCTATGTCAATCGGGAAGTAATAGATTATTTTATGGAATTACAGTAACATGGAGGACCAGAACGACGATCTCTTAGAAAAACAAATTGAAGAAAAAGAAAGAATGCTAGCGAAAATGTTGAATCTCGAATCTCTAAGTATAAAAACTACCACACCAAAAGAAATTAAAACAGAAACGGACAGTCCATATAAAGCAGACAAACAAAACACACATAATAATACAAATCGATCTGATGTACGAATTGATAAACCGAAAACGGAAATTTCAGAAACAATTGAGTCTCATAGAATTAAAGATTCCAATAGAATAGACAAAGATGTCAAAATTGAGAAAATAAATAAATTTGATAACAAAACGGAGAAACCCGTGCAAAATATAGTGACTGGTGATTTAGTACCACAAGTCGTGAAGCTGCCTAACACCTGGAATTTAGATAAAATAGAGCTGAGATTGGATGTAAAAAATGGAGTCAAAAATTCACTGAACCTTATCTCACCCGACGACAACCTCGATAACGAATGGGAAGTCATCTGATCCGGGAAGGAATTGAACATTATTATTTGTAAGTTGCGAGTTTTATTATTAGGCTACTTTTGGACCTTTTTCATTGGTCAAATACGGTGCGGTCAGTGACTTATGTCAATTGTATATTGTGCGTGTGCTGAACTAAGTTTTTGATTCCGCCTGCTGCAATATTTACGACGGGCCTAAAACATGTTTCGAGGTTTGATATGTAATTTGATAATGAATGTAGGAATCTATAATTTGGAGTTTAGTGTTTGAAAAATATTCGCAATATTAAAACATCACAGCAGTCGCAAAAAGTCAGAACTCCTTAAATTACTTTGCCGAGCCTGAAATTTAGGGCCAGATGTGACTACTGCTGACCAAATCCAAACTTTGGCTACTCGTGAAATCCGAAAGTCAGTCCTATTAAAAGTTATGTGAACAAGTAATAGTAATTTTAAAATAATTTAAATTTATTCATTATGAACAAAATATACAAAACAAACAAACAATAAACAATCTCATAAGAAAAAATGTAAGCTTTATAGTTAAGTACAGCGGTGCCACTTCTGTAGCATTAAAACACTAGATTTTCTTGTTGAAAATCTACAGTGTGTTTTCCAATTACAGCGCAAAAGCGCATTATGCGGCACAGTGCGCAACATTGACGTTCCAAGTTACAACTAAAGCAACGCTGTCCACAATCGAGCATAAAAAAAGTTATCCCTTTTGCGTGATGCGGTATTACACAAAATTATAGTAATGCTACAAAACAACAAAAAACTCTTGTTAATTTTTATTTATATTGTCGTTAATTATTATTTATTGTTAAAAAAAATTATAGTTTTCATGGCATCGTAGTTTTTTGGAAATAATTCAGACTGTGTTAAAAAATAAAAATTTACTGTATGAAGATCTACATTGACATTCTATTTATTCTACATTTATTCAAATTATATATATTCATCTACATTTATTTAAAAAAATAAAAATAAAATACGTTCTTTCCCTAATTTTTTTTTGAACATTGGACTTGGCGCACTCTGTTGGTGCACTTGAAAATTGTCTCGTTCCAATTTGCACCGCATTAGCACAATTCGGCATTGTGCGGCACTGAGTCGCGATAAACTCTGTAATTGGAAAACACACTGTCCTGAGTTAATAAATTAGAACAAAACTTAAGCTTATTGTAGCTTGTGCTAATTTACCTACTTTGTTAGTGTAAGTTAGTATTACTAGTTAATAATTAGACAATGAAGTAAACATACTTGTGAGTGGATATTTTATCTTCACAGTCTCTTCAACATCACATTAATTTATGTCTCGTCTCACTCTAATTTATGTTATAGTTGTAAACAATGTTAAAAGTTTGTTGTATGGAATTTATGTCGTGTGAATTTTTTATGTGAACTCTCTACGTTTTATACAGGCGAAACGTTTTATTAATTTGGTTTATAACAAGACTAAAATACATATTTGTTTAAAAAAAATGGAAGGTTGATATAATAAGTAAGTTTATTCGTAAGTCTACATCGACAACATGATAATAATTTTTGTATTAATAAGTTTTGAGTTTATTAAAAGCGAGGTATACTAAAAGTTTTACACTTCTTCTGTACCTCTATGTATCTTACTTGATCATATAAAGGTTTGAAATGTGTACAGAAGTGGCACAACATATAGTAAGTTAAGTCCACAATATTCCTATATCCACAAGTGCATTTACGCTGAAGGCTGCAATAGATTTAATAGCTGTTCAAATGTTATAACCTTGGTAGTGTTATGAGCCATAGTATCCGGAAAATGAGTCGCGCGAACAGTTACTAGGTAGCTTAGGATAGCTCTAATTGTTTTGATGGTCACTTTACTATGACATATTGCAAAAATTGTTATATGTTCGTTAAAAAAAGAATACTTACTTCAACATACTTCGTTCAAAAACTGCCCTCTTTCCCTTTTTTCCTATAAACGGGCTGCTTAACTGATCGACTGTCGGGTCCTTAGGTATTATCGAATATTAGAGTTACCTTTGTCAGTTGACATATTTGCAAGACCACACATAAAGATGAACCTAATCCGAGACAGCAAAGGCAAAAAAAAACCAGAAAGTTGTGTTTTCATAGAGCTATGTTAAAACATACATATTATATAAATTCTTATCAAATAAGTACAAGAAATGCATCACATTAGGTATTCGTAGGGGCTTTTAGGGAAAGGTTTTTATAGTTTTAAGAAACGTTTATAGTATTTTGTTTTGTATACGCTTTAATTTAAATAATAAGTTAAATATTCATTTGTCAAATATTATTAAATAAGTTTCCGTTTATTTTGTGCCATCAACATCCGCGGTGATATTTTGTATCATTAAAATATTATAATACAGGAATTGTTAATATAAGCAGTGTGAAGAATAGGTAATGCAAATTGATTTTTTTTATTAGATTTTCACCACACCTTCTGAGACGATATATATTATCTGTATTGTGTTCTGGGTGTATTTATTCTCGAATAACAACCGCTGATAAAGTCAAGCTAAGTACATAATTGATGAGCGTTATTTAATATTTGTAGCATAACTTATCTGAAAATGGGTCAACCTATATTTTCATCACAATATGCAATTTTTACAAGAACAATTTTTTTCATAATTAGCCGCACTTCATTTTAATATTAATGCACGTTTACTTTGGTGAATGGGTGCACCAAAAAAAAAACATACAGACGAATTGAGAACCTCCTTCTTTTTTAGAAGTCGGTTAAATATATTATGTTTGTTGTTTAAAAATACTAGCGCTCAGAGCTTTATGATAAAAAATATATTAGAAGTAGTAACAATAGAAAAATTAAGTTGCAATAAGTAGAAAAGTTAAAATATCCGAATTATGAAAGATTTTTAGATATGCTGTAATGACAGGTAAAAATATTGAAAAAAAACCTGACCAAGAGTTACGACATAATTTGGCGCCATTTTTATTCTAAATATTTCTATATACGGATGTAAATTTCACAATGAATGTAACGCTCAGACAGAAAGAGCATGCTAAAGAAATGTAATGTACATAAAAACATAACCATCTTTTTGTCGCAGTCGCATAGTAATAGTATTAATGGAGCCAAAAAGTGAAATCGTTTCAGAGAATCAATGTGCATGATGATTTTGTTGCAACACATTTTTAACATCTACAAAATTGTAAATACTCTTGAAAAATATTCTGTGATTTAAGTATTATTTCTTCTTTAATTTGTAGGTATATTGAAATTGATTTTTTATGGTTATTGTGATGGTATTATGCTTGTGCACTATTCTTTTCTTTTATAATAAAGAGTTGCAAGTAATAAAAGCATTATTATTCTCAATAAACCCTTATAACGATCAACAGTGTTATTGCAATACATGATTAATTTTTTTATGTTAGTCGGATTGGCATATCGGTAGGCGTGCCAGCTGACGGTAAGTGGTTGACGTCGCCCAGGAATATAAACCAGTTCCACTGGAACTGGCCCAGACAATTCATTTGTGTTGCCTATTCAGCCAGAAATTTATTTCTGAAACACAGCAAACTCGTTAAACTGAGTCATGAGAGAAACAAGAGGCAGACCCATCCAGTGTTGTGTTGCACCGCACATCCCTCCTACAGAGTAGGCTGGCCTTGCCAGGCCGTCGCTGTTGCTTTCAGATTCAGGACCCTCAAAGAACTGCTAAAGGCTGAAGGGTTCAGTGTTTTACCTAAGGGGGTCCACTAACCACTGTATCCCACATGGGTCTAAAGTCTCCCTACATACCGTTAATACATGCGAAAAGTCTGTATTAAAAAAAGGTTTATGTGGTATTGGTTGATAATAATAATTATTATAATGAAACAACGTCTAGACATACAAACTTTATTTGAAATAACACAACTCGTCACATTCCAACGGCAGTAAACTAAATAAATAAGCAAAAAAAAAACAATATTAGATCAGCAACAAAAGCGGTACAAATAAATAATGTAACATGGAAAATTTTATGAGCATTTTGTAATCTCTAATCTAAAGACTGTTAACTTTTTTGCCAAATACTAAATTGCTATAAGGTGATATGAACAAAATACTACCATGTTTTCATGAACTTGCTCAGTTCCGGTGGAATTTCGTATTTGATTTAAACTAACTTGCCGATGAGCTCAGCACTTCAAGTATAGACCTCAGCTCAGAAGTGCATGAACGCACGATATGTAAAACAATGCCGTTATAAAAACATGGTAAATTTTTTCAAACATACTTAATATAAAATCAAAATTACAGCTTGGCAAAAAAGAGTATGGCGCGGTGTCGCACGGTGGTAAATTATTTTACTAAATGGAAAAATATGATGTTGACACTACTTGGCCGACAAGCGCTAGATTTAGAGTAACGTTTATTGTTTTACATTTATTTTTAACGAGGCCTTAGTGAGATAGTGGCGCCCTCGTCATTTCAAAACCTTTTATCCGGCTGTGCGTTCAAGCAAGTTTTTGCAATGAACACTTTTCTCATAATTTAACTAATTTACCATAAATGTTTAATAATTGTTTGAACTATTCGTTATTTACAATGACAGTTCCAGAGATATCGAAGGTATTCAACAATTTAGAACAAAATTACTTAAATTGCAAAATTTTGTGTTCAGACCTTTTATTCTTCAAATGTTCCAAAAAACATGTTTCATTTTTTTTATCAAGCCAAAGAGCAACATTTACTCAGGGCCAGAAGAGAGCACGTCGCAATTTTATTAATTACTACTGTTTTCTAATTTTTGGAGCACAAAGCCCCCAGACCAGGGTTTAGCTAACTGTGGTCCATGTGCCCTAAAGTCCGTGAAAGGTTTTTTTGGATGTCAATAAATTCAATAAAGTGTTAGGAAAATAAATTAATAATAACTGTTCATAACAAAGGTTTTTGGAGCATAAACTGCAGGAGCTTGCTACACTTTAATTGCTTAGAAAATGACCAATACTATTATGAGTATGAAAGTCTCTTACAACTTACTAGAAGACAAACGAACTGTGAGTTTGCTTCTTCTATTCGAAAATATACTAAGATCCAGTTGAAGTCTTATGTTTATTCAGTTCTAGGGCGCGGGTAGTACTTTTGGAATCAGATATGTTCAATTTTAAGTGGTTTGTGGTTTAAGAACCCTGCGAATTTCGTAGACAGTTTTGTCTGTAATATGGCAGCGTTTATTTATGTCCTTTTGAACGTGTAACCAAATTAATTCATTTTGATGATACTGGTTACATTTGGATCATTTCTGAAGTCACAAACCTGTAGGGCTATTCTGTAAGGTCGTTTTCAAATCTCGAAAGCCAAATCCGCGGTGATATGACGAATTTGCATATCGATAAAATTCGCTTTCGAAGTGAGCGTAAAGTGAGCTCTATCACTCAGGTGAAGCTCGATATTGAAATGATTTTTCAGAATAGCCCTACAGATTATTGTTTAAGAGTATACAATATTTGCCCCCAAAAGTCGACCCTGCCATCAATCTAAAATATCTTCATGGTACGTATGTTTAGAAAAATATTGTCATAATACCGACTAATCAGTTACATTATAGATGCATAGAAGATAATATTATATCAATCAATTTAATGTTTGAAAAAATATACTGATAGCATATAAAATAATTTTATGGCTCGGTTTCTAGTATATTCAAGCTAAGTTTAACCCACTCACCCATTTATAAACTGGCTAACTGCCAAATCAACTGAAATAATACTAAATGTATCGCCAGTAAAATAAAACTCATAAGCCTAAAGAGATCGTACTCATATTGTATTGTGAAGGCGTTTAAGTACTTACTCGCTATACAGTTCTTTCCTTCATAGCTGAAGGCATCTTACACACTAAAAATCTGGTCCTTCGAGCCGGATTCTTCAGAATTTATCTAATACTAAATGTCCAACACCAAATTCAACAAAAGCCTTCAAAGCCAATATAACAATTACATCGTATATCACAACACATCGCAAACTAAGCCTAGTTCCCGTCCGCTATAACCTTAAAAATAATACTGGCCTGGCTTGTATTCGTGTATAAATTGACAAAATAAACTACGTCCCTCAGTCTTTTCTGACCTCATTCCTGTGTTCCCGAAATACTTAACGCAATAAGTTTACACCACACGTAATAATTATTAACTACAATTTGTTTACACCATATTTAGCAACACAATCATAAGTTTAATATTATCAGTATCGTCTTGATTAATCTTACAATATTTTCAATTTAAAATTAGGCTCCTCCGTATTTTATTACTTTTTTCTTCTAAACGTTTTTACAACACCAAAAGCTCTAACTAGGTTTTATTAGCAAATAAAATTTGCGACATATTACGGGGCAGTGCAATCATAATACTAGTTTAACTAAGCTTTAATTTAAACAACAAATACGATACTGTTGCTTTCCTTTACTAGTTACGACGAATAAATATTTTGTAATAATTTTTACAACACTCTTCAAGTTTCTTATAAATTTGTTTAAAAAAACACATTGTTCCTATTCACACAACAATGATGTTTTTAGAGATTATCGCATATCGTAGCATGTCAAATTTCTAAGTATTTACAACATTCGTGCTAGATAATAATGATACATCTAAAATAGTAATCATTTGCCTTATGCTGTGAATCTACATTTATGTAGACAATACATCAATGGATAATGTCATATAGTAATGTCTTTACATCCTTTCATCGTTGAAGCAAAGCCAAATTAAACAAGTATGATTTAGCAAAAAATAATTTGAAAGTCAAAAATATTTTTGACTGCGTCTTCTGTATATCTACATATTTTATATACTAAAGAGAAAAAAAAATATTATTACAATATTGTGTTAGATATTTTTATCTCCAATCAGCATTAGATCTGTCATTAAAAAATCGTAAGCTTTCAAGATATGATATGAACACATTGCAGACACTGGACAAATCTCACCAGGGTCCGAGGACGGACATACATTGAGCTACTCCGGACTACCATCGAGTCTTTGGACCTTACATTACCAGCGTTGGAACATATTGCCAATACTTTAAGATTAAACAATTGAAAAATCAGATTTAATCAATTAGTAAGCATCAATTAACACAGAAATCATAATTTGATATTTCTTTATGTAGGATTTTAGGATTTTTATCAACTATGATTGCTATCCATTGATTAATTATTATTATTAAAAATCAAATTTGAATTAAACTGATCTCTCAATTATTCACCTCAATTATAAACGATGAACGCCAGTTGAAACCAAAGAGTAGAGATATATGAAAGATTCTTAATGATGATTTCATATTGACAGTTATTTAAATATCACAAAAAAGTAAAAAAAATCACAAAATATATTAAGAATATGATATTCTCCTCCACTCAGACTCATAAACAAGGCATTATCTAATATCACAAGCTCATAAGCGACTAGATTCAGGCGAGATTCGACCGGGGAGCCATAACGATGTAGTGGTCTATGGGTGTGGGCGGGGCTATGGGAGACATGGGCATGTACTCACTCTCTATCTGGCTCTCCTTTAATCTTACTTTGGTGATGTCACTGTGTAGGATCAACTCGACTATACCCTGGGGTATTCCCATCGCAACGCTCGGCTTGTCAAGTGAAAGGTCGGTCACGAATTCGTCGAACTCTTCGTTCTCGTCCAAACATTCCACGGACTTGGAGCAGCGGTTCGTCGTGACGTGCTGGGTTTCGTCGAGGAACTCGCAACTCTTCGTCTCTCCCTTGCCGAGGTTGTTGGTTATTTTGAGATTCTTCATCTTGCGACTCACTTTGAAACTCTTGAATATATCCTTGGTGGGAGTGAAGTCGAATCTCTTCTTTTTCGTCTCCACGTCCTTCTCTTTTGGACTTTCGGATTTTGGCGATGCAACTATTCGAGAATCGCTCTTCAGCCTTTTTCTAAAGGATAAGGGTAAATGTTTTTAGCATTGAAATAAATAATGTCGAAAAATAAGTACTTAATATTTGTAATGAATGTTTTATTGTTGCTTTCAGTTATAGTATAATCCAAAAAAAATTGATTTATATTTGAAAAGTTTTTAATATCCTACCCCTTGTTTACGTGTAAGTGTACGCACCTGAACACGCTGAAAGGTTGCCTGCGTCCCTTGGTACAGCGGTGCAACGAGCCCAGGGACGAGTGGCGGGTGACGCCCGCGCACGCACAAGCCCCGCCCACGCACGCACATGCTCCAGCGCTCGCACACTGCTGTCCACACTCCCATCCGTTCAGCTTCAGCGTGCTGGAATAATTTAATATTTTTAAATTCAATAGCAATGGGATTATCGTACTTGATATCGACTGCTAAGCAATGCAATGGAAATTCCTCTAGCTTTACATTTTACAGTCTAACTTTTAGTGTCTCAGGGTAGACAAATACTCTCGTCTTGTGACCTATATCTGGGATATAAATTAATTTAAAAAAATTGTATACAGGTAGCCACGTCGTCCACGATTTAATCTACTGATTTGCCGATCAAAAAAATATCACATCTATTGACTTATAGACATGTGCACGGGGTCTCTAACGGTTTAAAGTTCCGTTTTCACGCACTCACCTGGCGGGTTGTCTCGGCGGCAGAGGCGGCGGGCGCACGCGCCGCATGGTCGCGTACACGCAGTCCGCCACCGACTCGTACATGGGCTCCGAGCTCCAGTCGAGCAGCCTCTCTGCCCGCTTAGCCCGATCGCCCCGCCCCTCTGAACGCTCGCCCCGCCCCTCCGCCCGCTCCACGTCCTCGGCGATCTCCTCATACACGCCCGAGGCGATCGACACTAAAGAGCGACGCTCCGCGCTGTGGAACCGAAATTTCTTATATTTTTACGAATTTCATCCTTAATTTTCAATTTCATTTTTATAGGTATGCAGTTTACCGACTTTTTTTGAAGATTATCAAATACTTTTCACAAAAGGTGAAAAATATATAAAAACTTAAATAGGTATTTTTCCTGTTTTCATATTTGATCAATTGTTAATGGCGATAATACCTGTCGTCGGTGTACGCCATGGAGGCCAGTGAGGCGAGCGAGGCGAGGTGCAGGCGGCGGTCGGGCGCCGCACCGCACCGGGACAGGCGCCCGCTAGCCACGCCCTGTAGGTTATTCCAACTGTTAGATCGTAAACTACTGATCAAGTTAGAAAGAATCATCATAGGTGACCAGTCGTCGGCTTGACGAGCTGAATGTAGCTGAAGCCAGGCTTTATTTTTTATCCACGAGGCATTGATTCAATAGCAAATATTCATAGTAAATAAAAATATTTTTGCAAGTTCAGTATTGAAATAAGCAAATGGCAGTTTTAGATCTATCCTACTAATATTATAAACCCGAAAGTTTGTTAGTATGTATGTATGGATGGATGTTTGTTACTCTTTCACGTAAAAACTACTAAATGGATTTCGATGAAACTTTACAATAATATAGCTTATACATGAGAATAGCACATAAGTCATAAGCTATAATTTATAACCATACTCCCATGGAAAATGAAAGTACACGGGTGAAACCCTGGGGCGCTGCTAGTCATTTTATATATTAAAGACTGTTCTTCAAACCTTATACACGGCGAGGTCTGTATCGTCGAGGGATATTTCAGACGGTCCGCTGTACCAACTGCTGCGCCTAATATCACCTGAAATAATAACAATTTTTTGTGAAGAACATTTCCATATACTTGTGTTTGTATAATATAAAATAATAATCTATATTTATAAAGAAAAAGAGGGCAATGCCTTACCGTCACTCTTACTGATGCTGAGATCACCGTCGCTGCGGCTCAACTTCTTCCGACCGGTGGTGACCCTGAGGGCCTGCTTCAACGCACCCACTAGGGCCGCAGCCGATGACGAGGAGAACTTCAACTCGCCACCACCATAGAAAGCACTAGAAAACATATAATTACCTTATTTAATACTCGTAAAGCTGAATAGTTGAATTCTAGCGCAGATTAAATTGTAAAAAAAAACGATATAATTATGTTATAATAAATGTGTAAGTGAATAAATGCAATAAAACAAAATGAGGATGCACAAGCGTAAGCGTGAAAATAGCTTGTTAAAATGAAGCAATATAATTTCACTTATGACGTCGCTAGAAGCGGCGCGAATTTACAACAAACCGTTCCATGGCCAAACGTCAATCAAAAATGGCGGCGAGTTCGGAGGAAAAAAATTTGCGAGACCTTCAATAAAAGCGGTGTGCATGCTTTCACAATCCCACCACCTTGATATAATGTAATATTCATTAGTGCTGAGACTCATAAAGTAGCATATTTTATTCACAGTATTATACTTTTAGCTCATAAAACCCACTCAATAAATAAGATTTATTTACATATTACTAATACAGACTGAAAGCTAGTCTCTAGTCATACAGAAGTTAGTGCTATATTAGACTGTGAAATTTAATAGTAGCAATGTGAACAAACCTATCTATACTTATAACACAGCATTTGTTTTTGTCACCATTTTCTCTCGTCTGTACAACATCAGTTATACATGGCCAGTGTATTGTTGTGTCTGTATTTTGGGATATCATGAGCCCGTTAGATGATAATGTCAGCTTGCAATCGGATGTTAGTTCACATCTATGGGACAGGTTGGTGGGTACAATTGTTACCACAAAGGAGTCCTTGAGTAGGGTCTCGGTACCTGAAAAGATGGGGTGATAAAGCATGATGCAATAACATATATTTATTTCCATAACAAGATTTTTCATACTCCCATTTTACTTACCTACTTTTTAATGACACTGAATATTTTAATATAAAAATAAATATACTTAAATAAGTGATAAGGAATCTTGGCGTTCATTAAAGGAGATCTGATAACCCTCAGTGGATAGATAAGTCTGAAGTTTATGATGATCACAATGAAAATTAATTCATGTAAATAGTGTTTACTTAATGTAGTTTATAGTAGGATGATACAACATGCATCTTGAGATAGACTACCCAGCAAATATATAACATTATGCCACAATGAATAATTATAAGGATTTGCAAAACACAAATTTCCTTAAGGATATCCAGATAGATACTCCATACTCTATCTGTCAAATATGTTGTGAATAGCCTATTCGGAACTTATCTGGAGATTGTGTAACAGGCCCTAAATGTGTTTTACTTTTTTTATTGTCATAGATAGTCAAGAAATATATAGGTTACTAAACACACATACAAAAAGATGCAAAGCACAAGTATGATAGTGACAAAACATGGAAAGAGATACAGCAGAACAAGAGGACAATAATTGTTTTTGCAGACAACACTAAACAAAAAGTGATGATGATACTTATATTATTAATAATATCTCAAGATTTTGTAACATCTTTCTCTCACTTTATCATAAGTCCTAACACTGTCTAAATGCCATGAGACCATTGAGTATTATGTTTTTCAAAAATTTGTTTCATACAAATTATTATTGAATTGCTTTCGTAACATTGGATCATGTTAATTTTTTTAAATTTTTGTTAAATTTATTACTTTTTTTGTAAACATGGATTAACCACAATTTTTGATAAAATAAATTTACGACCAACATTTATTAAAATGTATAATACAAAAGCACTTTTATAAAAACTTTTTGTAGCTGAACAAAGATAATGTTTATATAAATAAATAAAAATATTAGTTTTAAATGTGTGGCCCTATTATACTAATAATAATTAGTATCTATAGTACATCTATGTTAATTTGGAATGGATTTCCATTGAATGAAATGACATCATTATTAGCAACTCAGGCCTTGAATATTTTTAGGTCATTAGCCTGTACCTATGTGAACCAGACAGATAGGAAATTATAAATGCAGAGTTTCCTTCCCTAAGGCTTAACATAATTGTTACTAATAAGAATCCTACTAGTGGTTAATACCATTAATGTAATATCAACATTTGTTTATTGTCTATAACTTGTGTAACTTTATTTTTTCAATGTTGCAACACTTAATGAGTCTATAATTCTTTTTCTTTAGGCTTAGGGCTGAATTAATGAAATTCGCTAAAAAGCATATTCTACCCACTTGTATTTAAAATATTATCTTATGTTCACACAACTTATATTATCTTAAATATGTAATAAAAAGAAAATTAAGCTTTTCTTTCATATTTTACATTAATTTGGTGATTTTTTGTATATTTGTATTTCATGAAGTCTCTTTTTCAAGGACTTAAGTCACAAATGTAACAAGAAGAGAAATTTATCTCGTCTTGTTACATTTGTGTTTGCAAATATATTTGATTAACATAAAATTCAATGAATAAACATCTGAATTATATAGTTGATTTATAAACTGCTACCGTTAATATGTATTGAAAAGAGAAAAATGATTGATTCAAGTAGATTCAACACTCTTTGCAAACTCTGACATCTTAAATATTAGTACCTGGTTGACCAAGCATTTGCTCGGTTTTTTTGTTTTGTTTAATATACCCTTGGTGATAATATAATAAAGATTTTCTTTCAAAAAAATGAACTTAAAAAAAAAGACAAAAAAATAATTGGGCTGGAATAACTGCCTAATTACTCAACTTCGCTATCATGACATATTACTTGAAAGCGAAATTTATGTATTTATATTATTTCTAATGATATTTTATCATTGCTTCAAAACACGGATAAAAAAGTTTTCTAAAAATGTATTCTACCTAGATCAATTTATCACCGTTTTCAATCATATGTAGGTATAACGGCATATTCAAACTGTAAATTAAGAAAATAAGACTTATTCTACAGAAAGCTGCTTTATCAAAACATACCAATTCTAAACCGACCTAGTTAATCGTTATATGTTAGTAAAAAGATTTTTGTTTTTATGTCAAAAAACCCAAGATCTATTTTATATATCTGTATATACTGATAGTTTTTTATGTAATTCAGTTTGTTTAAAATGTTCGGTTAGTATAAATAACAAAAAATAAATTGAAGGTAGACAAAACTTACCAAGTAGTTTTTCACCATTTAACAAGGTTTTTATTTTCTCCATCCACAACTGGGCTTCATGGAGGGTTTGTGCAGCCAATAAGATGCGCGGTTTGTTCGGCTCGTCGTTTGTAAACACGGCAAATGCATGTGGCCGAGTACGGGACTTCGCTCGTTTGACTACACACCCTGATTGCAGCTCAACTGTTCCCGCGGGAGCACCTGCCTCGCTGCAATACATTGCCAATGATCCACCGCCCACGTACGTCGGACTTGGCCTCAATATACACCATTGTCTCTTCCATGTCTGTCAATTATAAATTATTCAATGATGTATTGTCATTCGCAAACCATACGTAAACGCAACATTTTATTGTTAAAAACTCACCTTAAATGGGTTCAAACCTAAATTTGATTTAAATGGATACTTCACTTCGAGATAACCAGACATTTTATAATAGCTTTTCTAGATAAATATCATGTCTACCCTTATAATTTAGGGTGTGTTCCGTTTTATACTGCGAGCACTGCCCAGTGCTCAGTACTGGAAGAAATTCGTTCCGTTTTATACTGACAGTATACTGTCACCATTATCACAGTGCTAGTGACGTCATGACTAGGGCGCCATTTTTCTACTGCAAGCACTGTCACCAATCACAACGAGAGAATTGTTCGGTAATGGCCGACAGTATTCAGTCGCAATATGACGTCACAATTTATGACGTCATAAAATCGACGCCATTTTTGTACTGTGAGCACTGTTTTTTCGAGGTAAGGTGCTCCAGTACTTTGTCTATGGAAGCACTTGCTTGCTTCAAGTACGACTTGTGAGGTCTGATAATGAATGAATGCGTACGATTGTTGAATGTTGTTTTCCCGATTTTTTATTTGTTATGTTGAGTTCGTTTTAAACATAAATGTGAATGGTATAATTGCTAAATACAAGGTTCAACAATATTAATATTACAATTAAACAACTTTTAGGGATTTTATCGCGGTTTAATATTAACATTTTGTTAACATCTTTGATTTGTTTGTATGTTCATTTATTTATTTATTTATTTAGACCATAGAAATGTAGTTTCGATTATCGAAAAAATGCGTATTTTTTTTAGTAATAATTTGTTTGTGTATTTGGCGCGTATCGTATGTATGGTCAGTGAGTTTTGGAAAGTTAAAGTAATTTATAGTAAAAGTTTATTAATAAGTATTCGATATTCAATATTATTCGATATTCATATTTCATGTTTACTTATTGTTGTTATTTAAATGGATATCAGTGAGTGAACTCAGTACCTTTCTACCAGTAGAGGGGCTCGTTATATCATTCATTTCAATGTTTTAAATTTTAGAACATCAGCTCACCTTACCGTATAATATAAGAGCGACCCGCGACTTTGTTTGGGCAGTATTTGGACAATTCACACAATATCTTTATAAATTATGTGAATGGTATACTTAATTGCTAAATACAAGGTTCAACAATATTAATATTTTGTTAACATCTTTGATTTGTTTGTATGTAGTGTCGAATATCGTAAAAATGCGTATTTTTTTAGTAATAATCTGTTTGTGTATTTGGCGCGTATCGTATGTATGGTCAGTGAGTTTTGGAAAGTTAAAGTAGTTTATAATAAAAGTTTATTAATAAGTATTCGATATTCAATATTATTCGATATTCATATTTCATGTTTACTTATTGTTGTTATTTAAATGGATATCAGTGAGTGAACTCAGTACCTATCTACCAGTAGAGGGGCTCGTTATATCATTCATTTCAATGTTTTAAATTTTAGAACATCAGCTTACCTTACCGTATAATATAAGAGCGACCCGCGACTTTCTTTTATTATAATTTATTATATATTAAAATTATAATTTACTCTGCCTATTTGTTATAAGGTGTTATTAAAATATACATAAGATATTGTAATGAAAAATTTCATTTACCAAATAACTTAATAAAATCAAAGTAGTTTTGTGTGAAAGAGTTACAAATTCCATACTTACGATCTTTCGCATGTTTATTAACGTTAGTAGGATTAAGGATATCTTCCATCTCATATCTCAGGTCATATTAGAAAATAGCATAGCAATAAGTATGCTGAGGCTTATGAATTCGCATACTAGTGAAATGAATGCGAAATAGCATTAATTCCCATTGTTACTAGGAATAAACCCACTTCATAGATTTTTTTCTAGTTTGTTTGTTGGTCGATGATTGATGAAAGAAAAATATTGTTGGTTAACTATCAACATTTATTTTCATTTTTTTTGTCTGAAGATTTTACTGGAACATGGCTCTAGTGGCACAATGGGGATTTCATTACATTGATATGTACATTTTTTTGCTTTCAAAATTTGAAAGCGTAACGAAACATGCTAAATCAATGTTGTAATGTATTGCTTTCGTGTTTACAATTTTTAATTTGTTGGGTATTAATGTAAATGTAAAAGTTAAAGATGGTTGAATTCTTGAGGGACAAATCCTACGGTTTTCCGGCATTTTTCAAAATTAACTAAATATTGCTTACTTGGTAGCATGGTCTCTGGTCTTAGCCTGTTCCAATAGGAACGAAATTAAAAAGAGACGTCAGATGGCAGCTGTCACTCGTGCGTGTAGGATTCATCATCATCAGCCTTTATCAGTCCACTGTTGCACTTAGGCAAACCGCAATGAACACCAAGACGACCAATCCCTTGCTTTCGGGTTCGATCCGGACCTTCTTGTATCCTAAATACCCTAAACACAAGACTATCGCTCGCTTACTGATGAAGGAAAACATCTTGAGGAAACCTGCATGCCTGATGAGATTTAAAGTCTTTGAAGGTATGAAAAGTTCACCATTGGGCCAGTGCATCAGTGAACTATCAATGGCCCATTATCCTCCTCGCCTGATTTCGAAGATACCCGTGCCCAGTAGTGGGACTTGTAAGGGTTGATACTATACTTTTTTTACATATATCTTTATCACATAAGTACATAGAAATTACTGAAAATGTTGATGAGTTATATTTAAGAGTATTTAGAGATGAGTTATATTTAAGAGTATTTTAGTCTAATTAATTATTTATTACATATTTTTATTTATAAATCATTTTTAATACACTTTTGTTATTTCTTTCTTTATTTACTACTCATTTCTAATATTGTCTTAAAAGTTAGGTGCAAAACAGGCAGTAAAAATTATTAAGGATATGTTGTTGTATTTTCTTTAAATAAAGTTTAATGTTTCTAGTATTTTATTATGTACGCCTTTTAAAATTATAGTATTCAAAACAAATCAAGGGTTTTTATATACTCATTTCTAGTCTTATAAGCTAGGTATAAGCAATTACTGGCTGTACTTAGTGCAAATATTAGAGATTACACATTAACAGGTACTCAGTACCTAAACCTGATTACATACTGAAAATGTTTATTATTAACATTTAAGTTTTTTTCCGAGGTCAGGGCTATATGGTAGATGATCCAGTAATTCCATGCCTAACACCAGCAAAATTTGATTTATTGTTAGCTTGGCGATGATGTCATGGTCAAGGGGGACACAATTGGAACATCGTTTCTTCTGATCTTTTTTAAGACAAGTAGCAAATAATTACATTTAGTGTACCACCCTGCAGTAACTGCCTTTAAATCATCTGAAATATTTTTTCCGTAATGCAATGTCCTTCCGAATAAAGAAGCCACCATCTTTTTTTCCCATGTTTTGACCTGTCTTCTCTTTTGTTGGCAATTTCTCACACAGCAGGAAGGAAACAGCCACTCAGGAGACTTAGTAACCTCCGTTAAATCTTTATACCACTTCACGGCACCAATAGACAGATAGATGAAGTTTTTGAGCCTCTACCAAATTATGAGGTATCCACTACAAAGCTTCCTCACCACTAAATGTTGATGGAGGGTTTTGTGCAATTACTCAAACCTATGCCTAAGTTTGTCAGAATCATGTAATAGGATACCCTTCTGTTAGTCTTTGTCATACACTCCATAACACTGATGTCATCTTCAGTCGTTGCTGTAGACGGTGTGCATCACACAGATCATCAGTGAGATTTGTGCTTTTCTTGTTGACTTAAATGACATAGAAAATTATGTCAATCATTGCAGAAACATTATCTGAAGTTAAATACATGCTGATGCATGACACTTTATTTTAATTTACCATCACACCTAAAAAAAGAAATGACAAATGAATGAAATTTGATTTAAAATTCCTTTATAGTTGTGCCGGTCAAGTGATATAACACTTTTTTATTATAATGTTTACAAGTGGCCAGTCCTAAGAACTTTTAATGTCATCCTCTTATATACCTATAAAATCTACAGTGAATTTTTATATAATCAAATTGTATGGTTCATCATCAGCCCTTATCCATTCACTGCTGAACATATAATATAGGTATATACTATATTACTATATAACTATTCAAGTTGCTCATTTTAATTAAGAGTTGTCGATAAAGTTATGCATCATCATCCATCCACTGCTGAAAATAGGCCTCCATAACATAAATGTAATAATATAGACCTCCATAGCATAAATATGCATAATTTAGATTGACTAATTTAAAAAAAAAACTGTCTGACTGAATTTGTCTTCAAACTTGTAAATTGTTAACATTTTTTTAAATATCCTCTTTTTTCCATCCCCACAAATTTCATGGCATTATTTCCATCAATGTTCACATCAAGTGCAAGAACATTATGATTCACGAGAATGGGGACTTCAATCATATCACTTCTGAAAATACAAATATAGTGCAAATGCGACAGGCTAAAACATTTTATGGAATTAAGTCAGTGCTTTTGAATGGTAGTTTGTCCAATAAACTACAAAATCTACCTTTTAAAGAAGCATTAGCTTATTCTATAATTATATGCAAACTTGAATGTGCAATAATGTATTGTAAGCAATCTTGCCCCAAATTACCATTATTTTGGTAAGGTGTCATTCAATAAGGCTAGACACTGTAAGCTTTGTATTCTAATAAATGAGTGTAATCATGCATGAATAATTTTCAATTTGTGGCCACATACTAGAAATTACAATTTTTTTTGTGTAAATTTAAATTTTTTTACAAATTAACTACTTATACATTTTTTTAATACCTGAGTTTGAATGGAATGAAATCCATTACTATTATATAGCTGATATAGTGTTCTTTGAGTTGACTTAGTCTAATATGTTTTCCATCAACTGCTTCTAGAATACTTGGAAACCCATACTTTCAATGTATATAATTTCATGTTCGGCTAGCTTCCTTGCACATAGCCCATTTTGTAGAGATACATGTAGATATTTATAAATTGATTTAACTACTTTTCACAGTTCTACATGCTGTTACTTTTACAACATCAAAGCAATCACATACTTATCTATAAACAAAATTGTCATACATTAAACTATGTCTATATTTCAATGATGTTTCAGGGTAGAGAGGTCAGTTGTGGCTATAGTCCAGATACTCATACGAAGCTATTTGTACAGTAATCAGTAATGTGCTGTCTACTATATCAAACAGACTGCTTGTGTATGTTAGGTTCAAGTAAACTTATTAGGAAACGAAGAGTATCTAGCCACATACTATAGTCAATTAACAAATGGAAATGCAATGAACAATCCAGTTACGTCGACTTTTAATAAGAAAAATTAGATAAATAACTTAATGCCTTACGAATCTGACTTTTAAAGATATTTTTTTAATGACTGATATTCTAAAATTATTATATTTTGTTCAGCACGATTTCTAGATATATGTTTATATTATAAGGTCTTCCTCATCATCATCATCGGAGTCCGAAAAATCTAATAAATATTGGACAGCACCAGTAATTGTTACGTTTTTCATTAGCTAAGGATATAAAAAATCAGTTATTTAGCTATTAAATCCGGTCTGTAAGTTATTATTATTTAGTACATTTAATTACTTGAAAACCAATATTTTCTTTTAAGATGAAGTATACCTATTTTTTTTTAAGTAATTACTTCAACCGACAATAAATAAAAACAATACTTTCACAATTAAAACACGAACATGTGAAAACTGAAAATGTCAATGACGAATGTCATAAGTTCTTAGCTCTGTGATGGTAGATGACAGTTTACAAATCCCAGTATACTGTACTGCGTTTCGATTTACAACACTAACCAGTATACATATTTATAAAGGAACGGCTTCGCTGACAGTTCGCAGTATACTGTAGTGACGTCACGGTTTACAGTGCTCCAGTGTAAAAAGGAACACGGCCTTAATAAAATAATACTGGGTATATTACAATTTTATTCACATCCACATGTGATGTATTCAAACAAATTGTTTACAAATTATCACAGATAACAAAGGGTCTCATTATATGTAACGGAAATCGATAACAAACCGGTTTTTCCACACTATGGCCCTTTACTTTAACCATAGACTAAATACTAGAAACTTTCGAAAGCTAAATATCGTTATTTTTTGGAAAGTCGATTTATTTTCGTATATCATAAAATGCTAAAAAGCAAAAAATAATTAAAGTACACCGAATTTACTCGTAGATATAATTTAGAAACCCGTAGATTTTTAAGGATATTTGTCAATACTTTTAGAAACAATTTGAAGCGTTATGTTATACTTCAACTATACTATATAGTCCTCGCCACTTTTGAAGTCCTGCGACTAATGCCTGAACTAAATTTGACAACATTGACATCTTGACGTCTGTCTGGAGTAAGAAGTTGTGTTATTTTAAATTGTTTTACGTGAAATATGGAGCATATAATATAAAGTGAGGTGTAAAAAGTGAAGGCCGTAAAATGATTATTAAAGTGAAATAATTTTGTGAATTAGAAAGTAAAAATAAACAACAATTAACCCCGTTGAATAATATGTTTGTAAATGTCACTGCCATGACAGGTAAATTTTAGAGATGCCAGAGTCACTTATTTTTGCCTAATTTATGGTTGAAATATTATCATTAACTCTATACCTACATTATATATATGAATATAAATACTAGGTAAAAGAATTAAAACCTTGCTCAGATGAATTATATTTTCAGGTGTTTCTGTAAAAAAAAGGTCGAATAATAAAAGAAATAACAATGGCAGCAATAACTTCTGAGAAAATCGTCACCCCTGCCAAAAGCCAAACACAACCGAAGAAGCTTGTTTTAGATAAATTCTACTAATCGGTTATACGTAAAAAATACGAACGAAATATTTACAAAAAATGTTTTATTTTACTAAAACCTTGCAGGGAGATTTTTATTTTGCTGCTATAATTATTTTTATATTTATTGTACTAGACTTGGTGGAAAATCATTACACTATAAATTGGCAGCATTGAGTTATGAGACCGCAGCGCCGCGTCTATCGGACTTCTAAAGTGGCGAGGACTCTATTATATACTTCCAATATTTATGTATGTTTATAATGTCACTATATTTATAATTATAAAAAACTTTTTTAGTTCCAGATTTGAATATAATATCAGCTATAGCTGAGTTCAAATTGTATTGAATAATAGACCTTGAAGATCAGAATGGTCATTTGGAATAGTAGTAAAACCTTTAGAATACAATATAATATTAGAGAGATAATAACATGAATATATAGTACTTCATAATTGGATAATATAATATAGGTTTTAGATCTTAAAGAAAAGAACACGATTAGGATATAGGTTTAAATAACTATTAAAATATTAAATTTAACGGGACAAAACTTATACAACAAACATATTCGATATCGTTTTCTCGTTTTGCTAAGCCCCTCATACAACATAATAATATGTTTGTCCCTTTTCAATACTCTATTATCGACTAATATCGAATTTCAACAGTTTAGTGCATGAAAAAGATTTATGCCTACTTTTTAATTACTATATTTTAGAACTTATGGTAGACTCAATTGACGTTAAAAAAGATACTTTGATGGTACTATTTTGAATAGAAATTTTAACTTTGACTTTCATACCATTCATTTTTTTTCATCATTTATTTTTTTCATTAGAGATTTTACCCGCATTTGTCAAGGGTTCAATTATAATAAATTGAAATGGTATAAAAACAATCAATGTATAGAGAAATATTTTATTATCAAGCAATACAAAATCCTGGCCCGCTGGCCGGCTGCGCGTCTATCCCTCGCCGGATCATTCGGCAAGTGTGCTCCTCTAGTCTATGATATGTTTTTGACGGGATATTCCGCAAGCTTCTTCCGCTTGCCGGACTCCATAATACTTCTGCTACAGCACTAGCGCGAGGCCACACTCTGTAAATTAGTTCGATCAATTATGTATAAGATTACCTCATCATTTTTAAACGTCTCTCAAATTCATCGTTTATAAAAAATATAAGCAATGAAAGCCCCGACGTTATTCCCATTGTACCCCTTATTTCATCCCTGTGTTTTATTAAGATTTTGAGAATCGAGGCTTGTGAAAATACCAGCTCACCTATTGAGAACATTTCTGTCATCAACCATTTCACCCCACATACAAGCTTCACCACCAACGATGCCCGCTGCGAGGGTACTGTTCCCAGTTATATCGATGACCATTTGCCAGGGATCAGCCGTGTAGAGGTCTTGCCATTTTGAATTCAAGTAATCGAGGTACCAGGCAGCTGAGAACAGTACCTTGTGACCACTCAACAAAACCTGCAGTGAAACAATTAATATATAAAAATTATTCCGTCTCTCTCATCTCTCCACTAGCCATCAAGTGGGACGTCTGCCAGATTGTCGCCAGCCAGATTTCTATTGTCTGTGGTTTTATAGCCCTACTAACTTTAAAAATACTATGGATAGTGATGTAACAGCCTTGTCATATGCCGGATATCCGCTCATATGGATTCGTTAAACTCCGAGTAACTGACGTTTAACTATTTATATAACGTTATAGATATATTTGAAATTATATTTAAAGTCATACGTCCTTACCGTGACCAATTCGTTCATAAATCCGTATTTCCAAACTTGAACAAGCGTGTCTTTAGCCAACGGAACGTCTTCATCAAAAACTTCCTAAAAACAAATTGATAATACGTCATATAAGAATTTACATTATCGACATATCAGTGCATTATGGCCCAACACTTCGCCCCAACATCGCTTAAAAGTTAAAAGATTACCTGCCAAACTATAACCTTGGAGTTATTTGCTAGCAGTGGTATGGCGTTTTTCATGAATAACGCGTGCAGTTCCGTCACAGTAATATTTTTATCTCTCATATACTGTTGTAGTTGTGGATTTGAGGACCTGCAAATTTTCAAATAAAAAATAAACGAAAATAAAACAGACTAGAAACGTTTGTGTGGTTTTATGAATACACGGTAAAAGTGATTTCTTTTTTATATTATAGACATTTAACTAAAAAAACAAACAAAATAGCGTGGAGAACTAGCACAAATGAGTGATTAGTTATTGTATTGTTCAGCTGATGCGAACGATGCTCTGACGATCATCTTTCACTTTATCCCTACTCCACGGCCGACCGTCACGCGACATGCTACACACAGACGAAAAAGTTTGAGGCGACGTAATAAATGTTTCACAAAAATGATAAATCAAAAAGAATCATTTTGATCTCTTTCCTTTTTTATTGTTTCCTAATTTGTACGCGATCTAGTAATAGAAGTTTGTAAGAAAATAAACTTTTCGTGGGTAACACCGCTGATAGTGTAACACTTACCAGCAATCAAGCAAAACTTCATCACCTCCAATGTGAAAGTATTTGTCTGGGAACCAACTTTGTACTTCTTGGAAGAGATCTCGCAGGAGTTTGTACGTGAAGTCTTTGGTGGGATCCATCGGGCCTAGACCCACCACTTTTCCTCCCCTGTAGCATTCCGTCAAGACGTGAGGGTACGCGTTACCCCAAGACCGTGTGTGACCTGCCGAGAGAAACTATTAGATAAAATAATATAAGCTTTTGTGTCATAATATTTGAGCTTATTTTTATCTGAGGCCTGCAGCTTACATCCCACAACATGGGGCCTATCCCCATATTGTGGGGTGGGCTCACATTCTGTATCTTAAGTGAGAGGATCCGGTGCCTTAAAATGGGTTTTCCTAAATTTGTAAGTACACCAAAATACTGTATTATCGCTTGCATGCCGGTGAAGGAATTCTTCATCGTGAGGAAGCCTACATGCTTGATGAAATCTTTGAAGGTGTGTGAAGCTTACAAAGTACAAACCCGTATTGTGTCAGAACATCGGTGAACTATGGTCCAGTACTTTTAATTGAGTACTTATAATGATTTTGAGGAGACCCTTGCCCTGCAATGGGACACATATGGGTTGACACTTTACTTTGCTTTTTTGCTTACTTTTGTCTGGACGTAGAGAAACTAGGTACTCATCCGATTCGACTTAGTAAAATATGTCACGTTACCCGAGTGACACGTATTTATAAAATATTCACAATCCCGTATACGTAAATCTATAATAGGGTAACAATTAACATAGTCTAGCATAGGAACAATTAAGTATAGGTAATATAAGGAATCCGAACGTAATGTTGAACGAATGGTCGCAATTTCGATGACAGAATTTTTGCTTGTAGAGCACGCCTTCGTTATAATAAGTACTCGTTTAAATATTTACCAGGGAAGTATTGTGGCGCTGATTGGTCCGCAATAATAGCATCGGTACGCGTTTGATTCTAGCGCAGCCAGTGGCAAAAACGAGAACTAAGACCTGGGTTTATTATTGTGTATGTGAATACTATGAATACTATGAGAAAGCCTTTGTCGTTTGGACTTCTTATATCTATATTTTGTGATAGAAACTATCATCATCAAATACCAGGCACGTCGAACTCGGGCACCACCCGTATACCGCGCACGCGCGCGTACTGCACTATCTTGTCTATGTCCTCGCGAGAGTACACCATCGTGGAGTCATAGGCGCCCAGACCGCTGGAACAAATGACAACCACTTGGGGAAATTCAAAGAAACATTAACGATTGGTAGAATTTACAGCTTTTATAATTTTTAATAAGTGAAAAGTCCGCGGGCATACTCTTTTCATATTCTCAATCTCACTTCATGCATAAATTATAGATTAGTGCATAAAATATCAAAGACTTTGCGCAGGCAAAAGCGCCTTCTGAGTAGTACCCACTTGACCATTTTAACCTTACCTACCATACTTATTTCTTTCGCGAACCAGCCTTGCATTCACACAAAATAGCACCTTACATCTCATAATGGGCATTGCTAGACTCTAAGTGAAGCCTCCCGATAAAATGAAAATTTCAAGCTCACCTTATTTCTGGAAACTTCTCGCTCTGGTATGGAAAGCTCTGGTCGTCGACGATGTGCCAGTGGAAGACGTTCATCTTGTTGATTGCCATCGCGTCCAGCGTCAGCAGTATGTTGGCGACGGAGATGTAATGGCGGGAGGTGTCCAGGAGCAGGCCTCGGTGTTGGGACCGCGGCTCGTCGCGTATCGACGTTTTATTTATTAACATTTTCTGTAAATGAGCATAAGGAACCTTTACATATATCATTGTTGGTGTCGTCCGATATCAAGGCTCAAGTATCTTGAGGTATGGATATGAAATGAGTATCATTTCATTATTTTTGTCGTTCGTTCATCCAATAAATAGAATAAAGAGCAAATAACCCAGTGTACTAGTAAGCTTATAATCGTGGTAAGAGTTCAGCCCCTCTAGACAAGTGGCAAACGCTCCGATTCTATGCAGTTGCATTTCTCGCTAACTGCGTTGCTGCAAAATTTTTGTAGAACGTTTATCGAGATACATAAATTATATGGTTCTTTTTTTGTAAAAACGTTCAACAACGTCTGTACTTCGTTTAAAACGAATATTATTATTATTATAATATTTCTTGATCTTTTTCTAAATGTCGTAAGCTAGTGTCATTCCCATACAATAAGTATTATAATCTATTATATTCATTTAGCGTTTATGCAACTTGTCTAGGAGCGACGAAGGAGACGTTTTTAGACGTTTTTGCAAAAAAAAACCATAGATTCTTCTTAGTAATGCGACAACCCTATAGCGTTATATTTTTAGCGCGTTTATAGCAAATGAGTTTCGGAACGTTTGCCACTTGTCTAGAGGGGCTGTGTTTATATCTTCTTTGAGAGGGGCTGGAAAGTACGAGTCGTTTTGTCGTCGAGAAATTAATAATAACATATTTCTCATAAAATTATAAAGATGAACAGCAATTTGTCCGATAGGTTCAGACATAGATTCAAGATTTCAGTATTTTTTTAGTGTAGTGTGTAAATACTTAAAATAATGAAGTAATTAAGTAGGTATACGATATTTATAATGTAGAATCTAGGATGCTTTGAAATACACAATATAAACAAGAATGATTCTTGTATCCCAAATAAGTAGTTTTTTTTTCTTTTATGGCAATTATAGTTGCTTATTTTTGGGAATACCACACTATTTGTGTTCGGTGATTTTGCCAACGTGTAAATTGCCTTTTTGCAATTTTTTTTGTATTATGTGCCAAAGATCAACTCACACTACGATCTTCTGCTAAGTAAAATAACTGTGCAAATGTTTCTAGTCCTCGCATGATGCCCCACACTGACTGACTTGTTAGTGTAGAGTTTTTGGATATAGTCAGATCATCTGGAAGAAAATATTTTTTATTTTTATTATAAATTTAAATATAAACGTGTAACAGAGGCATTAAGTATCATGTTTTTCATCAGAGTAACTTTCTTTGAAAAATCTAGAATTAGGTTCAAGTTCATACAAGTATAAAAGTGGCATAAATAAATATATGTGTGCTTGAAACCGCACGACTGAAGTGAAAACTATTGATTGCATTGATGCCGCATTTGGTGAAGTGCCCCGGACCTGCTAGCAACAGGGCACCTCGGGGAACCGACGCCACCTCCACAGAGAGGTTGTCCCACATCACAGAACAACCTCTCCCAACGTCAAGACAGTACAATGAGTTGAGGTTCCCGTCCTCACCCCTTGCCCCGTCTCTTTTGCCCCCTCTTCTTATAAGAGTACAAAGAGTCCCCTCGGCTCAATTCGCTTCGCCCAAAGTGTTGAGCTCACCCTGGGCTACTGAGCCCCACCGCCATCACAAGGCCTGAACCGTGGTGGGGTCACCCGATTGAGCCTTTCACGTCAGCGCGTGACTGAAAAGTAATAATAAATAATTTCTTCAAAATTCTACACTCGTTAAATTGATAGTCATAACGTAACGTCCAGCAGTATGAACTGATAAAATCATATAATATGTAATGATAAAATCGTATCGAAAGGTCGGGTCAAGCGACCTTTACTGACAACCGGCGTTAAGTGGTGAAATTTATTTACCTCAGTCACTCACACTTATTTCATAAGCAATTTTGATCTGAGGTCATCAGGAATCATGAGATCAAGAGTTCAAATGACTCTTAGGCCTCTGCCTCGAATTTAGCGGGCAGCGGGGCGGTGGCGGTGGCCGCGCGGGGTCGGCAGGATCTTTGCGTAAAAACCAAATGGACCGATTCTCGAAAACAGCATAGCGGCAGTGACGCGCGTCTCGGTGCCCGCACCGCCCACGCCACCGCTGCCGCGAAGCCGCCCCGCTGCCCGCTAAATTCGAGGCATAGGCCTTAAGAGCTTACAATTTTTTATTGCGACTATACGAGGATCACGAATCATAAACGTACATATTAATTATTAATAAGTAATAATAATCTGGTATCTCAAGTACTCATCGGTAATGAGGTTAATTGAGTTTTAATTTTATTATAAGTGTTTGTCACTGTCGTAATGCTTGTTTGAGTCCTTTATCTAAAGTATTTATTAAGTTATTTCACTTGGCAAATCGCTGAACAGATAAAAGAGGAAAATATGTGCAATATTTACCTACTATAATTGTATCTGTAGGCCTATGTTCAGCAGTAGACGGATAAGACTTGGCGGGACTCCCGTGACCTCGGCGTGTCAATAATAAATAACGATGATAATAATGAACTGTCGCAATACGTAACTACTAGCGACCTAACCCTATGTTTATGTGTACGAGAAACCCGTAATCTGTTTAAGGCTCTACGTTTACTTACTTACTTCCTTTCGGTACTTACAAGATTCGTTCATTCCCAAATAGGGGTATTCTTCACAAGGGGCCGTAAGTTCCACTTGCAATTCGTCCAGCGCCCCCAGGTACTGGTTAAGGTCGGGGACATGAGCCTGGTGGCTCTGGAATTTTCTCTCAGGGTGTACTCGGCACAAACTCCTCGTCACGGCCCAGTACCGATTGATGGCATCGTTGAGCAGCTCACATTGCTCCTTTGTGACCTAAAATTAGCATTAGCGCGTTATGCCCCAAGGGATTTTAACTTCACCGCGCCTCACCAAAGGCGGCATTGGTGGCACTCGTTGGGTTTTAGTGGGTAGAGCTGCGTCCATTAACCGTCTTTCGGGCGCAGCGAGTCCCACATACCCGCCTAGGGAGACCCACTCCCCTGCGGGATACGTCAGTGTATTTCCCGGCGTTAAAGAAAAAAAAAGTGGGCAGATGCTCGGCCCCATGGGCGAAAGGGTCCGGGTTCGATCCTGACCCTTTGTGGTGGATCTTTCAAATTCTCTAAGTTCTCTAAATAGCCCCTTTAAAACTTCATCATCATCAGCCTTTATCTATTCACTACAGAACATAGCCTGCCATCAATGAACTCTCAAGACGGCCGATCCCCTTCCACCTGTATCCAACACGGACTGTACTGAACTGGAGTGGACTTAACTGGACTGTCCACTACACGCAGAACGTCCTTCCCTAAGCATTTCAGTAAAAGTATTTGTTGTCCACTGAACACTTCGTTTCTTCTAAAATCGATAATTCCAACAACTAGTCTAAATAGGTATATTACGCTTCTATGCCATGCTTATAAACAAAACTATTATTAAATATTCATTAACAATAAATATATGATACGTACGCTTATTTTAAAGTGCATGGGGTTAAGTGAATAATATTTTGTTTCCTTGGATTCATATTTGGGTCTTGGCCACACTTCTCCTTGGGTGGGTGGATACGTTGGTCCCGGATTAACAACGTTATATCCAGCAACAAAATAATTTAAACAACTACAAATTAAAATAATACACTTAAACATCGTAACACATACTGCACTTGCTGTCTATTTAGATGTAAGTATAAAACTGAATCAGCGTAAACCGGGGTCGTACTTATATAACAATGAAAATGTAAATACTGTGCTATATTATCGCTTAATACTGAGAATATAAGAACGGAAATGTGAAATCACAATCGATTAAGAGTATAACTTTATTTATTATTTACATACATCGCTAATTGCTGTCTTAAAATGTGTCAATTAACCTAAATTGAAATTGATATTTATCTCCTGAAATGTTATTATAATACTATGTTGTACCTAATCAAACTTAAGTGAAAGAGAGTATATTTAATACTGTTAGATACCTATATTTTATTTTAATAACATAGAAATCTTTTTTAGTACCTAGCATAAATTTTTATCTTTTTCAATTAAGTAGATAATATTTTTTTTCTAGTGTAAATTGAATGCTTCTTTTCCCGCAGCAAAATTATTTTGTTTTGCAGCTTAGCATTATGAATCACTTTACTCTGTTTCGCATTCTGAAAAACAATACTCGAACGCTATCATCATAGAGTAAAGTCTCAGTAGTATCTCAGTTAATCTGAGTATGTAGTATCATTTTACTCTATGGAGTAAAGTAATACAATGGAAAGCTATCATGAACAAATAGTAATACCTCGTCATATGCAAACTATTTTATGTAGGTATCATGCACCCCAGCTTATTTTGATCTCTGCTCTTACGACGCGAGTTAGTCAAGTAAGGCCCCGTTCGCATTATCATTAAAAAAAGGCTTGAAGATCGGCGCTTTAAAAACGCTTTCGCATTACATACATGAGTATACATATTATGTTTCATCAAACGTTTTTTAACGTTCGGTAAAAAAGGATGATTAATTTGCAAATATTCTAAGGGCCGTATTCAGAGACGTGACTTGAGCACTGATCGGCGCTTGATTTGCAGATTTTGGTACCGCCAAAACTAGTATCAAGCACCGATCAGCGCTCAAGTCACGTCTCTGAATACGGGCCTAAAAGACTGTTTTAGATGTGTGGAAAAAGATTTTCTATATTGTGATTGGTTGGCACTTGGCAAATATTGTGGAGGACTGTTGTGGGTAGTTAAATCGGGGAATGAAAGTTGACTGATGGGAACTGGAGTTTTCTAGGTTCCTCAAAGTTTTTCCATACCTCTAACTTGCTTCAGCCATATCAAACGAACATAGTGTAAGCTTGTTAAATAAAAACAGAACAATTGTCATTGGCAACTAACTAGAAAGCAGTCCATAAGAACCTTTCAGATGGATGTTTATCAGTTAACGCGCTGGCAAAATAAAATGTTGACAGTATTTTCATAAAAATATAATTTAAATTGAAAATTCATTTTATACGTAAAAAAAAATAAATATTTACGCTTTTATTACATATTTATAAATAATTTAAAAATATTCGTAAAAATTAGCAATATCCCTATTGACTAGAGACTTAATATGTGCTCGTACAATTTTATTACAATTCACCGAACAGTTTTCTACTCACTCTGACATTGGCAAATCCTTTAGGAAGCTAATATCACAGAGTTCTCATTGAAGAAGAAGAAGAAGTCCAAAGAAGACATTAATGACGATCTGAAATAAAATAAAAATAATATTTTTATTAAATACGGACTATCATATATTATAATCTTTGTCCATGAAAAATTAATTAATACATGAAAATATAAACCGATAGTGTACGAAACAAATAGGTATTAAACTCCGCAATGTATCGTGTTATGATATCATTTATGTCCTTGTGCTTTGTGAGTAAAGTACTTTGCACAATTATAAATGAAGATGAAACTGGAAGTGGTCGATATGTAATTGAAGGACGAGTGTTTCCTCCAGAAGATCAAGAATCCGTTACCTGGCAGATCGATACCAAAATTCATGTTAATGGCGGCGAATACATCGGGTTTATAAAGGACGACGGTTCGTTCGCTGTCCACAATGTGCCTACAGGATCGTACGTTGTCGAAGTTATTAATCCTGACTACATGTATGAGCCAGTCCGCGTTGAGATCAACTCTAAGGGCAAGTTTAGAGCGCGAAAAGTTAATTACATACTAACATCTCAAGTAATTCAAGTTCCTTATCCTTTAAGAATGAAAGCAGTGTCTAAATTCAGGTACTTCCAAGTGCGGGAGCAATGGAGATTGACTGATTTCCTATTCAACCCTATGGTTATAATGATGGTGCTGCCATTGCTCTTAATCATGATCTTACCAAAAATGATGAATGACCCCGAGGCAAAGGAGGATTTAAAACAAATTACTAACATGGCTAAAATGTCAGAGCTCCCTGAAATGTCTGAAATGTTCACTTCCTGGTTCAATAAGCGAACTGTGCCTAAGAGCAGTAACAAAGTCAAGCAAATTAAAAAGCGGCAGTAAATTTATTTAGTAAAAATTTAATTGTACAGTATTTATTTCAGCAATTATGAGTACTGATTTAGTTATTAAAAAAATTATTACATGTATTGGGTTTTTGTTTACTGCATAAACTAGTTCTAAGTTTTAATCACAAAAATGATCATATATGATTTTTTTAATGTCCCTTGAATATTGAAAAAGATGATCGCCAAAGTGATTATCAGATGATTACCAGTAGATACTGGTAGGAGTAATCCGCTGTGCTGCACTCCAAGCTGTAATCACTATCTTGCTTGTTTGTTCTTGTGAAACAGCTATGCTGTTTAGGAGAGAAGGGCAAGATAGGCAGTGTAATTACTGGTAAAATGACATCTCATGTTTAATATAGGCAACATCAAACACCTGCCCGTATATTTGACTATGTAAGTCCTCCTGTGACCACGGTGGCTGTAAAGTATCCGTAACATCAGGCTCATAAAAAAACCAAATATACAGTGATAAAATCCGTAAAAGATGTTTCATTATAACATATATTTTTTAAAAAAGGGGAAAGTATAATTTAAGCACTTTTATAGTATGTATTTGTCTACATAGTGTAGAGAATGCAGGATCAGTATTGTTTTTTTTTAATAATAGAACTTAATTGGATAAATGATTTGGACTTTTTAATTAGTTTATAACTGAAAATTCTAGCAAGGAGGATGTAGTTGTAACTCGCTCTAAGATGATAAGGTCTTACAGTGAAGTCTAAACTACTTAATAATAGTCCTTACTAAACCTGAAAATTTTCTTATAGCACAATGTAATTTTTTGCAACTATTTAAGTGACTGGCATATCTTTAAATTAAGTACCATCTTGAAGTTACAATTTTAAAACTAAATGATAAAATATAGAACAAAAAAATCACTTTTTTTATTTTTTATTCAGAAATAAAGTTTTCATAAGGTTATATATCAAACATGATCAAATTGTGTAACAAAATTAAACATAATATTACATTTACACACATACATATAAAAATGAAAAAATCAGTCATTTGGTAATTTGGACGGAAACTAATTAAGTAACTTGCTTACAATCTCTATGAGATTAATTATAAGTTAAAAGTACTACAGAAGTAATATTGATATTGGACATAAAAGAAATGAGAGTTGTTTCCTATAATACCTGAATTTATAAAATAACTAGAACATTCTATGTTTGTCCTATTCCAAATCATCTGATACAACTGTTGATTCTCTACAGCTTTAAATACTTTCTATTTCATACAACTTGTTAACTTTATTGTATCGTTATATAAAAGGACGGCGAATTTTGTACATTAAAATTTTTGTTAGAATGTCACTTGATATTATACTGGTTAAGATCTAATCCCTTTCAATATTGCATTAAATATTTTTTTTAATTTAAATATAAATCTTGTAATTGCCAATATATTTTTGATGTATAATTTTAAATATATTTTTTTAAATATGATATATTATGTATTGTCTTAGATTCATAAGGCAAAATTGACAATAAGAATTACAATATGGTAAAAATAATCTGCTTAATCTATCAGATACCTAGTATTCCTAAAAATATTTACATACAATAAAAACTGATAAGAATTTGTATATGCCAAAAAGAAAGATTAATTAAATCTTTCTAATTATATGATTAAACATATTCAATCACATCTCATTTTATGTTTATTAAAAAAATAAAAACTCAAATTCAGTATTTTTGTATGGCAAGCCTGCATTTAATGCAGTTACTGGCTTGGTATGGGTCTATAATAATGAAATAATTAAAAATGCTTTCAGCACCAGTTAATCATTGGCAAATTAGTCAAAGATGTGTAGGTTTGTGTGCTTGTCCGGAGTATCATTATATACAAAGCTGCCATGAATATGTAATGAACTTTTGTGTGATCATAAAATATAACATTGTAAGCATACAATATCAAATTCATAGATTAAACTACATGAACACTTTTATAACTAAACTAGAATGGAATGGACAGTTAAAGTATTCTATTAAAGTAAAAAGAAATAATGGAATTTTATTTCCATTGAGCTACAGTGTCATATTGGTTCATATCAATCAATAATTGAAAGTAACAAACATCTGTTTTAAACATGTGTTTCTACCTTGGCACAAATGCGTATTGCTGTCTATAATACCCCACAGACCTACATGTGGGCATTATAATAAAAGAGAATATTTTCACATTATAAATAAAATTAATGTCTCCAGGTTAGGATTTCATAAACATTGTGTGAGCTTAAATATATATTCTAAATAGAAATTTGGACATAATAGATATGTTCTTACATGGGTAGGTATTAATACTTAATTACACATGGTTTGAGATTCCTCATGTTCTTACTTCTAAGGCTTGGCTCAATAATACATACATAAAATATAGTTACCAAATTTTAGGGCATATCATAAGCTTGACAGAAATGTGTATAAATATATATTAATACAAAAGATCAGATCTAATAAAGTATTAAAGTAAATATAAAAATCGTGTACAAAAAGTGTAAACAATATCTAAACGGTGGTTACTTATGATTACTTTTCAATATAACTAAATATTTTGTCATAAATCAATTAAAATAAGTCTTGTTAAACAGAACAAGCTTGTCGTGAGTAATAATTAGCTAGTGTTTTATTTATAATTTGAATTTAAAACATACATGCAGATAGATAATGTGTCTTTTAAAACATTTTACATTACTTTAATTGTTATCATGGTTTATGTAAACTAAAACTTCTTTGAATGACTTTTAAAAAGGAAGAGAAAGTCTTTTGTTTTACCTTATAGTCTGTATTCTTTAATATAAGTTTTAAATTGCTGCTGGTCTAGACTTAAGGCTTATTTTATTGCCAAGTTTCTTTTCGGTGTAATATATACATTTATTTCTAAGACACTATCTCATCTCCTTTATTAATTTATAATGTATCTCTAATGTATGCCGGAATTGTGCCCCACGAGCTATTAAAGGCTACCACAATAATTGAATATCATTGCATATTACAGAAGCACATTGTTATATTTAGTAGCTGCTGTTATTTATATTTTATAAAGATACCTTGTGCTTTCGTAACACGATTATACTTAGTGTATCATTTACCCTCTAGTAAATATACCCACGGTTAATATTGGTAAATCGCGGGAGCCAGTGTATAAGAAGATATTTAGAATATATTTAGCAGCAGAATGCCTGTAATATACTATTTTATATACTTTTTGCAATATGTAGACTTTTTAAAAGATTTTATCCAGAGTACAAAATGCTTTAAACTTTGCTTATAAAAATAACTTTGTGACTTTTAAAAAGGCTAGCCCAACCATATTCCAACATTGTACACTTTGCGTTTTTGAAAATCTGCCTAATTATGTATGTTTTATGTATAAAAAATATAATACTATTGTATATACATTTTGCTCACTCTTTATAGAGAGTGAGCAAACCGATTCACACTACACACACAAAGTTTTTAACAATATGTTTTAAACGCATATTATCACTACTTTGATGACGGGCGATTGAGATTTTTATTTATTAATCGGAATACTATTGACTTGATAGTGTCAATAATTAAAGTGATAAAATCATCGAGGGTAGTTGAGTCAAGTGGGTCCAAGTGGTATTTGGTAGTGGTGTCAGTGAGGCAGGTACAGTAACACGGCGGCGACGGCCACCACCAGCAGCGGCGGCGTGAGCGCGGCGGCCGCGTTGTAGATGGCGCAGTAGGGGCACTGCGACGAGCCGCACACCTCGCAGATGTTCAACAGGTACGTCGGCAGCGCGTCGAACATCGTCTCGTTAAAACGTTCTGTGGTTCATAACAAAGTGGATATGTGTTAACACAATACAAGTGAAAAATATTTTTATCCAATCATAAATTCTTGTTTCGATATTATATAGAACTAGCTGTTGCCCGCGGCTTCGCCCGTGTTAGCATCAAAAAATACCTTTTTATTATAAATCCTATGTTACCTCTAGTATCTCCGAGAATATGTGTACAAAGTTTCATGATGATTGGTTGAGTAGTGAAAGTCGCGTGAAAGCGTAATTAGCATCCCTATCTATCACATTTATAATATTAGTAAGGATATCTTCAGTTATTGCTTTTTTAAATTTTCGTCTGTTATTTTATTATATTTGCTACTAGGATAAGACATCAGCGTAACGGGATCTATCTTTACACAATATTTCAACAAAAACGATCGTGTACCTGGTGCGTAGTAGTCGTAGACCTTGATGGGCAGGTAGCGGGACATGTTGGCGACCGGGAACCAGCGCTCCAGCGTGAAGTTAACACACGTCTGCTCCGTATCCAGCTGCGGAGGTTACAATTGCTCAGATGAAAACACGAGCACAAACTTTTCATTGTTTTAAGCCGAAAATTAAAAATCACCCCGACTTATTTGACAAGTGTTGAAAATAATATTTTAGGCTTGAAGTTAGTTCCGCTTCCGATACAGTATACGAGGCGGCGTACTCACATAGTCGAAGTAGAAGTAGAGCTTGGTGGGTGTGTACTTGGCGCGGTGCAGGCGGCGCACCTGGCGCGCCAGCACGTAGGCGTCGAGGCGCTGCTGCTGCAGCATGTATCCAGTGGGCACCGCCACTTCAAGCACCGCCAGCCCCGAGCGCGGCGACTCCTCCTCTAGTGTCCACCTGTTCAATACATAACGGTGTTTGTGCAACTCACAATATAATAAATTCAGGGCTACTGTGGCGCCTACCACTATTTTCGAAAAGTGATTTGCGGGACATTTTCGGTCGACAGAAATTCGCTATTTCTCGCCCATGGTATCTCGGTCCGACTATGAATATATAAATCAAAAACCAAGGCGGGTGAGCTCTACCATTTACACTTTAGTCCTCGCTCTATCAAAGTGTCGTCACTATTAAAGTGACCTATTCATACACTTATTACTGCGTGCTCGTTAGCGTTTCCTTGTTCCACACTCGGTTCGGCGACCCCCTGAATCGTGTCTACTCGGCTGCAGTGGCCACGGTCTCACAGTCTCACCTGGCGCAAGTCTGGTACTGGATGTGCGACTGGTTACGGCCGTGGTAGTACGCGTGGGACAGCAGCTCGAAGGCGCGCACGGGCGGCTGCGTCTGGAAGCGCGGCGCGTCCACGTTGTATGTGACGGACAGCTGCAGGATGGCGTAACCCGCGCCGCGCGCCGTCACCTTCACCGTGCCCCACGCCTCGGGGATCTGAGGGGCGAGATATTGTCGTAAAAATATCATTCAATGATGTTCATTAAAATATCTTATCGAACGTCAAACTATTTGCACAACCAATTTACCTTTCAGTGGCCAAAAGCAATGAGCGCATTATTTGGTACACTTGGTCTGTAATTATTCAGTTTATTATTTTTCCATTTCGAATTACAGCCTCGAAATATTGGCTTACCCGTACCGAAAAACCCGTGGATTAGTTGCCCGAGTCTGTTATTGAAAACTAGTCTACTGGGTGTGAACTCAAATTTGTGAACGTGCGGGCGGTGGTCCGGTGCAAGCGGTATGGTGTTATGATATATGGTCGGTGATGGGTGTAGGAGGCGGTCTGGTGGGCGGTACTAACGTCGATGGTCCGCATGGTGGCGAGGTTGTCGTTGCGCACGCGCAGCTGCCGCGCGCCCGGCAGCGCCACGGCATCCACGGTGACGGTGAGGTCGCTGACGTCCCTCAGTCTCTTGCGGTTCGTATACTCGATCAGCGCGCGCAGAGCAATGTACGTGTCCTGGGGGTACAGCACGTTACACATGGATTAAGTTCTAAGGTAGGTAGTAGAAAGTTTCTGCGGAGATTTTAAAGCTTTATAGAATTTAGAGTTTAGTTCATGTTCACAACATTTGCTTGCTTGAATTGCTTGAATTTGATGTCTGCTATTGATTGAATTCAAGTATTATGATTGTACAGACCTATAAAAATATACTGCGGGCTTGCTTAATAGACGATCGGACTAATTTCAGGAAGTATTTTGGAATTAATCTTAATGGAAGCTTATTGCCATAAAAAAATATTTATAGCCTATAAAGTATTATTTTAATATTGGTTTGTTAAATATGCCCCCAAATCGCCATGTAATGTCATCACCTCGCTATTACGTAATTTGTAATCAATCTAAAGAAAACGTCTGGGTTTCGTATACATAAAAAAAAGTTGAAAAAATGTGAAAATACATTTTTTCAAAAATTTTTTAGATTTGAAAATATTTCAATTATTTTAAATAATTAATTATTATTTGATGAATAATCGTAAAGCAGTATATTTATTTTATGTAAGTACACAATAAAACCTTAAATAATTGTATGCGATTTAGTTAATTGCTGTACGATCTCAATATTTACTGTCAGCATATCCGTATACAGACCTGCGTGGACGCCCATCCACCATCTTGTAACCGTTGAGCGTTCAGCCACATCACGATTGGCTCATTGTTGTCCTGTCGATTTTATTATTTTATTAAGTTAACTGTTAACATTTCATTCATATCTCTGAACTAGCACACTTTTTAAAAAAGAACTATGGCTCTATACCATCCTGATTTCGATGAAGAGACCCGTGCCCAGCAGTGAGACATTTGTGGGTTGCTACTTTACTTTTTTTTACTATTATTAAGGGTAAAGTATATGTTTCTAACTTGATTCATATATAAACTTATAAGTTTGACACTTCTTCTTTAATCTCTTAGATTTAGCTGATATACGGCGATGACGGTACCTGGTGGTCCATGCAGGCGAGCAGCGCGTACGCGGTGGCGGCGATGTTGTTAGAGTCGTACTTGTAGGGCAGGCGCGGCAGCAGGAAAGGCTTCTGGTTCTCCATCTTGTACGGCGGCGGCGGCACTGCCTCGCGGCCCCAGTACACCAGCCCGCCTGAACACAATCACAATAAAATAATTACTTTAACCGTGCTCCTTTGCAAATGTATTTCGAAGTGAAGAACAGGCAACATTATAAGTCCTGACGTGTGGCGTAGGTGCGTCTCTGAGTATTGGGATTAATAGGTTTCTGGGAACTAGCACGATAGTCCTAGAAAAAAAATATATATGTGTATCTGGTGGCCTTGTATACACCTATTTCTAGTAAAATTACTATCAGATATTACAGCCTCCTAATAGGCGGTAGGTGTGGCCGGGGTTCGAATGTACTACGTACCCTCGGAGCGTTGTCGTCTCTTAAGCAGGCGGTAGGCGTGCTCGGCGGAGGGCGCCTTGGCGGCGGTGAGGGCGTAGGCAGCCAGCGCCAGCGAGTAGGGCTCCCCGAACTCCAGCAGCAGCTGCAGGTGCCGCTCCAGCCACTGCACGCCGCGCGCCTGCGCGTGCGACACGCGCGCGCTCAAACCCTGCACACCACAACACTCTATTTAACATCTTTTCACGAAAATTTCCCTCATAATTGAAAGCCTTCTTGGCGTTTAGCAGTGAGCGACAGATAAAACAGCAAATATTGTAATCTTGAGCTTAGTAAAGCGGTAGATATGTATTAATGTGCCACCCCGCCTCACCTCTCTGTTGCCGATGTCCTTGAGGTTCTTGACCGTCTCCAGCGTGATGACGACCTGCGCCGTCAGCGTTATGTTCCGCTGCAGTATTATCGAGTTGTTCACCTGTATACATACACACAGCCTTTTTAAATAAAATTCTTTTTCATTGACGTTTGTGGCATGTCGAGCGAGACAGGAATTGGTTGTATAGTAAAAAAAACAGCTGAACGCAGAAAGCGGTTCTGCTTTAGCTGCGACTGCGTTCTTAATTAGAAAACTCTAACCAGCAACGGATGACCCGTGGCATCGGCCACCACAACTAAGGTGCCCGAGCAGTCGTCAGACGAGGTCAACTGGTTTATGTTCAAGGGCGACGCTGACCTGTCATCATATCTTATCCAACTATCATAGTAGAGTACCCTGAGGCCGTTGAGCTGGTGCGCGGCGTCGCGGTAGAGGTGGCTGTCCAGGGGCACGGCGATGGTGGCGTTCCCGTTGCGGTCCGGCATCCACGTCACCTCGTAGAACGCGCCCTCCGGCGTCTGGTGCTCCAGAACCCACGACACCGCCAGAGATATTACCTGCACGATCATTACATGAAAAGATATATTTAAACAGATCTAAAATAAATAATTTCGCCGCGCTTTCGTTGACAAAGAAAACAATTGTTTAAATACGGAATAAACATATATAATACTTAAACCAAGTCCAGGTGTTACCTCGGGGTCGATGTAAATGTAGTTCTCCCACTCGTTGAACGACGCGTCCTGGAATATCTTCGCGCAGAACGAAGTCAGCCACACACTTGACGCGGACTGGTTCCTGAATAATATTTCACATATATTACATGAGAGTGGCAAGGGATCGGTGGTCTTGGCGTCCATTGAGAGATGCCTGTATTCAGCAGTGAACGGATATAGGCTGATGATGGTGATGGTATATTACAGATACTATTACTACTAACATAATGATCATCGATGTCCTCACGTAGTAGGTTGATAAAGTTATAGAAATTTAAACTAGCTGTAGCACTTAGCTCAGACTACAATACACGCATTTTAATGATATAGATGCTAGGCTGCGTTTCCACCGGAGATGAGCTAAGCTGTGTTGCGAGGAATGTGTTTTTAAGAACCAATAGCAACGCTTCATTTGCCTGACCACGTTCAGCGCAACGTCTCTATTGGCTCTTGTAAAGCACATTCCTCGCAACGCAGCTTAGCTCATCTCCGGTGGAAACGCAGCCAATACCGTCTTCACCATAAGGGCACACGGGGCCAGTGCCCGGGGCCCCCTGAGAATGGGGGCCCCAAAGGAGCCACAAATTCTTTCACACATTTACTCTCAAAACATTTTTGTCGCGCACAATACACTTTTTTTACAAATCAGTAATCTTATCAGAAGGTATTTACAACGATGAAGGTATTTACTTTACCATAGCAGAAGAGTTTGTTTGAACGCGCTAATCATAAAAATTGTTGGTCAGGTTTGAATCTTAGTTAACGCAGGCGAACTTGCGGGCAACTGCTAGTCTATAATAAATGGTCACAGGTACCTTAGGTACTTAGTAAAAAATGATACATATTATAATTCGCTTTTTTTAGTTTCCAAAAGGGGACCACAATCTAGTGTGCCCAAGGGCCCTAGCCTAGTTTAAGACGGCCTTGAACGCAGCCTTAGAATTAATTAGTTCTTACACATCCTACCATAACAATGGTGTGTGAATATGTCAATGTGTGCAAGTTAATATGATTATTTAACATAGAAAATACAAATTCAGTTAGGTACATATTATTAGTCAATTTCAATGTTAATATAAAGATTATAAGACCATTTTCAGATTGAGCATAATATCTCATTCTAAGGCTGCGTTTCTCTACATAAATATTTTGCAGAAAACATTCTGGAACACCTTGGAGCGCTTGTAACATTGGTTTACAATATGAAAATATTTTGCAATTGTGTCTTTTCATAGAATTACATATAGTCCATTTTTATAGAAGTGTCCAAAATGGTAAACAAATATGGCGTACTTCCGGCCATAGACAAATAGAGTAATAGTGTAGTTTAGTGAAGTGACACAAAGAGCAAATTAAGGAATAAAAATAATAAGCCATAGACAAAAGTATAATTAATTTTATATTCAAATTTTTCAACGACACTATATTGCTAAAATTATTTCAAGAACTTATAATATTTTTTAAGAATTAGTAGAAATACAAAATTACGAAAAAGAAATTTCAATCGAGCATCTTTATCTTAAAAAGACGAATTTATATTTGGCCTATATAACTCTTCGACCGGAATAGATAAAATTAAATAAACTATTGTAACTGATTTATTTATGAAAATATTAAAGGAAATTACTAGAATACAAAGTTAAATGTTCAGGGAGAAATTGAAATATTCATAATATAAAATAAAACCTTTACTGGTAAAAGAATGTGAAAAATTGAAATTTGTGATATTTTATTAGCATGTTTTGCGCTCAACATAAAAAACAATATATAATAACTAATCGCAGTACGATAACATTGTTTAAAAGTCTATTAATAAATTGCATTTATGAAATTTTAAAATATGTGTAAAGAACACGGGCTATTTTATTGTTCATTTTGCTCATTCTCAAATACACAATCGCCTATAAAAATATAATGATTAACAATAGACAAATAAAACATAATGTTTTTTAGGAACACGAGCAATTCCATCCCTTCACAATTTCTATAAGATAAGGAAACAAAAGAGACGCTAGTTATTTTGGGTGCTATATGTAAAATGTTATTATGCGTTCACTATTGATATTGGAATACAAAGGCGGCCTGGTCTAGAAAAAAAAGTCATCCCTATTATATTATTTGTATTCACTATAGTTAAAAAACCTTGCGCCAGCGGCGCACTGTCTCCAGCATCTAAACTAATTATTGACTGATAACATTGTTTTTCGTATCCTTAGTCTCATCCTAAAGTTACAAAAAAAATCCCTGTGAACTATCGTGAACTTTCATGCCAGTGCTATATTTTTATCATATCTGGGACATTGTTAAGTGTTTAAGGTGAAATTGATATTCAAAAATATTCATATTTTAAAATAAAAACTGAACAATTTCATGTAAAAGATTGACCTTATTTTGTTATATTTTGTAAGCATTTTTTGCTCTCAACATTTAAAAAATTTGAACTACTTAGTAACAAATGCATTATAGTAACATTGTCTTAAAAACTATTAATAAATTGTAATTAATGGAATTTTAAAACATGTGTGTACTATAGAACATGGCCTGTTTTTTTGTTCATTTTGTTCATTCATTTATATACGATCACCTCTAAAAATGAAATGACCCCATCCCTATTTCTCTTCTAAAAAAAGTAAGATGAAATGTCACATTCAAATATATTCAATATCTGTGGTCGCGATATTCGTATTTTATAAGATTTTAAGTGTTTTAATGTTAGATTGATAGTTGTTTTTAGTGAAATAAGTAGTAAATGGAGTGTTACAAATGTCCGTAAGCTAATGTGTTGTGAAAGTGAGTGATAAAAGCCGAAAAATCGTAAATTACGAATCGACAGGGTTTGTTTACTAGTTTGGTCACTTCTAAAAAAATGGACTATAGTAACAATATTAGCTCTTGTGCTTGCGCACTTGCATGAGAATCATCATTGCGCTAATTCCTAATGAAAAATAATGTGAATTTATTTTGTTTGACTGACCAGTCGTTCCGGAACAGGCCGAAGGAGCCATCGGGCTTCATGAAGGAGAGCTGCCGCTGGTAGAGCACGTTCATGTGGTAGAAGGCCTCGCGCTCGAGGGTGCGGTTGCGCTGGTTGATGAGCCGCATGTACAGCGTCAGGTACATGTTCGCTGCGAAGCTGAACATGTTCTGCTCCGCCGAGTCCTGCGGGCGGGCATACGTCACAACACCAGTACATTTACACCAGTAACCGGGCTAATAATGTTAACTTTAACAGCCCATGTCACTATCATTATATTGGTGTTAATTTTTTTTTATCGAAATGTGTAGATTCAAACCTAGTTTCTTTTTTGTAATTTCATTAATTCTTTTGATTGCAAATTAATATAACTTGTTTTTATGTCAAGGTGATGTAAGTCGGGTGTATGATCGACACCTTTAGCAATCAATGTAGCAGGAGTCCATTGATATAAGGTTCGAAGTTATACGATCATTTGTATAGAAGCATACACACTATATCAGTTCTTTTTCATTAGTAGTATCACGTTTCTCCGTCTATAGTAAATGTCCATTTTTGCGATGAAGGATTATTATTGAGGGACCAAAGAAACTATTGATTTATTTTCATGAACAAAACGGCAATCGTGCAAATTTAACTAAAACTGAATTTTTATGTAGTAACCGTCCTTACACCAAACAGAATACCGATAAAATATGTTACCATGGGTAGGTCGAGCAGGCTGGTGGCGTTGACGGGCATGGTGGGGAACAGCGGGCCCACCACGTCGCCCACCACGGACACGCGCGCGCGGTTGGAGCCGAACACGTAGTAGCGGTCCACCTCGTACGGGATCACGGGCGTCTCCGTCACGTTGACGTGCATGTACTGGAACACGTAGGCGCGCGTCGACAGGTCCAGCAGCACCGACTGGTGGCGGTACTGCGGCAGGCCGTCCGACTGCAACAGACACCACGATTAATATTGACGGTCACCTGTAAGAGGTAGTGCCATATTGCTTTGCAGCCAAATTGGGCCGGCACGACCGAGGAGGAACCTCTCGCTCACATAAAATCGGCTTAAAGTGACAGCTAAGCTGTCGCGTTTCGTGCGGTTTGCGAGTTTCCGGTGGCCCAGTGGGGGAGGGGGGGGGGCATCTGCATGCTATAAAAAAAACCACTAATAAACACTTTCAATGTGTTACTTGATATACACTTCAATTGTTTTTGTGGAGGAGAGTTGTTCTCGTGTCAGGAGAATAATAATTTTGAAATGATTCACATTATTTAATCTAATGATTAATGTCTTTCGAAGCTATCCTGCCCCCTTTGACTCTGTCCCTGTGACCGGTAGATGTTGACCTCTCTACTGTTCCGTATCAACGGTAGCGCACCTCGACGGTGACGGTGTGCTCGACGCTGTGGCGGCCCTGCAGCGTGGTGGCGTGCACGTGCACGGTGATCTCGCCGAGCCGCACCGGCACCACGGGGATGTACACGGTGCTGGCGTCGCCCGCTCCGATGTACACGAAGAACTGGTGCTCGCCGAACGACGTGCGCGGGTTGTACGACCGCACCTGCCATTTTACACACAATCAATTATTAATATTTTATTCATTTGGACCGATTTCACGTTTTATTGTTAATTAATGTTTTTTAAGGACTAAATATCTGTATTTTCATGAACATAGCAAGTAATTAATAATTGCACTTCATCACTAAGTAAATGAGCGTATTATTATTAATTGGTGTCATTTTGAGAAAAAAACTTCAATCTATATACAGGTTGGTAAGTGTTACAATCAGGACATTTACAAACCTAATCAATACATTTTTTTTTTTCGAAATCTGTTATCTACGAACATTCTACACATGGTTATAAGTTTTTGAGTTGTCTTGGAGGTTATCAGACCAATGAAGCACTTCCTGTATAACATTGTGTAAGTATTGCGGTTGTAGCAGTGGTACTCACGATGCCGTTCTCATCGACGTGCACGAACTTGTAGTGGGGCGAGGAGGCGAGCACCACCACCGCCTCCACGGCGTGCGGCTCGTAGTTGAACACGCCCACTCGCAGGCCCAGCTGCTCGCCCTGCCGGCAGCGCCGCGGGCCCTCCACCTTGATGAAGAACGGCAGGATGCCCACGTACTGCGCACACACCCCAACGTTAATATATTATAATATGCATGCGGTGAGGGCTTTCAGTATCCATACATAAACCTGAGAATCTCTGTATAGATTAACCCTTTAACCGTCCGACTTCAAATCAATTGTCGTGCCCCCAGCGCCCGGCGCTGTGAAACTAAAAATATCGTCTTTGATGGGAAACAGCTTAATAAATAAAAAATCACACTAAACAAGTTGTGGTTTTCGGTCGGAGATATACGACGCAAGCGAAAGAGACCCGAAAATATTGGTCGGTCAAATCCGACGTAAGCGGTTAAAGGGTTAATAAAAGTTTGTTGGTCCTATAGTCCGCTAGATGTGATGGCTCCACTCACGTTGACAGGCTTGGGCAGCAGCGCCAGCCCGGCGGAGGGCGACACGCTGAAGGCGGAGAGGGTCCAGCGCGCGGGCGCGGCGGGCACGGGCACGCTGAACACGTACCGGCCGTGCGGGCCGATGTTGACGTCGCGCCACAGCCACACGTTGTCGTACTGCCGCTGCACGCGGTTGAACCGGAACTTGCGGAACATGCGCAGCGCCTCCGTGTCCGAGTGGTCGCCTGCACACACACACACATAAAATAAGTTGATGTGTTATACCTCTGGGATGCATGCACCCTTAACGTTGTGCCGATCTAAAAAACTTTCACTATTTTACTACCATATTCGTAAATAAGAAGAATTTACTGGGACGGAGATAAAGTACAAGGCGGGAACTTGAACGTGGAACCTATAGGCGTGGACTAGTGATGGTCGTCCACAGGAACTAATTATTCATTTCGTTAAGTACATATCGATGTATCGTCTTCCACCCAGCTGCCTCCAGCTGTACTCACAGTTAGCCTCGTCGGTGCGGTCGCTGCAGTCGGGCTGGAAGTCGCAGCGCTTGTCGGCGGGGTAGCAGCTGCCGTCCAGACACTCGGCCAGCCCCAGCGACGCGTTGCACGCGGAGTACCGCCGCGTCACGGCCACGTCGCTGAATACCACCAAACCAGCGAACCTGGACAAACATTCACGACGCTCAATATCATACGCTCATCAAAAACAATCTATCCGATTGAAAAATTTGAAGTCTATATTGAAGAGTGCTGCATTATATACTACTGGTTATAGATTATTGTGTAAGTGTTGCATAATAGGCGAGTTTAAGCGAATTTTAGGCCGAGAAAAGGTTTATTTTCTTGTGACCATATCTTTTTCTGTATAATAGTAGACACGATTATGGATCAATTATGAAGCTAAAATATTTTGCTTAGACCTTGATTGTTCATTCAATGTTCAAGCATACTATAAGTGAAGTAAAACCAGCAAACTCTGCCCCCCCTTAATACACATGTCTACCCTACTCCTCCTCCCCCGGGCCGGTGCAGTACTCACTCGAAGGTCCTGTTGGCGTCGATGCCGAAGCTGGCGGAGGGGAAGTATACCAGCTCGTCGGCCTCGCCCGCGTGCGAGCGCCACGTGTACGAGAACGTGCCGTTCGTCTGCTCGTCGAAGCGGGACATCTTCGATATCACCTGCACAAAATACCACATATTATTATCCTACTAACATTATAAACATGAAAGTTTTCAAGTATGGATCGATGTTTGTTACTCTTTCGCGCAAAAACTACTAATAATATGGCTACAATATATAATACACAATACACATGACAGTAATACATTGCTATAATTTATCCCCGTACGCCCACAGGAATGGGAAGTACGCGGGTGAAGCCGCAAGTCATCCTTAGTAATAAATACAATAGATAATGTGATAGTTTAATATCACCGTGTGTGTGATGATTGGTTACCTTGGCGTAGGTGAGCTCGTTGCCCGCCTGCATGGTGTAGAAGGCGTGGTCGATGGCGGCCAGCCCCACGTAGGCGCCGGGCTCGCCGTACACCGCCACCTCCACGCGCTCGCCCGTGCGGTGCTTGCGGTTGTTGATCGACACCGTGAACTACACACACGACACACGCGCACCTTATCATATTGTTATGTTTTATTGGTTGTGTAAGAGAGAGATATAATAAATAGCGAAATAAAAATCAAACAAAGTTAAAAGAAGACAAGCAAATTTTAATCTAAATTAAAAATATGGGTATACTCAGATATAAGAATAATAATCACCTCCACCTGAATAAAACATGGTAAAGTAAAGAGACATTGATGGGGTAGTGTTATTGTGTATAATAATTAGTCTGAAGAATAAAGGATCTGTTAATGGCAATCTGTGGAGCGCCTTATTGTCCTTAGATGGATCATCCCCAGGACCATCCAACCTCAGTTGAAAGTGAAACGCATTTCTACGGTTACAATAAAAAAAAGGATTAGGTGGGGGTGTTCGTACGTTGTTCCTGGTGAGCCCGTTGACGGGGAAGGTGAGCGAGTCGGCGAGCACGAGCGAGCGGCGGCGGTGCGCCCACAGCACCAGCGTCGCCACCGGGGACATCTCGGCCGACACCGTCACCGCGAACGTGCGCACGCCCTCCTGCACGCACACGCGGACACACGTTCATAAAGGTATTTTTAGCACGCCTTCACAGTAAAATCGACTAAAACGCCTTGACAGTAGCATCACCTTATAATTTAGTTTATTTAATTCCAACTTACATTATATAATTTGTTTACGCGTTTTTTTTTTTATAAATTTCAATATAAACATTAAAGTTGTCAGTTTATTGAAAGCAGCCAACTGAATATATTATTTAATATTTGAGTATCTTAAGTATTGCAATACACATCAGATATGTGTCTCTGTACCTGCATATTCTCCTGTCCGCTGGTAAGTATGATCCCCTTAGACATGACAACGTAGTTGAATGACTCCATGTAGAAGTTGCTCTGCACGTGGAATATAATGTACTCGCCCACCTGTTGGTCACAAATAATCCTAGTTAAAAAATTTATATTTTTAAGCAGTTCAGGAAGATTGAAAACCTGGAAGGGTTTTAAATATTCTGTCATTTGCATTATTTTTTACCTGTACTGTAATATTTAAAGCACCTTATCTTGATTGCCTAAGTCCTATTATCAAAACTTGTTCTCAGAAGGTTATGGTAACATATAATATAGTAGTTGTAGTGGGTGTGTACCCTGGCGTCGGTGGTGGTGGTGGAGACGCGCAGGTGGTGGTGGGCGGGGCTGTAGTGCGGCACGAAGGAGGCGTCGGCGGATGCGCGCCCTCCCATCGCGTCCGTTAGCTGCACGGACGCGCGCACGCCTGTGATGCCGTTTAGGATCTCGCGGTAGTTCGGCTCTTTTTCCAATCCTGATCACAATAAGAAATTATAATAAATTAATAATATAATATAAATTTAAATTTCAAGATAGATAGGAAAATATTAAGATAGATAGGATATTGAAAGCTGCCGTTAGAAGAATTCACAATGTCCATCGATTTATCTAATATTTTATTAATTTACGACGAACAGGTAAAAAGTAAACTAAGCAGCTTTAAAAAATCGAATAGATTGGTGTGCACACAAGTTACAACTTCAGTAGCTATCTTCATTAATCGTCAGTTATTCGGCTGTGTACTCACTGAGCAGCTTGTAAAGGTCGACCTTGAGATGCCAGACCGCGTCGTGTCCGGGCAGCAGCGTGGGCCGCAGCGGCTCGGGGGAGGAGCCACGCCCCTGCACCTGCAGCGACACCGACAACGCTATGCCGGCGGCCTGCCACGGCGGCAGCGGCGACCCGTCGTGGTACGACACCACCATCTACACCGGGAGTACGACATGAGCATGCTGATAGTACAAAATGGTCATCATTATATAAATACGGCTACAATGGCCTTGGAAAATGGATGGAAATGGCCTATTTAAAAAAAGCTTCTGCTTATTCGTATTCTTTTTCTACAATCATGTTCGTAGCATTCGGACCAAACGAGCATTCGGAGCCTTTTGTTGATTACCAACGCCCATTATCAGAGGTTATGTAGATGCACATTCTTTCTATATCCTTGAATAGGGGAAAAAGGGAATTGCATGTAATGCGCCCTGAACTACCAGAAGAACACAAGCCAGACGAGATTTGCCATACTATAATATTATGATAATATGACATAACATATTTTTTGGTACAAATATAAGCACATGTTTTAAACTCTATAATGTTTATAGGCACATCTAATAGCCCGGGAGCCAGTAACAGGTCTTCATGGCCAACTTCCTCCCGCGAGATATTTCGTGAGACGTATCAGGGAATAGTATTATAAAGCCTAGTGGACGTCAGCTGGCACGCGGTTGGGGGGATGAGGGGTGGGAGCCTCCCAATCATATAGAAAAAACAAAGCAGTCATTTCCTCTCAGCTCAAATATTTGTTAAATTGTAGTTAACCCAATATCTCAACGAAAAAAAAATAAGGTACCATGTCATAACCAGCTGAATATATTTTTTTCGTTGAGATATTGGGTTAACTACAATTTAACAAATATTTGAGCTGAGAGGAAGTGACTGATTTGTTATTTTATTTTTCTTCATGCGTGGGGGGCTCCCACCGCTCATCCCCCCAACCGAGAGCCAGTTGACGTTCACGAGGCTTTATGATACTGTTCTCTGATACGTCTCACGAAGTATCTCGCGGGAGGAAATGATTGACCAAATGTTCACCTGGCTCCCGGACCATAAGTGTTCAGTAGAAATTTGAAATTTCTATTTATGATAAAAAAAAACAGAATATTATGAAAATATATTATTTTTCGTTGTATTAAAGCATAATTTTTAAAAAATATTTACTTACATAAATATCAAATGGCATATGCGGCTTGAACACTTGCAACTCTCCTCCCAGTATGTTGACTGCCAGCGAGGAGTTGTATATCCGGGCGATACTGTACCCCTCTATCACCTCATCCAGGAAGGGGTCTCCCACGGAGGCAGTGATGATAACCTCTACCCCATCCAGCACGGGCACCAGCTGGGCCAACTCAGCCATTGGGTATTTGAAGTCATATGTTCCATTGAACTGTGGAAAAGGTTTTATGTTGATTGAATTTAAAATAAAAGTGGTCTCAACCCTTATATGTCGCACTGGTGGGCCCAGGGTCTGCTCCGCGAAATCAAACAGTGGAGAGTGTACTTAAATAAAAATAATTAAAGTAAACAATTTAAATAAATAGTATTTTATTCAAATTGCACAATATAAATAAAATATAGGCAATTTTCTTTTTTATTTGCAAATTTGAATTTAAAATAAAAAATACGTATTGGATTGGATGAGGCACTTCTATGTGCGTACGCCGCGTTGTTACCTTGTCACCTTCGTGAAGGTTTACAAGTTCATCTGTTTTTGAAGGCATAGAGCCATAAGTCAGCCATTAAGTAATACTTACAAATCTCAAATAGGGCAGCTTGGTGTACTGCGAGTTGGCGTAGTAGTTGTACGACGACGGCGTGCTGTACTGGTTGTAGTTGGGGTCGTTGGGGTTGATGTTGTTGAGCGCGAACTGGATCGGGTCCGGCTTGGCCATCCAGAACGGATACTCCTCGTCCTGAACAGGATATGTGTTTGTTAATGTCCTTAGGGAAATAATCATAACTGGGACAGAATGGCATACGATGTTATTAGATCAAATATGAGGGAATAAAAACGAACTTAGATTATGATAAGCTTTTTCATCGGTACATACCACGAAGTATAAATATAAGGAGTCCGAACGATATGGGCTTTTCCTTAGTATTTACATACACAATAATAAACCCAGATCTTAGTTCTTTTTTCTGCCGCTGTCTGCGCTAGGATCGGTATGCTATTGTAGCGGACCAATCAGCGCAACAATACTTCCCGCGTAAAGATTTAAACGAGTACTTATTAAAGAAGGCGCGCTCTACCTGCAAAACTTCTGTCTGCTAAATTGCGAACATTTGTTCAACATTACGTTCAGACTCCTTATATCAATACTTCGTGGGTACATAAGAACAGGGTTTTTGGTAAGCATAAACATTTTAACTGAAATAGTTTAAAAAAATGATTGACTTACAAAATTGAAGACCCTCGTGTAGACCTTCTGCGGGTCGTACCACCAGTCGGGGTGGTCGAGCTGGTTGGGCTGGCCGGGGCGGTAGGCGGGGCGGCCGTCGTCGAAGGCCGGGTACGTGGGGTACCCGGAGTAGCCCGGCTCGTACTGGGCGTTGCCGCTCTCGTTGAACAGGTACGGGTTGTAGTTGGGGCGACCTGGGGGTATTGGTTCCATTTAGTTATGTACTGAGAGTGCTATATTTGACAGATTTGTGAGGTGGTCAGAAATATATATGAAGCATATGATGAAGCTTCCTTTTAAAAGTGCAAGTGTCAAGGGATCGGTTGTATTGCCATTCATTGAGGCCTACTGTATTAGTAAGGGGGTGAGGGTAGGCGCGGTGCTCACCGCGGTAGTCGTGGCGGTCGCGCGGGGGGCGGCGCGTGGGCACGGGGCGCACGGTGGCCCGCAGCGTGAGGTTGCCGCGCACGGGCGTGCCCGACGTGTAGTTGGCCATCACGCGGCCCGTGATGTACCCGTCCGTGTTGAACAGGAACGCCGGCATCGTCACGTTCACCTGACGCACGGTACATTCAACTTAGCATACAACATACAATTCATTCTATTTATTGTTTTCATAAGTTTACGCGAATTTCACTCATTATAATGGAACAACTTTTACGGATTTTATCGCGGTTTATTTAGTTTTTTACAAGCCCGACGTTTCGGATACTTTACAGCAACCATGGTCACGGGAGGACTGAGGAGGAGAGAGAGAAAAAAACCAAAATAAACCGCGATAAAATCCGTAAGTAAAAGTTGTTTCATTCTATTTCATCTATAGGTGTATGTTTTCTACTTAATATTGTGATTGGCTGTGTCCTATAAAAAGATAACATGTAAACAATCATGATCCAACATATATAGCATATCATTGTTTTTTTTTTTTTTTTATAATTTATTAAGAGCTGGATACAAGTCCTTTGCCCTATCATTGTTTTGTCTATATGGTCTTGCCAGTAAGTCTACTCGAAGGAATAACTATGAGCGTTATATGAAAATAAATACATTAAATTTGAATTAAGGTTATCCGACAGACATGTTTTCATTGCGTATATGTACATTTTTCAGGTCCTATTGATAAGTGTCTTTTACGTTTATAGAATGGAAGAGAAATATCAACCTATGATATTGCCACTCTTCGGATATAAAGAATAGGGTTGATGTAGGTTAGGCTGATAGTCAGGTCAGCAGGTCAGGTCAAATCCTAATTAATCTCAAGTATCAAATAAATCTTTTGAAAGACAATTAACAAAGCCGTTATAGCAGTTTGCTTTAGACAAGACAAGCCACTAGTCTGGGGATGCACCTTACCTATGAAGATGATGTGAAAATAGCAACAATCAATTATCATAAAGTTATAGAATGAAAAATAAAAAGATTTATTTGTGACCTTCACTTCACATAATGTTCACAAATTGGCCTCAACCCAGTGTTTCCTGGCGGTAATTCCAGCACTGGTCTTCCATTGAGGTGGTCATCATACACGCACGGACACTTGACCCCTGTTCTGCTCACCTCGAATCTGGTCTGGTAGTACTCCTCAACGAGGAACTGGGACTCCTCCACCTGCCCCAGCGCCTCCACGCGGACGATCCACTCGCCGAACACCGGCTGGTCGGACAGCTGGTACTGCAGGCTCACCGTGCCGAAGTTGCTCTGGAAAATATCAGTACATTATACCAGTGGCATGACTGTGACTGAAACAGCTTTGCAGTGTTTTTATTTGGAGAGGAGGAAAGAGAGAGTATAATTACTGACACGCAGACATAATATCTTACAAAAAGTAATACGATTTGTCTGCGTCTTAGGTTAATATAAACAAGTAATATGCACATGGGTGATACTGACCACAGAATGACTTTTTAAAGCATAGGAGGGTAAACAGTTGATGCCTTTTGGCGTCTATCGTCCATAGACATCCATACAATCAGTGGTTAGGCAGATATGTTGCCCTCCTTGTGATGGCTTAATTTACTTGCGTGCGTTAAAATAGAGATGAAAGACCTGCGCAGCTATCACAAAGGCGTATTCGCCATGAGCGCCGAAGGTATAAAACAGATAAAATAATCTACATAAATAAATAACATGACTTTCTTAAAAAAATTAAGAATGAATAAATAAAATAAAACATATATGCAGAAAATAATGGACACTCCTTTATTTAATAAAATCTACCTGGGAATTTGCATCAATCGTGCTTCCCTATCATAGTTTGTTAGAATATATTATGATAATAAATAACATATTAGCACTTCATTCTTATAATTATCTTACTTTGCTTGCAATATCGAAAGGTACCCACACTGCCAAAAATTAATCATCTTACATCTGTCCGTGAATATTATTATTTCATAGTATCCATGTGTAAGTCTAGATTGTGATGTCTGCTATAAAAACCATTAACAATGACACCACTGGTATATCACAATTGTATGCCACAATAGGTCATAACAATATGGCCAAGTGTCGCTTCAATCAATCTTCACACAATGTCCACTATTATGAATGGAGTCGATCGGATATCGTCGCTAACATTACTAATAGACAACATTCAACTCGTAACAGGAGAATAAGACACCCAGACTATATTCTCAAAGGTATTCCAAACAGACATTTTTAACAACTATTCATAGTCAAGTCTTATATTATAACAAGTATCTTATTTTCAGATAAGTAGACAAGTCGACCCTCAATTCTTTAGTTTTCTAGACAGCTTCCTAAGAAGTGGCACAAACGCTAAACGAATATTATTGTATGGGAATAAAACTAGCTTACGACATGTAATTTGACTCAAGGAACATACATTTTTTGGACGTTTTTACAAACAAAACCATAATATACTTTGTGTCTGAAATCTTAATGAGCGTTCTTCAAAATTTTCGCAACAACACTGAGGCGTTAGCGTTTAACGCAACCAATACAATAAATATTCTATTCTATTCGATTAGCGTTTGTGCTACTTGTCTAGGGGGGCGTATCCTGTTGTCATTTTGAGGAACTGAAGCCTAATGAGTGGAATAGGCGATAATTTCAGTTCAATTCGTCTATGGGTCTCAAGTATCGCTAACTTCACAAATCCACTACTTTCACGACTTTACTCTTTATATAAGCGGACAGGAAACGGATAGTCGTATCACAGGGTGATCGACAACATCCATATTCCATAGACAACCGCTTCACAAGATAGATGGTGGTAGATAGATTCAAGTACGAGTGCGTCCTTTTTTTGAAGGTTCCTGTGTAGTATGGGGTCACCGTACCTGTCTGGACAGCCATCTCTTCATGATGCGGCGGTTGGGGTCCAGGATGTACACGTCGATGGCCCGCCCGAACGCCTTCAGCGCCGTGTTGATCGGTATCACGCGGAAACGGACTGAAACAAAATATACATGTGAAGAAAACATATTTAAGAATTTCACTTTCCTTTCTTTCTTTTTCGTTCTTTTTTTACAACATTATACTTAGAGCGCGGTTCCACCATATGCACACGTTTATGAAGTTTCGCTTTAAAAGAAAACCATCTTCACTGACCACTGTTCTACTGCAAAAGATTAGTCCCAGTAAATTGTTTCGCCGGTTCTTCTCAGCGGGCTCGCCTATCCGGTGGCAGATATAATCAACGTTCAAAAATATACTTTGGTGGTATTATCTAAAGGGTGGTTAAATTTTAAGGGCCGATGTTGATATTGAATAAAACACAAATTATTTAGGAAATTATTGTGGTTGCTTTTTATTATAATAATATGGTATAGTTCAATTATGTATGGAACAAAATATCGGCCAAATGGCCGCCGCGACCTCGGTGGTACACCTCCATCCGATGGTCCAAATTTTCGATGACGCTGAGGCATAATTGAGATTCTATGCCGTTAATGTGCCGAATTATCTCATCCTTTAGCTCTTGAATTGTTGCTGGCTTATCGACGTACACCTTTTCTTTCAAATAACCCCAAAGAAAGAAGTCCAACGGTGTCAAATCACATGATCTTGGCGGCCAATTGACATCGCCACCGCGTGAGATAAGACGGCCATTGAATTTATCGCGCAAAAGAGCCATTGTTTCGTTAGCTGTGTGGCAAGTGGCACCGTCCTGTTGAAACCACATATCGTCCACATGCAGATCTTTTAATTCGGGCCATAAAAAGTTCGTTATCATCTCACGATAGCGAACACCATTCACAGTAACTGCTTGACCGGCCTCATTTTGGAAAAAAATTAAATTAAATTGACCGAAAAAATCACGAACTGCACGATATGCATTTTGATTTGAACGCCCATTTTCATAATAAGCCTGAATAATTTTAACGCGTTGCTGGATTGTGTATCTTTCCATGGTTCAAATTGAGTTAGTCTGAGATTGAGAAATGTCAAATGAAATGCAGAAAAAAACTTGACGTTTAGGTGTGGTTCACGTTCAACATCGGCCCTTACAATTTAACCACCCGTTAATATATAAAATTCTCGGCTTGCCCGATTCTCATGAAATTATGTGAGCATATTGAGTAGGTCTGAGAATCGGCCAACATCTATTTTTCATACCTCTAAGTAATAAGGGTTGTTCACCCTTAAACATTCATACCTCTAAGTAATAAGGGTTGTTCACCCTTAAACATTTTTTTTAAAGTTTTGGACGAAATTTTTTGTTTTTATTTTTTTATAATGTGGCATTAAAAAATACATACAACTCTAAATTGTCAACTCTCTACGATCAACCCCTATTTTTAAAATGCAAAACGAAGTCTGTCGGCGCAGCTAGAATAAAAAAACTTGATTTTTGCATCCCACGGACAAACTACGCATTATTTGACATATTAACAAATACTTAAATATACTAATTTAAAGGCCGCTGGATGCGGACAGCGCAGGACCGATAGTTGTGGAGATTCTGGGCAGGCCTATACCCAGCAGTGGGCGTCGATTGGCTGACATGATGATGATGACTAATTTAAATGTTATTAAGTACGAGCATAGCTTTTAATATGGATCCTCTAATTTAAAGATACGTAATTGTTTTTTTTTTTCACTATATAATATAATGAGATTGTTAAAGTTTACATCTATAAAAATCTCTTATTGACAGGCCCTCATTCCTTTCCTAGACGTATATTAAATATCATCAGCTTCTGATTCAAACTGAGTTTTAGCCAACTTAACATAAAGAGTAAACATTTTTTTAAATACGCCGTAGCACGACAGTTTGGGAAACACTGTCCTATAACAATGATCATATTGTCACCAGAATATGGATGCCAAATGTTGCAACGGTCGTTTGGCCGCCAAGTGTGTCAGCAAACAAAAATATACACCGGCCTATGCACATAACTCGACAGTCCCACAGTGTTCCCCCAAAAAGGTTTACTGGATTTTTTTAAAGGAGGGAAAGTTTCAATTTCTTTTAAAAATAATGATTTTATAAATTCCGAATCTGAACAGGTTTTATCACAATTGTATTATTCTGAGTCCTTTCAATATCCGTATAAAGTGATTAATGAATAAACCGTCATAAAATTCGTAAAAAGAGGTTTACAAATAAAAATCTCGTACCCATTAAAAATCAAGTTAGGGCCTGTTTCACAATCTCCCTTTAAGTTCCCAATAGGCTATCGGCAACATATTTGACAGATGTTTGACAGATACTCCATACTCTATCTGTCAAATATGTTGCCAATAGCCTATAGGGAACTTAAAGGGAGATTGTGAAACAGGCCCTTATTAAAGTTATTGGTTACCCAACTTGTATATTACACAATCCTATACAGAGCTGCTGTGCTTATGTGTTCTATTTAGAAGGTATATTTTTAGTTATGCTTCCGCATACTCCTGAAGGGCTAGTGGTGTCAGTGACAGTTGGTAGAGCTCACACAGCTGTGTATGAGCACACTTGACATACACAGCTACTCAAACTTCCTCGCGTTTTTAACTTTTTTGTCGCAGTGTAAATTATTTTCCCATTTAGCCGGGGCCTTCTCGCCTTCGGGCGCCGATATACTTCAGCCGCTTGAAGGAGGGTGTCCCGGATCTACTAACTAACTAACACGTGACATTCCATGGGAAAAGTCCTTCGGGCTTCCTTCTAAGTATGGTCGAACTGCGACGACCACCTGAATTACAAGTATCGACGCTAGAATTTTTCTACCAGGGCAGGTACCCAACCCCGAGTCCCTTTAGACGGGAAGCAGGAGGTGAGCATAGTCTTCTTCGTATCCCCGTTCTACATCGATGGAGCGCGACTGACGCGGTGTCGTTCTCTCTGTCCCGCTCCCCTTTCCGGTTTTTTTTTGGGATGGAGCTATGCTAATGGCCCTAGTGGCATAATGCTTCGTAGGCGAGCCGGTTGGTTTAACCGCTCTCCAACATGCAGCGTACCACACACGAGAGATAATCGCAGAGAATCTATATATTCGTCTTGAGGTTTAGTTCGTTTATAACTTTGAAGCGATATAACAAACTCTTTAGTGTTCCTTTTTAGATAAACAAAGCAAATGTTCTAAACATAAAACTTGGGTGAATATTCTGTCAATATTAAAAGATTTCCTCATTCTGGTATTCGGTTGTTAAACAAGAAACGTAACCGTAATACCTGAGGTGTACCGAAGTGGAGACTATTTATAATAACGCAAAGTGTATGCCAAGGAGAGTATAAATAACTGGACTCGAACGCATCCATCAATACATCGGCTCTTATATGTTTATTTATAAGACCAATTTCACTTTGCAAGTTAGCTCTAAGTTTTCCGAATAAAAATTCTTCTTCTTTTAAATTTTGGCTTTCTCTAGGATTTGCCAAAGTCAGAGTGCTAATAATAACTATATCTTAAAACGTTCGAGCTGACAGATTCGAAATCGGTTGGAAAGATGCGGAAACGAGTTTTTTTTAATACAGTAGTTTCGCTTCCGAAATAAAACTATTTCTTTTGGGGAGCCGCTAGTTATACAATATGTTTAAATCAGAATGTAAGCGTGAGTCTGTTTGCAACATAAACACCTTAACTGCTAACACGATAATAATATGGTCAACAAGCTGGCGCACGTTGTTTTGCCACATAAATATGGAAAAATGTCTGAAAAACCGCCTATTGAAGTCGAAAACTTCCACATTTTATTTTTAAATACGTATATTTATTCATATAATATAATATGTATATGTATTCATATATTAATAAGGTAGTCCCACAAATTCTTCTTCCTAATAAGCAGAAGGCACCTTTTTTATTTGTAATCATAACCCTTTATACCAATTTTCATACAACAAAATGAGAAAATTTGCATACATCTAGATCTATCAGGATTATGTGAATTTTTCGCCTTTTTTAACTTACCTGTTTGAGTCTGCATATAAACAGGCTTGTCCATCTGTATAAAGATGGTCATGAAGCGGCGCGAGAAGGTTAGCTGCGTCTCATTGACGAAGGCGTGCCCTCCGAAAGGGTCGTCCAAGTACAAGCCCTCCACACGCAGCTTGTAGTCTCCGGGGACAGCTGTTGGTGGCACCTGGGGAATTTTATTAGGTCACTGACGGTCCCAATGTGACTGATTTGTATTCAGCAATGAGTGAGAGATGGTCATGTGTTTAAGGTGCACTAAGAAATTTAGAAAATCAAGGCACACAGGAATGGGGATCAGAGTCAAACCTGGACAAGCTAGCAGAGTCCATACTCACTGGAATATTGTCAATCTATGTTGTCCTTACTAGTTATTATTATTAATGGTTTATGTTCTTGTGTAAGTAAATTAACAAAAATAACTAGTTAAGTGTCACTTGTCTGATCTATCTTTGCCCTTTTGTATATCTTGTCTTGCCTTTCTAGTGGAAAACTATAACTGTATGGTAATTAGTTAAATAAAGTAATTTTAACTTACTCTCATATTCAATATTTCTGGCACTCCTTCCTTCACCCGCCCACTGACATCAGCAATCTCCACTCCATTACATGATATAGAGGCTCTTATCGTAGTCTGTAGCCTGGCTCTCAGAATATTTGCCGAGATCTTGTACACCTGTCCTGGACGTACCATCTGAGATGCTACTATGAAATATGTCCTAAAATAAAATAATCCTATTGTATTCTAATGTTTATGTGAATTCTACTCATTATAATATAACAACTTTTAGGCATATTATTGCAGTTCATTAAGTTAGGCAGGGAGGTCACATATTTTACAGCAATCATGGCCATGATTGCTGTAAAATATGAAAAACTTATAAATTGTGATAAATTTCATATAAGTTGTTACATTGTAATGAATTAATCTAGTTTATTTGTATCACACTTTTAGAATATAAGTGAATATCTTTTTACATTCACTATCATCTTAACATATTTTTTATAACAATAAAAGGTTTTTAGTTTATATGAACCAAAAGTGAAGCTCTGGTATAAGGTCAATTATGTTAACTAGACAGGTATTTAGAACTAATTAAGATGTATTTAATTGTGAAATGTAGGCTACAATTAGTAATGTTAATTAAAATATACACATTACGTACATGATGATAAACATATATTTTTTGTTTATAAAATTAGACTTACACTATAAATAATATGTATAGGAATGTAATAACTTACGCTTCATTTATAATAAGACTATCATGTTCGAGTTCAGGACCTCTGTAAGGAGTGTTGTATGATCTGCCTACATCCCAAGCCGGATTAGACCCAGTATCAGTGTTATAAGGACTCTGATTGTATGATGGATCATTTCGATTTTCATATTCATTGTTCCTTGTGTCGGTGTTATATGGATTTCGATTTCGGTCATACTGATTCAAATCAAATTGGTTTTTATTCTTGAGCCTTCTGTTTGGATCATATGGATTGTCATATTTCGGATCATTTGTCCCAAGATAATCATTTGTAGGATTCGGAGCGTCGGGATTATAAGTGGGGACAGAATACTCTTGTGCTAGACATGTTTGAAGGGTTAACACTATTGATATGGTACATAAAACCTTATTATTCATAGTTCAGTCTTTCCTGTTTAGCTGCCTGTAAATATAATTTCGTTTAATAACAAGTCCTTATAAAATAACACGAGTTAATCATACAAATGCATTTACTTTTCAAACCAAATAAAGAAAACAGTTGTTTTTAACGTTAAATATTGTGCAATTCTGTATTTACTTGAACTTTAAGTTTATTATTTTATAAAAGGAACACGGAAATATTTTTCAATATAAGATTAACCCATATTTTAATTTAATATTAACTCTTTGATACATAACCTGAAGTTAACGCCCATGGAGACACTTTTATTGTTTTCACATGAATAAAAACATGTAAACAAGGTAAATAGCTTCAGATTTAAAAATACTGCATTAATATCACACTTAGAACTCGTAAGATATTTTAACATCCATTAAATTGTTTTTTTATTAATGGAATAAACAAATCCGTTACAACGTCCCATTACTCACTTCATATACAAATCACTCAACCAACCAAAGCCAAACTCTACTTCACAGAGTACTTTTGTATATATAAGAAATAGAGATGTAACTCGACGGCCAAAGTGGGAAAGTACATGTGCCGCCCTCTCTACGCGAGTGTCTAAACTAATACTAACATAAATATACATATAGCTAATTACTGACTATATAATATATAAGTATACGTACGTACGTAATATACGTACTTATGCGTGTATATTATACATACATACGTATTTTCTGAAGTTCTTTTTAATAGTCAATACTTATTCTCAGAAAGATAAAAATAATAAAAGATATTACTAAACAATGAAACAAAGTAGCTTACGATTTAGTGCTTTATTTTTTCTTCATATACACTTTATTAAATATTAAGCTTTTAGACAAGCCCAAAATAGAATCACACTTAGTTTTACTAATAACATAATATTAGTAATAAATTCACATTACTAAACAATCACACAAAGTTAATATCAAATAAGTTCTTTAATTCCTTCTTAACGAACACTTTATTTAGTTTTGATTTTATACAAATTCAAATAACAATCAAACTCCGTTTTAGCTATTAGTATAAATCCCTTTAATTAAACATTAAAATATAATGAATAATGAAAAAAGTAACTACGACTTAATGCTTTAAATTTTAATTTTTGCAAACACTCTTTTCACAAACTACTAAGAGATACGTTAACTTTCACTTTACACATATCCGTATTATTATCACACTCGTATTTATCTAATAATATAATAATAAATTTATATTTACAAAAGATAAATATAATTTAAACCACTGTTTGATAATTTTTATTTGTCATAAATATTAAAACTTAGTTTTTTTTGTTCCTGTTGGAATCAGCTCAGACCAAGGCCATACTACCCTCTCTAAATATAATTTAATTTTCATTTTAATTTTCGGAGTTACAACTACAAACGACTTGAAGTATGATGTCACAATATATAAATGTTATATTTATAAAAATCGATTTAAACTACTAAATATAAAAAATGAATACTTTCCAATTAATTACCATTGGAATAGTGTTTGTGAATTCTTTTTGAGTTAATACTTCTACCCTCTACAGTTAATATTTCCAGATGCTCCATATCATTTAGTAATTATTTTTATACCATTTAAAATTATAACTAAAATTGAGAACATGATTTATCTTAAAGTATGAGAATTATTGAGACTAAAAATGCTAAAATAGTTGAAAATTGAGTAATATAATATAGAACAATTGGAAATATTAACAGTGGGGAGTACAATTAACCTTACCCTCCACGTATTAACAAACTTTATTTTAATTATATCCAAAGCATAATATTTCAGTAATAGCTGTGATAATTAGTAAAAAAATATTAATTTAGTATAAATTTATTTTTACAAATGTTACAGTTAAATATTGTGATAACATACTCGAAGCAGCTTACTCCGAAAATTTGAATGAAAAACATTTTATTACATTAAAATAATTCGTAGTTACGTCCTATGTATATAAATTATTCAAATTAACAAGGAAGTGGACAAAAATATATAAGTCAGGCATAAGTTACATGTAGTTGCTTAAAATAAGGAAAGATGTAGGTGGTTTAATCAAATTATAAATAGCATATTATATATAACTTAAATCATGTAGCTGCCCATAAATAAACGAGCGAAGCGTCGTAAATTAACAATGAGTGTTTTTTATATGTCAAATAAGCCGAGAAGTAGACAGAAAGATGTCTTTCTGTCCACTTCTCGGCTTATTTGAGTAATATTATATAATATTATAATATGAAGAAATGTCAATATGGACTCTGGTCGTAAGAAATTAAAAATATGTTTTTTTTTTTGAGTTATAAATTAAAATCTTTAACTAAACAAAAATAGATTGGTATATTTTTGATAAAACAATCGTATTTTACCAAAGAACAAACATTAATTATTTGTAATAAAAAGGAGGATAATAACAAAAGAAGTAATAAATTGACTTGTGGGGGGCTAACTTGAAGGCAGATTTTTAATCATTTTTTATAGTTAAATTATTGACGAACAAACAAGTACAAACGACGAATAAATAAGTGCAAATGACGAACAAACGATATGTGATAACAAAATTTAAAAAACAGTAAAGTATAACTTATTCGGGGGCTAACTTTAATGACCCTGTTTTCATGCCATCTTTCGTATTAAAGTGGAACTGCGAAAGATAAACTTCAGTATACTGCCATCTTTACTCGTATGTGGGCAATACAAGACAATATAATGAAACAAAATTGAAACGTCAGAATAGTTTATTGGTCAGCTATACTTTAGCCATCTAACCCTATTTTGTAAATTTATAGGAGAACTATTTCCCGGTTTCTACTATGAAGATTGTCGACCCTGCTCTACTTTGCGGCTCGCGCAAACGCACCACGCCCGGCAACTGTAGGGACGTGTCTAAAATTTTAACTTTAAAGTTTGGAAAATGGCAATATCGATATTTGATAATATCGATTATCAATATCGATTTGAATATAAATTTTCAAATTTCAACTTTAGTGAATATTAATATATGATAAATAGATAAATAGACATAAACATGCTAATAATAATATTCTAATAGATAGATACAGAGATAATTATTTCTGACTGACTCCGACTGCAATAAAAAAAGTTTCATAAACGTAAACAGCACCAACATACTCAAAATCATTGTTGTTATGTAAGATGTATTTTTCCTTCAAGATAAAAAGTCATGGCATATTCTATTTTTTTATATACATCCACGACATAATATTATGTTCATTATACAAAATATTTTCTATAGTACAATTTTTTTCTCCGTGCAGTTCGGGTCATAAATCGTAGCTAAGTTAGGGCGGTGAGCAGCGCAATCCCAACGATAATATACCTGCAAATTAGTGCAATACTAATTTAGTGTAAGAGAAATCGTTTTTGCGAATTGTCTCTCTGAATACTTTAATTTTTTAATACATTTTTAATTTATTATAAATCATTGTTATTCTTATTTTAATAAATACATCGTTTTATCTTTTTCTTTTCCTTTCTGACAAAGAAACTCACAAAACTATCGACCACTATCGATTACGTTTACCGACAACAATAATGCGCATCATTATGCTCGCAAAAGGCCCGTGAGTGGGAGAGAGAGCGAAATACTCGCTTCACCGCTCCAATAATTTATGACCCAAACTGCACGCGCGGAGAAAAAAATTATACTATAGTAGGATTTGAAGCAGTGATCTCTTAGTGTAATGTCCTGTTATACAACCAGGTCACCAGTCACTGCCAGTACCAATTCTTCTCTAACCGCCATATATATAATAAACGCCAAGACATCGGATCCCTAGCCAGTGAAATTATTATGGAGGGTAGGGAGGGAGAGGTAAGGATAACCATCTCTTATGGGGAAATAGCATTCAGTGTCCAGATGTATGATTTAAATAACAGTTCAAAGATCATCCGCAATGGCGTTGGTGTAGTAAAGGGGTATGGTATTGGTATACATATATTTATGTGTGTGTATGTGATTGATTTCTTGGCGCACCGCGCACACACGTTTAAAAGTTTATACCCTTTCGCAACTGTTATTGTCCCTACATATTAATTTTAAAACATCAAACGTTGCCACTGATCTTTACGTATGTCTGCAAAATATTTAGTAGGTAGTAATGCTTTTGATTTCTGTGATCTAACCACCGTTACATACACAGTGAATGGGTACAAAAATTCATAGATCCGGACAATTGGCATATCTGGATGTTTGTTCTCGAGTTTCATTCGAATAAAAAATGTTATTATTTTATTCGTTTAATATAAAGAGACTATCTCATAATACTTTTCACACCGCACCGCACCGCACAGCTATTTTTGTATTATTGCAAAATACTTATCAACAGTCAAAACTCGAATCATTTCTCGTTTTGGGGAAACTGCACCATCACTTTACTGTATGACTGCGCCTCTATTGGCAGGTCTTGGTTTAGTTTTTCATTTTAGACAAAGCACTTTCAAGTTTAAAGACAGTAATTTTTCTTTAATAGTTGTAACCCGCAGCTTCGCCTGCGTTAACTAAGATTTAGAACGGGATGACAATATAATATGTACATAATATATTACCCGTGCTGCTCTACTATATTATGCATGTATTAAACATGTAAGCCTAGTTCTTTAATTGTTCAATCTATTAAAATAAAAGAAATATGAGTGTGCAAGTCACACACGGTAAAAGTAAAACTCCTAAAAACTTCCTGAATAAAAATATTTATGGAAAAAAAAATCACTTACAAGCGACATCTAACAAATCATACCTAAACTGATACCGACGGTAGTAGTGCACCAGCTTTAGCTTCCTACCGCTAGATGGCTAAATCTACTTGAATTCCCCCCGCAACCCGAACGTCTATAGTGTTCTATCTCATTCTCTCGCCGGCTGAATCCTATCATTTACTTGTTTCCCTATCTCTTGGACTTGAAACTTTTCCATAACTCTTTCACCTTAATGATTCAACCTTACCAAAGAATTCAGAAGTATGTAGAAGTTCTTATGGACGCTTTGAGGACAAACTTTCTGCGACGCAAACGTCCGCTTGGCGGCGTGACGAGGACACCGAGATGTCCCCAGCATGAGCCTACGATAGCGAGCGAGTGCTACTAAGCCCGCTGGGGACATGTCACATGTCCCCTATAAAGTCGGCACAAAAAATCCTTAAGAACTGTTCTTCTAAAAACGTCTGAATTCTTTAACCTTACCGAGTTTTAGTAATAAATAGTAAGTTCCTGTACACGTTATAAACATCACCTACCCACGCCTGAGTAGTGATTAGAAGTCCTCTGTAGTGTTCAAACTTCAACATAGTAAGTTAAATCCCTCGTCCGAATGGATTATTCGTTCGTAAATATCATCAGTGTCGTCTGCTGTTAGATATAGAGCCGTCAATGAACAGGAAGACGTCCACAGCAGCCTTCGTCGGTGTCCATATACCATACATAATGCATGGATGACCAATGTGAAGTAATTGTACTTTAATACAGGTATACATATTTTGTGTATTTCTTTTATTTGTGGTCAATGTAAATTTACCTATTATTATTATCATCAATCAACCTTTTCCATCCACTATTAGAAATAGTGGATGCTAAGAAATCCCGTTCTCCCGCCACTCTCAAATCGATATTACCACAAGATAAGGTGCTAGATACCGAGCTATCTACTAGCCTCTGTATTAATTGTCTTCGCCAATCATGACTGAAGAGCTATTTTTCCATGACAGTGTTATTTCTCCAACTCACTTTTCAATCCTATAATTAAGTAGTTTCTCCATCATCGTCAAATGAAATATAAAGTTTCAATTAAATCACGTTTTTATAAAAATGTAACAAACATATCATAGTTTAGAATGCTAGATAGAAACATATTTATTATAATTTCGGCCAGTATATTATGATTTATGTAGTAGAAAATGAAGGGAGTTAAGTGTTTGTTTGAACTGCTAACTACTAGTGAGGGCATGAGGGAAAACTTTATAGAAATAAGGCAAGATGTTTTATTATTATCTCCCACTGAAAGCTGATATCTTAACAAGTACATAGGCACATTGACAGGGTTAACTAAATAAAAAATATACTGATTGATTATTTTCTAATTAAACACTGAATTCTCCACAAGTCAGCAGGACCTCATAAACAAAGGAACTGATAAATAAAACAAATCAAATTATCACAACAGTTCAGGATATAGTTTGAGACTCGTCGGACCGCAGTACTATCAGGATGAGCGACATCTACATTTCATTTTCTGTAACTACTAAACAAGAGTCCGTTAGGGGTTCAGATTGCTCCGGGGCCTCCAACATTCTTCATTGAAAACTCACGATACACCAGTATCCCAATTTATCTTTTGACAAATAAATCTGTACAAAATATATTAAATATATAATCTGTAACGCTACCTTACCACTTCAATAGTTTCTTCTTCACAATTAAATGATTTAAAAACACAACTCTTCACGTGCATGAACAAACATTAACCTAACGAGCGTAACTCGCGCGGCGGTGACCCATATAATATACATATAAGTCAACATTTTTAAATCATACTTCTCAGTCTCTATCGAGAATACCGTCTGCTACTTCCTGTCATATATTTCCGTTGCATTGTTTTCGTACAGTCTGTGGTCTTACGTTCTAGTGTCGCATATCGCGTCCTTTGCTTATAGTCCGTGCGTGGCATCATAATATACATAGTTGATCTGTTTACATATAACGAGTACGGACGGGGCGTGTGTTAGTTCCGCTCGGAGTCCTCGCAGTCGCGCGAGATGTGTCCAGGTTTGCCGCACATGTAGCACGTCTTGGTGCCGTCGGGGCAATTGCGCGAGATGTGACCCGCCTTGTTGCAGTTATAGCAGGTCTGGCTCGAGCTGTCGCTGCCGCGCTCGGGGCAGTTGCGTGCAATGTGCCCAGTCTTGTTGCAGTTGTAGCACGACGGCTCGTCGGGGCTTTGCGCGCATTCGCGCGCTATGTGCCCCGTACCATTACACCTGTAAACATTATACACCATACCTTAATACACAATAGAATCATGATACTTTTAACTAATTACAGTGACTGATTACGCCTGATATCTACCCGTTTAGAGATTAGCCAAAACAAACAGACATACTAAAAAAATTGGCTTTGGTGTATGAGCTGTGTATTTTAATATTACAAACAGAACACACCAATATTATTTATCTGTAAAGACATTGCCTTATAGGTAATTTCACATCAAATTAATAAGCATAATATCTAACTCGACAATTACAGCAGCTAAAGTAACGGCACTGTACTGATATGTGTGTAATCACATTGTTATTCATATAATTTCTCCAATATACATTCGTGTTTCAGTACATATTGGTATACATAATAAAACCGCTCGTAAACGTACGGCGACGACCGGCCGGGGTCGAGGTCAGTCCGTGACTTTGTCAGGTCAGTTCGTGACGTATTCGTTGCTAATGTAATTCTATTTAATCACTTCCACTTAGGTTCTCTGGTTTTTAATTCGGTGTTAGAAACGGTATCAGCTATCAAATAGGCTTATTAGGCTGCTTGTTACATCCGTAGTAAATTACGGCTTATGAAGGCCTACACAATGGAAACTTATAAAAGTAGCATAATGTGTCATATTATGTGGATCACAAAACAATCCTGATGAAGCTGCTAAAAGCCATGCGCCTTTTGAGGGAAAAAACAGAACTGGCCTCAACATAATATATCTATTTGTATTATGTTGCTATTGTGAGTGAATATCTGTCATATTATATACTAGTAAATAGCGCGTGTGTGTGTGTGTGTGTGTGTTTGTGTGTGTGTTTGTGTGTGTGTTTGTGTGTGTGGTATGTGATGGTATGCGGTGATAGTGACCTGTAGCAACGGTCGGCCTCCTCCTTGCAGTCGCGCGCGAAGTGTCCAGTGCGGTTGCACTTGAAGCACTTCTCGCGCTGGCGGTTGAAGCCGGAGTCGCGCGAGGCGACGCCGCCTTGGGTGCACTCGCGGGCGAAGTGACCGGTTCGGTTACATTTGTAGCACACGCTTGAACTCATGTCTGCAACAGAATAATACACTCAGAATGCTGTCATGAAACTAGAAACATAGGTTCTCTAGTGTATCGATCAGAGAAGGGTATCCGTGGCCCATGGACGTCTGACGGAGTCCTTGACAGGAAAGACATAAATTAAAAAAAAAAACACTGGTCTATAGCATCGCATGCAAGCAATAAAAAAATATAGGATAGCATATGCAAGCAATAAAAAAAATCATTCTTCGTTATATGGGTAAAGTATATTATAATTATATGCCTGAAATGCACTTTACTCTTCTTTACCTCTTCAAACTAAATAAAGAATAACATGAATCACATAATTCTAATTTCAAAAAACGCTTCTTTTTTCCCGATGAATTTAATCTTCCAGTTGATGTTCGATTGAACCATTGTATTTGTAATAGGTATTATTAATTACATAATAAGATCAACAAACACCATGTCACATTCAACTGAACTTTGTATTGGCGTTACATTCACAAATCCCACTGTAATTTCTCACAAGCTACTAACATAACCTCAATTTCTACAATCCCTAGACTAACAATTCTATTTAGAACTGTCGTAAAACCATGCACATCTCTTTATTCGCACACGCATGTGTGAGCGGGACGCATGTAGTATTCTTGACCCTGACTGATAAGAGAGATACGTTTCATTTGACTCAATAGGCTTGAGTGTGTGTCGACATTGTTGATAGAGTAATTGCTTTAAATGCCAATAATGGGCTGATCAATTTGGTGGAATGTTAATGTCCTGGTGTCCGGCTAATAGGCTCCGTCTAGACTGACTAGACCCTTCAGTACAATTATAATTTATAACTAATAAATTGTTTAAAAGCCATGTTTATCAGGCGATTATAATATGTAGTGTTTTATTGTTGTAGATCGATCGACCGAGTTGCGAAACAGACTCACGATAGCAGCTGGTCAAAAGTCTACACTAGAGCGACTCAATCATGCAGCAGTTCAATACAACATAGAATACACATAAATTCATTCACAATTTCCCTATTGTAACTAGACCATTTGACATTCATTGTAATTAGTAATTACAAATACAATTCTCAAACATCTCGCTTGTATAAAGTTAATTAGCAACGCTACTTTCGAATTTCATACTTCACGTACCGTTAAACGCAACGGACTTGGGTTCGAATCATTTATTCTTAAAGCGATATTACCATATACTACGTTAACTGCTTATACTGATATTAAGTACGAAATTAATAATATATAATACATATAAATCTCCAAGGTTTATGCAGTGGGCTGGTCACACACTCAGAACCGATGGCCGATGGGCCAATATCATTCAAAAGTCAGCTTATATTCAGATATACGAAGTGCTTGTCGGCCAATAACTAGCCAATAAAGTGGGAAAACGTGGTTGGTCCGTGTCGGGTGCAGGTCGGCAAGGGTTCGGTCATCTTGACGTTCATTAGTGCCTTTATTTGAGAATAATTTGTAACTGACCGTAGCGAAATCCAGCCTTTCCGTAGATAGATAGATTAAATCAACAGAACTGACGGATCTTCTACACCTAGCACCGGTCGGTCTCAAGCGTAAGAGACAGTCTAGTCTCATAGCGGTCGCTGCTGGCTCTGGCATATACCCGTTATCGTGGGCGATGACTTGCGTTCAGACTTCAGGCCTTGACCGCGTTTGACGTCATTGACTGCCCTCCCCCCTCCCTTTGCCCTAGTGGTATAGTATAGGGTTCCATCTCAACTAACAAGCTAACAGTGAAAGTTGCAGACAAGGTACCATTAATCGGACATCGAGACGACAAGATGAGAGATCATTATCGTAAATATTAACGACCAATCGAACCACGTGAACATAGTTCTGCAGTAACTCGTGGTATGGGTACAAGAAATGGTACTAAACGGGATACGAACCCATTACCACTGCAGCTCCTGTCACCTGATTGTTGGACTGACCAGCATTTAGAATAAAAGTGCAACAAAACAAAAAATTAAGGAATTGTTAAATGCATCATAGAAAAACTATATGTCATATAAAGTTATAGAAATGTAAAGAAAACTAGTTCAATATGTCACTATAAAACAATCAATAAATATCAATAATAAAATGGCTGTTTCACCTTGAATGTACTTTGGCCTCTGTTTGTACAGTTTGGTATGAAATAACACATTAAAGAAAATATAATAATTATAAATGATATGTAAACTGTAGGTAAATAACATTTGAAAGTCATTACACAATTTAATTCATCAGTTAGAATATTACTAAAATTAATTGCTTCTTTCATCTTTGTCTTACACAATGTACGTTGAATTTGATCAATTTGCAGATTAATGCTGCTATAATTTATCATATGTATACTAATAACAATTATAACTTATTAAAAACTAAGACTAAGAAGTGGCAGTGTGTCATTAACCTGATGGGAAGACAATATCCGTTCAGTGAAGATATAGTCTTAGCGTTCATTGAGGGAGGCCTATGTTCAGCAGTGGACGGATAAAAGATGATGATGATGAAAAACAGGGAATTACCTGATTGTTGCATATTACTGATACATGTTGTTACAATTTACCTTTATATTATTATGATACTAAAGTGTAGATATAAGAGAATAAAAAAGATAAGACAAGTCAAGCATCATTTCATCAAAATAGCTGTCATTTTATGCCAGTATCATGTGAGTTAGAGGCACCACCTTAATCATGCCAGCCTGTTTTAGCTGTAATGCAATAATGACACCTCTTACAAGTACTAAGTAATAGCCTTTCCTTCTTCATTACATATAAATATAATTAACAAACTACATAAAATTTAATATTTATGATTATCGGTATACATGTTTCTTGCAACTTCTACTATTCAAACATGAACCAACTACCTTCTGATACCAGGGCCTTGCCTTGCTGATAGAATTAGAAAATAAAAATGAAAGAAACAACAAAGTTAATAAGAAATCAATATATATAATAAATCTAGATGGTTTAATTTCTATATGAACTTTCTAAAATGCAGTGTCATAGATAAATCATGTCAGTAGGTTACATATTATACTGTTTCATTTGAAAACCTTTATAGATTACATTCCATAGAAATGAAATTCATTTTGATGACTGATATGATAAATTTAGATGAACTATTTTCAATTTGAGCCTGTTTTAGTGCAAATGCTTATTTGGGATTAACTGAAATCTATATCCAATGGAATATAAATTTTAAAAAGACAATATTAGTGAAGATCATAATAGCTATGCCATAAGATGAATAAAGTTTAACCAAAGAACTGGGACTATCTACTCTAATTTAATAACAATTTAAATATTCACATAAATATTGCCGATTTACTATAGTTTATATTTTCAATGAATATCAAAAATTTCTATAGTCCTTATTTTCTGTTTTACTGTAGATGCATTAAAAGCACCGAACTAGATCTTCATCCTATAAGATTTTTTAATTTCTATTTCTAACTGGCAATGTTAAATATAATATGAACTTTCACATTGTTTGGAAAGTAAAAAAAAACAACAACCAATATACCAATCATTCTTGATACAAAGCATGTACATGTATTAAATACAAAGTAAATGTAGTAAGAACACTTTTAAACAATAGCATTTTAAAGTAATGTTATTAATAATGTAGAAAAAAATGTACTTGTCATCAATCAAGCACCCTGTTGATGAGGTTATCAAATCAAATGTGTCTCAGAGAAACTTCGATTTATAGATGAACAAGAGATACTTTCATAAAAAGAATGCACCTGTTCACAGTTGCAAAAATTACATGGTAATTAAATCTATTTCCCACACTTTGACAGTAGCTAGATGCGTCATTTAAAAAAGTTGATTACTTGGCAAACATTGAACATCAACTGTTAGCATATTATTATGTATTTCATTCTATATCACAAACTTAAAGCTACAGAACGTTCAATGAAGAGTATAAAGAAGAACTAACAGCACTTTCAGACACATAAATACCATGATCGTTAAAATAGATGCTGTCAATCTAACCACGTTCAATGTTCACTAGAACCCAAAGTGAAGACTTCAATAAAATTACCAAAATCTGATAAATATCGAAGTCTGATTGGACGCGTGTCGCCTAGAATATGTAAAACAACTAGAAATTCGTTAAACGTACGCGCTAATATGGGACCACGTGTAGTGAGTACCGGTAGCGCTAAGTTTTCTAATCAATGGTATATTTAACACTTACCGATTGTTTGTATAACTTCGTGAGCACTTATATCACTATAAAAATATCTTCAAACAGTTTTGAAACGTTGTAAATTTACGAATAACTCGTAATTTATGACGCTATGTTTGCAAGGAAGCCAGCCACCATCACTACGGGTTCGTAAAAGACATGTTAATCATAGACACAATGAAAAAAAAACTCGTAATGTGTCTCTGGTGTCTCAATTGTCGTTGGGAAATGGCGTCAATGGCGATTGGCGATCTTCGATAACTTGGACATAGATAACAAGATGTGTTCTATATTTTAAATTTCGATAGCCACTCTTACTCATCATCATCATCATACTAGTGACACTGACTATTGTATTTATTTTGAGCCTATAAATACTTAGATTATTATAACAATCAAATGACACAAATACCCAGCTTATCAATATCAGTTAAGCACAAAAGATCACACAAGGTCGAAGTATTAGGCAAGATAAGCATGATGTTATTTTAAACATTATCAGCACGCTTACACGCTTGGCGCGCACGCGAGACTTGCCAAACATCACCATATAATATAACTTTAGATAACATATTTCTTAAGTTATTTTTCCACCACAAGCGACATAACAATAATTTTTAGCGGTAAAATTTTGAGACCTTGAGTTACATTGTTCCAATTAAGGGAGGGATTTCAAATTGTTTTGTAAATAAAAGAAAATATGTAGATAGCTAAAGTTACTCTTTAATAGTGTAGCTAAAGTATTTTTATGATCTGATCAGTACATCTGAAGATCACCCCTTACTACTTAGAAAAATACATACAATGTTATTGATTTTTTAATTACTACAGATTGTTCATAGATTTGAAAATTGAAGTTTCTTTTCCAAGATTGCTTTACCCAAGAAAGAGTTATAAAAAAATCAAAACGTCATATCTTATGTTTCAGGTTTTTATTTACAAATTATCATATTATCATTACGATTAATACATTGTAAATTAAAACTGCTTTTAATTTGAAATTACGTGCATTAAATGATATCCAAGCAATTGAATTGTTCTATTTTACAAAATGTCTGGAGAAAAGAGGCCCAAAAGTCCAGACCCAGAGCCAGAGCCAACCAATTCTGGAGAAGCTGATGACGCAGATGGATGGATAGGACCCATGCCCTCGGAGGCAAATACAAAAAAACCAAAAAAGCGGAAAAGTACATAAATTATTTATCTTTACTACACAAACAATTATTTTAAGGTTATGGAAAAATCTCAACATTTCTCTTTTAACGTTACAAAACATCGCATAGAATACTATATGTGTTGTTATTCTTACTTTTCTCCTTAATTCTTACTTAACTAAATAACTATATTTGAGTCTGTAGCATTATACACTAAATTTTTATGATATTCAAGTTATGAAAAGAAATTGTTCAGCAGTGGACGATGGATAAAGGGCTGATGAGGTTGATAGAAGAAATTGATTAAACTATACACTATACTAGTATTTGTGTTTTACTAAGAGTATACGACTAATATTAAAAATGTATTTATAGTATTGGAGTTTGAATCTTTATATCTTGAAAATCTGCCTTCGTCGGAAACATATGAACGCAGTTACATGCACAGGGATGTAGTCACGCATGTTGTAGTAAGCAAAACTGACTTTCTTATCACGGCCAGTCAAGATGGACATTTAAAGTTTTGGAAAAAACAGGTATGAGTTTGAAGGTTTTTATTCTATGTTCTCTAGGACCTAAAATGATTACTGCGAAGTATTTCTTATATCTATATATATATAATAAATGTAAATGACATTGAAAGCAGTGTTTTTCAATAATATTATGAAAAGCAAGTGCCTTCACAAGTGTTTTTTTATAGCTTAGCATATAAATTATTGCAATTTCATATTGAAATATGTCAAACTATATATTATAATGTATTTACTATATTGAGACTTAATTTATAGTTTGTTCATTTATCAACATTCCAGGATGAAGGCATAGAGTTTGTGAAACATTTCCGATGTCACCTCGCACCCATCAGTCACATTGCAGCCAACAGCACTGGCACCTTATTGTGTACAGTATCTTCTGAGAAGACGGTTAAAGTGTTTGATGTTATTAACTTTGGTGAGTCATAGTATTTGATTTAACTTTAATTAATTCATAATAAGAAAGTGTAAAGACCATAAAAAGCAAAGTATCAACCTATATTTGTCCCACTGGTCGGCTCAGGTCTCCTTCTCATAGGCAAAGAGGGTTTAGTTATCAGGCATGGGAGACTTTAGTTCATTAATGCGCTGGCCCAATGTGTGTTAGTGAACTTCACACATTTTAAAAACTTTCAATTTCATTAGGGCTTGCAGGTTTCCTCACTATGTTTTCCTACATCGTTTAATGAGCAAGTGGTCTCATGTTTAGGGTGTACTTATAAATAAAAAAAATACCAATTTCAAGGCAAATACCACTTAAAAGGCAGCGCATGTACTCACTGGCCTATTGTCACCCTATAAGAATATGTATTCCGTATTCCAAGTAGGTAATAAGATTTTAGAGTGGTATTATTGGAAAATTACATTAAAAGTAATTTTTACATTCTTTCTAAAAAAACGATTTTTATAATAATAAATAGCATATATAAATGCTAAATAGCATATATAAAAGCATATATAAATGCTATTTATTTACTTGTAATGATAGTTACTTGTAATAAAAGATATAAAAAATATCCTGTTGGATATCTATTATATCTCAAAAGACTTTCTTCTTCAAAAAATTCAAAGTTTTTGTGTGTTTAAATGGTTTTGAAAATGGTTTAGATTAACAATTTGATTGACTACAAAATATTTTACAGACTGACATTCTCTAGGCTCTAGTGCTCTTTAATTTATCTATCAACTTTGTCTTTATTTCTGTTGCAGATATGATAAATATGATATCAATAGAATTTGAGCCCTACTGTGCCGAGTGGGTGCATTCAGCTGGAGACCCTATATCTGCCCTGGCTGTGTAAGTTAATAATATTAATCCTTTGTTAACTTTTAATTATTGTCATGTTAAGGCATCAGATTTGATACCTACTCTTTATAATATGGATATGTTCATCCAGAAATAATAATAATATCTAAACAATAGTAATAATAAAATATAAGTTTGCAAAGTATGTATGTAACAGTTTCCAGACAATGGATATATTTAATACTTTTAATTTTTATTATATACATATTATATTTCAGATTTTTATCATATAATACAGATATTTTATACAAATGTATGATTAAGGAACACACAATAATTTTTTAACCATAAGCCACAAGATAGAAATGCCACATATCAGTTTTATCTGAGGAGCAAGATTATTGCAATGAAATGATTGGTATATAAGAACTTTAATAAAAGCCTTAAGTCAATTCACAGCCTTAAGTCAGTTCACTATCATTTTGCCGTTCCGAATAATGAATATAGACCTCGTTTATAGTTTGATGTTTTAAATCATAATTTCCAGATCAGAGAAGGGTGCCAACAAAATCCACATATTTGATGGTACCCAAGCATCGGGGACACCGTTACATACAATAGAGGTTCACCACAATGAGGTGGTCACCATGAAGTACAATCCGGTCTTCGAAGCCGCCGTGTCAGTGGACAAAGCCGGGATAGTGGAGTACTGGACGGGACCAAAACATGAATATGAATTTCCTAAGATTGTGAAATTTGAGTCAAAGTTGGACACAGATCTGTTTGACTTTGTAAAAAACAAGACATATCCAACTTCGCTCGATTTCTCACCGGATGGAAAGAAAATGGCGTCAATAAGCTTAGACAGAAAGGTATGAAGGTAGTTTGAAAAAAGAATTGATATTTAGAAATATATATACATATTATTATATAAATATGCAGATGTGCAGTGCAGTAGGTGCAATAGGTGTACTGAAGGTATTAAAATGGCACAATTTGCTTAAAATTAGACTTTGTCTACAAAAGCTTTGTTCTTATCTTATAAAGGAGCCATACATAATGAAAATGTAAGCGAAGAGTTTACATTTACACTTTACACCACATAAATGTAGCTCGTTAATTTCGTTAGAACGTTGTTTTTTTTTCGAATGGACCTATGCTGTTGGTTTTAAGGCTTTTCAGTTTCATCTGAACAGTAGATGATGTTTTACGTTTACTAGAAACTTAAATAATCTTAAGAAATTTATTCACCTATGTATTTACACATCCTTTATCCGGTGCATTCGTCATATAAATTATCTGCACTCGGCGGGATTAGAACCCGCGACTGTCCTGACCCTGTCCTGGTCCTGACGTGACAACGTGACCAGCCGTCGTAGCATCACCGTTCTCTTTCTATTCCATCCGAAAGGGTCTCGAGTCTGTGTCCTGGTGACAACGTGACCTGCTCTAATGGTGACATTTGATGTGGTGTGGTGTGCAGGTGCGCGTGTTCCACTTCCTGTCGGGGAAGTTGTACAAGGTGCTGGACGAGAGCCTGGCGCGGTTCGCCGAGCTGCAGGCATCCGCGCATCAGCTGCCCAACATGGAGTTCGGCCGGAGGTGAGCGCCTCATTCATTAATACATAACTATAATAAACAAGGATACTTGTCATGAGCCCGTATCGAGTTTTGTAAAAAAAATCGATCTCGAGTTGAGTTTAAAGAAAAAACAATAATAATAATGGTTTATACACACACTGCACATATAGCTTAACATAATAATAAAACAGCAAATACAAACAGAATAATAACAATGTTTATTTTACTAAAGTAACACCCCAGTGTCCCCGTATTAATATGTTATTAAGGGCCTGTTTCACAACCTCCTGATAAGTGCCGAATAGGCTATTCACAACATATTTTACACATAGAGTATGGAGTATCTGTCAAATATGTTGCGGATAGCCTATTTGGAACTTATCTGGAGATTGTGAAACAGGCCCTAAGGGTGTTGAGTGTTGTCGCGGCAGGATGGCGGCGGAGCGCGAGCTGGAGAAGTGCGGCGCGGCGTCGCTGGCCAACGTGGTGTGGGACGCCAGCGGCCACTTCCTGCTGTACGGCACCGTGCTGGGCGTGCGCGTGGCCAACGTCACCGCCAACACCTGCGCCGCCGTCCTCGCGCGCAGCGAGAACCTGCGCCCGCTGCACGTCGCGCTCTTCCAGGTCACTCGATTTTTACTAAAATAATAGCAAAAGAGTAATTCATCAAGCATTACCACGTGACTGCAAACGCCAATACAAGGCGATGACGTCACTAACCACTGAACTAAGTACAAACTGTCATAATTTATAACATAGCGCGAGCTCTGTTTATCGGCATGTGACGTAATCACGGTTACATGACAGCTTGAAGCGTTTTAGCGGCAATTATAAAACTATTTTTCTTTACATATTTTTTTATCTATGTGTAAATAGTATATTTTGTTACAAGTGCGGAAAGCCTGTCATTGCAACGAGTTCCGACAAATGAGGGTTGACAGTCGGAACAAGTTGCAAGGACGGTTCCGCACGTGTAATGAACGACTATTTTTAATACAGTTGCGAAAAAATGAAGCAATTTAATAAAATAATAAAAACACAAAATGACGCCGAACGTAAAAGAATATAAACGGAATTTTTTTTCTTCACCCATTCTGGTTCAAGTTTCAGTCTTCAAGTCTTCAGCGTAATTGTTTTATTGATAAGAAAAAATAAAATTTAATACGATAAAATAAAATAAAACCCAGCCGAACACATTGAATTAAATCATTAAATCTGATATTGAAACAAATTAGTAGCTTCTTTTTAAAAATATTTGCGTGAATCATTAAAAAATATCAATGAATTCCTTTTAGTAAAAACTTCTTGGTTGGTTTTTTTTCTTTTTAACATTATTTTGACATTTGGGAAAGAACGCACGAGTTCGGAAAAGGTAAAGAAAAAGCATGAGTGTGTAATAGCCCACTTTCCGAACGCTATACGTCCCTGCAATATGCTACTTTTTGAGCAACTGTATTAAAAAAGTCTTTTTTTTTGTGTTTACCTATGGCATATCTATCAAATAAAAAAAATAAAAAAAATTGTCAACATCCCTATTGTTCAGTACAGTATGAAAGTATGAAATGAACGTCCCACACGCCGGGAACCCATTCATATAATAATATGATATTGACGCAACGCAGACGGCTTGTGTGGAATTATATGACTTGCTCACAAATAAAATGTAATTATATATAGGTTATTGTCAACAGCCAACAGTTACAGACTGTATATTTATCCAAAAGGCCATAAACTGTGAAACATCCAAAATTTAGTTAATAAGGGTTGGCGCTGTTAAACCAGTCCTGCTTCCGTTGCCTGCGATCCGGGTCCCTCAGATATAGCGGCTGAAGGCTCAGGCAGTGGTTTTAGTGGGGTTGTGCATCCAATGCGAGTCCCCACACACGTCAGCGCGCCTACCCGAGGCCCTGGTTCCGAAAAGGATTTCCACTGCGTCATCAAAAAAAATGGTAAACCAGTCCTCATTATCATCTTCCCAAACAGGGCCGCACCAACCCGCTGAAGGTGGCCAGCACGCTGGAGCAGGCGGGCGCGGACAACCCGGCCCTGGAAGCGCGCGCCGACCCCGCGCTGTTCTGCACGGCCTTCCGCAAAAGCCGCTTCTACATGTTCACGCGCCGCCCGCCGCCCGACGAGCGGGACGTGTTCAACGAGCGGCCCTCCAAGGAGGACATCATCTCCGCCACGGAGGGCCAGGGCGTGCAGCGCACGTACTCGTCGGCCGTGCTGCACACGTCGCTGGGGGACGTGCACGTGCGCCTGTTCGCGGACGCGCCGCGCGCCGTCGAGAACTTCTGCGGCCTGGCGCGCGCCGGCTACTACAACAACCACATCTTCCACCGCGTCATCAAGGGCTTCATCGTGCAGACCGGCGACCCCACGGGTACGCTCCTCCACCACCACAACCACCACCGCTGGACGTAGACCTATACAGTAGAATACTATGTTACAACAATGCTACAACCACTGTGTATTAGTAACACACATCGCAACCAAGCCATAAAATCATCAAAAAAAAGGTGTTTGTGCGATTCACACACAATAAAAGTGAAACACATGTTAAATGCTCAAATACAAGCAAGTATTAAACAGTCTGCAATATACATACACACCGATATTTGCTCTCTCGCTCTTTTGTATTTGTGTCTCTTACCTGTCGTTTTTTCCGTTGCATCCGGTTTGAAATCACAACGATTCTAAAGAAGTTTCACTTCAACAATATTCTACCGTAACATGGTGTGTGATAATAAAGCTTTAAGCAAAGAGTTAATATAGATATTTGCAATTAAATAAACTTGATAGATACATTATGTTATTAAAATAATTGTAAAAACTATTAAAACGTTGCATTATGCGTTCAGGCACCGGCACTGGCGGCACCAGCATCTGGGGCACGGAGTTCGCGGACGAGTTCCGGCCGCACCTGCGCCACGACCGGCCCTACACCGTGAGCATGGCCAACGCCGGGCCCGACACCAACGGCAGCCAGTTCTTCATTACGCTCGCGCCCACCGTACGTCCACCACCTGCCTCTCACCACCACAAACACCACCTGCCTCACCCATCCATTCAACATTTACCACGTCTACCCTGTTGTCGTGGGTTCGATTCCCACCCAGGACAAGTGTTTGTGTGATGAGCATGATCATTTATTGTGTCTGGGAGTAATTTGTCTACAATAAGTATGTATTTATATAGAGTAGCTCGTGGCATAGTGGTGATTGCCGCACAGTTGTTACGGGTCGTCAGAAGCCAGAGTGTCTGACACCCAGTCTTACCATGGTCAGATAAGCAGTCGCTCCATTTAAAATACTGGCTTTCAATTGGATCAGGTTAGACTGGAAGCCGACCCCAAAATATAGTTGGGAAAAGGCTAGGAATATGATGATGTACTCTGGTTGCCATAATAAAGGCTCTGTCTAGTTTGGGATCAGATGGCCGAGGTTGAGTTGTCCCAACATATTAAAAAAATACTCATAACGAAACAACATTAGTCGGATATTTTTATAATGATGATAGTCACTACCACAAGTTTCCACATACTAGATGGTGATTATGTTTGCTGTAAAGTATCCAGAACGCCGAGAAAGCAATAATCATTGTTTCATTATAATTGTATTTTTTGGGTGTGTATGTGTATAATATAATTTATTACAATGTGACCTTTCGTTCCAGCCGTGGTTAGACAACAAGCACACGGTGTTTGGTCGCGTGGTTCGCGGCATGGAGGTCGTGCAGAACATCGGCAGCGTCAAGACCAACCCCAAGACGGACAAGCCGTACGATGACGTGCGCGTCATATCGGTCTCCGTCAAGTGATCAACCAAGTGCACTTTATGTCATAGTCGTACAAAGTGCACGTCAAATTATGTCAGTCGTACCAAGTGCACGTCAAATTATGTCATAGACAAAGTATAGTCATCGCCACTTTTAAAGTCCTGCTAAGAGTAAGTACCTACAGAGGTCGTTCTATTTTAAACGTCACGAGTTAGAGTGAGACTACAAGTTATAATTTTAGTGTAAGAAACAGAGACAGAAGATTTTTCTTTTGTCCCTGTCACCGTCACCTAAATATTTTGTTTGGCAAACTGTGTATTCTTGCCAAACAAATACATACGTATTTGTTTTTCGGAGATTTTAATAGTTATACACAACTTGAAACAGAGATTTAGTGCGATTTATTTGAATTGAGTTAATGCGCTATGGTGAGTTGCAATATTTTAGGGTGTAAAAGCCGCAGTGAACAAAAATTGATGGATTAACATTTTACTCGTAAGTTGTTTAATGATGTGAAAATATAATATGTATGTAGTAATATATTGATTATAATGTCGTGTTTTAACTTAAATTCAACTCGTTGTAACTCATTAAATATCGATTACATGTAGAATTTTAACAATTATTTAAAACATAACCTTGAATTGTTCGAGGTGTAGTGTTGCCATGATGAGATTTTTTTTTACCTTACGATTACGGGTTTCCTTTTGTCCTTGTTAAAAAAAAACAGGTTGTTCAGTTGTGAGATGGAGACAAAAAAAAAACAAATATTTATAATGCTAACAATGTCAATACACATAATTTAATTTATATCTCCTTACGTCTTAAATTTCCTTTACTTATTTACAGTAACAGAAATTGCCACTTTTATTATTTTTTAAGTTTAATTCAATGTATTGACTTACTTGATACTAGTAAAATGTTATAAAATACATTAAATAAAACATTTCATACCAAAAAAATAGAAGCAGTAAAGTAAATAAAATAGCAATAAAGTGTGAGGAATGTCTATTCGCGATTGCCGATTTTTTTTCATAAATAGTATCCAAGTTTTATTCAAAAAAGAGATTTTGGTGGATTGCATTATCCATCTCAAGATGTAATAATAAACGATTTTCATGAAATTTTGTATACATGTGTTAAAAACGGCGATGAATCGATCTAGATAGGATACATTTTTAGAAAACTTTTTTTTATTCGTGCTTTGAGGCATCGATAAAATATGATTAGAATACGAACGTAAATTTCGGTGTCAAATTATATGTCATGGTAGCTTAGTGGTGAAATTAGGCAGTTAAGTTCGAACGAGCCTGGTTCGAATCTCCAGTCCGAATTTTTTTTCCTGTTTTTTAAAGATCATTTTTTTGGAAGAAAATTTTTATCGTATTTTATCACTTAGGGTACCGAGCAAATGCTCGGTCAACCAGGTACTTAATACTTAAATTTAAGATTTTTATTATATAATACACATATTTAATACACATCCATGACCCAGGAACACAGAAAACTTTTTTGTTCCCTGGCGGGATTCAAACCTGCAACCTCCGGCTTGAGCGCCAACGCGCTAACCATTGAGCCACAGATTTCGTCAAAGTAAAAAGTAATAAAAGTTTGCCTACTGCATGTAGGTAAGGTAGGAATTCTAGAAAAATCTCTGAGACATATTTTAATCACTCGTGGTAATGCTTATTTTAATAATAAAAATGGCCTGCCAAAGTTGATTGACAATGTTTTTAAAAAATTAGTTGATTCTAATGTATTTGCGAAATTAAGGGATCACGTATTGGAACAAAGTCCACTCGACAATCATCTGTAGTTGTTAATTAAGGCAAGTGTTCTTAGATACCTTGAGGTGAGAATTCATTTCATTATGAAAAAAACATCTCAAAGCGAAAAGAGAATTAAGAGCATGCATACCAAATTAGTTTTATTTAAAGGCCAGTATATCATACAAATTATTTTAAAAATGTATTTTATTTTTATTGCAAATAAATTATACTATAATGTGCACACGGTTACAGATCAGGATATAAATTTACAGTTTAACCTGACCTTACTCACTTACTTGTAAAACCTACTTGTACTGAGAAAAACCCTCTCTATTACCGAAAGAGAACCGTCTAGCGTAGTAAAAACATTTCAGATAAAAAGTAAGAGTGTCCGAATTTATAAATAGTATTATTAATATCGCAAGTCGCAAGTATTCATTTCCCTAGTCTAGTGACATAGCATACCACCAGGTGATCTGACTGGTCGTTTGCCTAATATGTAATAAAAACATACAGACACACAAAACTTACCGTACCTATGTAGAGGTTGCAACAAGTATTGGAGTAAAATTATTGAAACTATATAATATGATACCTAATAAATACTAAAAATTAAATTTATATTTAATAGTAAAAAGTCCAAAGTGGTCAATTCGGGCTGTTGTCGTACGTACATTTACATAAACTCCCCTAATTACCCACCACATAGGGAAAATTTCCCTATATGGTCACACTGAAAAAAATATTGCTGTTTCTTGTGCGGTCACGCTATGACGATCTCTATAGGTACTTACTCTAAGAAGTCCTGCGACTAATGGCCGAACTAAATTTGACAACATTGACATCTTGACGTCTGTCTGGAGTAAGAAGTTGTGATATTTTAAATTGTTTTACGTGAAATATGGAGCATATAATATAAAGTGAGGTGTAAAAAGTGAAGGCCGTAAAATGATCATTAAAGTGAAATAATTTTGTGAATTAGAAAGTAAAAATAAACAACAATTAACCCCGTTGAATAAAATGTTTATAAATGTCACTGCCATGACAGGTAAATTTTAGAGATGCCAGAGTCACTTATTTTTGCCTAATTTATGGTTAAAATATTATCATTAGCTCTATACCTACATTTATCTTATGATATTTTATATGAATATAAATACAAGGTAAAAGAATTAAATCCTTGCTCAGATGAATTATATTTTCAGGTGTTTCTGTAAAAAAGGTCGAATAACAAAAGAAGTAACAATGGCAGCAATTACTTCTGAGAAAATCGTCACTCCTGGCAAAAGCCGAACACATCCGAAGAAGCTTGTGTTAGATGAATTCTACTAATCGGTTATACGTAAAAAATACGAATGATATATTTACAAAAAAAAAATGTTTTATTTTACTAAAACCTGGCTGGGAGATTTTTATTTTGCTGCTATAATTATTTTTGTCATTATTATCATACTGAGTCTTTATCAATCCACTACTGACCATAGGCCCTATAATTATTTAAATTTTTTATTGTATTAGACTTGGTGGAAAATCATTACACTATAAATTGGCAACATTGAGTTATGAGACCGCAGCGCCGCGTCTATCGGACTTCTAAAGTGGCGATGACTCTATACGTGAAATTAGTAAATGAACTCGTGAGAAGAAAATATTTGTCGACTGCAACAAGTTCTGATGAACAGATGGAATGAAGAGTAAAGTGATTCGATTAATAAGTTAAATATAATAAAAAAGGACTAAACGGTGTATTATTTTTTTGTTAAATATAATAATTAATTATCATCTTTTATGTACAAAGCTTTGTCAGTTTATAAAAGTTGTGATACATATAGCAAATTCTTTTGGATCAACATGCCCTTTTGTCTGTTCTATAACTATCATCATCATCAGCCTTTGTCCGTCCACTGTGCATCACTGGCCTCTCTTAATAATAATTAAAACGGATCGATCCCCAACCACTCGCGTAATACCTTATATAAAGCCATATATTATTATCATCACCGATTATACCTTTACCTAATAAAATTTGTTTATTGAGAATTGATGAAATGAAGCTAAAAATAAATACAGCCATTTATGTATTTAAAATAATTCTTTGTATCTAGAGAAAGAAAAAAATATTTTTGTTATTCTCATAATAAAACTAAAGGCTTAATCTACTCGCCGTAAGATAGCGCTATAATACAGATTTTAGAGGTTTCTTACAAGGAAATATTCGTTTTTTATACTATAAATAAATAATTATTATTTAATAACATTATGTACCATATAAATAACATAATCCATTTTACATGAGAATGAATAATCCTACACTAAAAAAATAAATGATAGTTGCAAAATTGTGTTCTTTGAAATGCGACTACTAAGCGCAAGATGGCGATAACCTACTAGTAACTTAAATCACTACAAGATGTCGCTGTTACTAAGAACTAATATCTCATTTTAAAAATAAATAATAGTTAAAAAAAACTAAAAACACGCTTTTTATAGAAACCCAAACTAAAAAATAGAAAATAAATTTAAATTAAGAATAGTGTTAAAAATTTCAATAACTATAAATTAATAATAGTGTAAATAAAAAAAAATTATTTTATTTTAAAAAAAGCGTGGGGTGCATGGTGTCAATATAGTTATAAATATTTTATTGACAGATATGAGTAGAGTGATTACCATTTTGATATTATCTTAAAAAGCACCCCACGCTTTTTTTAAAATAAAATATTTTTTTTTTATTTACACTATTATTAATTTATAGTTATTGAAATTTTTAACACTATTCTTAATTTAAATTTATTTTCTATTTTTTAGTTTGGGTTTCTATAAAAAGCGTGTTTTTAGTTTTTTTTAACTATTATTTATTTTTTACTTTTTAGTTTGGTTTATTTATAAAAGCGTATTTATTTATTAGTGAGAATAAAATAATTATTTATAAATATTATAAATACGGGACATGACATACAAGTGAAGCTAATAAAAAGCGTGTAACAAGTGGTCTACTGGTATACTAAAGAACTATTTTATAAAGCCAATCAGGATTGACGGCATAGTTTTTTTGAAGGACAAACGTCCACGTAATTTCTAGAGATTACCGGCTTCCCGTGGCCTTCCAAATATCAGGGAAGGTGGTAATAAAAAGTTATGATAGCCTATTATGCAGATAATTATTACCTATTAACTATTATTACATCTAGTATTACACGCAATAGGTCATGGGTACAAATCCATTTTCCGAATGGACCTTTGCTGTTGGCCTGTCATCGGAAGAGTAGATGAGCCGATGGCGCAATGGGGTGGTCTGAGGTCTCCCTCGCCAGCCGCGAAGTCGAAAACGATCGTACGGCCTTTTGGCATCGGATATGGGTTCAAATCCCGCTGAATGTCGATAATTTGTATAAAGAATAAACGTGAGTTATGCGCACGTAGCTGACAAGTTTTTACGAGCTTATGGGACTTGATTAACATAAAGAACGTGTTTATTAAAAAACGAGGGATTCTCAAGTTTTCGGTAAGTTCTGCACGTGTGTGCTCTCCGCAACAAGACTACAACGAAATGCTGCAATATTTTCTTATTACGGCACTAATTGAATAGATTTTATAAAATATTTGTTTTAATTTCGATATTTTTGTACGTGAATGCATATTATATGTTATACTTATGACGCTTAAATCTAAATGCAGTCCTTCGATATCATCAATCCGATTTCGATTTTAATCTTTTATTGTTTTGAAATTTAATCAGCCCTCCTAGACAAATAGCACAAACGCTTAACGCCAGCTTACGACATGTAATTTGACAGCTACAGCCTACACTAGCTGTCATTCACATACAATCAGCATTCTATTCTATTCTATTCGTTTAGCGTTTGTGCCACTTGTCTAGGGGCAATGCCCTTAACGGCCCTCTTTCAGTGAAAGGCCCGGCTATAACTAAGATAGCACTGTACATGGAGATTTTCTTTCTATCTAGCTGGAGACGACTGTCCCGAATCCCTTCTGAAATGCACCGGTCCACCGACCATTTCTTGGTATGTAATAGACCCACTGAGATATGTGAATTACTTCTTTATTCCTTTATTATATCTAATAATTTTAAAAGTAAATTATCATATTATCTGTTACTAATATATAGAAATGAATATTTTTTATACATTACACACAGAATATAATATTACTTAGTACATGTATAAAACAAATTACAAATGTAATGAATTCATACAATATTCCATAAACAATATACATAAATCAACGTCTTATCAGATTATTAAATTAGATAATATTGCAAGTAACGTTGTCGTAGGGTCTAGACTCCACCGTTTTTGGGTCGAATTGCTAGAGCCTAGAACCATTAGGAACACTAATACAGAATTGTTATTCGTACCATTTAATAGCCTGTTGTTTTCCACTGTTAGGAACGAAAACAAATTTGTACCGATTTTATCGCTGTTTATCAAGGTTAGATTTTTTTACATTATGATGTTTTAGATACTTTACAACGATGTCAAAGTGAAATGTTGTTTCTTTAATTCTCTGCCTTTACTTTATTTAGCAAGCGGTTTAATTATTACAATCTAGGTACAATCTGTTTTATATTCTTTACTGGTCCTTGCCGTGGTTGTATCCATGTTTTTGCAGCATAGTAGGGCAAACGAGCAGTCGAACACTTTTAACGACTATCGACGTCTTTCAACATCCACACAACCAGAGAATATGCAGAAAAAAGGGCATAATTTTCTTTATCTCCCCAATTAGCCATCGGAAATAAGAGACAGTTAAGCTGTCACTTTACGCCAGTTTCATGTGAGCGAGAGGTACTACCTTGGGGGCCTAGCCAAAATGCCATTAAGAAAGCGTTAGCGAAGTTCGAAATGATAAAATGTATAGGATGTACCACGTGATTAAGCGCGGCCTTATCTCAATCGCATACATTTTATCATTTTAGAACTTTGCTAACGTTTTCTTAATGGCATTTTGGTTAAGCCCCCACGCCCCCAACCCAATTTGGCTTCAAGACAGCATGGCACTACCTCTTACATTTTTTATAGCCGTATAAATTTAATATCCGACATGAAATCCAATAGCAATCCAAAATATTGGAATTTTATTTTTGATTTCATAGTATATTTTTTGCTTTCACGGTAGGCTTTACTCATTTGCGCTCTATGAATCGAATAAATTTTACATAATTTTGAATGTTCGCTTCCGAGAACAGACGTTAGATCGAAGCGGGCCCGGTACAGGTATTCATACAAATTATTATCTTAGCAGGATTCGAACCTGCGATTTCTTCGTGTGACGTAATCACCACGACGCCTAACTACAGAATAATTAAAATATAAAATTAAATTTGTTATTTTCGCATGTCTAAGAATAATTTAAGCAAAACACGTATTTTTATAAAAACAAAGACAGGTTATAATGTTATTATCAGCGTTTCTCGGTCAAACGTGCTCACACATGGCAAGCTTAGCCGGTTCACGTAATGTTGATTCTAAAACTAGCTGGTGCCTTGTTTGGACTTGATATTAAAACCTTTATTTACTTATACAAAAACATAAAATTAAAGCACCTCCGACTTAGGGTCCTTCAAGAAAAGAACAAACTGATACTTGAAAGGTATCCCGGTGTAGCGGGTGTCTATGGACGTCATTAACATTTGCAAAGGCCATTTGCCGCATTTGTAAAAAAATTGTAATGTCAAAATTAGAGCTTTGTGGACAGCGTCGCCCAACACCATCAACAGTTTCATCTCGAACTAAGCCAGGCAACCACAAACTACTAAGGGATACTACCGTATCAGGCAACACATTCATGTGCTGCTTATCCTAATACGTATAAATATGGAAGGCTTGTTACCTACCAGCAACGATGCTGCCTGTCCCCTTATTCTTCTGAAATACAGAAATGCTATTTTCACGGAAGAAGCATCTAGAATAATGGTTTCCAAGCATACACACGAGTGCACGTCGTAAGCACATCCCTTCGACAGGATACATGACGTCTTCGTCTTTGTAATATTATGTTGGGGAGGCTGTTGATAGTAGGGGAATGGCCAGGGGCAAATATAGATACGTGGTTTTAGAAGTTTCCTTGAAACAATACAATTGAAAGCACAACAAGGCATCTAATGGCAATAAACATATAAAAAATCTGTTTTTTTCCAATCATAAAATGACTTTTATTTTGTAGTTGTTAAAGAAATAAGTTTTTATGAAAATTTTTAATTATTTTATTATATGAGTTCTAAGGAGCCCAGGAAGCATCATATGTATTATGTACTGACCGCCTCTTGATAAGGGACTCTTTAGTTTATGAAATTATGTCTACCGAAATACTTACTACGAAGTACGGCCTAACATCCTATTATATGTTATTTCATCAGTGATTCCGTGAAAGTTTTGCAATTCGAAAGAAGTTCAAATCCGGCAATTCGAACTGACTCCGAACTCCGAAGTACGACAAGGTTAATATTTTTAATAATGGGTGACGTTGGCCAAATATCATTATTCGTCATCATCGTGGTCGTATCCACCATCTTAGATCATATGTCCACCATGTTAAAAATTAACATCAGTAAAAGCAGCCATAATCTTTAAAAATACCAAAATAAATGTAGCATTCGAAGGTCAATGTGACCTACAAGTTACCTTACCAGATGTAGTAAGTAACTTATTCTAAGCATAAAATATTATATTCAATTGCCATTTTTCATCTTTTAATGCATAAGTCTTTTTAAGAGTCAGCAATAGAAGGCACTGTGTTTTGTAATAAAATGCCGTCTATTTGTATATTGGACATAAAAATTGTATTTTTCCTTTTCATTTCGATGATCTAAATACTTAGATATAATTAAAAAATAGAGTTCGACTTCGATGAGCAGAATAAGTGAGTTAGTGAGCGTAATAAAAGTAAAATGTAATAAAATAACTTTTGTACATCGACAATGGCTATTAAAATATATGATCCCAGCCAATAAGTCATTAATTAAAAGTGAGCCCCATAAATTAAATAATTTTAGGTGCATTTTATATTCCTTCTAGCTTAATCTGTGGCGCGAGCGGGAGGGCATTATACGTCTCTGTCGCTCTCGTGCCATCATCGTATGCCACCCTCCCGCGCGCCGCCCGCATATATTTTCTTGCATCGCGGCTACCCCGCCTCCGCCTGCCGCTATCACGCTTGTTTCCATTGTGTGATAATAAAAAAAATATATATAATATTTTTAATTATTATTTATTAAGAGCCATAATATCCTAATTATAGCAACTTATTACACATCTCTCCTTAAATTGATTGCAAGTTGCAACTTGCAAGTTGATTGTTTTTACGCCCTCATGAGAAAAAGGTGCGGGTCTCTGTTGCGAAGGGTGCGCGGGAGTGCCAACAGCATTCTTAACATGATATCCAGTAGACTGGATTGCATATACATGAATCGTTGCTGTGCCGTTGCAAATGGAATGGTACGGCAATGATCCATGTCTATGGGGTAAAGTTTTTGTTAAATATTGAAAATGGAAAAAAAAAATGTAATAATTCTACTAACATACCTGCTAAGAAATGTTTGCTTACTAACCAAATTGAGTCTGTAGTTACTCGAATAAAGAATTATTATTATATATTATTATTATTATTATTAAATGTAAAACAAATTTTTCCTTTCAAGGATAGTTTTAGCGATTATTCTATTCTACGACTTACGAGTGAATTTACTACGGAATTAATAAAGACAGAATTTACTGTAAATTATTGCTGAATGTAATGTGTGAAAATAAAGTATTGATAAAATCGTTATATCCATTGTTTATTACTATAATTTGTGTTACTTGCAAGTTGTGCAACCGAAAATGTTTTCTCTGTGTATGTTTGTACTTTGTATATTTTTTCATGTGTGTCTCCTTTTTTTGTTAAAGAAATATTATTCAATGCCAGGGTCGAACCTCTTACTTAAGAAGCTAGAACTCAGAAAATTAGCATAATTATAATATTTTCACTTTATTGTGTCTCCAATCTTAATGTGACTAAAATACTATTTTTTCGCGTAATTTGCAAATATATAATAGTTTTACACGAGTGTATTTTTTATAAGTAATCCTTCCTTTTAACTTTGAAAATGCAACAAAACATTTGGTTTTGTTTGTTTTTATGAAATATAAGATTAAAAAAAAATAATGTTACCAAAAACTAATCTGCCAAAAATTCAACAAAAGGTTGAAATTTTTTAACGTAATATTTTTTTTGGGTTGTAAAGGTTTATTATATTATCGCCTTTACAATGGAAACGAGCCAACCGATTCTCGGTAATCGCACTAAGTCGTAAACAGCCCGCTGTGGCCTCGCGCGTCGTGGAATTGGCCAATAGCAAACGAGCAAACCAAAATATCACGTCATAATCGGCCAATCAGAGCTCAATATTATCACGCTATTTCTAAAAATAGCTTATCTGAGTCATGGCATAAAAGCAGTGGTTGTTTCTTTCAATGTTTAGAAACAAGTGGAACATTGAGAGTGGTGGACGTACGTTACGGACTGAGAAAAAGTTTTGTTCGTGAAGTGAGTTCAGTGATACCGAAGTATTCGGTGCTAACACATGGTTCGGCAATCCGGCCACGGGATGGAGACTACCTTCTATGACGAGCAATATCCCCTCAGCGGTCCGGTGGATAGTCTGAAGAGATCCCTCACACTGGACCTGGATTTCAACAGGGGTGGGAAAAGGGCGAAAGTGGCAGCGCCCATTCTCTCCTCCCCAGACCTTCAACTACTCAAACTGGGGTCGCCCGATTTGGAGAAAATTATCATGCAGAACGGCACAATGACGATGGCAACGCCTACACCTGGTGGGGCGGTTCTGTTCCCCGCCGTGGCGCCCACCGAGGAGCAAGAAATGTACGCGAGACCATTCGTCGAGGCGTTGGACAAGTTACACCACAACGAGCCCGCGCCGCTCGGCAGGCGAGTCTACGTCGACCTCGACCGCCCGCTTGACCGCTATCCCGCCTCCGTCATCAAAGACGAGCCCCAGACCGTCCCCAGTGCTTCCAGCACACCTCCCTTATCCCCCATTGATATGGACACGCAAGAGAGAATAAAATTAGAACGCAAAAGGCAAAGAAATCGAGTGGCAGCATCCAAATGCAGGCGGCGCAAGTTGGAACGTATATCAAAATTGGAGGATAAAGTGAAATTATTGAAAGGTGAAAATCAGGAGCTGGCGCTCATGGTCGTGAAGCTAAAAGACCACGTATCCCGGCTGAAACAGCAGGTGCTGGAGCATGCGAACGGTGGCTGCCACATCGATGCCCACTTCTGAGGGCCCCCGCGCCGCTCCCCCACATTCCATGCTAGTCGCGCCCGCTAGGACGCAGCATACAAAGCGATTTGTGATCTTAATTTTACCGTGTATTATATAGTTAACTCGTAGTGTAAGTGAAGTTATAAGGATATTGTGTTGTTAGAGCCCAAGTGATTTCGGATTCGTTTGAATGCACAAAACTCCTGCCAAACTCTGCAAAGGATTTACTCTGTAGTAGGGTTTTAACTCTACAGTAAGTTTTAGTTGTGGTTTTCCTTGTATCAGTATTGCGTTGTCTCATTATAATATAGAAACTAGAAAGGATAATCGTGCAACGTCATTTTGAACAGACCGAGGTTGAGCGGTGTTGCCAATTATACGTTACGGATTTCCCATTTCGACAATGTTAATATTTATACAAATTGGCGACAAAATTTTCTACATTAATAATTTGCATACAATGCATCAGAATTAGATAACGATTCTTTACAAATACAAACTTATTTTGAATGACAGTTTGAATAGAATGGGAAGTCCGAATTTGACAGCGAGAAAAGTGTACGTGAAACGGAGACGTAAAATGTAATAGAGCTGGCAACGTCGCATCAACACAAGTCACGAGCGGATGTTCTGTTTAATTAAAATTCCGCCTGCGCCTCCCTCGCGGAATGGCGGCCATGTGTTCGGCAGTCGAACGTTCCGAATCACGTTTTGTTGCACAAGGTTAACTTTTTCATCGCTGAAAGGCGCTTTATGCCTGAATCCTGATGGATTATGTTATTTACGATTATATGTAGCTTGTGTGATAGACTGATAAGACAGTATGTGAGATTTGAATGAGTTGATGATGTTTGACTATTTTTTTTTAAATGAAATGACCCGGTGCTCTTTAAAAGGTCTTGTAATGTGAGGCCGTCCGATTAAAAGTGATGTACGTATGGCAAATTTTAATCGATGAATGTGAAGCGAGATCGTATGCAAGATGTATTTATTAGTGAGAATGGTTAATTGAATAAGGTAGCAATCTCGAGTGCCTACGCTTTGTAAACTAAAGCCTTGTAAAGTTTTTTTATTGTTTTTGTTACCATTAGATGTGCATTACGAATATTATGACAATGGACTGTGTTTATTTTGTATTGAAATTATTATTGTATTATCAGGAGTTGGTTGAGATAAATTTGTCATACTATTTGTATTGTTTAGTTGTTCTGTACCATCGTCTTCTATAAGTTAAATTAAGTAATATTAAACCATTAACAAATTGAATTGTTATAGACTATTAGGGAGCTTGCTTTAGGTTGTAAATTAAAAGTTTAAACAGCAGGCTGCCCCTTTGTATTATTTTTATATGAAAAATGATTCTTCAGAATGTTAACAATAATTTGTAAGTTTATAAAGATACAGTTATACTAAAATAATATATTTCTATGACTTTAACAAAGAATATTGTTTTATACTGAATACAAATGTATTATAAAATCAAAAGAAAGAGAAAATAAATATAAATTATAAAGATTATTATACCATTTGCTTTGTTTTATTAAATACACCTAAAATTATGTAGATGAGCCTTTATCCATCCACTGTTAAATGTAACCTTCCTTCAATGAATGCCAAGATCCGTTTTACTTGCAAATAACCAAGATCCAAACACTTTAAACTGGGAATGGGTCATTTGCACACCCAGGAAAATGAATTATACACATGCTTTGTACTGGTTTTATGTACTGCATTTTGCACTGAAGTGTAAACTGCAATGTCTGCAAAAATATAAAACACATGGCTTTATTATGTACAGCTACATCAAGGAAAATATAAGTCAATAAGGATACAGATTTATACATATTATCCTCATTGGTACAAGTTATGATACTAAGGGCCTGTTTCAGATACTCCATACTCTATCTGTCAAATATGTTGTCGATAGCCTATTGGAACTTATCTGGAGATTGTGAAACAGGCCCTAAGCAATATAAACTGTACCTTGACAATTGACTTATCTACTATTGATATTCAATTTTATTTTATCACCTTAAAAACATCTGATTAAATAATGTATGTGAATGCTGTAATCATATATTGATATTGTGCAATATTGTTTACAATATGTTACACACATAAATAATCCTTTGAATAATATATATATATATATGGATACATTTACAGCTGGAACGCATTTGACTTTATTAGAGATCATCAGCGTCTTATTTCCTACTGAGTACTGACCCCCTGGGACTTGGGAGCCTAAACTCTAAGGGCCGCGTACATTAACTACGCGAGGCATTTTTGAGAATTTTTCTACCCCTCCTCCCCCTAGAACACCTCAGGTAATTAATGACCCCTGAACCTTATTCCATGTTGAGTAAGTTCAGAATTGATTGATCACACTTTACAAATTAAGTATCTGACTCCTGACGGATTTCTAGAAACTGGAAAGACACAGGCGGTCAGACTTGTAATTATATCTAACATGGTTAGTCACACCTTTTTCTTTCACTATCGATGAAAATAAACACAAGTTACGTAATCCATCGTAACAAATTTAAAGGAATAGCAGGTGTAACCATTACAATTCATGATGTACAAGATTTTTTTTAGTGACATTATGACTACACCACGCGATCAGCGATGGTAACACTTAAATAGTGAAGGTCATCTGGGGCAAAGGACTTGTATCCAGCTCTTAATAAAAAAAAGAAGGTCATCTGACGTCATACTGCGAATCTGCCAAAACTCCTTCGAAACCGGACATCCGAATGAGATGAATCAGATATTTGTTTATGGAAGCGAAAAGATCGCATAGGTATATATATAAACATGAGGTATTAATTAATTTAATCATTCACAACTTGTAATAATAATTCTTATTTCCTTACGTTACAAACTACAGAGTAGAGACATGAATGATCAAAGCAAAAGCTTACTACAAATTTTTAAATATTGGTAATTTATTTTGAAATAATATATACACATACGTTTGAAGAAATTCGTTAGTTTTTTATAGCTATAGTGTAGTAGTATTTGTCAGATAGTGGAAAAATGTGAATCATAAAAATCCGAATCTGGTCAGTTATTTGTCACTTATACAAAAGCAATTCAACCAACCAGTGTTCTCTGTGTAACGTAATCGGCTAATCAGAGCGCAAAAGGAGCAACAGTGTCGCAGCACAAATTTGGTGATATTTGTTTTCACATAAAACAAATCTATTCCATATAAGTACTTACTTGAAGATACACGTTCAATTTACAGTAAGGCATTTGAGTAGTAACAGGAGAAATTTTGTGGTTTTAATAACTTCAGCGCCTACTATTAACATAAAACATGGGTCTTCAACCACCTATAGGCGGGCTAGCCAGGCGGCATCAAAGTTTTCAGCATAATGGGTCTGTAAATGAAATTCTGCTTGTTAGTTCAGAATATTTATTTCTGAAATTTCTAGATATCTGTAGTCCGCTTCAATGACAATGGCCTGCTTCACAATGTACAAGTACATTACGCGATATATATATAACACATAATTTAATTGACAGATGAATCTTCTAGTTAGTCTTGATTGCGTTTCACTTTCATCTTCATCTTACCTGTAAATTTGTTTGGCAGATCGCTGTTTGCCACTTACTGGATTGGCAACGTCGCATTTCGAGTTCCATTTTACGATATACATATTATATTATGTGTTGGAAAAACAAACCGAGTAGTAAATAATGAAAATATGTTTTTATAATTTAAACAATTTGTATATATCAGCATTTTATACCTTCAGCATGTTATCCCATAATGATCAATTGATCAAAATAGAATATACATTATTTTGTTACTTATATTATTTTTACCGGAACGTCAAACTGTCAAATGTCGTCAAGCTGTTAACCAGTCAACCTCTGTCAACTAATTTATCTGGTAGATGAATTTGCTAACGGCCTGTTGATCCGACATACATATATAATATACATACGCTATTTGTCAATTATGAAACGAAAACGTTGTCGTAATGTGGTAAATATGTTGCAAATAGCTTAATTGGAACTTTATTCGGACATTGTGAAACAGGCCCTAAAGATTACATTACACAATATCTTATACTTATCGGGAAACATTTGGCCGAATTTTATCACTATTCAACTCGTAGACAAGGCGACGAGATTAATATTATATTGTGGGTGACGTCGAGTACTTATCATCATCACGCAGATTGTCGATTTGCCTGATTATCATCAACTATAATAAAAAAAAGAAATGTGGTGTCATGGGTAATAACGAAGTTCCTTCGGCTAAAAAGAAAGGTATTATACACTACTCGCTTGTGTATGCGACTGTCGCGCCTGCGCTCGTCTCATTTAACGGTTTTATTCCACGCACTTTTTTCCACGGATTTTTTCTTACGGTTTTACTATCACATTTTTTTCAGTTCGGTCGCGCAGCAAAATTCAATTGACAACTTGTTGACTATTGTGTAAGACATAAGCACTTTCCCGATGATTTATTCTATTGGAACCCACTAGTCGCGAGCCAGGAGCAAAATGTACATAGGCACATAAAAGATCCCCCCACACCAATTGACCGTCTAACGGCTTTTCTTCTGAACTCTGAAACTGAACGAATTCTGATGATGCCAAAATTCGTTATCTATCAACATTACTTGAAAAGTTTCTCCGATTTTCTTGGAAAGATCTCAAGAGAGCTCCATTTTTTGTCTATCTTTTTACAATAATATATATATTTTTGCGTCGCACAGTCCATTAAATGGAACAAGGAGGTTATGTTTAAACAATATGGACGTTTAAACATTCGCCATTTATAAACACGCGTGTGTAAATAATATGTGTTTTGTATAACATCACATTGGTCGATATTATTTGATATCCATACACTTATCCATATAGACAGACAGACGTATGTGGTAGTATGGTTATGCTAATACGTATTACCATAAAAAACATACTTGCCGGTTGACTACTGAATCGATTTTACGCAGTTTTGTAATCTGTACGCGATTTAGAGATGAGATAGTTTTTTTACACGTGGCGGTGGGGCTCAGTAGCCCAGGGTGACCCCACCACCTTGGGCGAAGCGAATTGAGCCGAGGGAGCTCTTTTGCCTCCTCTTATTTTAATTAAGAGGGGTCAAAAGGGCCTGGCCTCATTGTACTGTCCCAACGTTGAGAGGGGTTGTTCTGTGGTGCGAGGCAACCCCTCTGTGGAGGTAGCGTCGGTCCCCTGAGGAACTGACTAGCCGTCGAGGTGCCCTGTTGCTAGCAGATCCGGGGCACCTCACCAAAGGCGGCATTGGTGGCACTCGCCGGGTTTTAGTGGGTAGAGCTGCATTCACTTACTAGCTTTCGGGCGCAGCGACTCCCACATACCCGTACCTCTAGTAAAATATAAATTAAAGAAGTAACTTGTAACTTATCAATGCGCTCATTGGCGTTATGTGCATAATATGATGTCCAGCAGTAGACGAAATAATGTTGACAATTACGATAATAGCCATGATGAAAAGTATCTGTTACGTAGCGAACCGCTGATTGTGATAAATTTTGGCGAGTAAGTATATACCTACAATATACATTATATAATAGAGAAGGACTTATAATATCATAACAACAACCATCAACTCGAGCTGATGTAATGTGGCCGCAAGCAAAGCCGCTGGCAACAGCTAGTCCCGATAAATATAGATTAGGTGTCTGATATTTATAGTTCGAACGCCCTTCATAAAGTTCGAATCCGATGGCCCAAATCTGTTCCTACCTAGAATCTAAATATCTAAATATAGCATTGACTGTTTCTATGCGAATAAATATCTAATAAATACACTAGCTGTTCTCGCGGTTTCGTGTGTGCTCAAATTCACAGTTATAAAATAACCTATAAAAATAAACATTAATTTAGACAGCCTGTCCTTCCTTAGTTATTCCTTCCTAGGTTTTATCGAAATCTGGTCACCGGTTGGGACATAAAGAACAAATACATACATCACTATTAAATTAAAAGTGAAACTAAAAAGAATCTATGAAATTAAACCTCTGTTTTCTTCGTTTATGGTCGTTAGCGGCTGAAAAGTTTTGCGTGTTATTTTATAAGTGGATAGACTATGATTTAGACAAAGACAACTCATATCAACAATATGTAATTGTAACATAATATTATGTACAATTTATTTATAAATATTTTATATTTTTATTTAAGAAACTAATGTATGGTTGTAAATTATTCTATGCAAGAAAATATATTGAATATAATACATAATGTATGCTTTTGCGAATTGAGGCGGTACCTCGGAAAGCTATAATTGTGACAATTTTTTTTTCTTGGACGAAATCCAAGAACTGCGTGCGGTCTGTACCGACAACTGTGACTCACGCATAGGTGTAAAAAACACACTTTGTAATATTTGTATGCGTGTGGCATAGACTAGTAGTTTTTTTAGGGACCATAGACAATTTATACTAATGGCGCCATTTCAAAAAGGATTATTATTTATTAGTGTTATATAAATCGTTACGGATCAGTGCCTTGTTTGCGAAATACACCTTTTTGCCCGGTGACGAATATAGGCCTCATTTTTTTTTCTATGGCTGAGGGATGAAGCTGCGCCATAACATTAATTCTTAGCAGCTAAGCAACTTGTAGGTATGATAAGCAACGCTACATGCATGTGCTTGTCATAAATAACTACGTGTCGTGTACGTAAAAGAAAAAAATATACCAAGCCTAGCCATTTCACACTTCACGATACTTCATTTTTAATAATAAAGTAAAAAGAAAGTAAAGTATCATCGCTCATAATATGTCACACTGCTGGGCACGGGTCTCCTCTTCGAAATCAGGCGAAGAGGGTAATGGGCCATAGTTCACCGATGCGCTGGCCCAATGCGGGTTGGTGCACTTCAGATACCTCCAAAAAAATTTAAAGTCTTAAAGCTGCAGGTTTTTTCACAAGGTTTTCCTTCACCGGTAAGCGAACGATGGTCTCGTGTTTAGGGTGCACATAGAGATTTAGAAAAACCTATTTCAAGGCACACCACGCGGGGTCAGGATCGAACCCGGTACCCCTAGCATAAGAGGCCGAATCCACCCACCACTGGACCATCGTCGCTCCTTTTGGTAATGTATGACATTAAATCATCATGGCTTATAGAGTATAGAGTGACTATAATACATCATTGTTTGCTTCTTATGAACAAGTGACGTCATTGGTTGTGGTGTTACGAGATCTATTTAAATTTTACCAAATTTACTTACCTATTTAATATAAAATAAATATAATAAAAATAAGGGATATAATTGTTTTTTTTTTTGAATTCTATTATAGCAACTGATATTTTAAACCAAAAGTATTTATATATAGCTGTTGCCCGCAGCTTCGCCTGCGTTAACTAAGATTTACAACGGGATCTTAGCGGGATGATATATCTTTACCGATAAATGGGCTATCGAACACTGAAATGTTTCATTAAAATCCGACCATAGTTCCTGAAATTAGCGCGTTCAAATAAACAAACTCTTTAGCTTCTTATCTTAAGGATTAAAAGCATGAGTAAAATAAACTCGTTTAAATGTAGTCCAAAAAAATCAAAATTTCTGAATAAAATATCGTTGTTGTGCCTCACTCAACATAGATAGGTATAGTGTGTCGTGGACTTTTTTGTAGATATTTATAAGTTCTACAATTAATTAGAACATTTTATGGTTCTATCTTTTATAGTTTAGGCAGCGTATGCAAAATAAATAACTTTTCTGGTTGATTTTTTACACCTCGAACTCCGAAAAACCCAAATATCTTAGGGAACCCTGTTTTTTTTTCAGAATAAAATTTAGCCTATGTTACTCGTGGATAATGTAGGTTTCGAATGTTGAAAGAATTTTTGAAATCGGTCCAGTACTTTAAGAGCCTATTCATTACAACCAAACAAACAAAGTTTTCTTGTTTATAATATTAGTGTAGATATATGTATAGTATAGATAGATTTCGCCATAACTTCAAAACTGATCGTCCAATTTTACTCATTCAAAGTCGAAATATTATCTTCATAAACTGTACTTAGTGATGAAATAATTTATTTTGATAAGGATCCAAAGAATGAGTATAATAAACGCGTTTAAATGTAGTCCAATAAATTAAAAATATCTAAATAAAAAATGGTTATTGTGCCTCACTCGACATAGATAGGTATAACGTGTCCCGGACTTTTTTGTAGATAATTATAAGATCTACAATTAATTAGAACATTCTATGGTTCTATCTTTTATAGTTTAGGCAGCGTACGCAAAATAAATAACTTTTTTGGTTGATTTTTTACACCTTGTGTCCGAAAAACCCAAATATCTTACGGAACCCAATTTTTTTCAAAATAAAATGTAGCCTATGTTACTCGTGGATAATGTAGCTTTCGAATGGTGAAAGAATTTTTGAAATCGGTCCAGTACTTTTTGAGCCTATTCGTTACAACCAAACAAACAAACAAACAAAGTTTTCCTCTTTATAATATTAGTGTAGATATAATACTGTGAAGATACTGTATTGTTTTAACCAAATGAAGTGTCAAATAAGGCTCCATACTCTATCTGTTGGATACCTGTTGGATAGCCTATTCGGCACTTATCAGGAAGTGGTGAAACAAGCCCTAAGTCTTTTGATAATAACTCCTAACTATTGACAACTTGTTGACTATTGTGTGAGATATCAGCAATTTCCCGATGATTTATTCTATTGGAACCCACTAGTTGCGAGCCAGGAGCAAAATGTACATAGGCACATAAAAGATCCGCCCACACCAATTGAACTCCGTCTAACGGCTTTTCTTCTGAACTCTGAAACTGAAAGAATTCTGATAATGCCAAAATTCGTTACCTATCTACATTACTTGAAAAGTATTTTAACTATTGTGTATTGCAGTTTACTTACGTTAACTTTCTCCGATTTTCTTGGAAAGATCTCAAGAGAGCTCCATTTTTTGTCTATCTTTTTACAATAATGTATAACAATAACAAACAAAAAGACTATAAATACATATTGGATTGCAAGAGTATGCGTTTAATAAGGGCAAGGTATGGCGTCTTTATTTTGATAAAACGGTAGGTATCTAATAGGTATCTAATAACGGTTTTTAGAGCCAATTTTGGCAGAAAGTTGTTTTTATTAGTTTCTATAAAAATATATACTCAGATAAAGATCTGAGGCTCCAGAAGTGAAAACGTCAATTCTCAATTTGAACTTCGAAAGTAAACTGTAAACATTTTAATCATTATTACCTACGCAAACAAATCTAAGACATAAATCCAACTGTGTTTGAAAATCGATTGGCATTTGTCCAATTTCGCACGTGTCTGTTAGCTCTAACAAAATAAATCAGCTCGGACCACTAGCTGCTATTGTGCTAATGTCCTTCGACGTAAAATGTAAATAGGTTATGTAATTTGCTGCACATCAACGCTTTATCATTTCCAAGAAATGGACGTGCAGTTGTATAAACGTAAATTAGTAATTAGCTAATTGCTTGTTTAATTTGTTCATTTTTATTTTGAATAGAGTTTTGTGCATTTTTTACCTGATTACCTTAATATTTTATACATTTAAAGAAATGGAGACAATATTTGAAATACTCAACTTTCAAGTAAAGTATCAACACTTGTCCCACTGCTAGGCACGGATCTTGTCCTAGAGGAGAAATCCGTGCCCAGATCCTATATATCCTTCTAGGGTAATGGGCCAAAGTTGGTGAACTTCGCATACCTTTAAACACTTTCGATCTCATCAGGCATGCTAGGTTCTTCACGACGTTTCCCTCCACACGGGGGAGTCAGGATTGAACTCGGAACCTCTCGCATAAGAGGCTGAGTCTACACCTGCTGGACCATCGCTCGATAATTGCAATAATTAGAGGCTTAGGAGTAGAGGATTCGATCCTGATTCCGGTCATATTTTAGTCCCGAAATTCCCGGGATCAAATTTAGTGAATCCCGGGATTTTCGGGATCGATACATTCTTTAAATAAGTCAGTAATAATGTGCGAGAAGCTAAAAACACTTACCTTGATTTGACATGAAGGTAAAGACTTATAAGCAAGTATCCAACCATACTCCATTTTGTCAAAATTCTAACTATTTTTACTGTACACGGTCCCAATTTTTTACTAGGTGAGCCATCCCCTCATCTACCTACCGATTGAGCTTAAAGGCCATCAGGCCTAAAAGTTCTAGCCTTTCGAAAAAAAACGGTCCCAATTCAATTCTAGGATGATCTAGCTGCTCTACTAGCTGGTAGCTTTTTTCTGCTTTAAAAAGAATCATAAAATGCAGCGGCTTTTCTTATTCATTAAAATCTTACAATAATTATAATATAAGTAACTCCATTCGCAACTTCTTGACTTTATTACTATTACTAATTTCCAAGTCACATTACGAACCCGTTCTATTTGATAAAGATATTGTTGTGCCAGTTACCTCGTTTATTGAGGAAAATGAAGGTTCTAGAAACTTCCTTGTGTTAGGTATATGTATAAACTTGTATACTTTACTAATTCTACGCAGGAAGCGTCGTAAATAAGATGGCAAAATGTTTCTTTCCTAGTCTATAGTGTCGCACAGCTGGGCAAAGGCCTCTTTCTTTCTTACTCGCGTCTTTTTCGTTAGTCTAAATGTATTGACTTTTTTATTTTACATAATGGAGTCCCTAAGTGACTTTTTGCCATGGGTCTCTCTGATGTAATTACGCCCATAAAGTAAACTGGTCGGTTACAGCTAGACACCACGACACTTTATATTATGCGCATTAAAAAACAAATATAATTCGAATGAATAACGCCGAAAGAGTAGGTATAATAATTAAAGCTATTGATTTTATTGTTGTTTGGCATAGTAGGTGCCTAGGTGGTAAAAGGTTTTTTTTCTTTTCGAAAGGACCTATGCTGTTGGCCTTTATGCCTTAAAACTACATCGGAAAAGTAGATTAGAAGATGGCTCATCTAAGAATTTTTATAAGGGGGATTTACTCCCCCACCAGCTTCTCCCGGGGGCTTGGCTTGACGGTCGCATCATCGGTTCTAGTTGTATACACTTTAATATTTTTCCTGTTCTAAATTGTTCTATTGTTTAAATTTTCCTAACACGTTTGTACGTTTTTGAGGCACACATATAAAGGAATTTATTAAGGAAGCCATACCTCTGGAATATTGTTAGTTACATACCTAATTCAAGGACCAATTAAAAATATATATTTGGACAAAAATCTGAGAGGAATTTAAAACTGCCTTTGCTTTTTTTCTTTTTAGAGATACACGCTCGGAATGCAGATTGTATTTCAAACCTGACTTTTTGCACTTTTTTATTATTTGAGTTTCAATTCATTCCAACTGTTTAAACTTTTAAAACATAAAATAAATTGTGGTTGTAACACACGATACATTTTTTTGTTTTTTTTAGTCGTATGCTAGAAAAAAATTACATTGAAATGTAAATATTTTCAAAATAATTTTTATTCCTTTTTTTTATTTTGTTCCAAAAATTATATCAAATGTCAAAAATGGTTTATACATAATTGTAAAAATGTCTTTTATGTTAGCCCGCCTTAAAAGCATATTGGGTTTGTGCACACTTAAAAGGCGGGCCTAAAATGCCCACTTTCTACAAATTTCACAACACAACCGCGGAAGCGGGCCGCTCCTGCTCGACACACTTTCAGCTAGTATTGTTTGCAACTCATGTTCTCCTGGTACCGGCCGCCTCGTACAACATGGTTTCTTGCGTAAAATTTTAGTTTGAGGCCCTTTGCGAGTTTGTTGTTAGAATTTCAAGGTAAACTAAAAATAGCCAGGTAGGTAAGTGACATCTTCATTCGGTAAAAAACATGACACGACGTCTGACAGCCTATCTCTGTGGTAATTTTGTAGTCTGCAGATTCAGGACCCTCAAAAAGCGGCTGAAGGCGCTCGCAGTGGTTTTCGTTTCGGTAAGGCACTCCTAGCCTAGGTGCCAGTCCCACATACCGTCAGGATTTATCTGAAAACGCTGGCTATATCCATAAAGGATTTCTCTGCGTTATCAAAAAAAAGTAGAACATGGTAGTTAAGGCCAGTATATCCCAAAGCGCCTGTTTTTGTTTAAGTCGTAAACATAGTAATGTTGGTTTTTTTGATCCGTTAAAAATATATGTTGTAGTTTAGTATACATTCTTTTTTATTAACCTATTCAAAACACGATCATTGTAACTTGCCTCGATAAAAAAAAATCACAAACACAAGATGTTTTTGATTATTTTTCTAGTTGTAATTGAAGAATGTGAGATTTTAAGTTACAAAATTTATATGAAAAAATAGGTAATAACATTTAGAATTTTATTCTGATCTTACTTTTTTAAATAAATGTTTTTATTTTTCTCAATATCAAATAATGTGAAAAACTCGACTAGTCCCCAGCGCGGCTCCATTTAGTTGCCTGCGAGGCGTTAACAAAGTAGGACCTATGTTTCGCTGCTGCCTGGCGGCTCTCCCCCGCTATAGATCGTTAAAACAACGTGTGGAATATATAAGCCGGTGCCTGGTATGATAGTGTACATAGGAAATAAAAATAAAAATTTGAACAATATTTAGTTTTAATATTTTTTTCTCATTTTTGTCGTAATCATGATCATCAGCGTGTTTTTTTCCTCAATTTTATTTTAATATCGATTTAATGTTACTAATTCATCATCATCATCATCAGCCTTTATCCATCAACTGCTGAACATAGGCCTCCCTCAATGAACGCCAAGACGGCCGATCCCTTGCTACTCGCATCTTTATTATAAAAATATTAATTTTAAATTCTAAATGGTGGTGATGATGATGATCGCGGTGATTGTGGTGGTGGTGATGATGATGATGGTGGTGGTGGTGGTGGGGAAGGGGGGTGTAAATTGTAATAGTGATGATGATGAGGTGATGATTACAATGATGGTGGTGATGACGCTGACGAGAATAATGATGGTGGTGGTGGTGGTGGTGTTGGGGGAAGGGGGTGTAAATTGTAATAGTGATGATGATGAAGTTGATGATTACAATGATGGTGGTGATGACGCTGACGAGAATAATGATGGTGGTGGTGGTGGTGGTGAGGGAGGGGGGTGTAAATTGTAATAGTGATGATGATGAAGTTGATGATTATAATGATGGTGGTGATGACGCTGACGAGAATAAAGATGGTGGTGGTGGTGGTGGTGTTGGGGGAGGGGGGTGTAAATTGTAATAGTGATGATGATGAAGTTGATGATTACAATAATGGTGGTGATGACGCTGACGAAAATAATGATGGTGGTGGTGGTGAGGGAGGGGGGTGTAAATTGTAATAGTGATGATGATGAAGTTGATGATTATAATGATGGTGGTGATGTCTCTGACGAGAATAATGATGGTGGTGGTGGTAGTGGTGGGGGAGGGGGGTGTAAATTGTAATAGTGATGATGATGAAGTTGATGATTATAATGATGGTGGTGATGACGCTGACGAGAATAATGATGGTGGTGGTGGTGGTGATGAATGGTGATGGAGGTGATAATTAACACTTATTTCGTTTACAATGATTTGTGTGTCTGTTTGTAATATGACCTCTGTGGCTCAATGGTTAGCGCGTTGGCGTTCAAGCCGGAGGTTGCGGGTTCGAATCCCGCCAGGGAACAAAAAAGTTTCTGTGTTCCTGGGTCATGGTTGTGTATTAAATATGTGTATTATATAATAAAAATCTTAAATAGGTATAAGTATTAATATAAAACGTATTAAATATATTGTATTTCCGTTGTCTGGTACCCGTAACACAAGTCTCTTCGAGTACTTACCACGGGACTAGATTGACGTGGTGTAAAAAGCGTCCATAGATATTATTATTATTATTAATAATGCACAGAAGAATATCCCGGGTATGCATGTTAGCTACTACTACTACTATAAAACAAAGTCGTTTTCTCCGTCCCTGTAACCGTTTGTACGCTTAAATCTTTAAAACTACGCAACGGATTTAGATGCGGTTTTTTTAAATAGATAGGACAATTTAGGAGGAAGGTTTTTGTGTATAATTTATTAAGTTTTTATATATATATTGGCTAAGATATAACAATAATTGTTGGACGTATCGGAAAAAAAAATAGGCCGCCTGGGAGTTTTCAACGAAAACGCTGCCTAAACCCTTTGAGATACAACAAAAAAATGTATGGTAGAATTGTGCAGCCTAAATAGGTCTACAAAAAAGTCCACGATGGCATATGTCTATCTCTTAGCGATATCATGCTATATCCATTTAAACATATTACGAAACAAAGTCGCTTTCTCCGTCCCTGTATCCGTTTGTACGCTTAAATCTTCAAAACTACGCAACGGATTTTGATGCGGTTTTTTTAATAGATAGAACAATTCAAGAGTAAGGTTTTTGTATATAATTTATTAAAATGTCATAAGCCTTGGCTAAAATATAACAATAATTGTTGGACGTGTCGGAAAAAAATAGGCCGCCTGGGAGTTTTCAACGAAAACGCTGCCTAAACCATTTGAGATACAACAAAAAAATGTATGGTGGAATTGTGTAGCTTAAATAGGTCTACAAAAAAGTCCACGATGGCATATGTCTATCTCTTAGCGATATCATGCTATATCCATTTAAACATTACGGAACAAAGTCGCTTTCTCCGTCCCTGTATCCGCTTGTACGCTTAAATCTTCAAAACTACGCAACGGATTTTGATGCGGTTTTTTTAATAGATCGAACAATTCAAGAGTAAGGTTTTTGTATATAATTTATTAAAATGTCATAAGCCTTGGCTAAAATATAACAATAATTGTTGGACGTGTCGGAAAAAAATAGGCCGCCTGGGAGTTTTCAACGAAAACGATGCCTAAACCATTTGAGATACAACAAAAAAATGTATGGTGGAATTGTGTAGCTTAAATAGGTCTACAAAAAAGTCCACGATGGCATATGTCTATCTCTTAGCGATATCATGCTATATCCATTTAAACATTACGGAACAAAGTCGCTTTCTCCGTCCCTGTATCCGTTTGTACGCTTAAATCTTCAAAACTACGCAACGGATTTTGATGCGGTTTTTTTAATAGATCGAACAATTCAAGAGTAAGGTTTTTGTATATAATTTATTAAAATGTCATAAGCCTTGGCTAAAATATAACAATAATTGTTGGACGTGTCGGAAAAAAATAGGCCGCCTGGGAGTTTTCAACGAAAACGATGCCTAAACCATTTGAGATACAACAAAAAAATGTATGGTGGAATTGTGTAGCTTAAATAGGTCTACAAAAAAGTCCACGATGGCATATGTCTATCTCTTAGCGATATCATGCTATATCCATTTAAACATTACGGAACAAAGTCGCTTTCTCCGTCCCTGTATCCGTTTGTACGCTTAAATCTTCAAAACTACGCAACGGATTTTGATGCGGTTTTTTTAATAGATCGAACAATTCAAGAGTAAGGTTTTTGTATATAATTTATTAAAATGTCATAAGCCTTGGCTAAAATATAACAATAATTGTTGGACGTGTCGGAAAAAAATAGGCCGCCTGGGAGTTTTCAACGAAAACGCTGCCTAAACCATTTGAGATACAACAAAAAAATGTATGGTGGAATTGTGTAGCTTAAATAGGTCTACAAAAAAGTCCACGATGGCGTATGTCTATCTCTTAGCGATATCATGCTATATCCATTTAAACATTACGGAACAAAGTCGCTTTCTCCGTCCCTGTATCCGCTTGTACGCTTAAATCTTCAAAACTACGCAACGGATTTTGATGCGGTTTTTTTAATAGATCGAACAATTCAAGAGTAAGGTTTTTGTATATAATTTATTAAAATGTCATAAGCCTTGGCTAAAATATAACAATAATTGTTGGACGTGTCGGAAAAAAATAGGCCGCCTGGGAGTTTTCAACGAAAACGATGCCTAAACCATTTGAGATACAACAAAAAAATGTATGGTGGAATTGTGTAGCTTAAATAGGTCTACAAAAAAGTCCACGATGGCATATGTCTATCTCTTAGCGATATCATGCTATATCCATTTAAACATTACGGAACAAAGTCGCTTTCTCCGTCCCTGTATCCGTTTGTACGCTTAAATCTTCAAAACTACGCAACGGATTTTGATGCGGTTTTTTTAATAGATCGAACAATTCAAGAGTAAGGTTTTTGTATATAATTTATTAAAATGTCATAAGCCTTGGCTAAAATATAACAATAATTGTTGGACGTGTCGGAAAAAAATAGGCCGCCTGGGAGTTTTCAACGAAAACGCTGCCTAAACCCTTTAAGATATAACAAAATAATGTATGGGGGAAATGTGTATCTTAAAAAGGTCTCCAAAAAAGTCCGCGATGGCATATATATATATACTATATCAATTTAATACTTTAAAAATTGGCAATTATAATGCAATAATTTGTAAGTTATTGACACAAATACGGTATGAATATGAAAATGAAAATATGAAAGCAATAATAGTATCCAAAATATGCCTTCAGAAAGTCTGCGAAGGGAAATATGTATTTATGTTCAAGATTAAATACTCGCGTAACGTATCCATTTTAATACAAAAACTTAGTAAGTAATTATTAAAATAGAAAATGATCATGTGTGTTCAGGATCGATAACAAAACCATAAAACGCTCTTTATATAATGTAATTCTTATGAAATAAACTAAAGTAAAAAAAAAACCTAGTAAGTTGCCATACGTTTAAAATTATACTAGGACGGACAATAAGTTCACGCCGGGTTCAAGAAAGTTCATTTGTTTGGAGACTACGCGTACCTCGTCGTGCGGGCGGGGGGACAGCGCTCAATGCATAAAACGCCCGAATATACTGGCCTTAAACTTAATTAATAAATAATGTTTTATGAATCGCATAATCTATCTTTATAGTAAAAAAAATCATTTTAAATTACCTGGGCATTACGATTTTGATAATGTAGTTAAAGAGTTAATGGGTTTTAAATACTAATAATAAATATATGTTCATAATAATTACTTCCCTATTAAAAATTATAATGATTCAATCGTCTCAATTAAAATCTTTTTTTTTATAATGAAATAAATTAAGTAAAAATTATCCTATATTTTCGAAATTCCTCTAAGGACCATTGTATTGCATTGTATACCATATATGCACTCTTATTGCAGGAATTGTTCTATTACGAAAATCGTCCTTTTTAAAAAAAAAACGAATATAATATCCAAAAACTTAATTAAATAAAAAAAGATATTGTAATAATTCTAAGCATTCCAAATTCAACGAGGTAGGTATCGCTCATCCCCTCATAGCTCTGGAATACTAAGTAATTGCTGTTTTACGCATTAAACTTCAAGATTCAAGCATAATATTATAATGATTTTCTTTAAACAGTTGGGCCGTTATCATTGCGAAGGCAACTCTTTGTGTTGAGACAAAGAAAACGGAACGTGCTAGCGTGCGTGTGTGCCATACGTACGTACACTTGTGTACATAATAATATGTACGTACTGTACTTGCCCTAGTGTGCGTTGATGCTTGATTAGCTCGTTACGTTTTTTGGACAAAGAAATATGCAATTATTTCGGTTAAAAAATTCCAAGATTAAAATTTTTGTTCTTTTGTTTTTTTTTTCTTACCTGACCGTTTACACAAAAGGTTATTGCTAATTGCTAATTCTATTCAAAAATTTTCGTCATTAGATAATAATACAAATGAATTTGGTGATATTAAAATGCTTTTAAAGGTGGAGTGTTAACGCAAATATGAGTTTATTATTAAATATATTGCGTGATAATAATGAAACTGCATACTATAAATATTTTAGCACTTTGTATACATTCGCTTTCAGGGGATACCTCAATATCTTTTTTTAAGCTGTTAATCATAAAATTAAATTACTGTTAATCAATAAGTTAAATTTAGCATCGCTTTCGCTATAAATAAGTACAGATAATAACTCTCATATATATAAATTGTTAGTGTGGCCCGAGTCAATGACACTTAGCCCGAAATATTCTAAGTAAAGAATGGGAGCCATCATTCATTGTCGCCATAACCATAAGGGGACTGAACGCATTATCCAATTCGTTTCGCTTTGCCAAGTGGTTGAAAACCTTTGTAACACGTCTCGTTAAAGTTTTTTTGATTTTTTAGCTCTTTGTTAGAAAGTCTGTACCAATTTCCAAAAAATAAAGTATAAATATAAGGCATTTGAAACAGCTACAAAGATCAAATGTAGCTTAATTTGCATCATTTCTTTTTTATTGTGTGCCAATTTTGGTTTTCCCTTTTAAGTTACATCATCTGTGAATAATACTTATACATATTATATACATATTACAATGATAACAGTAGTAGAATGAATTGCAGACCAAAGTTCTAGATTGTTATTTGTATTTTATTACGTATTGCCTTGATCTGATTGATATGTTGTTTAATATATCTGATAATAAATCGTATATGAAGTAAGTTTTAACATGTTTCATATAAACGTTTTTACGAATATCGAACCGCATAAATAATATCTAGAAAAAATAAAATTCTGCTCTAATATGGTTTAAAAAATCTGTTGTCTGTAAAGTCGGTCTACTGACGATAGTTGAACGTGACAACGGCATAAGAAACACTGATGCCCCGATTTTGCCTTTTTGTGCCTCGTTCCGCGCTCTCGCTTGCACTTCAAGCCTTAAATGGAACGACTCAGAGCGAGGTAACGCCGCATGAGTCATGTTTTTTCGTGCGTGCAGCCGGCTCCATCGAATTATAAGACGTCACATCAAAACGTGGCTCATAATAATTTGACTGGACCTCAAGTCTGCAGCGTTCTTTGATGGATAATATTGATAATATAGACATTTCTTATAGCATGAGGGCAATAATACGAAAGAATTAATTTGAATTCGAGCAAGTATACCTTTTGTTGTGGTTGATGTCAGTGAAGCTATTGATAATGATGATGTGAATATCCAGCAATGGCCATCTAAATAATTAAATCTTTGTGGCCACCTATATTCTATAATAGTAGGTACAAATTAGGCGGAATTCTAACCATTGTGCCATTTACACGAGCCGCGAAATATTTAATTTGCCAGATCATTAGAGAGCCAAAAGAGAGTGGCAAAAAATAGAGCCAAAACTAATTAATTTAAATTACAGCCAAAACGGTTACTATGTATGACATTCAGTGACAATGATCTTTTTGTGTGGCACGCGATCCCTTGGGGTCGATGCTCCCGTACGTTTGGACAATAACCGATTTTGAAACAATGTTAGTCGAGACCTCGCTTCTTTGATAATAGTTATAGCCTTTTATTTGGCCTTTAGGCTTTAATGTACTTTTTTTTCTTTGATTATAATAATTAATAACTATTGTACGATTTATTAAAAATATTGTTAGATTACGTTAATATTTTGTAATATGAAAGAAAAGGTTGTCTGTAAAGTTCCATAATTTCAGTTGATAAAATCATAAGTTCATAACGCATCACAAGCCGAACACTTAGGCCGATTATGCCTCTCTATCGCTTATTTCGCGCTCTCGCTTGAACACTCGGTTCGGGCGGAACGTGATCATGAGTCATGCTTTTTTGTGCGTGCAGCCGGCGTTCATCGATTTTTTAGTATATATCGTTTATATGTACAACGTCACAATTCTTTGACCCTTCACTACATATTATAAAACAAAGTCGCTTTTTCTGTCCCTATATCCCTTTGTACGCTTCAATCTTTAAAACTACGCAACGGATTTTGATGCGGTTTTCTTTAATGGATAGGACAATTCAAGAGGAAGGTTTATGTGCATAATTTATTAAGTTTTTATATACACTGGCTAAGATATAAAAATAATTGTTGGAGGTGTCGGAAAAAAATAGGCCGTCTGGAAGTTTTCAATGAAAACGCTGCCTAAACCCTTTGAGATATAACAAAATAGTGTATGGTGGAATTGTGTATCTTAAATAGGTCTACAAAAAAGTCCGCGATGGCATATGTCTATCTCTTAGGGATATCATACTATATCCATTTAATACTTTTAAAAAATGGACAATTATAACGCGATAGTTAGAAAGTTATTTACACAAATACGATATGAATCCTTATTATTTTAAATCATTTAATTGGCTTGAGCAGTTCATGAAGATTATTTTTGCCCTTTGCATCATGCAAATTAAATGTATACTTTAGGAGATATGGCAAAATCAAAATAATGCACAACAAAATAAATCGTGTTGCCGTGATTCGATGGGACGGTTGTCTGGTGTCTAAGGCCGTAGTGTATTAACTCTGGTATTTTTTTTTTTTTTTTTTTTTTTGAAAGGTCTAGACTTTTAGGCCAGATGGCCTTTAAGCTCAATCGGTAGGTATAACTCTGGTAGTCGTATGATCAACGTATGGTGGAATATATAATAATAGTATCCTAAATATGCCTACAGAAAGTTTGCGAAGGGATATAATATGTCTTTATGTTCAATATTACATACATATATCCATTTTAATACAAAAACTTAGTAATTATTAAAATAGAAAATGATCATCATCGGACATGATAAATCTGTAAATCTAAGTTCACGCGGGCGAAGCTGCGGGTAACAGCTAGTTGATTATAAAGGCAGTTGATCTCTTTTGTTTGTTGTGTTTTGTTTTGGTTTATATTTATCAGAATAATATAAACTACACTCTATACCTGTGTATGTACATGTTTAGTTTTGTTCATCATGTTTATTTGCTATACAAGAGCATAAATACAACTATAATTTCAAACAATAGAATCTTCTAAACGAAACAATAAATGGTACAAAATGGTAGTTTAGTTCGATATTTAAAAAGAATGTATTGTTGTGTCATTATCCTGTTTTATTGCGTCTGTGGGGTCTTGCTCTGCATAAAATACCGGGAAATTTACCGCCATAATGCCATGCACAATTAAGTTTATTTTGTTATCATAAACAATGGGTGTAGGTGAAAAGGTTTTGTTTTGCTGACGCCAGCTTCTGGTTTTAACATATTTAGGTAAAGACAATGGATATTTTTTCGTTAATAGTTACGCGTCTCTATTGGTTTTCATATTATTATGTACAATTTTTAGCACTTAATTTCACAACTATTATGCCAGCCAGCCAATCTAAGTACTTATACAAAAGGCAAACATGAAAATAATATTGCCCGAAAATTTTACATTATCTTTGTTTGTTGTCTTCGGCTGTATGGGCGCGGATAAGAACAGATAAGATAGAATAGATACATAATGCTTATTGTATACTCTGTATTATGATTATAGCCAAGGCTCTACAATCTATGGTCATTTAGGATTAATAATAGACTTAAAAGTATATACTTAACTACTACATCCATGGGACTAATTAATAATCTAAGGGATTAACAGCGTTCAGAAAAAACGTGAGATATTTACCGGTTTGAGTTACTTACCATCAGATCATCTGGCACGTCTGCCAGTTTTACTACATACAATAATAATACTACTTAATCATTTAAGTTGTATTTATATTATTTAGGGCCTGTTTCACAATCTCCAGTTAAGTGCCCAATAAGCTATCGGCCACATATTTGACGGATAGAGTATGGAGTATCTGTCAAATATGTTGCCGATAGCCAATTGGGCACTTAACTGGAGATTGTGAAACAGGCCCTAAGAATATTTTTTTACCTATATAAAGGTAGCCGGCAAAGCTACATCAATGATAGGGCTGCTAAGCTCTGCATCATAATAAGATAAACGAGGGTGGCCTGTGCTCGACTAAATTTTTGTTCATTTCGAGTGCAGCTTGCTCACCGGTTCTAGAGTAATATTCTATCATAAGGGAACTCCTTACCCAGATAAGCCTACCCGAAGACCCATCACCTAAGTGAAATCCATAAATTACGTCACACAAATTGCATGATGTTTTAACCCCTCCCCTGTACTTGTCACATTAGTGAGAATCTAGTTTCCCCTCTCTAGTTTTTTTTTTTTGTAATTATTACATATTTAAATTACATTAAAATTATTTTTGATTTATTTTGCTTCAGTCCGTTCCTGTAATACGACGAAAAATTAATTTTGACGGATTTCTGAGCGCACGGATCGGACTCACTAGTCTACAGTCTTTGGAAATTCAGCCTCACCTAAGATAGGATGGCTAAGGTTCCGCTCACGATTGGCCTTCCGTATTTTTTTTATTATAATGAATTGAAAGGATTTTATAACCAGTAATATGGGAAGCAAGGGGCGGTTTTAGGGGTTCTAGCAACCCCTGTTTTTTCCACGAAGCGCCACGCTTTCCGTTTATTAAAAGCGACCTCGCAGTGCCCGACGTTTCGTTAGTAAGTTGTAAAAAGTATTTAGGTACCCTGTCAGCCATCATGCAATGTTTATGACTGTCATTATTAATTTTATTTATTATCTGCCTATTCGTTTTGAGTTGTGGATTACGACCCACCGTTGTCAGCTGCTTCGTTTGTTGATTTGAATAAAATTGATACCATGATAAATATCCCGTTGATATATATAATACATACAATATACATTTTAACAATATTTTAGTTATAACTTATAATGAAACAACTTTACAGCAACAGTAACTGTAAAGTATCTGAAACGTCGGGCGTATTGAAAACTTAATAAACCGCGATAATATTATAATGAAACAAAACGGATTTTATCGCGGTTTATTAAGTTTTTTACAAGCCCGACGTTTCGGATACTTTATAAAAAACTTAATAAACCGCGAAAAAATCCGTAAATTTGTTTCATTACAATGAGTAAAATTCACGTAAACATAAGAAAACAATACGCGATAATATTGTTTTCTTAAGATTATAATTTTATTTATGAGATTATAAAATTTATAATATAAACCGCGATAAAATCCGTAAAAGTTGTTTTATTATAATGGGTGAAATTTGCGTAAACATAAGAAAACAATATTTTAGTTTTTGTATATTTGGCAATATATAGCAACCTACCTATATACCCGACGTTGTTTGTGCGCCGGAGAAAGCTTTGACCCGAGTCTGTGGTCCTCCCACGTGCTCCGGATATGGACAATCCTTGTTACCAGTTTGGGGGTTTTATTATTGATCTTGTGTCCGCTGATTGTATCAGATTATTTATCGTCCGATACATATTTCTTTTTAAAATTATGGTTTATGTTATTATTTGTCAATTTTTTTCGTGTTAACCAATATAACTAGCAGTGAACGTAGACTGCGATAAGCGCCAAGACGCCTGATTCTGGGCGGGGTGGACTGTGGGACATATCTAACAAAAAATAACATTTGATGTTATAATTAAACTGAGGAATTATTAGCAAATAAAACGACTTCGTCATGGCATTGGCATTATAACAATAGTAGTTTTTGACAGTGTCATTGAACGACTAAAAAGCAGCGCGCATACTTACATTATTTTTTGTTATTTAATTATTATTAATCCATCTATAAATATTATATTTTCGTTATAACAGAGCGAAATTTGATCTAAATTGATTTATTATCATTATTGAAGAAAATATCATCTTAATTGATCTATCATTATTATTAAAAAATCGAAGCTACCAAAATTATCATCATATTATATAAGTAGGTTAATTGTCAAAATTATTGCTAGTCCATCAAGTGTGCACCGTGTGGTGTCTATTGTATAGTACTTATAGCTTGAACAACAGAGCGGAGCCGTGGTATAAGCATGTACACGATAAGCCGATGAGTCCGTGTGCCCTAATCGCAGCGGAATTCCGGTAAAGTAATCGGATATGTTCGCGGAACTTGAGGCCGCTTCACGGTAACTTGTAATTGCATACGAGGAAAATTATATTTTAAATGTTTGATTCTAGTTAAGATTTCCGGTGACAGTTTACCTGCCAGCTGTAAAATACAATTAATATAGCATCCGAAGAACTTTATGTGTTGATATAAGTGCCTGAGGGACTAACCAATATTAAGGCGCTATTATAGACATGCTCGGCGTTTCGGATACTTTACGGTAGTTTATTAAAACTTTGGTCATCCGAGGTTAAACATTTAAAAATGGAAAGGCGTGATATGAAGTTCAAAAATGGAAATGTCGCGAAAAAATTCGTAATTAATGCTTAATTATTATATTGAGAGCAGTTCGCCTACAATTTACAAATAAAAAACCCGAGTATGTATGAGCCCGAGAATATGATATGAAACTCAAGTATATCCTGGAGTCACATGGCTCTTGGAAACTTAGTTAACTTAGTTTTGTGTTAAAAAACACTGGAAATCTTCAAAGGACTACTTAAAGATTATTATTAGGGACCTACTAAGAGGAGGCCGTTGTCTCCCCCGGTGCACGAAGAACGGGGCTCCGTCAGAGGCGCTACTCCTGTGCTCGTGTCGGGCTCGGGATAAGTACCCGGGCCCCGCTAGACACGACGTTGTGGGGACTGCTTGGTAGCGGCCGGACAGTCCCCCTATATCTGAAGAATCTGGCCTTGCCGGGGCCAGACTGTCGCTGAGTGATCCTGTTGCCTGCGGATACGGGTCCCTCAGTAAGCGGCTGAAGGCGCTCGCAGAGGTTTTAGCGGGTAGTGCACCCCAATGCGAGTCCCCCCACACGGCAGTGTGCCTACCCGAAGCCCTAGTAGGCGAAAGCATTTCCACTGCGACATCAAAAAAAAAAAACTATTGAAGGAGTATTGAAATGATAATATCTCTTCTCAACGGAATATTTTTGCCGCGTATCTTATCACTAATGCGTTTCAGCACAAAACGAACTCTATTTTGCAGTGCACACGGCCGGCTGTCGGATCGGAAATGACCCCATTCCTGCAGCATTTCACAATACCTTGTTTTCATTTGCCAAGCCTTACTCTACTTAGTCCTTTTGTCGATTTTGCACGCAGGGCCTTTCATCATGGCATTTATAAGTGGCATTACTGTCACTGGTTATCAGATTCTAGCAGGCTTAAGATGTATTTAATTGATTTGCCAAAAAAGAAAGAAGAAGAAGAACCTTTAATGTAGTTTGTTATGCTGCTTCAGGCTGGCCACCAGCGTATGTTTATTTAAAGAGGCGATTTAAAAAGTTTTTAGGGTTCCGTAGCCAATACTTACCAAAAAGAGTCCTTATGGATTCTTCATGTTTGTCAGTCTGTATTTTAGGGGTTCCCTATACTTAGAACTGAAAGTCATTTTTTATCAAACCCTATATATTATACGTCTATAGATAGTTCTTCGAAAATGATATTAAGATTTTTAATATCATTTTTTTGTCTAAACTGAATTGTTTGCGCGAGAGACATTCCCAAAATGTGTGCCCTGTAACTTCTAAAATAAAAGAATGATAAAATTAAAAAAAATATACCCATATTATGATGTTCATTACCATGCAAACTTTCACCGTAAATTGTTTGAACGCCAGGAAATGGGCTTGGGGATCCCACGGGGGAGTCTCCGGCGGGTATGTGGGACTCGCTGCGCCCGAATCAGGTAAGTGGACGCGGCTCTACCCACTAAAACCCGGCGAGTGCCACCAATGCCGCCTTTGGTGAGGTGCCCCGGATCTACAAGCAACAGGGCACCTCGACGGCTAGTCAGCCCTTCAGGGGACCGACGCTACCTCCACAGAGGGATTGCCCCGCACCATAGTACAACCCCTCCCAAACGTCGGGATAGTACAATTAGGCGAGGTTCCCGTCCTCACCCCTAGCCCCTGCTCTTCATACTTCTTATAAGAGGGATACAACGAGCCCCCTCAGCTCAATTCGCTTCGCCCAAGGGGCTTGGTTCACCCTAGGAAACGACCTACTGAGCCCCACCGCCACTACAGGGCTTGAACTATGGTGTGGTGAATTTTATTACCTAACGGCCCTTGACTAGCGAGTCCGACTCGCACATGGCCGCTTTTTGTTTAATGTAATGGAAAAATTGTTAGTATGCTTTATTATAAGTACAAATTTTGGAAAATACCCAGAATTTAATTACATAATTTCCTATCGAAAGGAACTTTAAGATTTGACCCTGCTTTGTGATGGGGAAATTTTATTTTGCAACGATTTACGTGGGCGTATATTATTACCGTCTAGAATCATTTAGGGGTTGTGTGTAATATGCCACACCACCGTATTTTAATATAGAAATTAATAAGGTATTATTATTTTATACTAAAACTTGCTAATGATGAAAGCTTATTGCGACTTTCAAATAATTTATGTTATAAATATACTTACGTAGCTTTACATACTCTTTGGTCATAAAATTTGTCTCTGCTTCATGATGCGAATTTTTTAAATAGAATGTTTGTTTTGTTATGGCATTTTCTTTATAGCCGGACTGTTTTTTATATTTTTTTATAGTTGGGTACTTGTTTGCACGTGTCAAAAGCCTAATTTACGTTTAAGGCAGGGCAACGAGCATACGATATTCATTAGTTACAATGTCCAGTGGGTCAAGGCGCGGGTCAGCCGAGCCCACACCGATTAATATTACATATTGACATCGTTTACTGCGTATTTAACATTTTAAAAACATCGCCATCTTTAATATCTGTCGACATACACACTTTGAATAAAACGTAATAGTTACGTATTCCATAAAAGAAATATCTTCAAGAATTTAACGGAATGATTAAAAATCTACGATTTTTAAACTCACAGGATTCCACAGAATATAAAACTTAATTAAAACTTTTGTATTATATTCCGCGAAGGATGCATAATAATTATTTTAAGCATTATTTTTATGCACATTTTTTTTATCAAAATGATTGCCAAAATGTCAAGATACGAATCTTTTTGACTTTTTGACTTTAATCATTAACTTAGACCGTGCATACATAGTCGTAACTTGGAAATAGAACTTATAATTATTAATTACTGTCGTAGGTACATGTAATTGCACTGCAGCAACTTGTTGGGCATTTATATCAATAACTGAGGTCTGTATTTGGAACCTTATACACTGAATTAAGCAAGTTGTTATTATTAATATTGAATATGAAAGCAAGAGCAAATTTTGCGTGTCTATTGGTCAGCTGTTCCAAGTTTGAAACAGGCAAATGGCGGTGACTCACGCAATGTGAAAACAACGTTAGATTTGCATATCGAATAGAATTTAATATAACAATTTTGTTCTTATTACAAGTATATAAGGCGGTGTTTGTTTTCTTAGTAAACTATGGTAATGGTGGTTTTACGTTGTAATTTATATCGCTTGACCTATTTCATCGACTTTTCGATTTAAAAACAATATAGAGTAGTATCTAAATATAAATAATATGAATTGACACTTTCACATTGGAATACTCTTGCGCAGGAAAATTTACTAAACTAATATTCACATTTCACATGTTACTAAAAGCCTTGTATAAGGCGCTGTGTGATGCAGTCAACATTTTTTAAAAGCATAAAAAAATTATGATCATATTTATCAGTAGACTCTATGGGAGGATTATTTTGTGATCTAAACACATTCTCTCTATCTTCCTAGCCATGTGTCCCACATGGTGGTACCGTGGTGGGGTCAGCCTTCCTTATTAAACTCTCTTGTGTTCTAAACACATTGTCGAAAAAAAAATTCAATGACTATGATCATAAAATAACCATTGACATGTACATTCTAGCAATTGTATAGGTGGAGCAATCACCCCCTCTAATTCGTTTTAAAATGTGGCTCTGTTGTCCCTCTACTATTCACCCTACTCTACAATTCACCCTGCGATGTTTGTATGTAAGATCTTTTCTAGTTTTCCTTTTTCGACCACTTCTTGTATCATAAGCTTCATTTTTCCCTCCGACTAATAGTTTAACTTCATCCGCTAATGACTCGTCGACCGTATTGGATTTGACTAGCCAAACACCTACTCTCCAGAGTAGCGCGCGCGATATACCGCGCCCCCTGCGGGGCACGGAGGGGGGCGCCCCCCTTTCGAATTTTACTAGGTGAGCCATCTGCTCATCTACCTACCGATTGAGCTTAAAGGCCATCTGGCCTAAAAGTCTAGACCTTTCGAAAAAAAAAAAAGCTTCATTTATAAAGAGGAAACTATTTTTTTGAAATTTCAGTCATGCTTATTAATATTTTATACTTAGTGTAAAATATTTCTCTATGTTTCTTAACTATCAATAAAAAGTATACGCTAGCAAGAATTCTACTGTGATTACTAAACTAACTAAAATCAAATCAAGGTATAAAATATCCACAGGTTATCCATCATTATATTGAAGAAGATTTTCTTCCAATTATCGATTGACGATCGGGAAAAGTTAAAACTGTTAGGAACAACCATATTCTGCATCTTCATATTACAATAAAATTGAAGTGTCTGTTTGTAATATGTATTAAAATAACCATTTTTATTAGACACAAAACGGTGCGTACATCAAAATAACATTTTTACAATTTTTGTCTGTCCGTCCGTTTGTGTTGGCTAATCTGAAACGGCTGAATCGATTTTGACGGGTCTTGCACTTGCAGATAGCAGATGTAACAAGGAGTAACGAAAATAAAAATAATAATAATCAATCCGGTTACGTCCGTAAATTTAAGTTAACACGTGCGAAGCCGCGGGCCAAATCTAGTAGTAAATAAAGGCCAAATCGTGGGTTTGTTTGTTGAATGCTAAAATTAGCTGTCAGTGATAATATAAAATGTAAACCACAGAACAGAATAACAAGTTGATGTTTATTATTGCTAGCTATCGATTTGTGGCTTAACAGCGTCTTTATCCTTCCACAAACCTTGGCCACAAGATAACAGAGGCCCCGTTATGCTTAAATACCCAAAGCATCTAGCGAGGTCCTGCGGTTGGTCGGCCATGCCGACTGCATGGGTACTGTACCCTCTAATGGTACCGATTGGCAGAAAATCAGCCTTCTTAGCGTTCATTGAACGAGGCCTTTACCAACCCGACCCCATGAAGTCGTGGAAGTCACACTCCACGGCTGGCGGGGGTCAACCCCCCACTTACTATATCACTGGGTGATACCAACCGGCTCACCCCACTTCCGACGAAGCATTAGGGCCATTAGGGCCATTAGCATAGCTCCATCCGAAAATAAAACGAGGCCCTTTCCAGCAGTGGATGAAAAAATCGTCGTTTTTAATATAATATTACCGGTACTATGAATTATCTTGTGAATTAGTACAGACTACATAATATTAAGGTAAAGATAGGTGACCGGCTGGTCGAGTGGCCAGTCTACTGGACATCTTTCGTAGCAGTCGCAGGTTCGAATCCCGCCAATTGCAAATGATTTGTATGATTAATGTATGCATCGAGTCATGGACGTGTATTTAATATGTTTTTATATAAACTTAAATTAATTTCTATTCTGAGTTCCCGTAACACTAGTTCCATAGAAATCTAATTTATAATAAGGTAAGGAAGGTTACCTTTCTTTAGGATTTCTATGAATAGTTCTTTAAGAACAGGGCTAGGTTAACATGCTGTGAATTCCTATATATAATTTTTACGCGAATTTTACTCATTATGATGAAACAACTTTCACAGATTTTATCGTGTTATTATGTTTTTCTTATATAAAACATACTATAGCTGACTTTAAAAACCGTCGTTTTAGTCTAGACAACGATCGCCATTATATTAGATAAGATAAACCACAACTCGCTAAAGAACACCGATTCCAACCAAGGATGATCGCGAGGCTTATGAAATGAAAAAGCATCTTAATTTCAACAGAGAAGTTGGCTGGTTACTATCATTCGCTTGGCATTCCATAATTATTAAAATAATAAAATTAAAATCCAAGCATAACTTATCAAAGACTAAAAATTCAGCACTTTCTGCGTATGCGTTGTTTCATTATAGTGGTATGATTGCTAGGTAAAAAAATCTGTTGTCTGTAAAGTCGGTTTACTGACGATAGTTGAACGTGACAACGTCATAAGAAAATACTCAAAGAGTATGTAAAAAATACTGAAGGGCCGACTCTCTCTCTGTCTCTGTTCTCTCTCTCGCTCGTTCCGCGCTCTCGCTTGCACTTCAAGCCATGGAATGCCTCAGAGCGAGGTAACGCTGCATGAGTCATGTTTTTTCGTGCGTGCAGCCGGTTCCATCGAATTGAACGTCGATTATCACGTCAAAAAAGATGCCTCAGACAGAAGACCTAGCGTCTAAAAAGGTCCACATTGAACTGAAATGAAGTTAGTCGGACAAGGGCGTAGACATTAGCACTTAGCAGACATTTTCCTCTAGCGATATTTATAACTCAAATGAAGACTCTTAAATTATACCATGTATTTTATAGCTTTGGAACGTGTATTTATTTGTTTTGTCTTTAATTACGCATGAAAAAATATTAATCGCTTTTCCATAACAAACACATAACAAATAAACAAGGCCATCAAAATAATCATCAGAGTTCGGAGTTTGCTGAGATGTGATTAAAGCTGCCGTGTAGCTAGTTTATTACAACCACCAATTGAGATGCTGTTCACGTCTGTGCTATGACATTATCATGTTGATAATGATATTGATGTTTCACATATTTTATAAATAACACACTATCTGTATTTTGTTTTATAATGTAAACTTTTTTGTTCTACTTATAATTTACAATTACAATGTTAAAGAGGAAAAAAGTCTTAATCTTTCCTGAAGATTGCATTAATTCTAGAAACCTATATATTTCCAACAACCATCTGCTTCTGCTATTTGTATCTTACAGAGAGCCAACAGCCAAAAAAAAAATTAATCCAAACACATATTAATCATAATATTGACATTCAATATGTTATATGCACAATGGTATTGGTCAGAAGGTCGCTAAGAGTGACGCCATAATATGATTTTGTATTGAAATTGCGTTATGCACAAACTCGAAACTCTGTCATACTAACTTCTATCCGGTTAATTTGCGTACAATCTATTTACTAGTGCATTTATATATAAATAGCCTCATTCCTTTATACATTTTATGTACTCAGCCTTGCGGTTGATATGTTTTTCTCAGAAAGTAGAAGTGCAATGACGTAACGAGTATACAGCCAGAGCGGCATATACAGATAAGATAAAAAATAAGCGATATCGTTATGTGCGGTAGTTAAGCATGTAAAATGCACTTTTATCTATAATATTTAGCACAAATTTAAGTGATAACATTCTTGCATATAGTTAATCTTCTTTGTGGTAAATTAGGACAATAATTTAACTCGTGATGATAATTATTCTAAGTTCTTTAAGAAAGTATTATTTTTTTTTTCTAAAGATATACTAAGTTTATCAGGGGATAATCCGTAGGGTTTACTTTTAAATGTCTGTATCATACCTTTAAAAGACCTCGTTACCTTAAAAGATTTTATAATATTCGTAGTTTGTAGATGGTAAATATCAGAAACAAATTGTTGAAGTTAATCGAAACAGTATAAATAGTAACCAATAAATTGAGTAAAGGTAAAGACAAATTCATTAATAATATTCAGATTCGGAATTGGGGAACATATCCCAAATAACGTGCTATTTCCAACCGACCAGATTTCTTACCTTATACCTATAAAACATCAAACCAACTCATAAACTCGAATAGAGTTGAAAACTGAGTTGAATCTTAAAGCTAACTCCCGATATCCGAAGGGCGGGCCTTTTGGAAACTGGGCTTTAAGTATCATAACATAATATCTACCTAATATGGAAATACACTTTTTTACTTGGTACAGAAATACAGTTTATTACTTGGCTACATATATCTATAAGATCTATTAGTTAGTTTGTCTAAACTTTATTCATCAGCATTGCTGTAAAAAAAAAAACTGCGAGGAGTGTTGTGCAGCGCACCCGTCTTCCATGGTTCCACTAACTACCTTATTTCTCCCGCCAAAAAACTTTAAGTTTAGGAAAAATGGTGTCGTGTCGCACTGAGCCCATTTTACGGTCTTCCGTCTCAGATAGATTAACGCATGAATAGATTGTTTGCTAAGGCGCGGTCTTAGTACGATTTGAAATTGCGATTTCACTCACACAACCGCATATCTACGCGCGATACGGTAACACACACACACGCGCCATCAACCATTTTTGCTCACAGAAAGATGCATGGTTATACGCAACGAGCAGAGTAAACATGGGTGTTATATTCAAAATAAAAAAGCGTAACCACCAGCATAAATGCATACACTTTTATGTTTATAATAGATAGTTACAATCATTAGTTAAATAAAACAAAAAATAAAATTTTTTTTTTACAAAGTAATCAGACATTTCCTACTCTTATCACTAAATATTATTAAAAAAAACCGCTTAAATCTTTAAAACTACGCAACGGATTTTGAAGCGGTTTTTTTTCATGGATAGGACAATTCAAGAGGAAGGTTTATGTACATAATTTATTAAGTTTTTATATATGTCGCAGTCATCTGGTTGAATCAGTCATTTGATTGTATCACTAACGCGTTAATCAAATGACGACATTTAATTGAATGACTAAAGGACAACTCGTCAAGTTGTTGAATGTGACGTTTAACGCCTTGACTGAACGTCATTTAGCATTGTCGTTGAATGGGATATAGCCGACTTTGTAATGTTTTAAGAGTGACCATAAGTTCGCAACTCAAAAGGTAGCTTCCTTTACATAACAAAAATGAGCAATGAACATTATGATTTTATATTGTATTTTAAGTCTTATCATAGGCTAAAAATATATGATATTTTTTTAAAAGTAATGTATTAAAATATGGAAGTCTCTATGACTCCAGAAAGTTTTTAATTTAAGTCTTTGTCCTTGTGAAATGAAAGTTTAGGTAAAAAAAAACAATAAATTTATAATCATAGGATCAGTTTCTAGCTGTTTTACGCCAAGTTTGTTTTAGTGACTACTAACGCCGCGGTGGGAAAAAAATGAACTAAATTACAATCACCTGACTGATTTTACGTCCGCTCTGTTCAAAAGGCTATGTTACAATCCGCTATCTAGTTGGACGATGAGCGACGCTTGTTCAATAAACGTTCGGCCTAGTCATTCAATTAAATGTCGCCATTTCATTAACGCGCTAGTGATACAATCAAATGACTGATTCAACCAGATGACTGCGACATATACATTATCTAAGTTACAACTATAATTGTTGGAGGTGTCGGAAAAAATAGGCCGTCTGGGAGTTTTCAACGAAAACGCTGCCTAAACCCTTTGAGATATAACAAAATAATGTATGGTGGAATTGTATATCTTAAATAGGCCTACAAAAAAGTCCGCGATGACATATGTCTATCTCTTAGGAATATTATACTATATCCATTAAATACTTTAAAAAAGTTAATTTTAAATGAAAAACCAAAACCGACTTCAAAACTATACCTTCAAATTATGTACAACTAAAAAATTTTAAATAATATTTAAATACTTCGAGTTCTACTTTTTAAAATTAGTCATTTTGGGAGTCGGTGCCAGCCAATAAGGACAGACGACAGTCTAATCACAATTCACAGCATTTGAATACATAATATTATACTCTCACATCTATTATAAATTCCTTTGCAATTATTGATTTTGTACTCATACGAGTACACCCAGTATTGAATAGATGTCTGTTAAGGTTATCTTTGCTTTGGCTGGTACCGACTCCAAAAATAACTAATTTTAAAAAGTAGTACTCGAAGTATTTAAATATTATTTAAAATTTTTTAGTTGTACATAATTTGAAGGTATAGTTTTGAAGTCGGTTTTGGTTTTTCATTTAAAATTAACTTTATTTTGTACTTTTTAGTTTTAAGTATAGGGCCAGTAAGGCTAGTAAACTTTCTTAGAGGGCTTACACAAATTTATCAAGGCTTAATGAAAAACGAACGAAGAAAGGATTTAAATTAACACACAGCCAAAAGCGATTTGGAAAGTTGTATGCAATACATATATTATCATCGACATCAGCCTTTCTCCATCCACTGTTGAACATAGGCCTCCCTCAATGACCGATCAGAGAATGACAATGAGATGATGATGATAATTTTATGTTTTGCATACTTAAACAATTTTACAGAGTGCATACACAAATTAGTTAGAATTTCTGCCACAGACCGCATCCTTACAGGAAGCCGTTGAGGAATTGATCATCATGTTTGGCTACGACAGTTACTTGACCACTGGACCATAAAGACGTTACGTTAGCCAAATATCCTGATGGCCTATAAAAAATTCAGCCGAGTATCGTTAATTTGCTCCTAAGAATTGAAGAGTTCCGTCACTTTATTATGGATCCCATGATCAGAACCTAACCAAGTTTTCAACAAACTATCCTTGAACTATATTCTTTCATATAAACTAATAATCATCGAAATCGGTTGGCGTGATATTCAGTTATTCATCTATTTGTCGCATACATGCCTAATGCAAATTTATGACTTTTATGGTTTTCTCATGGATACCATCATCAGAACTGGACTAGATTAAAATGGGACCACATGGGGAGCATAAGCTTTCTAATACAAAAAGAATCATCAAAATCGGTTCACCCAGTCAAAAGTTATGAGGTAACACTTATAAAAAAAAAAAAAAACATACAGTCGAATTGATAACCTCCTCCTTTTTTTGAAGTCGGTTAAAAATGGGCAACTATAACGTAATAGTTTGAAAGTTATTTACACGAATACGGTATGAATCCCATTGTAAATGAGTAAATTGGCATCTGCACTTCATGAAGATTATTTTTGCCCTTTACATCATGCAAATTAAATCAATACTTTAGGAGATATGGCAAAATCAAATTAATGCACAAGAAAATAAATCGTGTTGCCATGATTCGAACTGGCGGTTGTCTGGTGCATGGGCATAGCCACACTGAGGCAAGCTGGGGCGCTTGCCCCACCCTGGCACCTATAGGCTGCCTAATTAAACATAAAATATTTTTTCTAATATTAACAACAATCATAATTTTTGTTTTGTTATTATGTCAAATCAATCAATTAATCAAAACAAAAAGCGGGTCCGAAAACCCTCAAAATTTATACATTAACAAATTGGCATAGATGCAGCCCAAACGGCTTAATTAAAAAAACCCCTTTGTTGCCCCACGTTGAGCCCAAAGCTGGCTACGCCCATGGTCTGATGTCTAAGGCCATGGTGTATCAACTCTGATAGGTGTAATAATATTATTAAAGTATGGTGGAATATATAATAATAGTATCCTAAATAAGCCGATAGGACGATTCAATTAGGATGGGCAGCATTTAGATAGCTTCGCCATATTCTCACGTCGTCTATACCGCAGAGTTTGAAGACGAAAGTTCAACCGATGATGATTATCCGTCCACTGCTGAACATAGGCTTCCCTCAACGAATGCCAAGACGACCGATCCCTTGCTACTCGCATCCAACGTGGACCTGCCACTGCACGGAGATCGTCTTCCCATCTGGTTAATGGCCGACCAACACTTCGTCTACCTAAGTGCGGCCTCCACTCTTGAACCTAAACGGCCCATCGGCCATCCGTTCTTCTGAGTGCGTGACCAGCCCATTGCCACTTCAACGTGCTTATTCTTCGCGTGATATCGGTAACTTTAATTCTCTGGCGAAGGTCTTCGTTTCGAATCCTATCTGCCAAAGAAACACCCAGCATAGCACGCTCCACAGCACGTTGAGCTACGGCAAACTTGCGGACCAGTCGTAAATTAAGAGGCCACGTTTCGGCCCCGTAGGTCATCACGGGGAGAACGCATCGGTTGAAGACTTTCGTCTTCAAACTCTGCGGTATAGACGACGTGAGAATATGGCGAAGCTTCCTAAATGCTGCCCATCCTAATTGAATCCTCCATCGGCAGTCGCAGTCGCAGATGATGACAAAGTCGCATCGATGGCACTGCTGCCTGATCAGAGTAGCACGGGATCGGCCGTCTTGGCGTTCATTAGAAGAGGTCTAAGTTCGGCAGTGGACGGATAAAGGCTGATGATGATAGGTCATCACGGGGAGAACGCATCGGTTGAAGACTTTCGTCTTCAAACTCTGCGGTATAGACGACGTGAGAATATGGCGAAGCTTTCTAAATGCTGCCCATCCTAATTGAATCCTCCATCAGCAGTCGCAGTCGCAGATGATGACAAAGTCGCATCGATGGCACTGCTGCCTGATCAGAGTAGCACGGGATCGGCCGTCTTGGCGTTCATTAGGAGAGGTCTAAGTTCGGCAGTGGGCGGATAAAGGCTGATGATGATGATGGTATATTGTTCTTGTTGTATTCGAGTGGCAAGAGATCGGTAGATCGGTCGTCTTGGCAATCATTAGAAGGGGCCTATGTTCAGCAGTGGACGGATTTAAGCTGATGATGATGATGATGATGAGTGAGCAAACACTTCACTACTAAAGATGTATAATTTTTACTTACAATAATTTTATGTAAGTAAACTGATATCTGTAATTCGCCTTTGCTCATAGCTGCCACGCTGAGCAGGCGGATTGACAATCGCAGATGATGATGAAGTCGCATCGATGGCACTGCTGCCTGATCAGAGTAGCACGGGATCGGCCGTCTTGGCGTTCATTAGGAAAGGTCTAAGTTCAGCAGTGGACGGATAAAGGCTGATGATGATGATGGTATATTGTTCTTGTTGTATTCGAGTGGCAAGAGATCAGTAGATCGGCCGTCTTGGCAATCATTAGAAGGGGCCTATGTTCAGCAGTGGACGGATTTAAGCTGATGATGATGATGATGATAAGTGAGCAAACACTTCACTACTAAAGATGTATAATTTTTACTTACAATAATTATATGTAAGTAAGCTGTTATCTGTAATTCGCCTTTGCTCATAACTGCCACGCTGAGCAGGCGGATTGACAATCGCAGATGATGATGAAGTCGCATCGACGGCACTTCTGCCTGATCAGAGTAGCACGGGATCGGCCGTCTTGGCGTTCATTGAGGGAGGCCTATGTTCGGCAGTGGACGGATTTAGGCTGATGATGATGATGATAAGTGAGCAAACGTTGAGAGAGAACGTCTTCCCACCTGGTTAAAATGACTAACCAACATTTCGTCTACCTATGTACTTATGTGAAATAAACCAATTCCATAAAAAATTATTGTGGTAAAAAATGATTGCAAAGTATCAAATTTGGTTTATTGAATATTTTGTATTTTGTCAGCTGTGGACGGATAAAGGATGATAATGATGATGGTATATTGTTCTTGTTGTATTCGAGTGGCAAGAGATCGGTAGATCGGTCGTCTTGGCGTTCATTAGGAGAGGTCTAAGTTCAGCAGTGGACGGATAAAGGCTGATGATGATGATGGTATATTGTTCTTGTTGTATTCGAGTGGCAAGAGATCGGTAGATCGGTCGTCTTGGCAATCATTAGAAGGGGCCTATGTTCAGCAGAGGACGGATAAAGGATGATGATGATTCGTTTTGTTGATCTTAAAAAGAAAACATGATATTATTTCGTTTATGTTACGTTTACTATGCAAGCCATGACCGATACGGTCGATCGACGTAGCAGACAAACCACGCTTGCACCTGGCGCATTCAAATATGTATTCTATGCGCATATAAATAGAATGCCACAATATGTTTTTGGATTTAGAATATTATGTTTGTGCAATTACTCAAATTCACACAATATCGTATATTTCAACAAAAAAACATTATAGCCTTATTATCCATCTTATACTTTCCCAAATATTCCAATAAATTTTTACAATTTACACATAAACCACGAAGTTTTATGTCACAAGAAGACCGTCCGGGAGAGACCAGCCACCGCGAGCGTCGCTCGCGGAATGAATATGACCGCGTAATCTAATGCTACATTTACCACACATTGAATAAGGTTAAAAATTGCAAAGCAGAAGTGTAACCCTGTTGCAAATAAACATTTAATTTGCGGGTTTTTCTTTAATAACTCAGAATATACGCATGAAATTCAATATCTGTTGGGCCAAATAATTAATAAAACCATATTCTAATTATATTATTACAAAAAAATATGTTGTTACCGCTGAAAATACAGAGAACTCCAACGTCTAAGTTTATTTTTGAGAAGGAAATTACGATTTTTTTATTGGATATATTAAACAAATATTTAATATTATATGACCGTAAACATTTTCTTTAGACCCTTTTCTATGCTCTGTATTTTTTGCATTAGTTATATTCATTGGGTTTCCTCGTACCGGAGCGTCAAAAAAACCCAGTTTTGTGAATTTTGAGCTAAGACCGCGCCTTAATTCCTGAATGTTCCATGGCCGATGTACACCTCATACCATCAGTTAGGACGGACGACGAATATAAAGAATATGATACTAAATCCGTGAAAAGGTTTGTTTGTATACTGATTTCTAAAACTAACAGATGATACAAGCGTTGATTACAATTTACAATCCGTGCGTTCGTATTCAATTCAAACCGCTTCCTGAATACATATCATCTAAACATTAATCTCGTAAGGATATAAATAGTGTCTGCTCTATCAAGGTCGGCCATATTATAAAGATGCTATTAGCGGCGGCCATCTTGTAAAATGTGGAATTATTGTGAAGTAAACCATAATAAAATTAAAGTACTTCAGTATACACGATTTAATAAGAATCTGTATTGTATTCTGGTTATTGGTGTGTAAATTATGATTTTTATTATACTTACTGTAGAGTGTAGAGGAAAACTAGACTAAACCGTCATTAGACTAAACTCTCATCAGACTGATTTCAATTGAAAAAAAGGTCAATATCTACCTTTACCCTTACACAATTACTTACGTCAAATGGGTGATTTAAAAAAGTTTTCTATGTGATAATTCTGCGATGTTATTTTGCGGTGTATGCCGTTAGTTTAGAACTAACATACTTAAATTATATTATAATGTGTAATATATATATTTTTGCTGTAGTTTGTGAGTAGTGCCATGCTGGTTTGCAGCCGAATTGGGCCGACACCACCGGGATGGTACCTCTCGCTCACATAATACTGGCGTAAGGCTACATTGGCCCATTGGGGGTAGGAAGAAGGAAGGAGGGCGTCGGTAATCACCAAGGCACTAACTGCTCGGTTCCTATAATAGAATTAATTATATTTTGTGGTATGTATGTTGTACTACTTTATTTAGTAGTATCTGCATATAAGTACCGGGTAAATTATATATTTAAAACACAATTTTTTTGCTAATGCGAGCGAAGCCGCGGGCAACAGCTCGTTTCATTATATATTTGAAACATATATCTGATTTTAGTCTAAGTTATCCTAATGGGCCTTTGCAATTTTTAATGCATTCAACATCATCATCATCATCATCATCAGCCTGCGGCAGTCCACTGCTGGACATAGGCCTCTCCCAAGGCACGCCACTTTTCTCTTCATTAATTATATTATATGCATTCAACATACATAATGTCATTTGCTTATGAAAAGAAATCCGTGAGGAAGCCTGCATGCCCGATAATAATGAAGTCTGACATTTGAAGTCCATCAACCTTCTTCAAGTCAATGTATTAGAGTACTGTCTGTTTCCTCGAAGATCCTCGACTTTTTTTGACGAACCCACTCATAATGAAGTTTCTAGTCTCTAGATACAAAAGAAAAATCAAATGTGACGTAGTTTCTGAAATAACTTCAAAGAATAAACTTTTAAATAAAGCCGCAATATAAAACAATATTCCGTTTCGCGTTTGTTGATACGAAATCGGCGGAGTTTACTCTTGATGTTAGCGCTTTGCATTCGTTGCCACATGTGTACTGAGCTTACACAGATACAAACACTGGAAGTGCCCTGATGTAGCTACCGTATCAGGGCTGCCAATGATACGGGGGCTCCCGGATTAGAGGGGCCCCGAAGTGTATAAGTAATTAAAACCAATCAGAATCCCAGTTACATATGTCTGACATATTGTCTTTGTGACTTGCGGTTAGAAACATTGCAGATGATTTACCTTAGTAAGTAAAAGTGAAGTATCAACTGTCCCACTGTTGGGCATGAGTCTCCTACTCGAAATCAGTCGAGGAGGGTGTTGGGTTATAGTTGACTGATGCGCTGACTCAATGTGGGCTAGTTAACTTCACACAACTTCATTTTTTAAAAATATCCCTATTGTTGCTTATCCTGAGAAAAAGACGTTAAATTTTGGCACCAGTCAATTCACAGTCTGTCCTTCTCTCCGAAATAAAGCAAAGTACGTGTAACAGGCACCGAAGAAACAAATAATATGGTGGTAATTAATAATTATATCGGTTTTAAGATGTGATTTGAATCGACACGTCTTTAAGCTAGATGAGAAGGATTGCAGGCAGACGCTACTTCTGTCTTTGAAAATAACAGTTACTAATAAGCTTGAAATAAAATAAAGAAAATAAAATTTCGCGCACTAGGACACGCTAACACGAACATCATCAACGGTGGATTTACAAAAGGGGCAGTCGGGGCTAGTGCCCAGGGCGGCACAATTTGTAGGGCGGTAATATTTTATGTTTATTATATTTATTAAAAAATAAACCTATCCAGTAGTATATGTCTGTGGCAAGTTGTTTACTCTGTGGAACAGTGTTAAGTACATTAGCATATTTTTTACCGCGCGTTTCCGAGGCGGCCATTATATTCAAAAATACAATTTGTATGCAATAACGGCTAGGCTTACAATGGTTTTGCGTTGTGATGATTCATTGGGGCTCAGTCCGGGAACTAACCACGGAACCCAACTTACTTGTGTTGTACTTTGTAGTTACTACTGCAAGCTACTGCTCTAATAATTATATAATATGTACTTCATCATCATCATCATCATCGTCATCAGCCTTTATCCGTCAACTGCTGAACATAGGCCTCCCTCAATGAACGCCAAGACGAATGATCCCTTGCTACTCGCATCCAACACGGACCTGTCACTGCACAGAGATCGTCTTCCCATCTGGTTAATGGTCGACCAACACTTCGTCTACCTAAACGCGGCCACCACTCTTGAACCTCTTGAATATGTACTTGTAAACGCATGTTGTCAATAGGTTTCCAGGGTTTGAAATTCGAATTCGAAATTCATGGATAGAAAAAATGAGGAATTATTCTATTTTTAACTGTAAATAGATATATTTTTTTCTTTAACGCCGGGAAATGCACTGACGCATCCCGCTGGGGAGTGGGTCTCCCCAGACGGGTATGTGGGATTCGCTGCGCCCGAAGTCAGGTAAGTGGACGCGGCTCTACCCACTAAAACCCGGCCAGTGCCACCAATGCCGCCTCTGGTGAGGTGTCCCGGATCTAGAAGGGTTTTGTTAGTTATCAATCAATGAAAATCACAAACCTCATTATATTAAACGCGACAGCATGTTCACTAACGTCGGTATTATGTAAGCGAGAGGTACCACCCCAATCGTGCCGGCCCAATTCGTCTGCAAAGAAGTATGGCACTAACAATAGCCTAGGAATCGTTGCTTGGACGAAAAATACGAAGCACTTTTCTATCAAAAATGCTGATGGGAAATTATGAGATCCCGGGGTGAGCATTTGTCGAGTGCCCACTAGGTCACAAAAAGATGGGGCTGCCCTGTTTTATACTGTGAACGTTAAAATGTAAAATTTAAAGCCTCAAGTTAAATCAACGGGTGCTTACTAAACATAATAATAGTGAAAACCTTGCAGGCTGGAGCGGAGCACAAGCTTGTAGAATGTAGAGTATAGTAGAAGTTGGCGGTTGAAATAAAAGACGAACTTAAAACAGAAATCCGTGTAAGCCTTTTTGAGGTTTTAGCTATCAAATATACTACAGAACCCTTTGACAATTCTCTTATTTCTCTTTGGCATATTTTTTCGTTTTACGATTACATTAAAATACATACGCAATAATGAGACAAGTATATCAAAATATAGCTTTTAACACATGAGAATAAAGTACATTTTATTCTGACACCGTCTTAAGAATCAAGCATGCTGCATGAGTCATTGGAACATCTAAGAATTTGTGCTCTTTTGACTTCCGGTGTTTCTTTAAAATCTACATTTCCGTTATGCTATAAATTAATTATTAGTATAAATATTCACCATAATTGCACTATTAAATTATAATTTACTGCAAAAGAACACCAAACTAGTGGTAGCATTATAAGTTCAGTGAACATTTACAACAGGATTAATTTTTATGAGAAACAACGCCATCTGTTGTCGAATTATTGGACTTACTTAAAATAATTCCCCGATAATTTAGTTTTAAAGCTAATAAGTATCCTAAATTAAAGTAGTATACTAAAAAAATAAAAATAAAATGATTCTAAGGGCCTGTTTCACAATCTCCAGTTAAGTTCCCAATAGGCTATCGGCAACATATTTGACAGATAGAGTATGGAGTATCTGTTAAATATCTGTCAAATATGTTGCCGATAGCCTATTGGTAACTTAACTGGAGATTGTGAAACAGGCCCTAAATGCTTTCTTTATTATTGGAATGATGACAAAATCCGACTACGCGTACTGAGGAGTGCGGTCTTAAAAATTTCAGGCCATTTTAAAAGGAGACAGCGATGATGCTAGTAATGTGTTAGAATAAAGCGTCTAATATAATATTATAGTCAATCATTATTATTACAAGTAATTATGTCCAATAATGGCACTAGTTTTTCATACAACTCTAGTTTCTAGAACAACAGTAAACGAATATTTTCATATTTTAGGGGCAAAGACCCCGTGTGTCCATAAGGGCACAATTCATACGGTAAAAACGGTTGTGAACGTCCACTACAAATACAGTAAAAACAAAACATTTCCCACAAATATGTACAATACATAATAGTATTGATATTATATAGTAATTCAAGGAAAGCATCATGAAAATAGGAATTTATCGTATCATAGGAGGAAAACAGTATAATATGTTTGTACTTTGTAGTTTGTACATGTCGCAACATGGCTTCAAATATTTAATTAAATATTCTATCATTGCAATGAGTATCTAAAACTTTTACAAGACACATCGACTTCAATAAAAGTTGAAGTGTTACTCGAAATTTCCTCTCATTCCAGATGCCTTAGCTGGTGGTTAATTAGGAAGAGTATAAAAGAGTTCCATCAAAGATCAAAATACTTATCTTTATTTCGTAGGTGCCAACTAGTACACTTGAAATATGAACTATGTTCAGCAGTCAGCAGTGGACGGATAAAGGCTGATGATGATAATGATGATGATGATGTTAGTGAAAGTCTATGTCAAGTATCAACTCATAGCAAGGCCTGTTCATTAAATATTCTGTTCATTAAAAGTTACTTGACATAATGTTAGTAAGTATTCATATTTTTACTGATGCAAGATCTTTGCAACGTTTTGTATAATAATATGAAAACGGTCTACCTACTGTAATGGCGGATGGAAATTAATAAAAACATTACGTTGAAATATTTCTAGAATGAAATATGAACGAAATTTGCGTAATACGATAAGTTTTGACGAGACGAGAGAAAATACGTTCTATATTTTCTTATTGAAATCTTTACAAATCTTATTATTGTTAAAACCTAATATCACGAGTGAAATTCACGTAAAAATAGGTTTTCACCAATGTCACGAGCTAATGTGCGCGTGCGCCGCCTCACGTATGCACTGACCGCAAGGAAAACCCCAGTTGGGCAACTGTACGTCAGCCACGAGTCCAGATACGGTTCACAGCTGAAAGAATCGACGATTTACAGTCTGACTGCAGCATGGTCGGGTCGCTGACTTGATACTTTAATTTACATTTTGATTTGACACAGAGTAACACAAGATAAAAGATTGATTATAGAGATGCGTCAAATTATGATTCCCTCTCTAAAATAACAAAACTGATAACTATAAGATCACTATATTGTCTGTCTTTCGGTTTGAAATCTCAACTTATAGCGTACTTCAGTATGACGTAGTAATATGGGTCAGAAGCTAGGTCTCACAACATAAGGAAAATGAAAAAATGTGTTGTTGTGTTGGTCGTTAGTTGTTGTTGTGTTTATGTTTTGATACAAAAGTTTTTTTTTTAAATAAATCACAAATAAATTTGTAACTCAGGACACCCAACGCTGGCCACTCTGAAGATATAGTCTTGGTTCCAGCAATAGCCTCGTCAGTTCTGTAATTCCTTTCAAAACAGCACATCTGTTTCAGAGCAAAAAGAAACAGGATGGTTCGCTGTCACTAATTAAAAAATGGTCTTCAATATGGCGGGGCTATCCCCTCGCCTGCGTGCGATGTTTACAGTCCTTGCTTATCGTAATAAATTCTTTGATTCTTCAGCTATCTAGTGGTATAATTGAATTTCGGGTGGTGATAATAAATATATAGCTACAACACGAAATTGTATCCCCCGATTTTGTTATCCTTCGTGTTTATAAATTCCGACCCATATGGAAGAAATTTTAAAAACGTATTCACGTCAAAAGAACTCGTCATGTGTTCTCAATAATTATTGAAATACTTAATTACGAAAAAAATTATTATGACATTAAGGCGCGGCTCCCTGGCGAGAAAATGTGCTTGTCTCCACTGTAAGCCACGAACACGCAGTTAACATTTTGACAAACGTGCGTAGCCTTTGCGTCATCTGTGTGGCCGCGCCTTTATTCACAGAAACTAAAAACAATGCAATGACGTAAAAACGTAAAAGTGTCTTTTAGCATCAAAATCTTAACCTCACGCAAACTCATGTACTCACAACCTCAGAGGTCAGGTCACTCCTTTTAGGGCTCGAGTTGAAAGACTATATATGGACATTTGCGTTTTTATGTTTTTTATTGAGTGTTTTTTTGAACTGGATCGGATTTTATCCGTCAACTATTTTTGTCGTGACGGTGAATCTGGATATTTGTTACATACATAGTAAAAAAACTTTATAATCATGTATATAAATTATTTGATTTTAAGTAATCCGTTTTGGATGCGAGTGGCAACTGGCAAGGGATTGGTCGTCTTGGCGTTCAGAAGTAACTCTACAAAACAGTATTGCCATGAAGTAGAAGTCTGTCCACAAGACTGACACACATTCGTACAATATTCAAATATCGAGCGTCTTAAAACAAACCTTGCCTCGTTTTAGCAGTTTGTGTAATAAAAGGCCATACGCTCGGTATGCCTCGGTTTTCGAAAGGCTGATTAACACAAAAATCTATTGGTAAGTGTCAAATGATTTGCTAGAAGCATGCTTATGCCATGCAAGCTTGAAAGAGGCAGTGACAGGCTGCGTTGCAGCCGAATTGGGCCGGCACGACCGCGGTGGTTACTCTCGCTCACATAATACCGGCGTAAGGTGGCAGTTAGGCTGTCGCGTTTCGTGCGGTTTGTGAGTTTCCGATGGCCCATTGAGAGGATAGGGAAAAGGAGGGCAACACATAAGCCCATAAGCATACACATAACCTCTGGTTATGTGTATGCTTATGGGCGTCGATAGTCATCAAAAGGCTTCGACTGTTCGTTTGCCCTCCCATGGTATAAAAAAAATATTGTTGAATTACTTAATTTGATCAGCCTGTCAGTTGACATAGCCACTACAATGAAAAGCTGTCAAAATTGACTTTAGAATCATTAACAATCATTAACAGCCATGTTTGATTTTAGTTGACATACACTTTGACCACTTTGACCCACGTTTCAGAAACCAGGCGATAGTTTCTTATACATAGTACGCCTGAACAAAACAAACTAATATAATACCTTAGGTATGCAACGAACGCACGTGCGAACGGAACGCGGAAACTCTAGTTATCGTTTATACGGCAAATGGGCATCTGTTTAATGCCAGAACACCGCACAAGGCAATGGCCTGATTGCTGGAATACGCACGTGGTGAGAACCGAACGATTGTTATATAGAATATTCCGTTATTATTATTATTATATATGTATTTTATAAGTGTAAGTTTTATTATGCTTGTTGGTTGACGGATAGACGAGCTATACTATGGTAAATGGCCCATTATGTATTGTACATACAAAGCCAATCCAAGATTAGACTAGACAACTCATTAATGTGTGCATCCTGATTCCTGAGATGTAATATCTATGCCACAGCAAAGCTCTTTCCTGGGAGAAACAAGATGGACTGTTGTACCTAAGCAGGCGGGCAGGAGTCCTGCCTGCAGGACACATACGGGTTCACGTCCGATAGGGAGATGGGAGGTCTTGCCCCCCAAACTTTACAGTCAAGACACCACGTGGCGGCAGTAGAGGCCACTGCGGTGGAAAGGGGCCTGTATTGCCGCCTTCTGCCGGGCCTTAACTACCACCAGCGGTGAAACACTCGGTGGGGGTAGTCCGCCTGAGGTCTTATTTCATCCGACGATGGTGTGGTATGGACCCGACACAGGATCAAACCGACGCCATGAAGCCGTGGAAGTCACACTCCACGGCTGGCGAGGGTACCCCATCAACCATCTTTCTCCAATAGTGAAGCCAACCGACTCGCCTCATGTTCGATGAAGCATAGAGGCCATTAGCATAGCTCATAGCATAGCATAATATATTGTACCGGAGGCATCACGACATGAGAGCGTCATGTTATTTGCCGTAACGGCATTCGACCAATAGACGACTATTATAGATGCCTTATATCAAACATAATAAACCAATTTGTTTTGTTGTACATATTATAGATAATATTAAATTATATTTGCTATTTCAGATTTTGGTTTCTTATCTATTTTTTTATAATATAAATTTCAACTCAACTTTTCTCTGAATAATAGTAATAATAATGCTTAATATATATGTTGGGACGATTCACAATGAGCGATCTGATCCCGAACTAAGCAGAGTCTGTGTTTGTTTGAAATTATATACTATTAATATTGTATATAAAATCCTTGAGATATTACCAACACGACTTCCGTACATAATAATTATTGTCAATTATACAAACACTCCATAAATCAAATATGTTACATACGAAGGAAACGTTAAAATTAACGTAAACATGTAAACGCTTCCTGACCGAAAGATTTATATCTCGACTGCTAACAACGCTTCGTACAAAACAAGTTATAATTTTTTTAGAAAACTACGAAAACTGGATAAGATGGCATCTGAATAAATAGTTTGTGGTTCCGTTAAACTTTATATAAATTAAATATTGTTGCTAAATAGCGCCATCTTTTGATGAATAATTTGTATTATATTCCATATGTTTTATATCTATCCTTATAAATATGTCCTACTGTTAGGTACGGGTCGTACGGGTCTCCTCCTCGAAATCACGCGAGGACTGTGTTGGACCAATCAATAGTCACCTACGAGCTCTGTCAATGGGGTTATTCCTTGTTGTATTTGAAACACCTTCAGAGACTCATCCATTACTCACATGGTTTTCTTACTATGTTCTTATGCTAAATGCACGATGCATTGGGACACCGCGGGGTTACAGAACATAATATATACCCTATACCATTGGCTTGTGGTCTAAAATATATGTGGCTAAAGACCAAACATACAAAAGTAAGGTACCTACCATTATAAAGACCACAATTGAGGATTTTCGTTATATTTTTTTTTTCAATAAACTTTAAATTTTGTGTTGACCTTAAATCCAAACGGAAGGTTAAAACCAAAAGCATTAAAAAAACATTAGACTTATCTCATGCCTACATTAGCTCCCTCATGTCAACAACGTACCAAATACTAATGTTTAGTCGATTTACGATTAAAACAGCGTTAAAAGGTTTCTGTCCGTAGGAACTGTGACTAGTGACGTAGTCGACGTTACGATTCAAGTGAAAACTTATTTTGGCGTATCACACACGGATTTTTCTGTAGGCCGAATGAGGCTGATAAGTCTCGCACGATCGAGTGAAGTCAGGACCGCCGAGTGTGCGACCTTAAAGAAAAGTCAACGAATGATAATCACATCAAAAAGTATTCTCAAAGATGCCTACCATTATAAAGACCACAATCGAGGATTTTCGTTATATTTTTTTTTTTTCAGTAAAAAAACGTATAGTTCGATCAGAAGGAAAACCTAACGAAATATATACAGCTGTGATGAGCTCTATTACTTCCTTGTTACAAAAATTTTGATATTTGTATATTTTTTTACATATTGAAATTACTTGGACAATGTAATTTAATATTTTTAAAATATAAAATATATAAAATAGCACTCGAACGGTGTAAAAGATTTTGATACACATGATAATAAAGACCAATAAACAAACAAACTTGTCTCCTCTTTATAAAGCACCAATACTTATGATTTTCATGCTTAGGAATATGCTTAGTTTATTTCGAAGTCCACATTGGGAAAAGGGTAAAAATTCGTTGCGTAATTTAGAAAACAAAATGTCAATGCATAAAATAATCCAACACAAAGGGTGGCTTTATTTTACTTTTACCGTGTAAAGATAGTAGACAAAATAATTAATCGTGATAATTTTATTTAATTTAATTAATATCGATAAAAGTTTTGTACACCACTAAAATAGGTATACATAGTTTGTTAGAGCCGCATTAAAATCACATGGCATTGAATACAAGGTAACGTTCAGAGAACAGATAAAAAATATTGCCAGCAACATTTCAATGTCAAAAGTGTGGACATATGAGAAATTACATTTATTTTTAACAACACGAAAAAAAAAATGACAACAGACGAACTTAAGAATTTGAAGCAAGTTAAATTCGTAATTACTTGGATGTTTTTTTAAAATTCACCTTTGAATTAGGACTTCGGTTGTGGCATTTTAAAAATGATTATTCGTTTCTGATAAGATGCCTGTTTGGTTCATATTATATTAATGTATCCATTTTTGTCCTGTGCTTAGCAGGTAAAAGCATTTTTTTTATGATTTGCAATTTTAACCAACTGTCAATAAATAATAAGAAAATCTAATTCCGGTTCAGAAAAATAAAATACTTCTGTTTTTTTTTCTTATATTGTGAGACCTAGCTTCTCTGGTTTTATGTCAATGGACAGTTTAAAGAATAGATTCCGGTGTGGCAGACCGACAGCCAGACAACAAAGTTAGGCCTTAAAAGTTGTGAGACTTTACAAGTAAACGCTATTATATTAACTTTTTTTTTTACTTTCACGCACACACACTAGAATTACTGGTTGAACATTTTTTTGAATTTAATAGTCGAAAAGATTTTATCTATAAATATTTATCTATTTTTGAGAGAATCGAGAGAAATACTCTTTGTATGAGATGATAATGGCGAATAAAACAGTCAGTTTTTGTTAGATCGTGTTCCAGCCATGGTTTTCAATGTCACCCTTGGAATGTCTACCTTCACTTGAGAAACATATTTTGCATAAAGTATATAATATACGGTAGTATCCCCTAGAAGTTTTTGTATATAATCTTGCTTATTTGTACTGTAGAACAACATGGCTGTGTCTTCGAGCTGCTTATCTTTCCGAAACACAGAAAGTAGCAACGCCAAAGAATTCAGACGTAGTCCCAGTCAGTAAGTACCTACTGTAAGCAACCGTAGCGCCATCTGGCGGCTATAAGTCGGAAACTGGGAACAAGTTCCAGTTTAACTGCGTGTGGCGTGACGTAGTCGTTGTCAAAGTGTGGGTAGGATGGCCGAGCGCTATGAAGGTCATTAAGTTTGATTATAAAGAGAAGAAAATGATTTAGGTGCCACGGTGCATTATATAGGAAAAAATCTACATTAACTGCCTTAACTTAAAATTATAATTATTTCTTCTTTCCGAATTAGCAGCAGTCGGGCAAAAAATATACAAATATGGTGTAGCAGTGCGCTGGTCACACACTCAGGACAACGGATAGCTGATGGGCCAATAAGGTGCAAGAGTGAAAGCCGAGTTTAGGTAGACGAAGCGTTGGTCGGCCATTAACCAGGTGGGAAGACGATCTCCGTGCAGTGGCCGGTCCGTGTTGGATGCGAGTGGCAAAGGATTGGTCGTCTTGGCGTTCATTGAGCATTGAGAGAGGCCCATGTTCAGTTTGTTTCTTTATTATGTTGTTGTAAGATAATTTTACCTTATATAACTATGGTATTTTTCATTATTAACTTCATCTTCTAATATATAAAATTTCCCTGTCACAATGTTAGTTACCGTACTCCTCCGAAACGGCTTGACCGATCTTTATGAAATTTTATATGCATATTCAGTAGGTCTGAGAATCGGCCAACATCTATTTTTCATACCCCTAAGTGATAGGGGTTGTTCACCCTTAAAATTTTTTTCTGAATTTTTGGACGAAATTTTTTGTTTTTATTTTTTTATGATACAGCATACAAAAATACATACAACCCTAAATTTTGACCTCTCTACGATCAACCCCTATTTTGTATTTGCAATTTTAATATTGGCAGAACGATGTCTGTCGGGACAGCTAGTTTCTATATATTATACTTCGTTCTTGTACAAATAAACAACAATTTGCGGATTTTATTGCGGTTTAATAAGGCTTTTACTTGCCCGAGTTTTCGGATAATTTTACTCTAAAATACCAAGGTCACGGAAGGACTGAAGTGTCAGACGTCCTAATATTACAAAATTATGCGAAATTATAATAAGAGACAATTAGTTTTATCGAAACAGAAAGCGCTATCTACATTTATACCTAGTATACTATACATAGTATACCATGCTTACTTCCACAGTCTAATGTCTTACGGCATTCTACTGTGGGGGAATGCGGCGGATATTAATACGATTTTCTTGTTGCAGAAGCGAGCTATTCGAACTATATACTGTTTGGGCCCCCTACACGCGTCCAGGCCTATGTGGAGGTGCTGCTGTGGTGGCTGGTCGTGTTATGCGATTTCTACCTAGCTGAGTTTCTTTTTTTTTTTTTTTTATTAACATCCACTGGTTTGTTTTGGATATTGCGGGGTCTAAATTTATCTACTTATTTACTTTTCTTAGGATAAAGATCTTAGGATAAGACTGTAATAAATGTGTTATAGTAATAAGTGTATGTAATTATGTATGTTTATAAAAAATTGTAAACTATATTTTGAAAGGAGCAACCCAACAGAGTTTCTTGCTGAATTCTTCTTATGTACTATACTAGTATAGTATTATGTATTGTTTGTATTACTATTTTTTGTAATATTGTATTTGAAAAGACTAGTTCCACTGAGTTTGTTTCGCCGGTTCTTCTCAGTGGACTTACTTTGGAACCGGTGGTAGACTCAATTGACCTTCAAAAAGATACTTGGATAGTACTATTTTGAATAAAATTTTTGACTTTGACTTTGACTATATTATGCTTGGATACTGATTTAATTTGTACATTGAATTGTGGCTACAAATAAAGCATTTTGTTGTTTCTGTTGTTGTTAAAAGTACCACTGCACTATAAAGTTAACAAGTAAAGATTGCACCTTCCAATGAGGTTACATAAGCACTCCTCCCAAGGTCTCCGTCAAGGTGAGTCGTGGGAGACAATTATGAGTACTTTAGCGTAAATTACTTACATTATTTCCTTATTGGATTTGTTTATGATTGTAATAAAATGTTGTAATTGTTAGCTACGCTACTTGCTACGCCTTATTTTAATCAAAGCGACCCCTGGACTCGGGGGAGCCAGGCAGTGTTGTGGGCTTAATCATCATCCGCCTTCATCCGTCTACTGCTGAACATAGGCCTCGTACAATGAACGCCACGACCGATCTCTTGCCACTCGCATCCAACACGTCCTTTTCCTGCTCAGCTTGGCCTTAACTGTAGCCCCAGCGGTATTCTTCTCGTCGTCTGGTCGTCGCGTCCGCATATTTTAGTCTCTACGACAACGCTTTGGAAAGGTACGTTAATATTTAAGACTTGTGTTACAGGATCGTAGTCATAACTCGCATAAGGAGACTTATAACATGCTTCTTCATTACGATTATTCATTATACATCCATCCCAGAGTCCGTATAGTCCGTCTAGTCAGTACTAAATTTCAATTTTCAAAGTATAGTATCGTTTATAGTATTCAAAGTATAGTTATTGTTTAGTAATATGGATATAGATAGATAGATAGATAAACTTTTTATTCACCATTCTACATTACAAATTAAACAAAAAGGAAAACAAAAACTAAATCTAAGAAACAAAACAATCTTTACTATGTTAATAAGATCACATTAAAATACAGAGTGTTTGTGATGCAGAATCGCAAAAAGGTAAGTAACTCAGTACTAAAAGATCAATCCGAAAAAAGATCAAATGAAATCAAGATAATGAAAACGATATTGAATCATAATTACATATAATATTATTATGTTTAATCAATTACTAGGAAAAATATGACGAGTTCTTCGAAATTGTGATATAAATGTATTGCGGAAATATTGGTTACTGATATTAGAAATATAGATTACAGTAAAATACTAGGCGAATCGCCTGGTTTCGAGGAGGAAACTCGTGCCCAGCAGTGGGACATATTATTCATATATGATATAAGGACATACAAACTTTACTTTGTGTAAAGTGGTGTGTAAGCGGGTGGTAGAGCATCGGCCGTCGCGCCGTTCATAAGAGGCCCTTGTGTAGCTATTGATGGATAGTGACCGATAACATTATATAATTTGATAATACATTATATAATTTATCTAACATTAACATACCTCATGCATATAATTTATTGACTGTGCATTTTTTCAACACTGGATACAAAATATGACCGAGGGACAAAGAACACATGATACAAGTTTTTGGACCAAAAAAAGAATCATTATTGTGTATCTTTTTGTTTATTTCGTTTTGGCTGTAACCTCCACGCTTGGAGGGCAAACCAAAAAGGTTTTATTAAACTGGCAGACGAATCCATCACACGAAATAATATTAATCAGACAAACCATTTATGAATGCACGCGTGCGCAACCTTTGGCTATAATTATATCTTGAATAAATTATTATTTTATGAATACGAATGAATGCAGTGTTTGGAAAATTTATAATTATTTTCAAGTTTGTTGCACGATATTAAACAAATTAATGGTAATGTATAAACGGCAACTACTTACTTATAACAAAAGTTTCACATACGTTATTTTTTATGTTAGTCGGAAAGGCGAATGGGTAGCCGAGGCACATGATGTCAAGTGGTCAGCGTCGCCCATCAACAAGTTACACTGAGACCAGCCCCCCGATTCTGTAAGAGTCATTTTCTAGGCTGCGCACAGCGTTGACGTTGCTAGGATGTTTGATATGGTTTGACAAGCTTAGTGAATACCAAGCTGAATTCACAGCGCTGTCACAGCGTTGCGACAGCGCTGCGTTTCTTTCAGAATAGCACTGCAACCCGGGCTACTCAATCATGTGTTCTCCATCCTAAGACATTAGATGTTAAGTCTCTGTGCCAATAACAACACTGCCTGTCCTGCCCTTCTCTAAAATACAGCAAAGCTGTTTGACTGGAGGAATAAGCAGCATGGTGGTAGCCGCGCAGCCAGGAGCGCGGCACATAAAAATCAGCATTTAAATAATTTAGTTGGCATACAAAGATTTTGTATGCAAAAAAATAAATCTGGCAGCAATCTTTGTTCCGCAAATAATTTTGATAATGGTCAAAATTAATTCATAAATAAGCAGCTTACAATATTATGAGCTCGCATAATAAACAATCTGTCCGCGTAGAGTATTGAAAACGACAATACATTATTTTAGATTGGGAAAGGAACGAAAACTTGTGAATATTCTATTCAAAGTCTAATGCATTAAAATTTAATTTACTTTATGATCAAAGAATCACTTCGGCTTTGCACATGTCATAAACGTATATGGCACACTGATCATAAGGTTTAGTACACCTGGACACTGCACTCAGGGGCTTAAAAACGAAAATTTAGATGCAGGTCATGCATACCGCAGCTTTGTTGTTTTTGTGAGACCCCCAAACAGAGAAACCCGATAAAAACCTCGGAAGGGGATCCGTAAAAACAAGTAGGACACATTCCAAAGTCCATACTTTTTTATGTTTTATTTTTTTTTACGCAAAGGAGTTTTAAGAAATTCTAATTTATTTATTTTTACATGTAATTTATAAAAAGTATAATATCTTTAAAAAACTTGTTGTCGACAATCGAATATACATAGTGAGCGATCAAACTCATTATAACGAGACAGCATTTACGGATTATTGCGGAAATTCGTGTAAACTTTAGAGAAAATATTGATCATACCTACTTTAAGTGGCTAAAATAGGAACCAATCCGCCATTGGAAACTATTAGAAGTAAGAATATAACAGTGAGAAATATGTCCATAATGTACAAAAGTGGTGATGTGACATTTATATTTTGAGCGAAGAAAACGGCTCAATGGCAAGGGGGCGTCCATAAATTACGTGAGGTGTTTTTTTTAATTTTCTGTAGCTTTCCAACAGTGAAAGAATTGTTTCAAATCTATTAGTTCCGGAGACTATTCATTGCAACCACAAACAATCAAATCTTTCCTCTTTATAATAACAGTAGTAGCACAGTGTTGATAAATTCACACTGTGGTAGTAGAGTAACAAACATCTATACATTACATAATATTAGTGAAATATTAGAAAGTAGGATATGAATAAAAAGAATATTGTTCAACAAGCACATAACGTGCTAGCTCCGTGGTAAGCCCGTGAGAACTATTACGGGAAAGTGTTACGGGATGACCAAGTGACATCTATATTCATTATATAAATTATCAGTTCCTGACGGGATTCAAACCCATTACCGCTACGTTACGTCATACGTGCAGTAGTAGTAGCCTGACCACTCGACTAGTAGACTCGAGCTTACAATCACATTACATACAAATAAGCTGGGGGCCTAGCCAAAAGGCCAAAGCGTTAGCGAAGTTCGAAATGATAAAATGTATAGGACGGACGGACCACATGATTAAGCGCGGCCTTATGTCAATCCCATACATTTTATCGTTTTCGAACTTCGCTAACGCTTTCTTTATGACATTTTGGCTAGGCCCCCTGTATGTGTGGATTTGAACCTGCACCGGTCGCGTCACTGTCGAGAGCCAAAAGCTACATGCTGGTAGGTTCACAATGATGACCTTAACATAGTCCTTAGACATAAATCGTACGTTTTACAAGCGACGGGCTCGAACGAGGTCAGGCGAGACGGGAGGGGTCAAGGTGACCCGCTTATCCCATGACACGTAACATTGAAACCTTTGTCGTTTTTATGAACATAATACTAGTAAACTTTTTTTTCCGGTGGAGCTATGCTAATGGCCCTAATGACCCTAATGCTTCGTCGGAAGGGGGGTGAGCCGGTAGGTATCACCCAGTGATATAGTAAGTAAGTAAGGGGGTTGCCTCCCGCCAGCCGTAGAGTGTGACTTCCACGGCTTCATGGCGTCGGGTTTGTATCTGTGGCGGATCTCTGCCTCACCACCGTCGGATAAACTGAGCCCCAGGTGGACTTCCCCCGTCCCCCACCAGGCGATTCCACAGGGTTGAGACCCGGCGGAAGGATACTGGTCCCCATACTAGTAAACGGTGGCTCGGACAGGCGTTGGTGTCTTACTCAAGTTACACATTGTATCACATTGTATCGGTTCGATTGTCTAGGATCATAGAAATATTAAGAACTTATTTGAAATATCTGTGTCTAGGATATATTATGATGAAAAATAAAATAAGTACTGAATTTTCATTCACCTTGTGAACTACGCATGGTAGCTTACTATAGCGAAGGCACTGCCAATATTTCAATGCCAAATGTTTATGATTTCTCCATGTAAATAAGGATAAGTTTCCAATTGATTTGCAATCATAAAGACTGCCAAGATGCTAGTTAATAATATAATCATTAGTAAAAGTCTAAATCCGAAACAGGTTATATCTTATCCTTATTATTACTGGTATAATACAAACATGCAAAATACTTCTTTAAGAAACCTGCGCGAGTCAGTCTTATCTTTTTGAGTACGGAACCAAGATACCTAATCACATACAGCCTTGTAGATCATTAACGATTTAGTGTCGATCATAATATTGACGTTAGATAATATTTAATGCGTTTACATTAGAGTGGGCAAACACTGAACACGTTAGATACTGTATCTTGATACTAATGTTTATCATACAAGGACATCGATTTTTATTTCAAAATAATATCATTTATTTCTTTTTATTCTGCTAATAAATCCCTGAATGCGTCGCTTTTTTGGATAAAAACCAAGAATTTAAGTATTTTGGTAAACAATTTTGGATATTTTTTATAGCATGGAGGGACAAACGAACAGTCGAAGCCTTGCGACTATCGACGCCCATTATCATCCACGTAACCAGAGGTTATGCAGATGCGTTGCCCTCCTTTTCCCTATCCCCCAATAGGCCAACGGAAACTCACAAACCGCACGAAACGCGACAGCTTAGCTGTCACTTTACGTCGATTTCATGTGAGCGAGAGGTTCCTCCCCGTGCCGGGCCAATTTAGATGCAAAGCAGCATGGCACTACCTCTTACTAAATGTATGAGGGCAAGACAATTGATCTCTTGCCACTCGAATCCAACATGGCCTCCGCCAATGGCCGAATAACTTCGTCTCCCTAAACGCGGCCTCCACTTTTGAATCTCATTAATCGTATCAAATCTAAAATATTTTATAAATTCTGACTGGCAATTCTGTAGCTTAGTGGGTTTAAACAAACATCTCAACTTCGTTAAATTACTACACACAAATTGATCCAGAATTACAAAAGCGGGAAACAAAAAAGATTTACACCATGATACATTATGTATGAAGATTTCTTATCACTTTGCATCAAAAGAACACTTATTGTTATATCAATACTAGCTGTCCCGACAGACTTCGTTCTGCCAATATTAAAATTGCAATTACAAAATAGGGGTTGATCGTAGAGAGGTCAAAAATTAGGGTTGTATGTATGTTTGTATGCTGTATCATAAAAAAATAGAAATTAAAAATTTTGTCTAAAAAAATTTTAAAAAAAATTTAGGTGTGGACTACCCCTAACATTTAGGGGGATGAAAAATAGATGTTGGCCGATTCTCAGACCTACTGAATATGCATATAAAATTTCATAAAGATCGGTCAAGCCGTTTCGGAGGAGTACGGTAACTAACATTGTGACAGGGAAATTTTATATATTAGATATCGTACGTAACTACGTACTAGTACTATAAACGCCAAGCCAAACAAACACATTTATTTCGTTTGAATTTGTACTCAAATGTTTGTTATTCATAAAACGTTTATTGCGAAAAGCGACGTTAGCACGTGATCGATAGCCAGAAAACGAATTGATATTTTACCGCCTTCTTGCATGGGTACTGTCCGGCCATCTTGCTTGTATCTCCCGTAGCACAGCTTTGCTGTTGTTTTGGGGAAAGGGCAAGACAGGCAGCTACTGGAACAGAGAAACTATTTTATGTCTCAGAATATGGTAACACATTGGAGTTATCCGGGTTAACAATAAACTCGTTAATACATGGGCGACTTTAACCACCTGGTATTTAAGCCAGCTTATCCAACTTGTCACCTAGCATCGTCTGCAAAGTCAACTTGTGTAAAGTAATAATTGCCGTTAGTAGCAGACCATCTTTGAAACCGTCTTTTATTCCTTTCACAGCATCTGCTAGACAATGTTGCAAGACAATGATCCTCAGGTCCGCTAGACAATTTATATATTTCCATGTTCAATATCCAAATACAGTAACGTAGTTGCCCTGCGTATCCTCAGGGTTGCCAATGGGGATTAGGGATTCATCTCGATTCTGCCGACATGTTTCGTGAAAATATAAAATCTTTTTGATTTTGACTCACTTCTTTAGCAGATATTTGAAATTTTGTGTGGATCATATGAATCAATAGCTGTTGCCCGCGGCTTCGCCCGCGTTTACAAAAAAAAATATCCTTTTTTTGTATCCTATGTTGATTCTAGTACGTCCGAAAATATGTGTAAAAAGTTTCATGATAATAGGTTGAGTAGTTTTCGCGTAAAGGCGGTACAACTTTCACGTTTATAATATTAAGTATGGATTAACCGACTTTACAAAAAGATGAGGTTCTTAATTCGTCTGTATGATATTTTACATATTATTATAGTTGTTGTTCTAATATGATAGAGCCGGAAGGCATAGTTATATTAATTTCATAATGTTAGTTTTAATTAACAACAAAAACATTAAATTAAAACAAAATCTAGTACTTTAAATGTAAAAATCAGTTTTGGTGTTTATAATTATATACACCTCCGAAACGATTTTTTTATATATTTATTTGGAGAACGTCCAGAAACAAGTACAGAATAACAGAAAATAAAGATACAAATTGTTTATACCTTATATTATGTCGCACTAAAACATTAAAACTTAACCGATTCTGGTGAAATTTAATACGTATTTTCAGTAGGTCAGAGAATAGATTTAAATAACTACATTTTATACTCCTTAGTGTTAAAGCTCACCCCAATTTTATTTTTTATTTTTCCGAGATTGTTTATTTATTTTTTTATTATGTGCCATTAAAATGCATACACCCCAAAATTTTCACCCTTCTACGATCAACCGCTACTTTTTAACAGTGATATTAGTACTTTTGGCAGAACAAAGTCTGTCTGTACAGCATTTTACGGATTTTATCGCATTAATTTGCTTACACAATCTTGATAAAAACCTATACATATTCCCCAAAGTGTCGATATTCCTAAGTCCAAGCCGCCAGCCCTAGCCGTGTCCCCATATAAAGTGCAGGCGGGATGACGGGCGCCAGGCCTGGCGCGACGTCGCGGCGCCACAGCCCCACCGCCCTACCATGGGAACTCGAAAGAAACACACGCAACGCAACTGTTATTATTTCTACGTCGACTTTACAGTTACAGTATTGAACTATGTATTGCCATTTTAAGGGATTGCTGTCGTAAATATATTTGTACTGTATTAGAATTTAGAATATTGATTATATTGTGTTAAGTTTACACAATTTGTATACTTACATTTAATTTTACAATCTGTACTTACTAGGATTCTCTTTAGCGCGGGACTTAAATTATACTTTTTTTAACGTATACAACGTGGATACGATAATACGACATTAATTCAACTTTACGGCTATACTAGTCCATACTTGTATTTTGAATCTATCAAAAATGTCCTAACGTATACACATTTAAAAAAAAAGGGGTTTTTCAAACAAACTAAATAACATAAATATAAAATATTTGTAAAACAGTTATGTTAAAATAGGTTCACTGACCGATAACAATGGCCGTGACGTAATGTGCGTACTGCGTAGTGTCGTGTTACTTACGACATGATATTTTGGCGGCAATAATGTCATGGTGATCATAATGATGATGAATGTCGATTAACGCATGATCAAACAAAGAACGTGCGACGTCACAACTCACAGGATCGCGGTGACCTACTGAGACTTTAGTGTCAGTACTGACACACAACTTACACGACACGAGTGCATAATCGTCAAGGTCAACATTACTTCCCAATTCTCATTTCCAACCAATTATCAAAACGAAATAGAAACAATCAGACCTAGATATTTTGTCCTTTTTGCACAGCTATCTCTTTGACGATGCCGCGCCGCCCGGCGAGGCCGTTCTCCCGTACGTGATAGCTCAGTGAAAACTGTATGATATAGAAATGAAAATATTGTCCTGTGCCTAAACTACGAGGTATTTTTGGATATTTTTTTGTATACAGACTCTTATGGTTGTTTTACATATGCAGTTTAATTTAATGTCGTATCGTCCAGTCTGTATAGCTCATGCCAAGGAAAGAAATGGCAAGGAATGAAAACCCATGGCTGATGGGCCAATAAGGCCCAAAAGTGGAGAAAGCCTATACGTAAACGAAATTTTGGTCCGAATTTTACTAGATGAGCCATCATTGCTCACCTACCTACCGATTGAGCTTAAAGGCCATCAGGCCTAAAAGTCTAGACCTTTCGGAAAAAACCCCATCTCCCATCGGACACGGGCTAAAGAAGTGTCCTCTTTACCAATAAGGATTTTCAGTTAAAGTGGATGGATACAGCTCCCATCGATGTATGAGTATAATAATTAATAAGTATAATGTATGTAGTATGTACACATTGTACATAAAAATTGCGCACAATAAATCATTTCTTGAACCAACGCGTGTTCTTCGTTTGACTCCCACTCCTCACCTTATTCTGTGTTAATAATTTATTATGCGTGTGATACTTTCGAGTTCCCGTAGTACTGGTACCAGTGGGGTGCTCCGACGTGACGCGGGGTCACTCTGCGGGCACCCCTTTCCTGGAACCGTAATACAACAGACAGTCTCCACGCACGCTCTTACTGCCAACTGCCTAAACAAAAACGAGGGTGGATATCATCATCATCATCAGCCTTTATCTGTCCCCTGCAGAGCATAGACCTCCCTCATTGAAAGCCAAGACGACAATCCCTTGACAAAGATTTAAATCGTTAGATATGCCCTCGCCGTCAAAAAGTGTGGACATTGACACATTCTTAGATTATTAATATGTCTAGATGGAGTGTCGCCCTACAATCAAAACAAAAAGAACAGGCCAACATTTTCAAAGATGTGTTCGTGAATAGTGATACCAGCTACTACAGTTCTCCCATAATCATCCTTTTTAATCTCGTTACACTTCAACACAAACCTTCATTATAAATAAAAACAATAATGCGTAACAATTCATGCGTATTCTATGACAGCGGGACGGATACTAAACACGGAGAAAGCATTTAGAGGCTAACAGTTGGACGCTATTTTTTTGGACATGTTTTCCGCGCGACACTCTATCTAGACATATTATTGATCTAAGGACACATTGTAAATAGATATGAGCCAGTATTGAGATTTGAGACAATGGTGTCGACTCTGTTTAACAAATTGTGTTATAATACTTTCTCTGTCGCACTGATTGCAAATGAGTGAGCTCACTAATTTGAGGTTGGACAAATTTTGGAGCGGTCCTACTATGGCAAGGGCGTATCTTCCGATTTAAATCTTTGTCCCTTGTCACATCCAAAGGACTGGCCACGTTAATGGCCGAGCAACACTTCGTCTACCTAAACGCGACCTCTCCTCTTGGACCTTATTGACCCTATAGAGTATAGGGTATGGGAGATTTTAAATTAACATGACTATAATATGATCACTTTAGAAACTATTTAATCCCATCAAAAACATAAATGTGAAATGAGATCCAAGGTCAATATTATGATAAATTCCTTAGTTATTGACTCCAACGACAAAAGAAGTGAGATCAAATGAGTGCCAAGTTCAATGCTCAGTACTGAAATTTATTTATAAGAAAATAAAATATAATTTCTTCATATAACTTAGGGCCTGTTTCACAATCTCCAGTTAAGTTCCCAATAGGCTATCGGCAACATATAACATATTTGACAGATAGAGTAATGGAGTATCTGTCAAATATCTGTCAAATATGTTTTTGTTATGTTATGTTATGTTGTATATGACTATTTACTGTCCTATTATTTATTAATAATTCATAATATTTGGCACCGCAATTCAATCTTCCACCTATGTGGAATGATCATGAATCATCCATGATGATGATGATGATGATGATAATTATAAGTTATAATAATAGCCAGAAGTGCCAGAAAAAGCGTCCAGTGGTGAGTCACGGATCAGTGGCGCCATCTGATTTACACCACGCCACGAGCATAGAATATAAAATCACGACAATTTAATTGCTCTAAATCCCAAAACTTATAAATTTGAGAAATATGTTTTAGTTTTAAGAAACTGTGTACTTATGTGATATTTTAATAAATATATTTGTTGAACTAAATGACATAATTTATACAAGACAAAAAAAAAATGTCTATAGTCTATGATAAATGATCGCCCCAAAGCCCTTTTCAAATTCAGCTCTTGCAATAACTATTTAATCGGCTTAATAAACCACATTAAAATCTGTAAAACCTTGTTTCATTATACCCAGTGAGCGACACCGTAAGGAGGAAGGAAGACCGCGTTGCTTTATGAGTGAGACCAAACAAGCAGTAGAAGCCTTTTGGCGACTATTGACACCCAATATACAACCACGGATATTACATATACATATATGTATGCCAATGCGTTGCCCTCCTTTTACCCCCCCCCCCCCCCCCCCCGGAAACAGCCGCTATTATGTGAGGGAGATATACCTATATATCACCTAGATTGTGCCAGCTCATTTCGGCTGCAAAGCACTATCTCTTATCAAATACTATAATACTACCATAGAAAAAAAATGATTAATAAAAATTAAAACTCTTGTCACTTCTATACCTAGTGAAGTCTGTGCCGCAGTAGTACTCTCCGTATAAATAGTTGACAAAAAGGAACAAGTGATTCGCCATGTGCGCTCCTGCCACCGATGCTTGAACCTGGACATGTGTCAGACTGCGTAGGAAAGATTATGTGTTTCAAGTGTATGTATGTTACCATGTTTATTTCGTGTTACGCTTTGTAGCTTGATATAATCTGGGATTAGATTAGTATTTACTGTAAAAGTGTTAAATGTTTATTAAAATTGATCTAAATAACATTTTATAACTACTTAACAATATTAATAATAAAAAACAATATTATCTGAACTAAAAACATATCATTAAAAATTAACCCTAAAATATTCATATAAATATTCACAAAAAGAATATGTCATTCAAAATTGCATTGTGTTAAATTAAAAAATATTGTATTAAGCTAATTTATCATCATCATCATCATCAGCCTTTATCCGTCCACTGCTGAACATAGGCCTCCCTCAAATACGACCGCTCCATCCTCCAACCGATCCAGGCATCCAACGCGGACCTGCCACTGCACAGAGATCGTCTTCCCATCTGGTTAATAGCCGACCAACACTTCGTCTACCTTAATACCTTAATGCGGCCTCCACTCTTGAACCTTAATGGCCCTTACATTAATTTTTCTAAGCTTTTTATTTGTATTTAAAGATAATTATAATTTGACATTATTTGCAAGGAGGATTTTCTAATTCTTATAAAAACAAAAGTAGCTAGCAGCTTTTTATTTCCACAAACCAGGTCACGGGATGGATTTTTCTTGGGGAAAATTTCTTGCTTTTAGTAACTGAACCTCCCTAGAACTTTTATCATAGAAACCAGAAACATCCTTGTTTGGAATGCAGATACCCTTTTGCCATAGAAATGTTTCCGTAGTAAGTCCGTAGCAACTCGCATCCAACACGGTGGATCCGTGTTGCAAGTTGCAAAAGCGTTCTTTGAGGGAGGCCTACGCTCAGCTGTGTATAGAGGCAGATAATGATGATGATGATTAGACTAATTTTGACTTGGACGACTATTACTCGTCATAGCCAATAAAAAGTGACCTTGATTATGGCACGTCCATGTGTATTGATCTGTGTAACATCAACGCGTCTCAATTAGTGAGTACATTTATTTTTCTCTCGAAGATAAGCCCAGTGAATCATACGATTATTTCCGTCCGATCAAAGGGATTTGTTGCGAAGATCACTATCATCATCATCAGCATTTATTAGTCCACTGTTGAACATAGGCCTCCCTCAATAAACGCTTATAAGTCCATGCCCTTGTCAGTCAGGCTACGAAACGCGTCAATGAGTTGCTTGGCCCAATCGAATGAGTACCACTGACATATAAGTAAACCATCTGCTCACCTACTTATACCGACTGAGCCTAAATGCCAATAAGGCGGTAACTCTAGACCTTTCCAAAAAAGTCAAATTACATAACGTTCAAACACGAGAGATTTAAAAGAAAAGCTTGTGTGTCGGGTATTAATGCCATGTAAATAGTTAAAATAGGCTTATTATTTATAGCACTTGATCGAGCATTTGCTCGGTTTATTTTTTTGTTTTGTGTTATTTACCCTGTAATAATATGATACAGTTTTTAAGCTATTGCATAGCTTCTATCGCGGGCCTTGAGCGCGGGGACCGAGTCCAGAAATTCCGTAACGAAAAAAAAACCTAACGCTCCCCACTCCGACGGGCACGGAGGTGTGGCTTGAAGGCCATGCATCGTCTAACGTCGTTTCTTTTCGGCAGTCTTCGACACGGTGTTTGTGTGCGTGCAACTAGACGTATTGTACGACTCTACGAAACTCGCACGAATAACAATAAAATATAACACATGTATTGTAAAATAATAAAAATATTTTAAACAATATTAATAACTTTTTATTTATTTAATAAAAGAAAAAAAAAATGTTTTCTTATCAATCACCACGCTCAAAAAGTGTAACTTGAATTAATATCAAAGAAAAATAAATACTGCATAAATAAAGTAAATAAATAATTATAATTGCATAAGTTGATACAAAATGCTATGCAATAGCTTTACCGCGGCAGTCCCCGAGTGCCACATGTTTATTTCTTCCAAAATAATTAACTTGAAAAAAAAAATAAGTGATGGGACTGGAGAAACGAACTATGCTCCTGTTGATTCAAACTACCTAATTTCTCCACTAAGCTACCATGACATATCGATTTATCGCCGTTTTTAACCCAAGTATACAAAATTTCATGGAAATCGTTGGAGCCGATTTTCTGAAAAAAGCTCACTGCACTTCGTTCCTAATACATCTACAATTATATGAAAGACCTCTTCAATAAGATCACATTCACTACATTTATTTGATGGAACTTTTCCCAGCGCAAGCTCAAGGCTGTATCAATACTATGTGGTAAATCTGACATAAGAAACCAGGTTGAGTGAGCCATACCAGCCTGATTACATATTTGAAATTGCTGAAGTCGACACTATCAAATCGACAGTGATATCGAATCCACGGCCAGCTAGATATCGCCTCCTGCCAATATGTGGCAGCTACGCAGTGATGATGACAGGTACAAATATTACCCAGAAACAATGCGTCACATTTATTTACTATGTTTTTATATATTGGCACTATTCCATGGCTGGGCTTTTCGTTGAATATAGCACTCTATGCACGTGGCATAAAGTTTATTTCTTGTTATAATAACGCTATTGTTTCACAATAATTTTTCAGAACCAATGTTGCCCATTCATCACAGGTTCAATTTTGTGATGGTCATGAACTAGCCGTCGCCCGCGTCTTTGCCTGCACTCTTTTATTAAGTGACATGCTTGAAGCAAAAAGTTGAAAAAAAAGCTTTTAAACTATTTTAACCTATTTGTAAACGTATGCAAACATATTTCTCATTAGTGAGAAACTTCAGAGGTTATGCACCAGGCCCCCTTTAACCTATCGGGGGCCCTGGGCACAAGGGTAATGGTGCCCCGACGTATTATGTATCTAATAATTTAAACATCAGCTATTTTAAGGCTTAAGTTAGGACTAGAAAGAGTAATATAATTAGTAATCATTTTTTAACTTCCAAAAATTATCACTAGACCATATTCTGGTATAAATCCCGGGGCCCTATGGATTGCGGGGCCCTATGGATTGCGGGGCCCTGGGCAGTTTGGGCAACGGGAAAGGAAAAAAAATGGGAAAGACGGGCCTCATGGTTATGCAGGTGCGGTGAATTCAATTTTTCCCCAATCCTCTCTAAGGACCGGAAAGTCACAATACAATATGTATCATTAGTGTCGCGTGTTTGTGGTCAAACTCCTCCGAAACGGCTTGACGTGGTTGTGGACAGCAGCAGGACGCATCGTCCATCCATGACATTCCCTTCCTTTCCTCTTTTCCCTCTAAAACCCTCCCTTTGCAGCTCTGTCGACGGGTGGGTAAAGATAGGATCTGTCTCCGAGCTAGAAAATTGTGTGTATACATAGTTTTGATGAAATAAACATTATTTTGGCATGAATTTACGTCATTATTAAATTTAGATCACTTTTATAATTACAGACCTACGTGTACTGGCAAAATACCGAGTTTCTCTGTACTCTATTATATTATAATTATTTTATTGCCAGTCTTTTATATTAGATGTGAGCTGTTTAAAAGAAATGCCAAGACTACCTCTCCTGTATTCCGCCAGGACTGGCCACTGCACGGAGATCGAATTTGAAAATCTTTATTCAATTAGTATTAACAAAGTAACTAATTCAACAGCATCTACTGCCATTTTGCCGCTAGTCAACACTATAATACCTACATATCTAAGAAATATAAAGTTCTTATTTTATTTTGACGTGAAAACGTCTAATAACCCGATATTACGGGCAGCATGCACGAAAAAGATGACGTCATTTCGCGTTCCGCAAGCGAGAGCGCGGCACGAACAAGGGAGAGGCATGATCGGCTCGAGCGATCGGCTCAGTTCGGTTCGTGCTGCATGTAATATACCGTCCGTAACCCGACTTTACGGACAACCAATTTTTTAATTTTAAACAAGTTCTAAATAACCTACCACGGTACTAGATTAACCTGGCGTCTTACAATCAATCACTAACCGCAAACCGCAGTCCCCGCGACGTCGTGTCTTCAGCGGGGCCCGGGTTCCCATCCCGAGCCCGACACGAGCACAGGGGTGTTACTGGAAGCACATTAAGTAGCGCCTCCGACGCACCCCCGTTCGTCGTCTACGGGGGGAGGCCACATCTTCGGCCTCCTCTCAACTGTTCGTCGGCGAGGGATCAGGCGTCTGGGCGTTCATTGAGGGAGGCATATGTTCAGCAGTGGACGGACAAAGGCTGATGATGATGAACGAAATAAATGAACCGAGCACGCTAGCATTGACCTGGAAACAACTATATTTCTAGGTCAATGGTTGTTTACTTTAAAATTACTTTTTTGGCTAAGTGTCGTGGGTAGGTCGACCTCACATTAGATCAAACGATCTCCGCACAATGCCTGATCGTATTTAGATGCGAGTGTGGAGGCTGTCTTAACGTTCGTTGGATGAGGAGGTACTAGGGGAAATTGTCGGTGATCCTGTTGCTGTGGTGATCCGGGACCCTCACAGAGCGGCTGAAGGCGCTCGCAGCGGTTTTAGTGGGGTAGTGCACCCCAGGAATCTTTCTTCGGAAGGAGAAGACGGACTTTAAATATATATATGTCGTAGTATGATTTGATAAAACGTTTTTTTGCGAAAATACTAGGGATTTTGCGAAAACACGGATAATTAGACATTGGCATAACATTTCTCAATCTTACTGAAAAAAGTTACGGTTTTTGCAAAAATACCAGTCGCCTTAGCAAGATTGAAAATCCTTAACTCTGATTGGCTTGATTTTGGTTGACAGGCAAACACTTAATGCGATTGGTTCATATTTTGCCTTGTAGGTTTGAGTATACAATAGGATCCCAGACAACGTTCAAAATCCTTCCATCAATAAATTAAAAAAAGTTATTAAAGAAAGTTTGTTTTTACCACACAAATAGGATATAACAAAGTAAGTCTTAATGGAAGATACCACGCGATGGGAATAGGGCGTTCCTCCCAGGAATTTCAGGATAGCATTTAAATTTGTAATAGAATATTTGAAAAGATTAGTTCCACTGATTTTGCTTCGCCGGTTCTTCGTGGTACTATTTTGAATAAAAAAAAATCGATTTTGATTTTGACTTTAAAGGGCAAGAAAAGGCGATGCCTTTGATTTATAGTTTCTTTGCTTTTTTGCTAAACAATTTAGTTAAAATATAAACTAGTGACCCGGGGAACACATCAATCACAGAAAATTAATCAGACCTTAACTACTTAATATTATGACATTCAAAACCACCAGATAATCCTCGGTCATTTTACTGACACAAAAAAATTATATTTTTATGAATCAAAAAAGCGGCTAAGGACAAGTATTGAACCCGCGTGTAAAAAGTCTGGAGACCCGCCAACTGTCAGCCATGACAGCCAGGAACTGAATGTAATACTTCCCGGATTTAAGCCGAGCAAAATAAAATCCCCAGCACGTAGTTTACACAAAAATGATCAAAATTTCGATGACTATTCGAAAGTCGTAGGATAAACGTCGTTACTATACGCGAGGGAACTGGTGTTATACAAACAGCCCCGGAATAATATTGCAAAATTAAAAAAAAATCCCGGAATTAATGTGCCAGCCGCCACCTATATAGTCAATCACAGATATTTGAAATAATCTTAATATTTCTATGGAGTCAATTAACTGTCTCGAGTTGAGTGTGTGCAAAAGTTCATTAAAAAGTTCTAATTATAATCAGAGATTTTAGGAGAGTAGGTATCCATTCTCACTGAAGTTTCTCACAAATGAACAACCTATCGATGTAGCTGTAAACTGTAAAGATAAATTATTCGAAAAAATACTGACAAACCTCTTACTTGTTGCACAAAAGCAAGTCAAAAATAAATCTCGATCTGAAAGATGCTCGTTCCATTTATTATGATTCCAATTTAAAAAAGATATTATCATCATTTAAAATTATAATTTATATAACAAAATTTGTGTATTTCGTGAATGTAATAAAACATAAATGTGTTGTCACGTCGCCAAATTACCAACGCTTCTGATAATTATGACACGCACCACAAAAATAAAGTACCTATGTGATAACAAACTTTTTACAAGTAGATATTTTGAAGTTGTCTTTATAGAGGACACCGTTTTATATGCTGATTTCTGCAGCAACGTTTGCATAATGTAATAAAAAGGCGCGTTCGTCTTGGAACGCCTTTTTTTTTGATGACGAAGCGGAAATCCTTTTCGGACCTTACGGACCAGGGTAGGCGCACTGACGTGTGTGGGGACTCGCATTGGGTGCCATATACCCCATTAAAACCGCTGCGTGAGCCTTCAGCCGCTATATTTGAGGGACCCGGAACTGTGCAGGCGACGGGATACCCTCAGCGAAAAATTATTCACCGAGCGGGGTTCAAACCATGTACACTCGTTTCATGCCGCACACGTCTTAACTCGTTGGACTAAACAGACGGTTGTTAGCAATCGTAGCGCCATCTGGCGGCTATAAGTCGGAAACGGGGAACAGGTTCCAGTTTACCTGCGTGTGGCGTGACGTAGTCGTTGTCAAAGTGTGGGTAGGACGGCCGAGCGTTATGAAGGTCATTAAGTTTGCCTTTAAATAGCGTGGTATAATTATTAGGGGGGTCATTCGCGTCCACAAACTACTAAGGGATACTACCGTATTTCGCGTCTGTGAGTTTGAGGAGGACGAAGCTCCGCCCGAATTGTATTGTAAGGTCACGTAAGCCATTGTTTATTTTAATGTGTAAAGTTTAATATGGTGATAGTTCATGTGAGTAAATGTATGGGCAGTGTGAGTAAGAATGTATCTTAAAATATGTACCTAATATTGATATTTTTATGGATAATATAATAAATGTTTATATTTAAAACGCATTATCACTTCTGATGTTTAAACGGTGTCGTCTTGGGACGCCTGCGGACTGGCAGAAATAATAACTTAGATGTTTATTAAATTATAATGCATATAAATAATTTTCCACAAATTATTTATAATTTTTAATATTTATTTAAAAAAATGAGTTGAACGATGTTTTCCTGAAACTAGAAACTTAGAAAATCCCACCACTGGTACCTAGATCGAACCCTCTCGCTCAAGAGGTCGAGGTTAAATTAATAATTATAATAATAAAATAATCATTAATTGTTTTTAGACAGAGAGGAAACGCCTGCCTATCACTGCCGCGTGCGTAGCGAATCATTTTACCCTCCCATAAGATATTATCACTTTAAATATAATCTATTTATTAAACGTGATAAATAAAAAGTATCTTATTTAAGTATAATCATAAGATTTTCACATGTTCGATGCTGCGGATACTTTACAGCAACCTTTGGTTACGAGAGTCTGACAGTCAGTCTATAGACCTAATATGCGTAAAATTTAATTAAGGCGCGGTCTTAGTACGATTTGAAATTGCGATTTCACTCACACAACCGCATATCTACGCGCGATACGGTAACACACACACACGCGCCATCAACCATTTTTGCTCACAGAAAGATGCATGGTTATACGCAACGAGCAGAGTAAACATGGGTGTTATATTAAAAATAAAAAAGCGTAACCACCAGCATAAATGCATACACTTTTATGTTTATAATAGATAGTTACAATCATTAGTTAAATAAAACAAAAAATAAAATTATTTTTTTTTACAAAGTAATCAGACATTTCCTACTCATATCACTACATATTATTAAAAAAAACCGCTTAAATCTTTAAAACTACGCAACGGATTTTGAAGCGGTTTTTTTTCATGGATAGGACAATTCAAGAGGAAGGTTTATGTACATAATTTATTAAGTTTTTATATATGTCGCAGTCATCTGGTTGAATCAGTCATTTGATTGTATCACTAACGCGTTAATCAAATGACGACATTTAATTGAATGACTAAAGGACAACTCGTCAAGTTGTTGAATGTGACGTTTAACGCCTTGACTGAACGTCATTTAGCATTGTCGTTGAATGGGATATAGCCGACTTTGTAATGTTTTAAGAGTGACCATAAGTTCGCAACTCAAAAGGTAGCTTCCTTTACATAACAAAAATGAGCAATGAACATTATGATTTTATATTGTATTTTAAGTCTTATCATAGGCTAAAAATATATGATATTTTTTTAAAAGTAATGTATTAAAATATGGAAGTCTCTATGACTCCAGAAAGTTTAAGTCTTTGTCACCTTGTGAAATGAAAGTTTAGGTAAAAAAAAAAACAATAAATTTATAATCATAGGATCAGTTTCTAGCTGTTTTACGCCAAGTTTGTTTTAGTGACTACTAACGCCGCGATGGGAAAAAAATGAACTAAATTACAATCACCTGACTGATTTTACGTCCGCTCTGTTCAAAAGGCTATGTTACAATCCGCTATCTAGTTGGACGATGAGCGACGCTTGTTCAATAAACGTTCGGCCTAGTCATTCAATTAAATGTCGTCATTTCATTAACGCGCTAGTGATACAATCAAATGACTGATTCAACCAGATGACTGCGACATATACATTATCTAAGTTACAACTATAATTGTTGGAGGTGTCGGAAAAAATAGGCCGTCTGGGAGTTTTCAACGAAAACGCTGCCTAAATTGCCCTTTGAGATATAACAAAATAATGTATGGTGGAATTGTATATCTTAAATAGGCCTACAAAAAAGTCCGCGATGACATATGTCTATCTCTTAGGAATATTATACTATATCCATTTAATACTTTAAAAAAGTTAATTTTAAATGAAAAACCAAAACCGACTTCAAAACTATACCTTCAAATTATGTACAACTAAAAAATTTTAAATAATATTTAAATACTTCGAGTACTACTTTTTAAAATTAGTCATTTTGGGAGTCGGTGCCAGCCAATAAGGACAGTCTAATCACAATTCACAGCATTTGAATACATAATATTATACTCTCACATCTATTATAAATTCCTTTGCAATTATTGATTTTGTACTCATACGAGTACACCCAGTATTGAATAGATGTCTGTTAAGGTTATCTTTGCTTTGGCTGGTACCGACTCCAAAAATAACTAATTTTAAAAAGTAGTACTCGAAGTATTTAAATATTATTTAAATTTTTTTAGTTGTACATAATTTGAGGGTATAGTTTTGAAGTCGGTTTTGGTTTTTCATTTAAAATTAACTTTATTTTGTACTTTTTAGTTTTAAGTATAGGGCCAGTAAGGCTAGTAAACTTTCTTAGAGGGCTTACCCAAATTTATCAAGGCTTAATGAAAAACGAACAAAGAAAGGATTTAAATTAACACACAGCCAAAAGCGATTTGGAAAGTTGTATGCAATACATATATTATCATCGACATCAGCCTTTCTCCATCCACTGTTGAACATAGGCCTCCCTCAATGACCGATCAGAGAATGACAATAAGATGATGATGATAATTTTATGTTTTGCATACTTACACAATTTTACAGAGTGCATACACAAATTAGTTAGAATTTCTGCCACAGACCGCATCCTTACAGGAAGCCGTTGAGGAATTGATCATCATGTTTGGCTACGACAGTTACTTGACCACTGGACCATAAAGACGTTACGTAAGCCAAATATCCTGATGGCCTATAAAAAATTCAGCCGAGTATCGTTAATTTGCTCCTAAGAATTGAAGAGTTCCGTCACTTTATTATGGATCCCATGATCAGAACCTAACCAAGTTTTCACCAAACTATCCTTGAACTATATTATTTCATATAAACTAATAATCATCGAAATCGGTTGGCGTGATATTCAGTTATTCATCTATTTGTCGCGTACATGCCTAATGCAAATTTATGACTTTTATGGTTTTCTCATGGATACCATCATCAGAACTGGACTAGATTAAAATGGGACCACATGGGGAGCATAAGCTTTCTAATACAAAAAGAATCATCAAAATCGGTTCACCCAGTCAAAAGTTATGAGGTAACACTTATAAAAAAAAAACATACAGTCGAATTGATAACCTCCTCCTTTTTTTGAAGTCGGTTAAAAATGGGCAACTATAACGTAATAGTTTGAAAGTTATTTACACGAATACGGTATGAATCCCATTGTAAATGAGTAAATTGGCATCTGCACTTCATGAAGATTATTTTTGCCCTTTACATCATGCAAATTAAATGAATACTTTAGGAGATATGGCAAAATCAAATTAATGCACAAGAAAAGAAATCGTGTTGCCATGATTCGAACTGGCGGTTGTCTGGTGCATGGGCGTAGCCACACTGAGGCAAGCTGGGGCGCTTGCCCCACCCTGGCACCTATAGGCTGCCTAATTAAACATAAAATATTTTTTCTAATATTAACAACTATCATAATTTTTGTTTTGTTATTATGTCAAATCAATCAATTAATCAAAACAAAAAGCGGGTCCGAAAACCCTCAAAATTTATACATTAACAAATTGGCATAGATGCAGCCCAAACGGCTTAATTAAAAAAACCCCTTTATTGCCCCACGTTGAGCCCAAAGCTGGCTACGCCCATGGTCTGATGTCTAAGGCCATGGTGTATCAACTCTGATAGGTGTAATAATATTATTAAAGTATGGTGGAATATATAATAATAGTATCCTAAATAAGCCGATAGGACGATTCAATTAGGATGGGCAGCATTTAGATAGCTTCGCCATATTCTCACGTCGTCTATACCGCAGAGTTTGAAGACGAAAGTTCAACCGATGATGATTATCCGTCCACTGCTGAACATAGGCCTCCCTCAACGAATGCCAAGACGACCGATCCCTTGCTACTCGCATCCAACGTGGACCTGCCACTGCACGGAGATCGTCTTCCCATCTGGTTAATGGCCGACCAACACTTCGTCTACCTAAGTGCGGCCTCCACTCTTGAACCTAAACGGCCCATCGGCCATCCGTTCTTCTGAGTGCGTGACCAGCCCATTGCCACTCCAACGTGCTTATTCTTCGCGTGATATCGGTAACTTTAATTCTCTGGCGAAGGTCTTCGTTTCGAATCCTATCTGCCAAAGAAACACCCAGCATAGCACGCTCCACAGCACGTTGAGCTACGGCAAACTTGCGGACCAGTCGTAAATTAAGAGGCCACGTTTCGGCCCCGTAGGTCATCACGGGGAGAACGCATCGGTTGAAGACTTTCGTCTTCAAACTCTGCGGTATAGACGACGTGAGAATATGGCGAAGCTTTCTAAATGCTGCCCATCCTAATTGAATCCTCCCTCAGCAGTCGCAGTCGCAGATGATGACAAAGTCGCATCGATGGCACTGCTGCCTGATCAGAGTAGCACGGGATCGGCCGTCTTGGCGTTCATTAGGAGAGGTCTAAGTTCAGCAGTGGGCGGATAAAGGCTGATGATGATGATGGTATATTGTTCTTGTTGTATTCGAGTGGCAAGAGATCGGTAGATCGGTCGTCTTGGCAATCATTAGAAGGGGCCTATGTTCAGCAGTGGACGGATTTAAGCTGATGATGATGATGATGATGAGTGAGCAAACACTTCACTACTAAAGATGTATAATTTTTACTTACAATAATTTTATGTAAGTAAACTGATATCTGTAATTCGCCTTTGCTCATAGCTGCCACGCTGAGCAGGCGGATTGACAATCGCAGATGATGATGAAGTCGCATCGATGGCACTGCTGCCTGATCAGAGTAGCACGGGATCGGCCGTCTTGGCGTTCATTAGGAAAGGTCTAAGTTCAGCAGTGGACGGATAAAGGCTGATGATGATGATGGTATATTGTTCTTGTTGTATTCGAGTGGCAAGAGATCAGTAGATCGGCCGTCTTGGCAATCATTAGAAGGGGCCTATGTTCAGCAGTGGACGGATTTAAGCTGATGATGATGATGATGATGAGTTAGCAAACACTTCACTACTAAAGATGTATAATTTTTACTTACAATAATTATATGTAAGTAAGCTGTTATCTGTAATTCGCCTTTGCTCATAACTGCCACGCTGAGCAGGCGGATTGACAATCGCAGATGATGATGAAGTCGCATCGACGGCACTTCTGCCTGATCAGAGTAGCACGGGATCGGCCGTCTTGGCGTTCATTGAGGGAGGCCTATGTTCGGCAGTGGACGGATTTAGGCTGATGATGATGATGATAAGTGAGCAAACGTTGAGAGAGAACGTCTTCCCACCTGGTTAAAATGACCAACCAACATTTCGTCTACCTATGTACTTATGTGAAATAAACCAATTCCATAAAAATTTATTGTGGTAAAAAATGATTGCAAAGTATCAAATTTGGTTTATTGAATATTTTGTATTTTGTCAGCTGTAGACGGATAAAGGATGATAATGATGATGGTGTATTGTTCTTGTTGTATTCGAGTGGCAAGAGATCGGTAGATCGGTCGTCTTGGCGTTCATTAGGAGAGGTCTAAGTTCAGCAGTGGACGGATAAAGGCTGATGATGATGATGGTATATTGTTCTTGTTGTATTCGAGTGGCAAGAGATCGGTAGATCGGTCGTCTTGGCGTTCATTAGGAGAGGTCTAAGTTCAGCAGTGGACGGATAAAGGCTGATGATGATGATGGTATATTGTTCTTGTTGTATTCGAGTGGCAAGAGATCGGTAGATCGGTCGTCTTGGCAATCATTAGAAGGGGCCTATGTTCAGCAGTGGACGGATAAAGGATGATGATGATTCGTTTTGTTGATCTTAAAAAGAAAACATGATATTATTTCGTTTATGTTACGTTTACTATGCAAGCCATGACCGATATGGTCGATCGACGTAGCAGACAAACCACGCTTGCACCTGGCGCATTCAAATATGTATTCTATGCGCATATAAATAGAATGCCACAATATGTTTTTGGATTTAGAATGTTATGTTTGTGCAATTACTCAAATTACACAATATCGTATATTTCAACAAAAAAACATTATAGCCTTATTATCCATCCTATACTTTCCCAAATATTCCAATAATTTTTTACAATTTACGCATAATTCACAAAGTTTTATGTCACAAGACGAGCGTCCGTAACAGAACCTTCCAGCTCGGGGGTCGCCCGAGATCTGAACATGACCGCGTAATCTAATGCTACATTTACCACACATTGAATAAGGTTAAAAATTGCAAAGCAGAAGTGTAACCCTGTTGCAAATAAACATTTAATTTGCGGGTTTTTCTTTAATAACTCAGAATATACGCATGAAATTCAATATCTGTTGGGCCAAATAATTAATAAAACCATATTCTAATTATATTCTTATAAAAAAATATGTTGTTACCGCTGAAAATACAGAGAACTCCAACGTCTAAGTCTATTTTTGAGAAGGAAATTACGATTTTTTTATTGGATATATTAAACAAATATTTAATATTATATGACCGTACACATTTTCTTTAGACCCTTTTCTATGGTCTGTATTTTTTGCATTAGTTATATTCATTGGGTTTCCTCGTACCGGAGCGTCAAAAAAACCCAGTTTTGTGAGTTTTGAGCTAAGACCGCGCCTTAAGGGTGAAATTCACATAAACATTTTAAAATATTAAAACAAAACAATCCACCAATAAATAATTAAAATCGGATTATTATAAAGACAAGAAAAAACTTTATGTAGGTGTTCTGTAGTTTCCACTTTCCAATAAAAAAAGCATAATGGTGCGGCCACACTCACGCGAATCTTATCGCACGTATCTATGTTTTATTGACGTAATTTCATGGTCACTTTCAAACTCCCTTCCAATTGAATAGGGTTGGCGATGGATCCATAGTAGTTGTGTTTATGTTTAGAACATTTGATCGATGTTCCGAACCCAGTATTCTAATTATGATGAAAAGTTTTTTAAGGATTTAGTTGCGGTCCGATCGCTAGGCCACGGGACCACCCCGTATACTAGTTCACCTATAATGGAAAAATATACCAAACGTTGTGCATGTAAAAAGAACTTCCATAAAATCCGTGAAAAATATTTAATTATAATAAATAAAATTCCCTAGAAATTAAAATAAAAAAACCCCTAAAATAAAGAACTTATACCCAGTTGAATGCGAGTAGCGGGGGATAAGCGGTCTCGGCGTTCATTGATACTGTGACAGCAGTGGATGGAAGGTTGATAATGATTATGAAGAAATATTAGTAAAGACTTAATAGTAAATAATATTAATGTAGGTATTGCGGGAAATTGTCGCTAAGGTGATCCTGTTGCCTGCGGATCCCGGACCTTTACAAAGCGGCTGAAGGCGCTCGCAGTGGGTTTTAGTGGAGTATGCATCCCAAATGTGAGTCTCTACACACGTCAGTGTACCTACCCAAGGTCATGATAGGGGCTAATTACATTTCCCTGCGTCAAAAAAAAGTATTACGGAGATTGAATAAAAGAAAAACACCAAGTCAAGAGCGGCGGCGTAGTGTGGGGATCACACCACGACAGTGTCAAACTGTTTGCCAAAACTACACGCCAAGGCGCGCCCATAGACAGTAATATTATGAAAAATACATTGTTTTCAAATGGGTCGATTGTGACAACCCTATAATCACCCTCGCAGCAATCGACCTCGTAAGTCACGACCCCTACCCCAAACGTGTGGCCCTTTCGATTATCTAACAATTTACAGTGCACTTTTTGTCTATGTAAGTATGTATGTGTTGTCTTTGACGTATTACATTTTGATTTTCATTTGAAACTAGCAGTCTTAACAGACATGAACCCCTGACCAAATAATTTGTATTGAACCGAATTTAGACTATTTTCAAATCCACCCCAACGCTCGAATTTTTTATCAAATTCAATCTTCCCGTAAGGACTAAGGAGTTCAGCGACATACACATGTACAGAAGAATGAAATATATTATATATATTATAATTTATATATAAAGATAACTTAAGTCACTTGACATTGGTAGTTCATTATCATTAATGACCTATAACTGTCGCCGTACAAAACATTATATACATATTAAGAATTATTGATATTCATGAAAATTTATGAAAATTGCAAGTTGCCAGTCTTCTGTCCCATCGGATATTTCGCATTACTTTAAAATGGCATTTGACCATAGAGAAGACGGTGGTCGCTCACTGATTGAAGGGTTGATCTCAGCAGCGATCAGTTCTACCAGCGAGTGAATCTGCTGCCTTGGCGTTCATTGAACATCGAACGAAAAAAGGCTGATGATAATGTACATTACGTAATATCTTTGATTACGCATAATATGCACCAGTATTAATGAATGACATATTCTTGTGAATCATACAACCGAGCCCTGAACATGATATAGGTAGGTACGATTATTTACATAAATATTTATAAGAGCATTAACAATTTATAATATAGTCTTGTGGTAACGTAACATGTGCACACTGCACGACGGAGATTTTATGAGTATCTATCTATAATAACATCAAATACATCGTCCCTTGTAGGTTAAATAGTTTTTTTTTTTAATAATATGTAATAATAATTAACAGAAAACCAAATACCTCAGTGTGATATTATATTATAATATTTTTAATAAATGTAGCTGGACATCAATAATGTTTACGCTTTAAAACGCCGCGCGAAAATTATTAATTAATTTTATATTATTGTGCATTGTGGTGGCGATTTGTGTCAAAATGATGGATTTTAAGGCACGGCACGCAACGCACCCGCACGGCAGACGCACGCAAGGTGAAACCGAGAGTACCTACTCTGTGGTTAAAACAGATTAGTTTGTTTCTAATTTGTATACAAGATGTATACAACATTGTGAAACAGGCCCTAAGTATATAAAATGATTTGAATTTCGAATCATGAATCAGCCTTTTACTTTATTTATTTTTATGCCGGGAAATGCACTCCAATGTCTCCCCAGGCGGGTATGTAGGACTCGCTGCACCCGAAAGATGGTAAGTGGACGCAGCTCTACTCACTAAAGTGGTGGCGGCGAGTGCCACCACTGCTGCCTTTGGTGAGGTGCCCCGGATCTGCAAGCAACAGGGCACCTCGACGGCTAGTGAGTCCCTCAGGGACCAACGCCACCTCCACAGAGGGGTTGTCACTTGTCCCCCACCACAGAACAACCACTCTCAACGTCGGGACCGTACGATGAGGTGAGGTTCCCATCCTTGCCCCCTGCTCTTTGTCTCCTCTTCTTATAAGAGGGATATAAAGAGCCCCCTCGGCTCAATTCGCTTCGCCCAAGGCGTTGGGATCACCCTGGGCTACAGAGCCCCACCGCCACCAGCGGAGACAAAAACCCTTTGAATGAATAATGAGGTAGTGTCTCGTCTATTCTTGTCCCGTTTAAAAACAACTTAAATACTCATGTAAGTAGTATGTACATAAATTAATTTGTAATATTGCGCGGTAGGTATAATGACAGACGGCTTGGCGGATATTGCTTACACGTAAAGTATGTAAAAATTGCTGGTTTATAATATTACATTATCATTAGCTCCACATTACATAATATTATTTATGTTAAGTACTAATTTGTGAACTTCTTTTTCTAAACCGGCAACTATTGCTCACTTGCTCATTTGTTTTAATAAGGCTGATTTACTGAAATATTTCTATGATACAATAATATAATCAATAAAAAAAACAGTAAACCTAACTTAGGCATCGATATGTACTATGCAGACATGTGCCTATATTAATAATTAGCATGTATTATGTATATAATTTGCCGAACGGTCCATTTTTGTTTATGCCAAGTCAATTGCCAACAGAAGGATTTATTTTTTACTTTTACACATTATACACGAAACCGTAGTAGATTATTACCATAAGATTTCTCCATTCAGCACTTAGATTTCGAGGAAACCACAAACATCGAAAACCCACACAATCTGTTTATTGGCAGCGAGCTCGGCTGAGTGCTGACGGCTCGCATGTTCCGAGAATCCTGCGAGTTAGACCCATTGAGGTTGCCAAACATAAAACCTTGACAAATGACCCAATTCATGTTTTCCACTCGCAATATTTTTTCCTTTATATTCTGCAGTTCTACTTAACTGCTTAGAATAATTGTTTTGTTTTATTTGTGCGTCGATAGTTTTACTTTTGTCGACCATAGGCAATTTTAATGATGATCCTTCTTTTGAGTTAATATATTATTATTTGATCTTTATTATTATTATTATTATATAATATATTATTATTTAATCTTTTTTTATTTAATACTAGCAGTACCCCGCAGTTTCACCCGCGCACTCACCATTCCCGTGGGAGTACGGGGATAAATTATAGCCTATGTGTTATTCTGATATATGTTATTTTATTGTAAAGTTTCATTAAACTACATTCAGTACTTTTGACGTGAAAGAATAACAAACATCCATCCATCCATTTTTATTTACAAACTTTCATTTATTAGGTATATTAATTAGTAAGATAGTAAAAAGTAAGATCCTTTAAAACCGCGATTATACCATCGTCTGCACGAATCTCGTTTTGACATATTTCAAAAGCTCCAACGGACCGCCATTTTCATGTATCCGACTGACAAACCGATAATCAATGGAGTCATAAAATTGTAATGTATGTGTGTATATTATACACCACTTAAATCTACAAGGCGACTATTAATTACACGACATTAGCTTTTGTTATATTGAATGAACTTTATAAAATATGTTCGTTGTTACATGATTATTCAATTGAAAAAATATATATTTTAAAATCAATAAACGTTAATTTTAACGCTTCATTATCATCATCATGATGTCAGCCAATCGACGCCCACTGCTGGGTATAGGCCTCCCCCGAAGATCTCCGCAACGCTTTTTTAACGCTTATTTATCCAAAAATCCAGATAGATAGGCATGTAAAAAAACTGAAAAAGCCGCTATCATAGAAACCAGCAAGTTTAAAGATTAAAATTATATGAAGGAATGCAAAGTTCCCCACATCTCCTATCGCTCAAATATAAGTAACGCTCATTGCTCAGTTTTCCAAAATCCAAATCCAAAATCAAAATCCAAAAATTTACTATCTCCTGTTCTCTTGTTTTGGACTTAAATGTCTTTCTGACAACGTAGTTAGGTTTTATTATATAGGTACCATAATAAAAAGAGAAAATATTTGATTTTTGTTTGTTCACATTGAACAGACTCTGAAAATACTGAACCGATTTGAAAAACCAGTTCACCTTTAAAGGGGCATATTTTCACCTAGTAGCATTGGATATAAAATGTTTATTCATACGATGCCGGGATATATCGCTAGCAATAAATATAAAATATTACTTTTTTAATATTGTTGCTAAAGCGTATGCGTGTAATAGAGTTGTAAAGATTTATGTTCGTAACGCCATCTAGTAGTGAGTAGCTGAAGTAATAATATACATAATATACAATAATATGTTATATTTTATATCAAAACTTTTTTAACCGTATAATATTTGTAAAAATTAAATATAGAATTAATAATTATTTACATTTTTTGTAGTCTGTTTTAGTTATTGTAAATAATAATATAAACAAGAATATTGATTACTGAAGTATGAAGCAGAAGCATAAGAATAAAACGTAGTGTTTATAATATCCTCTTTGGTAAAAAGAACAATCTTGTTTATATGGGTCAACCACGGAGTATAGAGGTGTGGATCACGTCGGGATCACTTTTTAAAGATTACTGGGATGTTTCCACAGTCATTGAAACAATCATTATAGATATATAAGTTTGTATTATAAATAAAAAGACTTACAATTAATAAAACTAAAATTCTCTTTACAATTGAACCATCTTAATCATAAGTTCTATTTTATAATAATGACGTTGTCAAATTTATATTTTTATTCCACTCATTTCGCACCTCCTTTCTATGAAAGTAGGTGCGCTATCAATTTGTCCGCCACACCACCCCCCTACGGAGAAGGAGAATCCGTAAAAAAAAGGAAACTCACCTATCAAAATGTTTGGAGAAATGGACTCTACGGCCAGACCGGGTGGTATAATGTGGTGCAGGTGGAGTAGAAAAGGTAGGCGTAAGTGCAGGTAGCACAGGCGGTGAAGGCAGTGAGGGAGCTAGATTGGTTTGCATAGGTTGAGGCACGGCAACACATGGCAATGGTGCTGAAACTGGATAATCTAAAATGTTCGTATGAGGGCCGGAATAAGGAGGTTGTAATGCACGTCGAACAGTGTCAATCCTGAGCATGACGTGTGATGCGGTAGCGAGCTCCTTAAAAACGATGGGGAGATGATTTTGAATGTTGTGTAGTCGGAGTGGGTCTCAAAGTGGACATGTGCTGTCGTAATTTGTAGACAAGATCCGATGGGTCCTCAAAACCTGACTCTCTGGAGGCTACTAATAGTTCCCCAGGGAGCGTTAAAGATTCTCCATAGAGCAGTTCCGCTGCAGTTGCCTTAATATCCTCTTTGTAAGCAGACCGCATCCCAAGCAAGACCCAGGATAACGCACTTAACCATGAATCACCGTGACACATTAGAGACGTCTTAAGCTGCCTGTGCATGCGCTCAACGAGCCCATTGGCACAAGGATGATAGCTAGTTGTGCGAATACGCTTGGTACCGCACAAGTCAGTAAGACGTCTGAAGAGAGCAGACTCAAACTGTCGCCCCTGATCAGTTGTAATGACAGCGGTAACTCCAAATCGAGAAATCCAACCAGCCACGTAAGTACTAGCTACTTCTTCCGCAGTTATACCAATCATTGGCCAAGCTTCGGGCCACCGACTAAATCTATCAACTGCGGTGAGACAACATTGGAAACCTGAACATGGTGGCAATGGTCCAATAATGTCAATGTGGACATGTTTGAGCCGTGATGTAGGGCTAGAGATGTGTCCAGGCGAAGAATGAGTATGCCGAGTCACCTTGCTACGCTGGCAAGCGATGCAAGTCTGGCACCAACGGCGGCAGTCTTTGGCAATACCAGGCCAAACAAAACGATCGGTAACTAACCGAATCGTGGTTCGTTCGAATTTAGACGTGGATATTCTACAATAGATCATATCAACGCAATCGAACAAATTATTGAAAAGTATAATGAATACCAGAAACCTCTTTATATAGTGTTCATCGACTATCAGAAAGCCTTCGACACAATCCTACACTCCTCTATATGGAGCGCCTTAAGCTCACAACACGTGGAACACAAGTATATAGAAATCATAAAGTACTTATACAACAACTGTACCAGTAGAGTAAAACTCGAGACGATGGGACCACCGATACCCATAAGGAGAGGGGTAAGGCAAGGCGACCCACTATCACCAAAAATATTTATAGCGGTGCTAGAGATGGTGTTCAGAAAATTAAATTGGCAAAGAACAGGGCTGAATATTACCGGCAATTTCATCAACCATCTAAGATTTGCCGATGATATTATTCTATTATCAGAAAGCGCTGAAGAGATGGAATCAATGATACACTCGCTAAAACAAATGAGCTATGAAGAGTGCCTGGAAATGAATTTAAATAAAACCAAAATTATGTCCAACAGTATAAAACATCCCATATATCTTGACCAAAAACCATTAGAATACGTAGATAGTTATGTATACCTTGGCAAACAAGTTTCCTTTGGAAAACAAAACAATGAATTAGAAGTCGAAAGAAGAATTTCAGGGGCATGGAAAAAATTATGGAGTTTAAAGGAAATACTTAAAGGAACGATGCCTATTAATTTAAAGAAAAAACTAATGGACACATGCATGCTTCCCTCAATTACCTACGGCTGCCAAACATGGAAATACACGCTACGCGTAAAGAATAAGATTAGATCCTGCCAACGAAGTATGGAGAGGAGCATTACAAATGTGAAAAAAATACAAAAAATACCACATAGTATCATACGAGAAAAGACTAAATTGACAGATGCACTTATTTTCTCACAAACGCTAAAGTGGCGGTGGGCAGGCCATGTGGCTAGGATGAGAGATGACCGTTGGACCTCTAGACTGACGTTATGGCGTGGCCCTGCTGGCTTTAGAAAGAAAGGAAGACCGGTAACTCGATGGGATAGCGACATAATAAAAATAGCTGGTAAAAACTGGAAAACAACTGCTGAAGATAGAGAGAAATGGAAAAATCTGGAGGAGGCCTTTACCCTCATATAAGAGGGGTTCTTGCATTCCTGCACAAAAATATTAGAGTTACAATTATTATAATTATTATTATAACTATTGAAATATTAAAAAAAACAAATACAAATACAAATTACTACAATGTTATCAATCATTATCACACTAAATGTTAGCTATAATTAATTATAATTAACTTGTTTAATAATGTAATTTTGATTTGATTTTGCGAGAAATAAAAGGCTTTTTATTATTATTATTATTTATTTATAACTAACCGAATGGTTGCTCGGGCACCAGGGTGACTTAAATTGTGTAACTGGTCAAAAAAATTTTTCTCATTGGTTCTGGAACAAATGGCCGTGGCCGTCCGGTGGACATATCACAAACCAAGCTAGTGTTATTACCGGGGACGGCAATGTTCTCTAGTTTAAGAGAAGAATTGGCATCCTCACGATATTTTTTTAACTCGTCGTCAAGATGTTGGCAAGAAGCAAGGGCCGAATGGTCAACCTCAAAACTAACAGCTTCGATGCGGGACATAGCATCCGCTACGGTGTTAACTGTTATCGATGCTTTTCACATAGACAATGTCCGTCGTAAATTGTGAAATAAACGAGAGTTGGTTTAGCTGTACCGGTGGAAGCTTATCGCGTCGCTGCGCAAATGCGTGAACCAATGGTTTATGATCTGTATAGATGCGAAAATGTTGCGCAACGAGATAATGTCGATAATACTGGACACTCTCGTAGATTGCGAGAAGTTCTCGGTAATAAGCTGGCCACTGGGATTGACGAGGCTTTAGCTTTTTACTAAAAAAACCTATGGGTTGCCAAGTATCACCAACTTTCTGCTGGAGACAGGCACCAACGTGGGAGCTAGATGCATCAGTAAAAAGCCCTAACTCAGCATTTGGCAATGGATGAGCCAAAAGAGTTGCTGAAGATAGATTGTCCTTACAGGTCTGAAAGCATTTTTCAAGCTCAGGCGTCCAGGAAATCGGAGTGGAACCTTTGCCTTGGGTTGCCACTATAGCTTCAATTAGCGGTGCTTGCACTTCTGCAGCATTTCGCAAAAATCGGCGATAATAGTTGACCATCCCAAGAAACCGGCGGAGTCCCTGTACAGTTTTTGGAGGAGGATAATCCTTCAAAGCCTGAATACGCTCAGGTGGTGGACGCGTTCCGTTGGCAGAAATGCGATTCCCGAGGAAGGTTACCTCAGGAACACCAAAAACGCATTTGCCTGCATTGATAACGATACCATAGTCTTCGAGGCGCTGGAAAAGGGTACGAAGGTGTTGAGCGTGCTGAATGGCATTGCGCGAGTACGCCAAAATGTCATCGATATACGCAAAGCAGAAGTCAAGACCTCGGACAACTTCGTCTATAAAACGTTGAAATGTTTGGCCCGCATTGCGCAAACCAAACGTCATGTAATTAAACTCGTAAAGTCCGAAAGGCGTGATGATGGCCGTCTTACAAATGTCATCGGGCGCGACCGGAATTTGCTGGTAAGCCTTTACAAGGTCACAAAAAATTACTTCACGTTGGAATTTTTATTTTTGTATCCAATTATACGAGGCAACTGCGAACGAACTACGAACTGGATACATAAAATAACTATATTATACACTTTTTGTATCCGATTGTACAATTTGGCAGTCCTGGCCCTAAAAAGCTACAGATAAATTGACGGTCACAAAATCGGAGTACAATACCGACACTCGTCGGATCGGCCACAAACCCATGCAAACCTATGCAAGCCGAGACAAACTTTGTATGGGCCAAACGTTTGAATTTGTGAAAGTTTGCCAAGGCTTGCCAAGCGTGCGGAAGCCTCTTTACAAGCAGCACGAACCTAATACCGGATCCACACGTTTGTGCTTGCTGCAAGCTCCAAGCAAAGATATTGGCTCCAAGCATGTGGACGCATCGCAAACGCTTGCGGCAAATTCTCTTTTGTTCCCTTTGGTTTGTGCACAATACCGAAAATCGTCGGATCGGCCACAAACCCTTGCAAACCTACGCAAGCCAAGACAAGCTCTGTATCCATACGTTTGAATTTGTGAGGGCTTTAACTATTTACCATTTATGGTCAATGGCGGGTATGCCCGCCGTTGCTCCCGCTTGGAGGCGCTAGTGTTGTTGGAGGTCATATCGGTTTGACAGCTCTATACTGCGGGTATGGTGTTTTGTAAGTTACCTATGCAATTTGTGAAAAAATGCAGAAAAATACGGCACTTTGAGTGTAGTTGAATTAAACATCGAATTAAGGAGAAGAAATGCTAGAATAGTTGGCAAAAAGGAAGACTTCATCGAAAGATAAACCATAATAATTTGCAAAATAAAGTAAGCAACGTGCTTGTTATAGTTGATCCATCACATTTCTGCATCTCTTTAAATTGACAAGCTGCCCTTGGATCCATCGGTATTTCAATCTCATTGCAAGGTTCTGATGTGATTGGGTTTATTGAATTGAGTTCAGAAGACAAATCTAAAGATTACTTTAAGACTGATCGCTTTGTTGTACGTTGTTCTTAATACAGTGCTGCTACTCGTGGCTTTTTAGTCCATTTAAACTGGCTGGGCACAGCATCCTTCTTAAGTCTAGGTTTTTTTGCTATAATAAAATTACGTTTTATTCAATTATGCTCTATTTACGATTTTCAACAACAGAGTACAGAGTCTAGAGGGGTACCTTAGGGGTACTTTAGTCGGACTATGTGGTAACATAGTCCGACTGAATAAAATGTTTATTGCAAACACCGTAGTTTATTGTCAGCATGTATTTATCCCTTCTTATAGCTATAATCGATTTTTTCTCAACTGTTTATCTCCTGGAAACCTATGTCCTGATACTCTAGATGAGCACAAAGGCACAATACAACACTGAGGCATTTTATTTCAATTTAATTAGTCCTTTTATGCACGAAAACACAATAATATTAAATGAAATTGAACAATTTGACAGATAGCATGACCCCCAACTACACTAGCGCAATCTGCTTCGAGCTTTTGAGATTAGCTGCCATTTAATAAACCAATTTTTTTTTACTGGCCGATAACTGAATTGAAAATACTTGAATTAGTATCCATAAATCGTTAGCGGTAAGTTTTACAAAATATTGACAGGAATTGAAAATTAAAACAAAGTACTACATTATATCGGACATCGGTCTCAATATTTTTCCCCCATATTTATTCCTCATAGTCTCCATGATACCGACCAAAAAACTTTTTAAGATGGCTCTTGAATCATCACCTGTCCAGTTAAATTCTATATTTACTATACTAATACCTTGGATGAAAAAAGTTCTAGAAATACAGTAGTGCTTTAAGCCAAGTTCAAGCTAACAAAACTGGCGATTATAAATATATTATATTTACGTAATAATTAGGACGATACATATTTTGTATTTATTTATATATTTTGTATTCTAATTTATTGAAGAGTGTCATATTATAATATTATGCTATAATTCCAAATAATAAAGATGTATAATGTATACATGAGTACATTAAGAGACAGATGATCATATTTCAATTTTTAAACTCCTTTAATATGGACATTTTTGACAGGGCTTTGTTCAACAATTTAACTATTGTTTCTTTATGATGAGAAGCCACATAGTTTTAACTGGAATGTTATTCTTTATTCACTTTTCAATTCATTATTTTTAAAGGTTACATAAGTTAGTAATTTTCTTAAGTAACTTTTTCATAGCCAATACTTGCATTTGATATACAATTTGTAGATAGAGTAAAGGTCATCAGACATCTTTGACTTGTTTTATGTATTAAACTATTTAATTATCATAAAAAAGAGGTTTATGGTGTAATTCTTCTTTTTGTCCAACAGCCAACACTTGAGTGAGTTGGAATTACGAAAGTATGATGCTGGCAAATGGCAATGAAATTTGTCTATGGTTTAGTATCATTTTGACGGCTGGCAGGTATATCCGGCCTCCGAAATACGGGTCCTTTTTCACGCGTACGCCATTGCTGGCGTATGGTAGTTTATAATATTGAAAGAAAAATCTAAAACCATCCAATATGGTAAGTGTATAATTTTGAATTAATATATCAAAAAGTGTTGCGGGATAAATGTGCTAAAGATATTCGATAATATTTCATGAATTACGTTCTTCAAAAATACTTAAATACCTAAATACGGACAGTGATCTTTTGTGCTTCGATGACGTTTTCAAAGTTGTGCATTGAACTGGAAGTGAAGTGAAGATATTAATTGCAATTTTAACTTTAAAATCGTAGCAGAAATATGAGCACCTTCAATATGTGTTGTGAGATAGTTATATTTAATTTCAAGTGTGACGTTGAGCATGTTTCACATGTTTTTAAGATGTTAAATATGATTATCTTTTGTGCAGGTGAATTTTACAGTAGACGAAATCCGTGGCATGATGGACAAAAAGCGGAATATCCGCAACATGTCCGTCATTGCCCACGTCGACCACGGCAAGTCTACCCTTACGGACTCGTTAGTGTCAAAAGCCGGTATCATTGCTGGTGCCAGGGCCGGCGAGACGCGTTTCACAGACACACGTAAAGATGAACAGGACAGATGTATCACCATCAAATCCACGTGAGTTTGTAATTCGAACCTTTCTCTTTAAAATTGAGTTTATAATTACCCTAGGCAAACTGTTTAGTGGCACTTTCACAATTTCACAACAATTATTTAACACATGTAACAATATGACCTTTGCATTGTTAACATTGATCTTGAATTAATTATTCAATCCAAAGATTACTGATCACAATTTTAATAACTCATCTAATTAAACTGCACAATTTTTAATTTAAATGATGAATGTTCTTACCACTTATAACTGATTATCTATGAGGATTTTCAGAACGGCCATCTGACTGTTTCTCAGCTTATTATGAATCTTTAGCTTGGACTTCTGAGATATTTAATATAATAAATGTTTCAGTGCTATTTCCATGTTCTTCGAGCTTGAAGACAAAGACTTGGTGTTCATTACTAACCCAGACCAGTGTGAGAAGGGACAAAAGGGTTTCTTAATCAACCTTATTGACTCACCCGGACACGTTGACTTCTCCTCTGAGGTGACTGCTGCCCTCCGTGTCACTGATGGAGCCCTTGTGGTGGTGGACTGTGTGTCTGGTATGTACCTTAGTGTTTATACTAGTTCTATCTTAGATAACAATTATTTGATCTCTGGTTTTGTCTTAGTGTTTACATATAAAAAGCATATTGTTATGAGCATCTGATGGTTATTTGATACTACTCTAGTATTGAGGTAAATGCATGAAAGAAAGTGAAATTGATGACAAAGCAAGTTGTGTAATCTTATGAAATTTATTAGATATAGTAAATTATGGCAAAGATAACAAAAGGCTAAGCAACTGCCAAATAATTAAAATAACTACTTTTATGATTGCCCATTCATGCCATAAATAATCATCACTGACAGTTTTTATCCTTTTGATCTAAAGGACCATCATACAAATGATGCTTTAAAGAGGAATCCTTACTAATTCATAGTCAAAAATTTATCTAAAAACCATGTGTCTTATGTATTTTATTTTTTCTTTAAAAATATATTTAAAGTTATTGATTATCATGCATATATTAAAAGCTAGATTTAGACAAGAACACTATTCATAATTTAATGTTGATAACAACCAATATGTAAAGATAACCTAAAATATTGCATATGATGCTAGGTTTCTGGGCTTCATACAGTTTATTTGCAATATTAAATACAAACAATAAAAGAATTCTTTTGTCCTTCAGGTGTGTGCGTTCAAACTGAGACTGTACTGCGTCAAGCCATTGCTGAGCGAATTAAGCCCATTCTTTTCATGAACAAGATGGACCGTGCTCTTCTCGAGTTGCAGTTGGAGTCTGAAGAACTCTACCAAACCTTCCAACGTATTGTTGAAAACGTCAACGTCATCATTGCCACCTACTCTGATGACTCTGGTCCCATGGGTATGTATTAGTCTCAAACAATAAGAAAAAAATACTACTAACTTATTATTTAATATTGAAGATTTTACTCAAATTTTTTGTAGGTCTGATTTCAATGATTTTTTTATGCATTTGGGTGGTGCCATGGATGGTATAGATTAACAAATTGGCTCAGCAGATGGCACTGTAGTTGGTGTAATCATTATATTATGTGTCATTCATTTCATACTTGTTTTTGTTGTTGTCTTATTGTTTGCTTGAAATATCTAAAGGACAACATCTGTCAGGTCCACTACTATTATATAATTAAAAATAAATATAATTAATATTACTCTTTAACTATTATTAGGTGAGGTACGTGTTGACCCCAGCAAGGGTTCAGTAGGTTTTGGGTCTGGCCTCCACGGATGGGCCTTCACCCTCAAACAGTTTGCTGAGATGTATGCTGACAAATTCAAGATTGACCTTGTCAAGCTTATGAACAGGTAATTATAAACCTTCTTAAATAACAGGTTTTAACTGTCCCATTGATACTGGTCAAGGTTATCAATACTTTAAATCAGCGGCAGACCGGGACAGAAAGAAAATTCTCAGTACTGATTGGTACAGCATTCCCATGAATGTTTTACAACAAATGTTGAGATACAAATTACTTTGGATTGCAATGGACTTTAAATTTATTAAAACAACATTTAACAAATAAAGCAAAATCTCTTCAGATTACTAAAGTTTAAATTCAAAAAAAATATATAATTTGTTTTACCAGTTCAAGATTGTTGTGTTAAGCATTGAGTGATGTTCTTGATGCTTTTTATTACACATATTTATGTTACATTAATTGCCATATTTAGACTTTGGGGAGAGAACTTCTTCAATGCCCAAACCAAGAAGTGGGCTAAGCAGAAGGATAATGACAACAAGCGTTCATTCTGCATGTATGTGTTGGACCCAATCTACAAGGTGTTTGATGCCATCATGAACTTCAAAAAAGACGAAATTGAAAGCCTGCTTAAGAAAATTGGTGTTACCATTAAACATGAGGATGCTGACAAAGATGGAAAGGCTTTGCTTAAGGTAAATATTAAAACAAATTACCTTTTTTCAATGAGAAAATATTATAGATATCTTTCAACAATCTATTTTAAATGCAAAAAAAGGAAATTGGTATAAGTATTGAAGAATCTGATTAGTAGTCCCAAGTGTTGCCAGTTACTTTTACATCAGTATCTGGGTGTCAAAGTGGACTTAAATTATACATCATTTCGGAATTGGTTGTAAACTCAATAGTATGTAACCCCATAATTGAATGATACATTTATAAATGTATATCTTTCTCTATTTATATTTAATTTTAATAAGTGTCATTTTATTGTATTAAGTGTAGTTGTTGTAATACAGGTAGTGATGCGTTCTTGGTTGCCAGCTGGTGAAGCCCTACTTCAGATGATTGCCATCCATTTGCCATCACCTGTAGTGGCCCAGAAATACCGTATGGAGATGTTGTATGAAGGTCCTCATGATGATGAAGCTGCCATGGGTATCAAGGTAATAGAACATTTTTATATGAATTAATAATTATTAATTATTGTTAAATGATTTAATGTTGGTTTAATGTTGACTATGAATATAAATATTTATGTTAACTGAAACTGAATATAAATAACATTTTGTGAGTTTTTTTTTTAATTGTATTGTTTAACTTTCAACAGAATTGTGATCCTGAAGCTCCTCTTATGATGTACGTGAGCAAAATGGTACCGACCTCTGACAAGGGTCGTTTCTACGCGTTCGGGCGTGTATTTTCCGGCAAAGTCGTCACTGGACAAAAAGCCCGTATCATGGGACCAAACTTCCAACCTGGCAAGAAAGAGGTAAGAGTGATAAGGAAATGTTTATGTTGTTTTACCTTCTGCATACCGTGCCGTGCTATAGCGCGCATCACGTTGCTTCGGCGATTTGATGTTCGCTGTGAGAGCGGCGGCTCATGTGGAAGGAGAGTAGCGACCGCGTGCGTCTAAACGCTGCAGAGGACCTCTATCCTTATGTCCCAGTACTGCTAGCTACGGCGTTTGCGACACATTTCATATTTCTAATTTTAAAATCAAAATATTGCTATCCTCTCTTTGCTCCTTGCAAAAGAAATGAAATTGATTACTTATTGGAATTATTTGTTATGCGTATTTTATAGAAATGTTTTTTAATTCTGTTCAGGATCTGTATGAGAAGACCATCCAACGTACAATCCTCATGATGGGTCGTTATGTTGAGGCCATTGAAGATGTACCCTCTGGCAACATTTGTGGTCTTGTTGGTGTCGACCAGTTTCTTGTCAAGACTGGTACCATCACTACATTCAAGAACGCTCATAACATGAAGGTAATTTATGATCAAAAATTATAAAACATCATGTACTTACTTCTGTTACTGTACATGCATCATATTTTAGTCCCAAGTGTTGCCGGCTACTTAACTAGTAAGTTTCTGGGTGTCAAAGTGGACTTACAACATTTTGCATTCCGGAATTGGTTGTATATTTAAATAGCATGCAACCCCATAAATGAATGAGACATCACATTAAATTGTGTAGGTTATATTGATATGCTATGGTATAAACCTAATATTTTATTGTTTATTTATTCTAAATTATTGTTAAATTATAGGTCATGAAGTTCAGTGTCTCCCCTGTTGTGCGTGTTGCTGTAGAGCCCAAGAACCCAGCTGACCTACCCAAGCTTGTTGAAGGTCTGAAACGTCTGGCCAAGTCTGACCCTATGGTACAATGCATTAATGAGGAATCTGGAGAACATATTGTGGCTGGAGCAGGAGAACTCCATCTTGAGATTTGTCTTAAGGTATATCTTCCAAAATATAAATTAAATACTTTAATGTATGATTAAATTCAATTTAATGAAATTTAAATAGCATAATTTTATCTAATTTATATTTTTTCCTTAGGACTTAGAAGAAGATCACGCTTGCATTCCAATCAAGAAATCTGACCCTGTTGTATCATACCGTGAGACTGTCAGTGAAGAGTCCAACCAAATGTGTCTGTCCAAGTCCCCCAACAAGCACAACCGTCTCTTCATGAAAGCTCAACCTATGCCTGACGGTTTGCCCGAGGACATTGATGAGGTAAATTATAATGCTTAGAAATCAGCATTCTTCTCAATTTTGTTGCATTTTACATAAATTTGTTCTAATAATTTATGACAAAGTAAGCCTACAATTGTAAATTTTCCATAGGGTCGTGTTAACCCACGTGACGACTTCAAGACTCGTGCACGTTACCTTACTGAGAAGTATGAGTATGATATAACTGAAGCCCGTAAGATCTGGTGCTTCGGCCCTGAGGGTACTGGCCCTAACATCATGGTGGACTGCTCCAAGGGAGTGCAGTACCTTAACGAAATCAAGGACTCTGTAGTTGCTGGATTCCAATGGGCAGCAAAGGAGGGAGTCATGGCTGAGGAGAATTTGAGAGGTGTCCGATTCAACATCTATGATGTGACATTACACACAGATGCTATCCACAGGTTTGTTATTGTGTTAAAAGCTTTATTGTGCTTATTGAATAGTGTCAAGTTATATTTATCTATGCTCAAAAACAAATGATCTGGTGTAAATGAGGCATTTAGTAAAAAATGTATTCTTCTAGGATGTTATGTAACTGAATTATATTCTGTTAAAAAATAATTACTTCAGTGAATTTATATTAACACAAGTTGGTATTTTACAGAGGTGGTGGTCAAATCATTCCAACAACCAGGAGATGTCTGTATGCTTGTCTGTTGACAGCAGCACCCAGGCTTATGGAGCCTGTATACCTTTGCGAGATTCAGGTGAGCTATAAAACGTGATAATGTAATTTAAACAGTTGAGATATGTAAAAGAATGTTAATACAATAACACTGCATGTACACCAGATAGCAGCGATGTTAGTTAATTACATAAATATTAATTTCAAATTCTAGTTAAGGTAAAAAAAAATATTATGATATTTTTATCAAGAAAAATTAAAACTACTTTGCACAAGATTATCTAAACACTTTTTTACTAACTACAAAAATATGTAATGATAATAATAACAACAGTCATCGCATAGATTATATATATTAGACACGAAAGAAAAAACTTGTGGATTTCATCGTATGTTTTAGTCGGCAAGGGTTCTATGTGGAACTTTCCAAACATGATAAAAATAAAAAGACTGCACTCTATTAGAATCTCTTAGAAGTAATAAACTTTTATGCCAAATTGCACATTTGCATGCACGCAAACAACACGGCGGGCTACCGTCGCGTGTTCGCTAACGATTGTTATCACCATACTTATCTGTTAATACATATAAAACATCACAGTCACCTTCAAAATAATTGCTATAAATGAGTTGACTAGCTACATATAGCAAAGCAATTACCTTTAGTGATGGGTAAAAACTGTTCATGTCTTTTTTTATCTTCTAGTTTTTAACTTTTAGTATTGCAGGTGCCTGCATATGGTTATTAATACATGTAACATAATATATAAATACAACTTGGCCACTTCTTATCCTATGTGGCTTGGCTGTACACGCCTTGTCGCTTTTCCGAGTGGTGGCAGATTACCAGTTCTTTAAGTTTCGGCATTGACACCCAAACATATTCCTTGCCTGAATAGGGGAACTAACAGTCTTTACAAACTTATAACCAAACCTCCAATTGGCTTATCCAAATTTAAGTACAATCTAATCAGATTGTGTTACAAAATCTATAATTTGATGATAAATATAGAATGCTTATGAAATTGTGAAAAAGTATTAATTTTGTTCATCATTTTCTACCAGTGTCCTGAGGTAGCAGTAGGAGGTATCTACGGCGTGTTGAACAGACGTCGTGGACACGTATTCGAGGAGTCGCAAGTGGCCGGTACCCCCATGTTCGTGGTCAAGGCGTACCTGCCCGTAAATGAGTCGTTCGGCTTCACCGCCGACCTTCGCTCCAACACCGGTGGACAGGCCTTCCCTCAGTGTGTGTTCGACCACTGGCAAATCCTCCCTGGAGACCCATGCGAACAAGGCAGCAAACCCTACACCGTCGTCCAGGTTAGTCGCATCATATTTCATTGTTATTTTGACCTTCTGCATACCGTGCCGTGCTTTAGCGCGCATCACGTTGTTTCGGCGATTTGATGTTCGCTGTGAGAGCGGCGGCTCATGTGGAAGGAGAGTAGCGACCGCGTGCGTCTAAACGCTGCAGAGGACCTCTATCCTTATGTCCCGGTACTGCTAGCTACGGCGTGTGCGAAACATTTTAATACTGACAGTAAAAAAAGTGGTTTTTTATAAGTACGTCAGAAATTAATATCTAATTTTCTTTTACAGGACATAAGGAAACGAAAGGGATTAAAGGAAGGTCTCCCAGACTTACAACAATACTTGGACAAATTGTAAACGCCATAGCTAATGCAATTCATAATGTAATATATGTAACATTACAAGAGCGCCTCACGCATTATACAATTATATTTCATTTATTATTGTAATAATGTTTTTATTTTACTGCAACAATTTCATTTTTGTTCGCAAAAAGATACAGGAACTAATAATAACTGAGACGCCGCAACAACAGAGAAGCACTTGTGATAATAACCTGTATCTATTAAATTATGATTTATCCCTTCACATACACTTGTTTGTTATCAATATGTAGTTGGGTACCAGGACATCATAATATTGTACTGTAATTAATTTTAAATTATAATTTTTCTATTGTAATCATATGGTTTTCATTTCCTTCAACTAGCTCAAAATATCTAGTAATATAGAAATGATTACTTCAATATTTCTCTGATAGCTATAGTTTTAGTATTTTTAACACATGTTCACATACAACAGAACCGTTAAACATTAAAAAATGTTAACAACTATGATACAAATATGAAGGTTGGTAAATTTTTATTATGTAATTGTTATGTTGCCTATTATGTTCGGTATTATAATATTTTATTTCTTTTGCAGCCCATTGGTGCTCCTGACTACTATACAGGTAAGACTGGAAACTATTGGCATATTAATAATTTTAGGTACAAATAAGATTGAGTTAAATTCGAGATATCTATTGGCTTTCCCGTAGAGTTCACTAAATAAAACTAATGTTTCAACCTGTCTCCACTCAATGCTGGACATAGGGCTCACAAAGGTGATAGTTGTCTTGTATAGTTGGGGACTGACCCATTAAAATGATGATCAAACCACAGACCTGTTCTGATGTCATGAGGAAAATACTAATTTCACATCTGATTCTTGTTCTTTAATAGTAAAAATAAATAAAAATTATTTTATATTATTGAAATATAAGTTTTTATTGCAGGTCTTGGGTGATGCTTGACAACAACAACTCCTTAAAGGTAACTATGATTTAAAATGTTTCTACATGAATGTCAGTGGCTATAATAAAAATAATAGTGAATAATTTCAAATTTGCTTAAATGCAAGTAGCTCAACATTAACAAACAATATATTTTTAGCTTTTCAAATCTCTTCAAAGCATTATCATCAGCCTTTATCTGTCTACTACGAAACAGGCATCTCTCAATGATCCACTCTCATCCGATATGGACCGACCACTCCACAGAGATTGTCTTCTCACTATGTTAATGACTGGCCAACACTTACCTAAACGCGGTTTCCCCTCTTAAACCTTAATAGGCCATGACTATGGCTGACTTTTCTCCTGAGTATGTGACCGGTCAATTCCAAAAAAAAAATTGAAAGGATTTGTAAAATTGAATGTTATGAAAAATTATTGTTATACTCATTCAAGTTAGATAATGATGAAAACCTTTAACCCTGATGCCATTGTGAGGGTGTTACAAGCTCAACAGGCCTGACAGATATTTTATAAATTCTACATTGAAATAATTCAACTTTCCTTATAAGATTTTCATTGTTTTAGGTAAAATGAACTGAGCGCAACTCTCCTACCAATAATAACTGATTTAATAGGTATGTATGTAATAATTATTATATAAATAATAAATTTAAAGAACACTTAAAAGATGGAATTTTGTTCTTGAAAATAGGTTTTTACATTTTGCAATATTTAATGATGACAACAACGTTTCTTGATCACAATGGAAGTTATAACAAGCTCAACAGGCCTGAGATACCTTTAAAACAGTTGTTGTTTTTAAAAGTTCAAATTTAAATAATGACAGCAGCAATCCTATTCACAGGTTTCAATTTGTTTGGTGGATCTGAAGACGTGCGTACACCTCAAAAATGCCTTCAGGGCAACAACAAGCCCTCCTGAATAAAATATTGGGTAAGCATCCTAGCATACAAGGGACTTTTTACAATAGTCTAAAACTTATTCTACTGATTGAGCTTAAAGTCCATCAGTCCTAAAAGTCCATACCTTTCGAATAAAAACGACATTTATTTTATCAGGCCTTATTATAAAACCAATTTGGGTTCACAATACAAAACGACTATTTCAGTGCATCTCTATGTTGATTATATTAATAACTTTTAAAATGATGATTATCACAGACCTGTTCTGAATTTCCTTGAGGTCACAAATAATTTTTACTGATTTTTTAAGAGCATGTATTTTATTTAAAGATGTTTATTAAATATATTAACGGATGATTTCCTATTTCAGATATTTACGCGAATTTGGAAGCTGACGTTTTATATTTAAATTAATAAAATAATATAAAGTAAATTATTTTTTTTTATATTCCCCTAAATAACATTCAATCCGTAATTTCTTCCTAAATATCTTGAAATCTGATACAGGTGTTACATTCTCATGAACATAGGATTATATAATTGAATCATAGAAATCTAATTAATCCTTTAACCGCTTACGTCGGATTTGTCCGACAAATATTTTCGGGTCCTTTTCGGTTGCGTCTGACATCTCCAACCGAATTACCACAATTCGTTTAGTGTGATTTTTTATTTAATTACGCTGTTTCCTATCAACGACGAGTTCATTTTAAGTAAACTTAATTTAGGGCTCCCACACAAAACTGCGATGCGATGCGAATTTCTGCGATACGATTTAGTGCGGCAAACCGTTTGGTAGGGCGACCATTCCTTCAAGTGTAGTCAGCCGTACTAGACGTGTTTTTAGAAAGCGTAAGATGGATCGCAAAAAGATTATTGCACTGCTGTTATTGTTAAATAGATATAAAAGAAAAAGAAGATTCTGGGTTCATCCATTTATTACGTTTATGAACTCTGACGGGAACTATTTTACTCAAAAGTACTATGCGTTGAGAACTGAAGAAGATAAATTTTTTGATTATTTTAGAATGAGCATATCTTCGTTTGAAGAGCTTTCGAGTTTATTATCACCATGCCTCCAAAAACGATCGTACAAGGGAAGAATTCCTGTTATGCCTTTGGAAATGCTGGGACTGTCTCAGAGCGGACTAAAATGGCGTCACCAAGGATGACGTAATATCGCAGGAATGTGTGATGCGAAGCAGATCGGACATTCTTGCGGTGCGTTCGTGCGAATTCGCAGATATTTGCGATGCGATGCGAATTCGCGGTTTTGCGTGGGAGCCCTAAGTAGGTAGTAATTTAAAATTGAATACACTTTAGTCTCTTACTTAGAAGTCATTAAAATAATGTCCAAAGATTAACGAAATCCTGATATTATTTTTAGAAAATTGCTTTGATGTACAAGTACAAAGCCCATGTCGAAAAAGTCCGACAGTGGGGACGGGACATATGAAACGATTTACCGATACGAAAATTAAATAAATAATATCTATGGATGCTTCACACCACGTTAATCTGGTCCCGTGGTGAGTTCTCGAAGAACTTGTTTTACTAGTAAAAATAAACAAATCAAAATATTTTTACTTTATACTGACTAATTAATCGTAAAACCAATAGAGCAATTGTTAATTAAACATTATTTTACATAATTTGCGAAATTTCAATGATTCACTTGATGGTTTCATCCCTAGCTGACATGTACCGAAATTTACTTTGTTAGCACGCCCAGCGCTTCGGTCGGATAAAAACGACAGCTTCTGACGCCATAAGAGTGCAGACTTCTGGAATTTTCCATTAGTGTTGTGTTTATACATTTTGTTTTATAGTCCATTTTTATAGAAGTGACCAAAAGTGTAAACAAATATGGCGTACTTCCGGCCATAGACAAATAGAGTAATAGTGTAGCTTAGTGAAGTGACACAAAGAGCAAATTAATGAATAAAAATAATAAGCCATAGACAAAAGTATAATTAATTTTATATTCTAATATTTCAATGACACTATATTGCTAAAATTATTTCAAAAACTTATAATATATTATTATTAACTCATAATATTTTTTAAGAATTAGTAGAAGTACAAAATTATATAATAATAATAGAAATAAGTTGCTCTTCGACTGGAATAGATAAATAAACTATTATAACTGATTTATTTATGAAAATATTAAAGGAAAATACTAGAATACGTAAAACGCCAATAAGGAACTAATTTATTTTATTTTTTATTAAATGCTGTTCATACTTTCTGATGAATCGGAAGAGTCTCCAGAGACGTGGATATTGAAGCCTGGGGCGTCTGATGCAGCATCTATAATTCCGTCAAGCTGCATCATTTTATCTTCTTCTTTTATTACATGTTCAATACTGTTCCTCCATGACACCGCACTTATTTGAGTTAAACTTTATATTAATTTTATGGGGTTTAATTCGCAATATTAGGGCGGAAGACGTAAGACAATTTTATTATTTTGGGCTGCCATTTCGTCAATATTTTTTTGTCATAATCGTGCTTATTAAATTTTGTTAAGAGTTCAGCTTTTATTTCAGTTTCATGGTAACTTAAATTATTTTCTAGCAACCACGCTTGTATGTTTGCTTTCCGCCAACTCACGTTAGGCACTTTGACAGAATGTCTTGAGTGGTACGGTGCATTGTCTAAAAATATTACTGACCCAGGCTCCACTTTATTTAAAACAGTATTAAACCACTTCTCAAAATAATGAGCATCCATTTCACTGTGGTAATCCCCATCATGTTTTTTGGCCTCAAAAATCCACTCTGCTCATTCTAAAAATCCATCTGCGCTGCCGATGTGCGTAATTATTAATCTTTTACCTTCTATCTATTAATAAATTGCATTTATGAAATTTTAAAATATGTGTAAAGAACACGGCCTATTTAATTGTTCATTTTGCTCATTCTCAAATACACAATCACCTATAAAAATATAATGATTAACAATAGACAAAAGAAAGAATAATGTTTTTTAGGAACACGTGCAATTTAAGCCTTTCACAATTTCTATAAGATAAGGAAACAAAAGAGACGCTAGTTATTTTGGATGCTTATATGTAAAATGTCATTATGTGTTCACTATTGATATTTGAATACAATAAGGCGGCCTGGCCTAGAAAAAAAAGTCAACCCTATTATATTATTTGTACTTACTATGGTTAAAAAACCTTGCGCCAGCGGCGCTCTGTCTCCAACATCGAAACCAATTAATGTCTGCTAACATTGTTTTTCCCATCCTTAGTCTCATCCTAAAGTTACAAAAAAAATTCCTGTGAACTATCGTGAACTTTCATGCCAGTGCTATATTTTTATATTATCTGGGACATTGTTAAATGTTTAAGCTGAGATATTCAAAAATATTCATATTATAAAAATATAAAACTAAACAATTTTATGTAAAAGATTGACCTTATTTTGTTATATTTTGTAAGCATTTTTTGCTCTCAACATTAAAAAAAATTGAACGACTTAGTAACAAATTGCATTATAGTAACATTGTCTTAAAAACTATTAATAAATTGTAATTAATGGAATTTTAAAATATCTGTACTACAGAACACGGCCTGTTTTATTGTTCATTTTGTTCATTCACTTATACACGATCACCTCTAAAAATGAAATGACCCCATCCCTATTTCTCTTCTAAAAAAAGTAAGATGAAATGTCACATTCAAATTTATTAAATATCTGTGCACGCGATATTCGTATTTTATAAGATTTTAAGTGTTTTAATGCTAGATTGATAGTTGTTTTTAGTGAAATAAGTAGTAAATGGAGTGTTACAAATGTCCGTAAGCTAATTTGTTGTGAAAGTGAGTGATAAAAGCCGAAAAATCGTAAATTACGCATCAACAGGGTTTGTTTACTAGTTTGGTCACTTCTAAAAAAATGGACTATACATTCACGTGTCGACTAAAATGACCGTTACTGAAGAATTTTTACGAATTTTAGGAGATCTTAAGAAATTATAGAAATTCTTCATTTTTACAAGCTTTCATTAATTTTTACTCCTTACTTACTTTGATCTGACGATGGAGCAGGAAGGTGGCCATAGATGTATTCTGCGAACCGCATTAGATTTTCACGCAAATACAGAAAAAAAAATTCGACATCTAGTAAGTATTTTTTTAAAATACGTTATAAATCGTAAACCGCAATTTACCTTTCATTTAATCAATTCAAATATAAAATAAATAAAAATTATTACCTCTCTATAATAATTATAACATTTATAACTGCCTCGTGGATAATAGTTTATAAACTAGTGCCTTGAATAAAACAAAAAAAAAAAAAATACGTCCATAGACCTTGACAGTTCACAGTATAAAGTAGATGTCAAAATTATCAAATCGAATCTTTCAAGGTTGTATTAGTGCGCATGTTTTATAAAAACCAATTAAATTAACTTCAAAGTAATCGGTTTTACCACTTCATGCGGGATAGATTGTTTCGACCGTTAAGTTTTTATATAAAAAATATGTTACCCGAAGTGGTTTTCGTGCTCGGAGCTCCTGGTGCCGGCAAAGGAACTCAGTGCTCGTTGATATCTAAAGAATATGATTTTGTACACCTTTCTGCCGGTGATTTATTGCGCGAAGAACGGCAGAGACCTGGATCCGAGTATGGTGAGATGATTGAAGAAAAAATACGTAACGGCGAGATTGTACCCGTTGAGGTAACATGCTCACTACTTCACAAAGCCATGCAAAAATCTGGCAAATCACGGTTTCTTATAGATGGTTTTCCGCGTAATAAAGACAATTTGGATGGATGGGAACGTGTCATGTCGGATAAGACTAAGCTATTATTTGTTTTATTTTTTGAATGCTATCGGGATTTATGTATAACTCGATGCTTAAACCGTGGAGCAGGCGGCAGCGGTCGATCAGACGACAATTTAGAAAGTCTGCATAAGAGGTTTAACACATATATAAATGATACCATGCCAATCATAGAACATTATGAGAAACAAAACCTTGTCAGAAGAATTAATGGTGAACATCCCGCAGAAACAGTGTTTGAAGATGTAAAAAAAGTGTTTGACAAGTTGAAAGAAAATGGTATATCTAATTAAGACTTAAGGTAAAATAGTTAATTGGTTAGTAAAATCCAGTTTCACCTATCATAAGTTCAAAAATAAATGTGAATAGATAATAGCTTAATTAAATAAATTACAATAAAATTATGGCTATTTATCAACAGAGTGTGCATATAATACATAGTATATTTTTATAAATCAATACATTTTAAACCAATAATCTTGTTTAAGCTGTAATCTTTTTTCATTACAAAGAAGCATTTTAAAAATGTTAAATACAAGGTATTTTATGTATTTTTAGATATTTAATTGAAGTTTTATTAAAGTTTGTCTTATTAGTAATAACTTGATTGTAATCTACAGATGATTTTTAAATTGTATGAAACAGTGTCATTATTTAAAAAAACGAAAGGTCAAAGTGTTGTTCTTATTCAACTTCCTTATATTGCCTTTTGAGTTTTATTTGGCATTGAACTTCTACCTGAATAAATAAAGGTCATATTTAATTGAGTAGGTACATCAGTGTACAAGACAAGTCTCGTAAAGTCTTTAATTATAAGTGTGAAGTCATTTGTTACAAGGATTGATATCTTATCTTTAAGTAATGTGTTAAGCTGACACTGCATGATGTTCTTTTTTACTGTATTTTTTTTGTACACTTAGTCATCATATTACATTGGGTTCTTGAGAATAAAGGTGTTTTAGACTTTTCACTAGCATTTGGGGCTCAAAAGATTATGTAGATGGTATCATTAAAATTAATATATTACTTTCTTACTAATGATACTGTATATTTGGAACATTATAAGCTTTAATGAAGTTTACTAATCAGCTTTATCAAAATAATTGTTTATAGTATGGTGGTCTAGAAAATGCAATAATTTAGCAATGATGAGCAGCTTAGCAGCCTTTCAAGGGTCAAGTATTATGTTCTGTGGCTTAGCACTTAGATGTCTTGTGAAATGTACTGTAAAATTTTATCTATTGTAAAATTGGTTCCCAAGTAAGGTTTAGTATGTTTTGTGGAATATGTAAATAAAGTGAAGAAATCATTTGTTTGTTTCATTTAAGTTAATCAAAAGATATTATATCAAGTTCTGGCTCTTATAGTAATTTATTTTTGATTGCATATTATTATTTGTCTTAAACTACTTTAGGGTTATATACATTCTTGTATTTTTAAATGGAAATCTTCTATTGTTTGCTAAATAATGACCTCGTGAAGGATGTTAAGTTAGGTGGTAAAAGCTTAGCTTCAAGGCGAGACGTCTAGGTGCAAGCTGAATCTGATAGTATTTGTTCCCTCTTGTATCACTGAAAAAATAGGTCTTTTAAATCTCCCTGTACATCTTAGTTTTTTAACATCACAACACCAGTGAACCTAAATTCATGATGATGGGATGGAATTTGACAATTGCCATTTGGCTGGCTGGGCCATAAAAAAATATATTCCTATTGCCTAAATTCGAGGTTGGCCTTATCTGAAAATTCGATGACACTGCTGGGTATAATAGAACTCTCAATATGTTAGTCAAATTATTTTATAAATATCCTATAAGTATTGTTTTCTTATGTTTACGTGAATTTTACTCATTATAATGAAACAACTTGTACGGATTTTATCGTGGTTTATTAAGTTTTTTACAAGCCCTACTTGGAATACTTCAGGCCCCGTTGGCATGAGCGCTTTTTTACCGAGCGGTAAAAAATCGTTTGAATGAGACATACCGACACCCATGTGTCTGTTCACACGAAGGCGTTTTTAAAACGCCTTTTTTTATCAAGCACTGTTGGATTTTTCGACGTTGAGTGTTTGACGTTAAATCGAATTTAGGATACCAAACTCGCAACTCAAGCCAACGTCGGGTTTTACCGCGACGGTTTTTACTTTTTATGCAGGGGCTAAAAGTTGTTTTATTACAATATACAAATAAGTTGTGTTTAGCAGGGGACGGATAAAGACTGCTGCTGCTGATGATGATGATGCAAATAATAAATGATGCAATATTATTATCGATGTCGTAACTCGTAAGTAGGTAGGTACAAGCTATATCATTCAACGATACCACGTCCAAGATGACCGTGTACGATTTCCCTGGGCTTCCTAATCTGATAGAAGAAACAGATTAAAATACTTTCATTAAATTTATACTACGTAATCCTATTTTATATGTAACTATCTGTTGCACGCAGCTTCGCCTGCGTCAAATAAGATTTAAAACGGGTCCCTAACTTTTTAACAATTTATTATAGCCTTAGATCAATAATATGTCATCTAGAGTGTCGCGCGGAAAACACGTCCAAAAAAATAGCGTCCAACTGTTGGCCTCTAAATGCTTTCTCCGTGTTTAGTATCCGTCCCACTGTCATAGAATACGCATGAATTTTTATGCATTATTGTTTTTATTTATAATGAAGGTTTGTGTTGAAGTGTAACGAGATTAAAAAGGATGATTATGGGAGAACTGTAGTAGCTGGTATCACTATTCACGAATACATCTTTGAAAATGTTGGCCTGTTCTTTTTGTTTTGATTGTAGGGCGGCACTCCATCTAGACATATTAATGATCTAAGATTATAGCCTGGGCAGTGGGCATAGTGTAGCTTGACAACAATGAAAGAATTTTTCAAATCGGTCAAGTAGTTTCGGAGCCTATTCAATACAAACAAACAATCAAATCTATGCTCATAGTTCACCGATGCGGGTTGGTGAACTGCACACACCTCTATCAAAGACTTTCAATCTCATCAGACATGCAGGTTTCCTCACGATGTTTTCCTTCACCGGTGAGCGAACGATGGTCTCGTGTTGTTGCACTTAGATATTTAGAAAGACCCATTTCAAGGCACACACGGGGGGGGTCAGGATCGAACCCGGAACCCCTCGCATAAGAGGCCGCGTCCACCCACCACTAGACCATCATTGGTCTATTTGCTACTATATATATACTCTTTGTAATTATATAAGTATTGCAGAGTTATATGGAGAAATGTATTTGCACTCAGAAGAATTATTTTGTCGAGGACCTACGAATAATGTAGTGACCTACTGCAAAGTGAACTTCACGAACCGACGGCCAGACCTTGTCACGGAGCACCTTGTCAATATGTTATTTTTATCGATCTTACTACTGTGTTATTTTATAACTCATAAGGTAAAGTTCCTAACTGACTTGCTAATATATAAAAGCTTTTTAAAGTATTTTTAAATTTCTTTTACTAAAATGCTTAAAATATTCACACGTCAGTAATGTCAAGGCTGTAATAATAAAGAAAAAAGTTGAAATATGGCTCGCAAAGGTCAGGTTTCCATTCAAGAGGTAATAGAGACGAACGAGGAGTTCGAAACGTTTCTAGAAAATAACTACAATAGACTGATATGTAAGACATATTTCATGTTCGTATTGCTAGGACCTGAGCTGAAAAAATGGAGGCCATCAATCTTGAACATTCCACGTGGTTACGGCAGTCTTTTTGTGCGACCATCATATGAGTTCGTTAAATGACGCCACAGCTTTTAGGGGAAACCAGAGACTTAGGAGAGCGGTGCGGAGGCCCTTTTATTGATGCCTTGAAATAGCAGCACGGGCCATAAGTAATAAATAAAATAATAATAATTTGACGCCATGTGGTAGGCAACGATTGGGCCTGTCTGCGCGAGCACAATAAGGGTTTGGATTCAGATTAGGCACCTACATTATAAACGTTTCATTACTAGTTAAATTTAGTCACATAAAACTCAGTTTATTAAGGCTTTAAGCATGTGCATGGTGCAGTTTGTTTAAAAAAAAACTTTCTGACATCATTCATAGTTGATTTCAGTTAGGCCATAAATTGCTATCTAAAGAACACAAGCGTGTGGAGCGTGCACCGCGTGTGTATGACCATATCTTGAAGACTTAAGGACACTAAGATGGCTGCCAACCTCAAAAGTAATGCGTTTTAAAGACGAGAAGCATTAGAATACACATTTAAGATTTTATCAATCTGAATGACTACGGAAAGATGAAGCAATAGTCGACCAATCAAGATGAATCGACCTCCGTGCAGGCCTAGTGGGAAGCTACGGACGAAGTATTGCTGCGTTGGCATTTATTGAAAGTAGCCCATACCCTGCAGTAAATAAAAAAAAAAGATAATGATAGTTATAATGTCGACAACAATCGGGGTTAGCATATTATTTAACGAGAAAAACTTGCAGTGTATACAGATGCATTGAAGTGTAGGTTAGGATAGCATAAAACATTCAAAGTACTTTTTAAATGTAGGTTTGGAGGTGTACTCGGAGTTCTGCGGCTACTGTCTCGCGACATCCTTCGCCGTCAGGAAAGGGAAGCTGGAGATTGGCGAGGACCGTATCGCTATGGCCAGGGTAATAGTGAGAGGGAAGTGGGTAGTTTGAGTCGCTATCGACTGTATTAGTACTTGGTACCACTATCCGCTTATATCTTCTACTCGAAACAGACTTGCTATGTTTCTGAAAAAGGGAATTCCGAATCGCGCTATCGGAGTTTCACATTTCGCGCGCTATTTATACAACGCCTTATAATATATCAAGTGGGATTCGGCCGAGCATTGCAGATTGCAAAAGTCTAGATAGACCTTAGAAAAAAAGGAACCCCAACTGTTGTACAAATAACTTGTCTATTTTTATCACATACTTATTGTATATTAGATTCATAGAATTTAACATCCACTGACTGTATCGGTTATATTCTAAAAAATTGGAAATACATACTAAAAATACATACTAAAAATTATTTTGTCTTTGAGAAAAAACTGTTTTAATCGCAGGCAGCAGCTGACAATATAGACGCCTTATCAAGATTTAAGGATAGAAGCGAGCCTGTGTTTCTTTTTATATCGGTATTATATTTTTTTTACTATAGTGTAATATATAGTTTAATAGGTCATCGAATACCGTATTCCGTAGCGTCACCACAGCATCGTGTCTACTGCCGTACCACTAACATTAGTATACTGTAGTAACAGTAGTATACTACGGTGACAATAGAAAGTGCATAGCCATAACAATATCGTTATATAGTTCCAATAGAATTTACTATAATATTATGCCTGAAAAAATAATGAGGCATCACCAGGTAGGTTCCATTCCTAACTATTTCATTCATAAATATTACGAAATTTAATAACAGCTTACGTTTTAGAAAGGAAAACTAACAAAAGCTATGTTTGGCGCGAACGGGGTCGAGCTGTGCCGGCTGATAACTGAGGAGCTGGGGCTGACACAAAAAGAGCTGGACTCGGGGGTGGAGAGACCCAAGCATGATATACAAGACCTGCTGCCGGAGGAGGCCGTGAGTGATTGAGCCGTTGGTTCCTTATCGGTTTTTAGTGAGATTTAGAACGGGTGCTACAGGTAAGAGGTTATTTTCTTATATCCCTCTCACCAATATCTGTATTTGTTATTTTTTATTCAAAATTAAATATGCTAATACTAAATTGAAAGCTAAAATAAATCCGTCTGTACAAAAGTGTTTCGAATGATCATGTAATCTATTGATTTTATACCAAAAAACAGGAGAAAATAGAAGAGGATATGAGAATGGAAGAGGAGATGCGAGTGGAGAGAGAGAAAGTGCGGGTGCAGACGGTGGCAGCGCGCAAGAGACGGATCGCCGACCGTATGACCTGGCACGTCAGGCGGCTCAACTTCATACTCTTCTGGCCTCACTGCCACCAGGCCCATTACGACTTGTACGAAAGGTGGGACTTACTGAGTGAGTATGAGTGGGCGGCAACCCTAGAGTGTTATGAGTTGTAGACAACCCTATAGAGTGTTATAAGCTGTAGACAACCCTATAGAGTGTTATAAGCTGTAGACAACCCTATAGAGTGTTATGAGCGGTAGACAACCCTATAGAGTGTTATAAGTGGTAGACAACCATATAGAGTAGGTTTTACGAAACGAATTACTAATTAGTTGAAAGCAATGTCTAGTAGACCAGTATGTCTTACCCGTGGTGACATACGCAGCCGAAACGTGGACACTGACGGTGGGACTGGTCCGCAAGCTAAAAGTTGCTCAGCGAGCTATGGAGAGAGCTATGCTTGGAGTATCTCTAAGGTATAGAATCCGAAATGAAGTAATTCGACAGAGAACCAAAGTAACCGACATAGCTACTCGGATAAGCAAGCTGAAGTGGCAGTGGGCTGGTCACATCTGTCGCAGAACTGATGAACGATGGAGCAATCGAGTTCTGGAGACAGCGCACGGGCAAACGTAGTGTTCGACGCCCCCCTACTAGATGGAGCGACGATCTGCGCAAGGTTGCTGGCAGCAACTGGATACTCAAAGCTCAAGACAGAGAAAAGTGGCGTGTCTTGGGAGAGGCCTATGTCCAGCAGTGGACTGCCGCAGGCTGATGATGATGATGATGATAAATGTCTAGTTAGTATGATAAGTGCCTATTGCTTTTTATTTTGTACATGAAAAACAATGCTAAGCATATGCAGTTTCTGGTAATTTTTTTTGTAGCTTTATTTGGGACAAAATATCACCATTAAGTATTTCTTTATCCTGTATGTGTACATCATGAAATTTCAATGGATGTTATATGTATATTTTAAGGAATACTTTCAAAGTATAGAGTAAAAGTAAAAAATAGAGATGTTTATGTTTTGAAATAATTAAAAAAATATTCATCAATTCGAAAAAGTGGGAAAGAATAGTAACCTGTAACAACAAACGTAACTAACCAAAATAAGCTCTCGCGAGTGGTGATAAGGCAAACAATGGTTCGCACATCGAAAGGTATTACTATTTATTCGTGATAGCTTTCGAGTTTTGTTTTCCAGAATGTTAAATCTGCCAGCTTTTGTTTTAATATTTTATTCATTTATGAAACGATTGTATTACACACAGACAAACAAATTTCGCTGCGCGAATATATCCATTACAATTTCACAGTGTCGCTACCTACTACCTACTTATAGTAGCGCAATCGGGCGTCCGTAAACTTAGAATTGTAATAAAAGAAAAGGCTCTGGGTCTTTTGAAGGCAAGCAGAGTCCCTTGCAGCCTTGAAAATGCCTTCCACCGTTGACTTCTGAAAGCATTCTAGCTCAGAGTAAGTACATCTTGACAAGGAGACGATTTTGCTTAGATCTTCAAGTGGCAGCAAAGGAGACTATCCAAATGACAGAGGAGGGCATCAAGGAGGCCCTGTACATGAGCGACGTGGACCCGAATGAGGCCTGTCTCCACGCACTGATGAATGGCGAAGCGCTGGTGGTTCTCTTCAAAATGCTCGACACTGACGACCGGAATTTCGTCAGTATGTCTTTTTACCAATTATCATCCCTATTATCATAGTTACCATTAACATCATCCACTTTTTTCCGTTCACTTAACGCTTCATCCAACGAATGCCAAGTTGACTGCAAATCATTTCTCTTTACTTAGACAAGAGTTTTGATAATAATAACGACGTAAACTTATTACTAGGAGTGTGCACAAAATAAATAAATACAATATACACTTATTTAATATTAAAAATATATACATATACAACATAAATGCATATAAAATCATATTTTGATTTGTCATCAATTAGGTAGTTAGGATTTTCTATGACCTTATAGGGTCCATGAAATAGATACTGTGTACAGGGATTACATAGATCATCTGTTAGTTATCTATCTCATTAATATAAATAACATTAAGGTGCAATTACGTTACACAAAAGTTTTAACCAACAGAATTAATGCGACACACATTATACGAGGAAATTCCGGTAGCCAAAGAGGACCAGCCACCAGAGAAGCAGTTGCCTCCGATACCAGCGTACGAGAGATACGCTACCATTAGCAAGTCTACCAGGGAGGTTAGGCGGGAGAGACATAATCTTAAGATGCAGAAACTGGTTAGCATCAGCATTATAGGTAGTTAATGACCTTTATAACCTTTCTTATAAATAAAAAAAAAACAATTATATGCAAAATTCCTATCTTTAGATCCGACTCACGCGTTCTAACAAATAAATCTACATCTATATTATAATTTTTTTAATTTATGATGCATTATTCTCTGGCTGTTGGAGATTTTTTTTTACCTCATATTGATATAGCAAAGTTTAAATTAATCATCATCATTACTAGCCGTCATCCGTCCACTAATAAATGCCACCCTTAATGAATGCCACGATGACTGATTTTTGGTCATTCGCATCCAACACGAATCAATGTCTTATGTTTATTAAATTATATAGCTCCAAGAAAAAGAAGAGAGAGAAAGATTGGCGGCGGAGAAGGCAAGGTTAGCGAGAGAGGAAGAAGAAGATAGACTGAGACTTGAGAAACAGAGGCAGGAAGAGGAGAGAATGGCGAGAATTCAGGCTGGGGTATAAACTCAATATATTATTTTCTACAATCTACATATTGTCAGCAGAACATAGGTGTGAGCTGGTTGTGAGCATGTCTGGCTGGTTTGAATACGTACCATACGTACCTCGGGGCAAGCAGCTAAGCTACGTTTCGACCCGCGAAATTAGGATAATTGATCACCACCAACCCCTAAAGACAAGTTCAATTTCATTCCGTTGTTTTTGTTAGTTCTTTGAACTATTTCTTTTGACGTATTTCAAGTGTACACGTTGATGCCTAAGAAATAAAGATATTTTGATTTGATTTGTTGCATTCCGTTCCGTTGCACATTAATTTTCACTTATTATCTCCCTTAACTGACTCACAATTAGATGCCAGATGGTCTAACATCTAATTTTTAAGAAGTGAGACTAAAACCGTTAAATTCAATACAATACAATTTAAACAACACTTTTCAGAAACTTAGCGAGCGGGTAATATTTACGCTTATAGGATTTAAAACTAACAAGGCTATTTTCATTACTAAGTGATAGGTGTTAATGCTTGTGCTTTGTCTAAGTTTTTTTGCAAGGTAATAATTTCAAACTAAATGAAACGCCAGTTGCCAGCGGACCTGGAACCAGAACCGCAGGTAGAAGGCGAGCAAGAAATCGAGGGTGAGGAAACCAAGGGCCCAGAAGAGGTCGCTGAGGTAAACAAAATACTGACAGCACTTAATATATTCTATATCGGTCATAGATATTTATTAGATATTTTACCCGTAGGTGATATTATGCGTTATAATATAAGCAGAATACATAATAATTATTGTAATTTTTTTATTTATTTATTCAATTACCTTTATAACAGAAATTACAATCGCATCAGATTTAGAAGATCCTGGCAGAACGAGCTTACAGTATTTATGCCCATCAAAGTTCGGAAATATATAAATACAGTATACCTACTATTGTTTCTTTTTTTCAGGAAGAGACAACCGAACCAGAAACAGACAGCGTAAGTATTTTATCTTTAAACCTATATCCTCAACAATTCTTCATTATTAGCAGTAATTCTTGGTTGTATTTATATAAATATGTGTTACTGTTTACTATTTTGAATTTTCCTTTTTAGTTTCTGGGAAAATAATTACTAAATATTCTTTTCAAATCTGTTTGTGTAATAAAAAATCAATGAAAAAAAATCACAAATGTTTTCAGCTGAAGAAAATAGAAGAAGAGTTAGAGAAAGAGTTCCATTCTGAAATATCTATTGAAGGAGAGGAATATATACCTCCTGAAGGATTACTTGTCCCTGGATTGTATTCGCCGCCTAATGATCTGGCGAAATCTAATGGTCTTGCCTACTTTTTCCCCAAGGTTAGTCTCAGTTTATTCTAATCCATTATTATTGTCTACGGTTTAGCAATTTAGTGCTTTTGTTTTGCCATGATATTATTGCCTGTCATGCCACTCACGTTTTCATGAAAAAAAAGCATACGATAACATTAAAACGACTTAATATTATGTACATAATTTAGATATACTTAACGAATTGGCAGATAAGTATTTGCTAGCCTGCACTCTGCAGTACCGGCACGTACAATTTTTTTATTACATAACGTATTCAATCATCTTATGGCATATTATGTGTATTGTATTTAGGGTGCACTTAGAAATTTATAAAAACTATTTCAAGGCACCAACCCCAAGAGGGTCAGGATCGAACCCGGACGTTTTCGCTGAAGAGGCCGAGTCCGTAACCATTGGACCTTCGTCGCTCCTACGTCGGTACTAAGGTAGCAGAATATTAATGGAGATTACAGGCCTGTTGTTAGAGTCTAATTTGGGGTAGGGCATCATTTGTTACAAGAAGGGCAGAAGATAAAGTCGTATTCGTTTCATTATGATTTATCTTAGTTTTTGGTATTTTTAAGGTAGGGCATTGTCCCATAATTCCTCCCCCCCCCCCCCCCCCAGCTACGGTCCTGGCAGATTAGGGTGGGACAAATGTCAGTGTATAAAATTAGATTTGAAATACCAGTATATCCTTAAAAAAACGCATCCAGCGTTTCTTTCCTTACAAATGTGTCGATGAAGCTTAAGGTCAAGAAACTGTATGTGTATGCCATTTCCGAGGTTCCTATTCCATTTCGACTGTTCCAGGTCGTGACCCAAGTAACTCCCATCGAGTCGGAGTACCTCCCGCCGCACGCCCTCGTCATGTTCCCGGTGGACAAGCGTCACGATGTCAAGGAGATTATGGACCAAAGTCCTAATGATATACTCAATGTAAGGCCTCTAGTAAGACTTAGTAGAACTGATTTTTAATATGATCGCCGATAAGGCACTTGAGGGTTAGACAAGTAGTGCTATTCTGTAAAAACCATTTCGATATCGAGCTACACCTGAGTGATAGAGCTCACTTTACGCTCGCTTCGAAAGCGAACTTTATTAATATAGATAGATAGTCGAGTTTTAAGGAATACAAATTCGTCATATCACCGCGGATTCCGCTTTCGAGATTCGAAAACGACCTTACAGAATAGCCCTACAGAGCTTTGGGTACCAGATGGTTCCTGACTGACTTGCATATTTTAGATGAAGTAGAAGGCAGTGTAATTCATGGTCTGTTCTGACCTCCTTTGCTGGGAGGTTAAATAAAAAAGGACTTTTATACGCCCTTAGCGTGTCCTTTCTATTTTCACAAAAGAGGCTTCATCTAGATTAGGTTCAGGCTACTCTTGAGCTTTACCATTCAAATATATCTTCGGCTGGCTGCATATGAATGCAGAATTCATTTTGTATACCTATTAAAGTATAGGTAATATCCGGTAATATCACATCGATGACCTCTGTGGCTCAGTGGTTAGCGCGTTAGCGTTCAAGTCGGAGGTAGCGGGTTCGAATCCCACCAGGGAACAAAAAAGTTTCTGTGTTTCTGGATCATGGATGTGTATTAAATATATAATACCTATAATATAATAAAAATCTTAAATACAGGTTGTCCCGGAAAATAAGGATCAAACGAAACAGGGTGTTGTGCTAGGCCAATTCAAAACTTTTTTTCCCAGGAACCTCCCCTCTATCTCGTAAAGAAAAAGTTTTTCGTTTGATCCTCACTTTCCGGGACATCCTGTATAAGTATTAATATAAAAAATATTAAATATAGTATGTATTTCCGTTGTCTGGTACCCGTAACACAAGTCTCTTCGAGTACTTACCACGGGACCAGATTGACGTGGTGTAGAAAGAGTCCGTAGATATTATTATTATTAATATCCCTCGTAAATTTGAAATTTAAACGACATAATAATGACAGTACGGTATCTTCGTTGGCGACGACCCTTCCAGTGCAGAACATGTCGCCTACACGATTAAGCAGTACGACAAAATGCATAGACTGAGGAAGCAGTAAGTTATTTGTAATTTTAAGGCTAGTATAGCGTCTGCCAAGTGATGTTTCACTTCACAGGCCAAAACGACGATGCGAGTTTTTGGCACGCAGTCTTTTTAGTCCAATTTCCAGAGGCCCTACATATTCAGAATAGGAACGTGGGCCCAGCATGTCACGACATCGTGCGGCCCAGTTTGTATTTATGGTCATAAGTCATATACAATTCTAGAAGTGACTTGATGAATGAAAAACATATTTTTTTTTTCACTGCAGTGAATTCGTAGTTCGCGAAATATATATTTTCATAAGTCATATTTACATTTTTTTCTTTTTTTCTTCATAATAATTAGGTTATGCTTGTGAATGCTGTGTATACCTTTTAGTAGCACACATATCAGATATTGTTCGTTAATAATATTATATTCTATTTGTAAATGTTGTAATAATTAGTGCTGTTGGTGCACCTTATAACAATAAATAAATAAATAAATTACAAGTCGTTTTTTTTATTAGCAAAGATCGTTTGGCAGTAATGGTGTCGCGGAAGAAAAGTCTACCGCTGTTGCAGCTGGCTGGCCTGCACCCGTGCTACATCAGCCATGACGAAGTGGTTGGTGAAAGAGACTGCCTCGCTCTCTTCCCGGTCGGCTACGGCGACGATTACATGGAAGAGGAAAGCATCAAGGAAGAGGAGATACCGGTTAAAGTTAATCTACATCTACATCTACACTAATATTATAAAGAGGAAAACTTTGTTTGTTTGTTTGGTTGTAATGAATAGGCTCATAAAGTACTAGACCGATTTCAAAAATTCTTTCACCATTCGAAAGCTACATTATCAACGAGTAACATAGGCTAAATTTTATTCTGAAAAAAAAAAAAGGGTTCCGTAAGATATTTGGGTTTTTCGGACACAAGGTGTAAAAAATCAACCAGAAAAGTTACTTATTTTGCGTACTAAGATCCCGTTGTAAATCTTAGTTAACGCAGGCGAAGCTGCGGACAACTGCTAGTAATTATATAAAGACATATCCACGTGCAGTGAATGTGCTGGGTTACCAGCGGGAGAGATGCGCTTAGTGGCTAGCCTGCATAGGTATCGCCATTTTATTTCTTCCATCTAATATTTTTCTATGCTACTAAAGAGAAAGAAGGATGTTCAGTGTGATTGATAGCATCCAGATTTATCACCTTTTTTTCTTTCATAAAATTAATACTTGGGACTTTTAAAATTTTAAAGATGTGGGAATATTATGTCGGTAAGAGACCCAAAGGAAGACCTCTGACCGCGCGAGTTGTCATGCTCAGTCCCGACAAAGCCTAATTGACAATTTATCAGCTGTTGTTTAATATGTGAGCTTGAAACTCTCAAATTTCGATAGCGCGATTCAGTATTCAGGATTGTGGCGCTGATTATATTCTATACTAACAGTCTTTTATTAGTTTATCTTAAAAACCCTGTCATGACTACGAGATTTATAATATTAATAAACTCTTATATATTATCTAAACGATAGGATATACTTTTCTAGTTATGACCCATAGAAATAATAGATAATTATGTGTAAACATAAGTGAATCGCAAGTTTATTATTTAGGTAGGTACATGTTATAAAAACGTTACACATATGGTTCCCATATGGAATAACTGAAATATAAATATATATATATACAATGCTTTGCTTTTCAGGAAGCGGTAACGGAAATTTCGTCAAAGTCTGAGGTGAAGAATTTTTTATCTTAAAAATACATATAAGTATGCAATATCAGTAATTATTTTTAAAATTCTCATTTCTCGTAGAAATAATACAAAAATTTACAGAGACTCCCATTTTAACAAGAAAAGATATTAAAAAAATTGATATTAATTATTTTGTCATGACAACCCTAATATTAGACTGGCTTATTTATCTGGTGGTGACCCTGACGAAATGAAGGTTGTGGGTTCGATTCCCAGCCGGGACAAATATGTGCATGATCTTTCGTGTATTTTATCATTTATGTATAATAATATGTATGTATAATATTTGTATTGGATGCTAATTGCTAGTGGCTAGTGATCGTTATTCTTGGCGTTCATTGAGGGAGGCCTTTGTTTAGTAGTGGATAGATAAATGATGATGATGATGATGATGATGTATATATTCAAAACTGATAAGTATTATATCAGTTGTTTATTACTATGTATATTTCAATATGTTCTAAGAATTTTGTGCCTAAATGGAAGAGAATTGTATATGTGTATTATTTATTTTCATGTGTTATTTTAATTTTGTAGCAGGTTGTGATTGAAGAAAAAGAAAAAGTAAGTGACGAAGAAGATGAAGAAGAAGATTAGTTAAAAAAAATCAATACCTTAAATAGTAATTGTGATATGACCCAAACAATAAAACGGTTTTTACTGTATACCCTTATTATTATTATAAATGTGTAAGTTCATAAATATTATGTCTGTCTGTCTGACCCTGACAAAAATGAGATTATGATTGTTAACCAGTTTGTATGTATTTTAAACATGGTCTTCACCTTGTTTCTTAGAGGATTGCTATAGTCGTATTCCACTTGGTTATACATACGGATTAAAAACAGTTAAAAACCCAAAAAAAAGATTATCTACTTACAAACCTTGTAAGTAGATATTGGTTTTTTTTGGGTAAGTCGTAAAAAAGGCGTATGACCACAGAGATCCTAAAAAATACTATAAAGACCTCCAAAATACATCAAAATGTAGCGTTCGAATTTTTTACTTTCGCTATAATTAGTGACTTGTTTGTGACATGTGATCTGATCCAGCCGATTACGGCCACGGCGACAGCTTCAACTCCTCAACGAACGTTCATGTCCTCGTATGTGGCTTAAGTAGCCAATCTTGTTCGAAAAGATCCTCGTACATTGTGGGCGTGTTAGTACACCGCTAACATAACTTGTCGCGCTTACCATTTAATACAGAGCGCTGTTTTAATTCAAAGTCATGAACTTGCTTGCTTTCACGAAAGCCCTTCTTTCCGGTCTTCTAGCGGCCCGCTAGAATTATGTGTCTCTCAAGCACGTCTTTATACCTAAGGAGTTGCCCGCCAGTTATGAATAAAAGATGCGCTTAGCTATTCGGTGTCATTTCATTCGTATCATATGACCACATCATCGAAGTTGTTGCCGAATGAGATAGGACTCTACGAAGTACTGCCAACGTAGAACGAGATATTGAGTTCTATCTGTGGCATGTATGTTATACATAAATACTAAATCTACCTACTTACTAAATTATCACAGACATACTATAAACTAGTAAATTATATACCTAGTAACTACAGACTGTTTTTTATATACTGAAGTAAGTATTTATTTAGGAAGTATATAAAAGGAAAAGGCAAATAACTATATAAACGTAGTGATTATATTCTCTTGGGAACTATAGTCCATATAGACAGTTAACTTTTATAAGAGGTATTCGAAATATTTTCATAATCGAATGATTTTTTTAGTATACCTCAACGTAGGGTTTATAAATGGACGTAATAATATATAACCCGGACGTAATAATATATAAATTGGTAGGTAAAGTCCGCGCCACTTAAGAAGTCCGATAGATGCGGCGCTGCGGTCCCATAACTCAATGTTGCCAATTTCTAGTGTAATGATTTTCCACCAAGTCTAGTACAATAAAAAAATTAAATAATTATAGGGCCTATGGTCAGTAGTGGACTGATAAAGACTGATGATGATAATAATGATAAAAATAATTATAGAAGCAAAATAAAAATCTCCCTACCAGGTTTTAGTAAAATAAAACATTTTTTGTAAATATTTCGTTTGTATTTTTTACGTATAACCGATTAGTAGAATTCATCTAAAACAAGCTTCTTCGGGTGTGTTTGGCTTTTGCCAGGGGTGACGATTTTAACGTAATTGCTGCCATTGTTACTTCTTTTGTTATTCGACCTTTTTTACAGGAAGACCTGAAAATTTAATTCATCTGAGCAAGGTTTTAATTCTTTTACCTTGTATTTATATTCATATAAAATATCATAAGATAAACGTAGGTTTAGATAGTATAGAGTTAATGATAATATTTTAACCATAAATTAGGCAAAAATGAGTGACACTGGCATCTCTAAAATTTACCTATCATGGCAGTGACATTTATAAACATATTATTCAACGGGGTTAATTGTTGTTTATTTTTACTTTCTAATTCACAAAATTATTTCACTTTAATGATCATTATACGGCCTTCACTTTTTACACCTCACTTTATATTATATGCTCCATATTTCACGTAAAACAATTTAAAATATCACAACTTCTTACTCCAGACAGATGTCAAGATGTCAATCTTGTCAAATTTAGTTCGGGCATTAGTCGCAGGACTTCATAAGTGGCGCGGGCTATATACCATACCTCATCGCCCACTGTCATCTGTCAGTGTCACTTCACACTTGTAAGTTGTAACTTGTAAATAAATTTCTCCCGTTTGATAATGGCAAATGTACTATGTACGAGAAATGCCATAGAAAGAAAAAAAAAGTTGTAACTTGTAAGTTGTCACTGTCAGTAGCAGTCAAAATTCGCTGAAAGAGGTCGTCTGGCTTTTGCTAATCGGAATTCGGATAATTTTCATTCTTCATTCATTAGTGTTTTGGGTGTAGACTTGAAATGATATACTACGCTATCAATAAGATACTCGAGCTAGCCTTTAATGATGATGTATACCAATACGTATAACTATTATTTAACGTTATAAAACCATAAAGTTTGTGTTGACAGTAGCAACAAACAAAACTTTCAACAATAGCTTCAACCAACGGAAGAGGAATAATTATTACCTATAATATTAATAACTCCTACTCTAGTGTTCAAAGCTGAAGAAAAAATCGCAAAATGGTCGGAAAGCTTAAAGTGCTTATGTGGAAACATTTCGTAGTCCGACGAAGAAGATTTATACACACACCTATTGAATTAATCTCCCCACTTGTATTTTTCATTTTATTATTTATATTCAAAGACAAATTAACCAAAGTATCCTCATATAATGATGGTACGGGCAATATTATGTATACAGTAAGTCATTTTTACTTAGTAATATATTTTCTATAACTGATAGTAAAAGACTTTATAATCTAAACTCAAGTCATCATATAAATTTATACATGTACAAATCCAAAAAAGTTTATGAACAGTTTTGTTGCTTGATACTATAAAAAAATATATAATTCTTTTTAAATTTCAATAGCCATGTTTGTATGATCACTCACTGAGTTAGCTTAAAATTGGTTAGTCATTTGTGAGGTGCAATGTTACTGTTCTAATATACACTGTTAGAGGCCTATATCCAAGAGTGGAGGTGGAGAGGAGAATATCCAATATTTATTAGTACCAGGACTATACAAATGTAAAAACTTTTAGTCTAATTAAAACCTATAAAATCAATCATTAATCATTATGCCATTTCTGTAATCTGAAAGCTTTTATGTCATGGTATGTTATTACAGATCATCTCGAGAAGCTATTTATATAAGATATAAATATAAAGCTTGCTTCAATTTTTGGAAATATTTGGTACAGATGTTGTTTTATAAATCATGTTGATAAAAAAAAAACCGGAAAACATTATTAATTAATATTTTGCCCATTGTATAACAAGAACATTGATACATAGAACAATACAATGACTTGTTTAAAATAAAACTTGCTTGCTATGTTAAACAAAGGGTGTTCATTCATTATATGTAAAACTAAAATTAATATGAGTATGACATTTTATGTTGGTATGAAAATATGCGGTGAAGGTTAAGGGTGTCCCTATGTTTTGTTAATATTCACTAAAAATAATTTATATGGAAGAACTATATTTGCTGTGTCCGCTAGTATACTTGTGGTCCAATAAGTCTCAATATAATCTTAATGACCTGTGTGCATTGGAATTCCTAAGAAATTGGTCCTTGCGATGGATGAAATTGAGCTGATTAAGGCAAATGATTTATGTTACTATTTTACAGAGTTGTTTTTATCATAGTCTTTTTTTAGGAATCTATTGATCTTGAAAAAATTCATCTACCAAAAGAGGTTTTCTATACACCAGATACGGAGACAACTCAAATATTAATGGAGAGAGTTGGTAAAAAGCTGAAATTAGTGAAAAACAGTCTAGGAGGTATAGTTTTTAAATTTAATTTATGTATATATTAGTATAGTCTATAGATGATAATGTTTAGAAGTTTGTATTGCACTTATCTTCAGAACATCACCACATCTTTTGCAATCGAAATAATATATTATATGATTTAAGAACATATATAAAATAAACAAATTCCAGGTAAAGGATACTATCCCGCAAACAATGACACATATATGAAAGTGACAAAAGATAAAGCACAAGCTATTGTCATATTCCAGGTAAGCTTTTAACATACTTTATGTACCTTTACTTTACTTGTAAATATTTCATCATTATCATCAGCCTTTATCCGTCCACTACTGAACGCCAAGACAACCAATCCCTTGCTACCTTACCTTTGCTCCTTGCCCTTGTAAATATTTATGTATAACAAAAGAGAAAACATATTTTTTTATCTACTTTAAGTCATCAGATTAATTAGACATGAATATTTTTATAAAGGATTTCAATTTATTTATACAAATTATATCAGAAATTATCTATGGTATAACAAATGTGAAACTAAAATAAAATAATCTAATATATAAAATTCTCGTGTCACAGTATTAGTTAGCATACTCCTCCGAAATGGCTTGACCGATATTTATGAAATGTGTGTATATCAGGTAGATCTGAGAATCGGCCAAAAATCTTCTCCCTAAATGTTAACCACATTAAAAATAGGGGTGGACCATGCATCCACTGCTAATTTTATTTTTATTATTTTTTGGACAATTTTTTGTTTTTATTTTTTTATGATACAATATATTGAAATATATGCAACCCCTTTACAATCAATCCCTATTTTTTAATAGCAATATTAGTACTTATGCAACAGCAGAACGAAGTCTGTCGGGGCAGCTAGTAATGTATAAAAAGATATCTTTAATATGCTTGGTATCTTTTTGAATGCATCGGCATTAACCCTGGTGCTAAGCTGAATTTTTGCGTTTGGATTTTGTTTTGAAACATGAATTGGCTTGCCTCAGTAAAATCGACCGGAATGCCGAGACGCAAAACGGCGCTGTCATTTCATTTATTTCCTCTTTAATAATAACAACAGCAGCATATACTTGCCAGAATCGATTTAGCATTTTATTTCCAATAAGTCAAAGGTAATTCTTGCCAGAATTCCTGATTTAAATTTTAAACATTTGCTTCTATTATTATGGCCTCACAATAGTTATATATTTTTTATAATTTTATTTCTATGTATGTATAATATAGTTTTAATGAGTCGCGGTGTAACGGGTGAAATCTTTCGACCTTCAACTCCATTTCACGGAAGAATGGCGTCATCGCGTCACCGGGGCTTTATAGGAACCAAATGTAGCGATGCTCGATATTATATGCTTCAATTTTTTTTTAACGAAATGTAGATTTTATTTTTTTATTTATATATCGACTCATTAATCAATCTCATGGCTGTATCATTGGTCATGGTTTGACATCTAACTCGTGCGGCGTGCCACATGTACAAGGATATGAAATAAGAAATTTATATGAATGCATTAGAAACTTAAATAAATAAAAGTAAAGTAAAGTGTCAACCCTTTTTTTATGTCCCACTGCTAGGCACGGGTCTGCTCCTCGAAATCAGGCGAGGGGGGTAATGGGCCAATAGTTCACCGATGCGCTGGCCCAGTGCGGGGTGGTGAACTTCACATACCTTCAAAGACTTTCAATCTCATCAGGCATGCAGGTTTCCTCACGATGTTTTCCTTCACCGGTGAGCGAGCGATGATCTCGTGTTTGGATACACTTAGAAATTAGAAAAACCCATTTCATGGCACACACGTGGGGGCCAGGATCGAACCCGGAACCTCTCGCATAAGAGGCCGAGTCCGTCCACCACTGGACCACCGTCGCTGAAATAAATATCTGTTTATAATTCGGATTGGCGCTTATCATAACTGGCAATCAATTTGTGACTTCGTACGAGTCGTTTCCATGATATCCACTACAGAAATATTAAGAAATTATCACACTAGCTGTTGCCTGCAGCTTCGCCGGCGTTAACTTAGATTCACGGATGTATCCGGTATGATAATGACATTTTTTTTCGGCGTCCAGGGGCGCCGATTAGTTAATAGTTTGAATCAGGCCCTGGTCGTAGCATTCCACATTCAGTCAGTAGTATTTCATCTTATACTATACAAGATTAAGGGCCTGTTTCACAATCTCCCTTTAAGTTCCCTATAGGCTATCGGCAACATATTTGACAGATGTTTGACAGATACTCCATACTCTATCTGTCAAATATGTTCCCTATAGCCTATAGGGAACTTAAAGGGAGATTGTGAAACAGGCCCTAAAAGAATTGAATTCGAACCCACAATTACTGCTCGTCAATGTCACCTAACTCCACCGTCATTGCAATGGTTACATGATAACAGTTTCGATGGTTATTTCTTAGTACACAAGCATAAGGTGTCGGATAACCTTCCAGTGAAAGATGTTCTCTGAACTATTTGTTTCGATGTGGCATGGATACCATTGCTTCTTATTGGACTGTCTTCTTGGTGTGATGATTATTTGAGGGTCCCGTACAATAAAAGACGTGCAAAATATTAGTTAGGTGGATAGACGATTATTAGAAATGGAAGAAATGGTCTTAAAGTATTTTATCACATAACAATTCTGATTTTAAAATTATCTGTAAGATAGTTTCCCCGGAAGACATCCTTGGTTAATATTACCACCCACTGTGTCCTCAACTATCTTTCTTGTCCCTTATGTTTGAACAAACTGAACACAATACACAAATAGTTATACTTTCACAACTATAATGTAACAGGTAGTAAATTTCACGTGTATTGGATCATGTTAGCACTTTACTGGTAAATAGATTGGCTGATATGAAAAAGAATTTTTTTTAAGATCGATTTAGAATACATCGCGAACTCAAGACGGAGCTTTTAAGATAATTGATACATAATAAATAATCTGATATAAAAAAATTCCCGCGTCACAATGTTCGTTCCCATACTCCTCCGAAACGGCTTGACCGATTTTCATAAAAAATTGTATGCAACATCAATTTTCCATCCCTCTAAATGTTATAGGTCCAATATGTCCATCCCAAAATTTTATTTTTTCATGATACAGCATACAAAAATACATACAACCCTAAATTTTCACCCCTCTACGATCAACCCCTATTTTAAGCAGCAGTATTGGTACTTCTAGCAGAACGAAATCTGTTGGGGCAGCTAGTAAATTCTAAAATCACGGGCTTCGTAGGCTGAAGTTGGGTTACAAATACTATATCTAATACCTATGACTAACACAACATAAGAACAGAATAACGAAATGATACAAAATATAATTGATGAACTCAAATTGTAAAGTAATATTTGAAAACTAACAAAAATTGACACAGTAATGTGATTATATAAAATTAGAACCAAAACGGTACCAATTGGCGGGAATGCAAAAGGCGCGAATGCTAGTCTTATGTTTAATAAATCAAATAATAAATTGCACGATAAGCTGACCGTGAAATAGCCAATCACAGTCTTCGAAATATCTACACCGCTTCAGTGGTAACGATGTGACTGGGCGATGACTGGACGATTGTCCAGGCTTTCAGCTTTAGGGTTAAGGTCTTTCAGCTTTATCCAGCTCTGCGTCAGTTAAAATACTGAGGGTCCGCCATTTTGACCGACACGTCCCATTTTGATTTATGGTGTTTCCAGGATATGGAGACGTCTCTCCCGGACAAGTTGAACTACACGATACGAATGAACCTGGGTTTCGCCAGCGTAGAGGATACGCCCCGCTTCGCCTTGTCGGGACACCACCCCGCATACGGTTTGTACAACATTTTTGAACCTCACCTCTTTGTACCTAACGCAAAGATGGAACTACGGATTGGTAGGGTTTTGAGAAGATATAAAAGTCCAAATCGTGTGATCTATGATGGTCAAGTAACTCTGGGTCCGCCGGCAAAAAGTGAATTTAAAAAAAGAATGGCAAGTTTCTGTATTATAGTAAAAACCTTGTTTGTTTAAAAAAATAACAATCTTTTAATAATTCTAACCTTTTGGCTGTGTATACTGTGTATAGTCAGTGTAGTTAAGAAATATTGAAAACACTTTTGTGTGTTTGGTGAATACAGGCTCGGCCTCGAGTATAAGGCCTGTGTTCGATCCTGTACTATCATCCGGTGTACATAGAGTTTGTTTTTCTAAATTCCCAGAGCTCCTTAACAGTGAATACGAGAAGAACGCTGGCTCGGAACAACGCGAGGAAACCTGTATGACTAATGATATTGAAGCATTTAATTGTGTGCTAGTTTCACCATCTCGCGATGACTTCCTCATCATCGGTTGAGGAGGCGATCCGTGTCTCTCCGGGACAGTTATTTTTGATAATATTTATAATGACCGCCGTTCGAAAATGTCTTCTTGGCCTTGCCTTGACAGAGGTCCTCACGGTTACCGTTTGAAGTTGTTACGTTTGGTCGTAGAAGAGCCAATGCGGCCAACACCAAGGCCCGTCCGCATGTCGTCGTGAGCTATAATACTTAGGGTGTGTTTTAATGACGCAGATCTTGACGAAATGGAGAGGAATGAATTGTGAATTAGCCAATCACAGTGCTCGAAATCTACACCGCATCAAGGCCATTGTCCAATTCATGGAAACGGACCCTAAAATTCATTCCGGTTGTTTTCAGGTGCGGTATACGAGAAGTTCGTCCGACTGCAGTGGGCCATCGACTCCAGCTTCTTGGAGCTGAAAACGGACGAGCCCATCCAACAGGTACGGGACGTAACGTCGTCGGCTCGGGTTTTAGTTAGTTTCTTGTTCTTGCGTGTGCGCATCAAATGTTTTGTGTATGAGGTTTACATCAGCTACTTTCAGTTCACCCAAGTTGTTTCGCGTATACTTCTCGAGATACAGGGGTGAGTGATGGCCACTCGTCTCTTAACTATGATAGTGAGCTCCAGAGTGGACCACAATGCTTAGCAGTTGACGAATCTATAGTCACGCCTTCCGACTAATAGTTTAACTTCATCCGCTAATGACTCGTCGACCGTATTGGATCTGACTAGCCAAACACCTACTCTCCAGAGTAGCGCGCGCGATATACCGCGCCCCCTGCGGGGCACAGAGGGGGGCGCCCCCTTTCGAATTTTACTAGGTGAACCATCTGCTCACCTACCTACCGATTGAGCTTAAAGGCCATCAGGTCTAAAAGTCTAGACCTTTCGAAAAAAAAAAGATCTATAGTCTGTCCATTTTATTTGTCCATTTTAATGGTTTTTGATAGGTCGACGACTGACAAGTTAGTGATTCCCCAAACAACGCAATCGTGTTACCCGTCCATGAAATACAATATTATTTTTGACATTTTAACTCGAACAATAGAAATCTTTATAGACGTGAGCTCAACAACTCAACGGACTTCGAAACAGACTCTCGTATGACTCGCGCCCTAGGGCTCCGAACCTGCTAATCCGTCAGTGTATCGGCTGTCTATGGAGGTCGCTCGGCAGTTACCATCGGCCTGCTCGCCCTCTTCAGTTATAATATGTCAGTTTCGGTTTCAGAAAGTGTACCTACAAGAATTCCCGTACGCGACGTCAGCGGAGTACTCCCAGATCGAGCTGATAACCTCACTCCTGCATCACCTGTGCATCCTCTCTCTGGCGCTGGTCTTCGTGTTCCTCGCCAGCCGCCTGCTGGCTGAGAGGATCTCCGGCATTCAGGTACATGATTAGTGGCAGTCTACTACTATTACAACACAGCCATTACATTCCTCAACACATTTGAACAGTCCAGATACAAAATAACAACAACTGGCAGACATCTGACACCTGTGGTTGACGTCACCCATAAACTAGTTCACCTGGAACTAGCCTAAGAAACTCGTTTGTGTATTGCCTTTGATTCAGTGCCGTGGGTGCCTTGTTATTGTGATTTGGATATGATTCGGATACTTAAAAAAAGTAAAGTATTTACCCATATGTCTCACTGCTGGGCACGGGTCTCCTCGAAATCCGTCGAGGAGGGTATCGGGCCAAAGTTCAACGAAGCGCTGGCCCAATGTGGGATAGTGAACTTAACACATCTTCAAAGACTCTAAATCTCACCAGGCGTGCAAGTTTCCTCATGTTTTCCTTCACCGGTGAGCGATGGTCTCGTGCTTAGGGTGCATTTAGAAAAACCCACTTCAAGAAACCTCTAGCTTCAAGAGGCCGAGTCCAATGACCAGAACATCGTGGCTCAATACTCCGCTTCGAATACTTTACAACATCATAAAATACAAAAGTACAAAAAGAAACGTTCTTTCATTATAATGATTGAAATTCGCGTGAACATTAGAAAACAATATATGATTATAACCGATATTAGATGGATGATCGGCCGGATTTCAATACATAATAATATGACCAATAAGCCAGACCCGTTTTAGCACAATAAGCTATTCTCTGTAACAGGAGTTGATGCGCATGGTGGGCGTCTCCGGCTGGCTGCTCAACCTCTCCCACTTCTTAAACGTGGTGCCCGCGGGGGTGCTCTACAGCGTGGTCAACACTATCCTCATGGTGGTCACCACCAGCCCCATCCTGCACCACACAAACCCCTTCCTCCTGTGGCTGATGATGGCGTTGCACTACGTGTCGGTCGTAACGCTTGCCTTCGCGACCAGCTATATGCTGAAGAAAGGTGAGTAATGTTTGGCTACTGTGCCAACAGGGCTATGTTTATCCGTGTGAGAGCTGATAGAGTCAGCACCGATGAGTACGTCACAGCTAACCACATCATATAACCGAGGAGGATTGAAGCTCAAATCCGTCCTCTCAAACCTCGTCAGATGTGGAGATCTGACGAGGGGGGATTCAGATTCAGAAGATCACGACATAGCTTATTATTTGTAGCATAGCGCAACCCTTTATAATTAAAAAATACAAATATTTTGTTTCTTAGATATATGAAACTTGTAACACATAACATGTCCAATTAATAATAAGAAAGAAAGAAAAACAATTGAGTGATTGAAAGAGTGAGTGAGTAATCTTCTCGTATTATCTGTAGATGTTTGTTGAGTGAGGCGTGATGTAGCTGATTATTTGTAGCTCAGAGTATTACGTTAGCGGTAAGATGGATAGACAGACGGACAGACGTCACATGGCAAATGATCAACGTCGCCCAAAAACATACACGACTTTTACATGGAACTTGTTAATATGTTGCCGTCTGTTGCTGCCATATTCTGGGTCATGTGTTAAGTCTCTGTTAAAAGTCAGTATTTACACTGATTGCCCATCTCTTCGAAACACAGCAAAGCTGTTGTACGAGGTAGACAAGCAGGATATTGATACCCATGTAGATAAGAGCGTGGTATAACCTACCCTTTCATCTGTGAAATAGTCGTATATTCATTGGTCGCAGCCCAATACGCGGTGACGTTCGCGTCGATCGCGTACATGGTATACGCGCTGGCGGGCGGGTCGGCGACCGCGCACGCGCCGCGGTGGGCGTGGCCGGTGTGCGGGCTGCTGCCGCACGTGCCGCTGCAGTGGTTCTGGACGAACGTCGCGGCGCTCGAGAAGTATGGTGAGTGAGCATTGATATTGTTTAGTTCTTGTACGATCGGATACTGATTAAAATTTGCTGTCAAAAATTAAAATATTTTTTTATTGAAATAGTACCAACAAAGTAGCTTCTTGAACATTAATTGATCCTTGCGCTAGTTTTAAGGCGGGCCCAAAACGGTGAAACATAAATTATTTTTAAAATCAAAATTAAAGTCAAAATTGTTTATTCAAAATAGTACCATCAGAGTATAAAAGAATAATAACCTATTATTGAATGCCCTAATTAACTTTCAGATATTTATTTTCGATTTTTTTTTGTGTACACTATTTTTCGATATGTGAGAAAGTTCGTTAAAATTTTAAATAATTCCAGGTAAGGGCGTATCGTTCGGCAACATGGCGCAGTCGCACGCCGACGTGGTGTCGGTGCTGGGGTGCTACGCCCTCACCATCGTACAGACAGCTCTGTTCGCCTTCGTGGCCTGGTACTTGAAACACGTGAACCCCGGCCCATACGGACAAGCGTATCCGTTCTCCTTCCTCTGTCAGGTAAATATAGTTTACATGAATTTGTAACAATTTGCACGGTGTAAGCAGAATACTCGATCATTTGGCTAATATTAATACCTTTTGTTATTGTTTTTTATTTTATTTATTAACATATTTTAATGCAGTGAGCAGAGTTTTTCCTGGTGAACCTGAATATCCCAAAAACTTAATAAATATTATTAAGTTTTAAGGCCCGTTAGAAATGTTATAACAACAGTTCTAGTTAAAAGCGATGTTGGTGAGGTGTAAATGAATTCATTTTTTTATTCAGTCCGAATTCTGGAGAAAGAAGAAAGTGACTCCAGATGAAGAAATGGAAGAGTTAGATGGAGTGGATACGACAGACTCGAGCTACTTTGAGCCGCCACCGCAGAACGCAGAAGTTGGGATTAAAGTTGTCAATGTTTCTAAGGTATGTATGAAAAGTCACATATTTTTATTATCCGACTCGAAGGACCAACAAGATTTATTGTGACCAATTCATATTGTTGTCTTTTTTCTTGTTCCAATTAGTCTTTGATGATAATAGAAACCCATATTTTACATTCATTATGTAACCGTACCTAATTAAGATATGTTTTGCAAAATTAACGCGGTGTGAACACATCCAGGTGTTCCCGAAGAACAAGGCTCTGAGCAACGTATCGTTGAACGTGTACAAGGGCGAGATCACCGTGCTGTTGGGACACAACGGGGCGGGGAAAACTACCCTCATGTCCATCATTACGGGTGAGTGAGCTACCACTTTTTGGAGGAATCAAAATGAGGAGCGGCCTGTCTTCAGGAATGGGTTCTCGAATCAATCATAGTAATATAGACGCTATATTTTTGAATTAGTTAAGCTGCAAACTGCAAAGCGTTGATCATCCAACCACGATTTTTATACACTGAAAAAAGATAAACGGTTGTAGTTTGCATATGGAAAGCGTATAGATGTACCTGTGAATAATTTTAGTAAAATAAAAGTTTTTTTCATTATATTATATTTCTGTTATATATTTGATTTTAAGCGTCTATTTATCCGGCTTGAAGGACCAATACATGCAATAAAGGTTTCCTTGTCTTCCGTTGGTCAGGTCTGATCAGCGCCACGGAGGGCCAAGTGTTCGTGGAGGGGCTGGACACGATGTCGCAGCGCGACCAGATGCGCCAGCACCTCGGCCTCTGTCCGCAGCACAACCTCTTCTTCTCGGATCTCAATGTGCTCGAGCATGTCATGTTCTTTACTCTGGTAATTAAAAATCAAATAACTATTGAATTCATATGGGATGTGTCTGACATTTATATCATAGAAAATATTTATTTAAATTTCGTAGGCAGAGTAGGTGTATAGCTACAGATACCAGATTTGGTAAGGACCAAAGAATCAAGTATATTATGTGTATATAGTACGAGATAATCCTCGCCTTATTTCGAGGAGGAGACCCGTTCCCAGCAGTGGGACATATAAGTGTCGATACTTTACTTTTTTTAGGAGATAATTACGTATGTGTGTCAATAGTCTATCTATCTCGCTCTAGGGTCGCTCCATACTATAATTCTCGCTTTCCAATCATCGTTAGTATTAATCTTTTGTAGTTCCCTATTGAAAAAAAGGGCTCTTTCAACGAACGCTGAGACAGCTGATCCCCCGCCACTAGCACTTTCTATTATATTAGAAAGCTTGTTGTAAATGTAGAATGACTAGCTGTTGCCCGTAGCTTTGTCCGATTTCATTGAGTGTTGCAGTCAATTTTATTGTTAAATTAACTACATACCTTTTGACGACATAGCTGAAAGGCTGCACGGTGTCGGACGCTGCAACGTCCTCCGTCAAGCTGCTGGAGCAGCTGGGCCTGGGAGACAAGCTGGGCAACACCGGCGCGCAGCTGTCGGGCGGCATGCGGCGGCGCCTGCAGCTGGCGTGCGCGCTGGCGGGCGACGCGCGCGTGCTGGTGCTGGACGAGCCCACCTCCGGCCTCGACGTGGAGACGCGCCGGGAGCTCTGGGATCTGCTGCTGGTGAGGGGGATCCCTTGGTTTTTGTATACAAACGAGGAGAAGAGCAACTTCATGGCAAGAGCCCATGATCGTTGACAATTTTTAGTGGGACTAGTCCAGCAAACTTAATCACGTATCAAACCTTCCCAATAGAAAACAGTCGATAATGTTATAAAAAAAATTGACAACTTAGATAAGGTAGACAAAAAAAAAATACAATTATAAATGATAATAGTTTGATGGTTCGTCTGACCGATTATTTTTTATAAAACCTATAAGAAATAATCGGTCTTGTCCTTAAGGGTTTCGTTTTCACACCTTCTGTATATTGAAATGTTCCATTTCGTTGTCCAGTCGCTGCGCGGCTCGCGCGCGGTGCTGCTGAGCACGCACTTCATGGAGGAGGCGGACGCGCTGGGCGACCGCGTGGCGGCGCTGCACGCCGGCCGCCTGCGCTGCCTCGCCACGCCCATGCACCTCAAGCGCGCAATCGGTACGCAATAAATCCATTCATTATGTAAGACAATTTTAACAAATTTTGTCATTGCCATCAATATCTCAGATAGTGCTATTTTAAAAATGCGTATTTTCATTGTGGATATGTTCTTTTTAAAATTATTTTCCAGTTAAAGATTTTATACCTTGTGGGCCATTAAAGATCTGGAGTGGACGCCACTTAAGGGAAATCGGAGAGTAGGTCCACTTCAAACCACATGGCAGTAGTCGACTATGGAATTAGCAGGTGTCGGCTTGACATTCGCAGAAAGTGGTTTCGCCCAGTTTACTAAATACAAATATTGAAAATGAATAAGAAAACTAGCTTTTAAAGTTCCTTAGATGGCAGTCTCATATCTCACAGTGATAAAATTGAGGTTTAACTATGTGATCATTTCTGTGATGCTCCCCTTGAAAACCATACGCTATTTGCTGACGCTGCAGGGACCGGCTACCGGCTGACGTGCACGACGGTGGGGCCGCCGCGCCAGGGCCCGCTGACGGCGCTGGTGACGGCGCACGTGCCGGGCGCGTCGCTGGCGGAGCGCGGGCCGCACTCGCTGACGTACGCGCTGCCCGCCGCCGCCGCCGAGCACTTCCCGCGCCTCTTCAACGAGCTGGAGTCGCGCCGCTCCGAGCTGGGCGTGGACTCCATCGGGGTGGGCGTGTCCACTCTCGAGGAGGTCTTCCTCAAGTAAGGAACAAAAATAACACTACGTTAACCTAGCTCTATGCTGAGTTCGTTAGATCTTATGTTACTCGTGTAATAGGGAAAAAAATCTTAACTAAGTTATATAAATTTATATATACTCGACCATGACTTGGAGCAGACGATTATGCATCATAAAAAATATTTACATTTAGCGGGATTTAAGCCTGTGATCGCTTCGTAAAGTCTCCAATAAAAAACCAGCTGGCCGTCATGTCTAGCCTCTGCTGATGAACGATAAGTGTCGATGCCAGTGTTGCCAGTCCTGTTGTTTGAGGAACACACTAAGCAGCAGCAATATATTGGTTGGCAGGTTATGCAGCGACGTGACCGCTACGTTCTCGGAGGACGACGTCGACGGCACGTTAGCAGGTGAGTGAATCCGTGTAATGTAAAAAATGAGATTCACGATATCACTTCAAAGATATTAATTATTACATTAAAAAAAAAAAATATTATATAAAGTAACCAGATATAAGATAGGCAGACGTCTGATCAAATAGCTTTATTTTGTCAAAAATTTGGAACAAACTTGTCAAATGTCAAAAAAGGAAGCGACGAGGGTCCAATGGTGGGTGAACTCGTCCTCTTATGCGAGAGGTTCGATCCTGACCCCGGTGAGTGCCTTGAAATGGGTTTTTCTAAATTTCTAAGTGCACCCCAAGCACGAGACCATCGTTCGCTCACCGGTGAAGGAAAACATCGTGAGGAAACCTGCATGCCCCATAAGATTGAAGTCTTTGAAGGTATGTAAAGTTCACCAACCCGCATTGGGCCAGCGCATCGGTGAACTATGGCCCATTACCCTCCTCGCCTGATTTCGAGAAGGAGACCCGTGCCCAGCAGTGGGACATATAAGGGTTGATACTTTTGTCAAATAATAAAAAGAGAGCTCAATGTGGCAAATAACTACTAGAATGTTTTAAAGTACGCATTATATAGGCGACGGTAATCACCTAGCAGATGTTACCACCTTGTCCATCTGATGTATTATGATATTTTGGTGGTACCACCATCTTGCTTGTCTCCCGTGAGATAACTTTACTGTGTGTCGGAGAGAAGGCTAGAACAGGCAGTCTTGTCTCAGGATAAGCAACCCAGGCTAGTTCCAGGCTAATATTCTTGGGCGACGCTGACCTCATACCCTCAGGTGGCATGTCCGGCATTTTGTTTGTCCAACTAACATGAAGTGTGTCGTCCAGAGCCCGCCCCGACGTACTCGGGCATGAAGCTGTACCTGTCCCAGTTCTGCGCGCTCTTCAAGAGGCAGTTCAAATTCCTGCTGTCCAATAAGATACTCTTCCTGGTTTTGGTGAGTTGATTTTTTAAAATGTCATGTTGACCCGGCGTGTGCAACAAGAGAAGAGCATTTATTTTTGAGGAATTATTAGCAAATAAACAACGACTTCACCATGACACGTTTATTGGAAGACTAACAGGCTAGCAGCGCGCGTACATCATTCTATGCCTCTTATTTATTTTTCTACCTACATTACAATTTTGTAGCAAATGAGTTATAAAATAACTATTTTAGTTAATGCATAATTCTCGATAATTTTAACAGTCTTTTAGCGTACCATTCTCATTCTCAAAATGAGAAAACGGATCTGTAATATTTGTTCGTTTGTCAAACAACAAGCTACAATATACTTTCTAACGTGATAGTCATGAATCACTCTCATGCCATAGTCATTGAAAGAAAGAAAGAAAGAAACATTTATTCAACACTAACAAGAGACACACATGAAAAAAATAAGAACAAAAATACACAGAGAAAACATTTTTCGGTTGCACAGCCTACAAGTAACACATATCAGTAACATTGATGATAAAACAATAATTGAAGGAAAAAAAATTGTTATCTTACATGTATCTTCTGAACCAAACGTTCATTTTTTCCCATCTAACTAAACTAACTATATCAGTTCCATATGCCTTATATGTAACTCATATAAGGCGTATGGAACTCTCAGCGTAGAAGTCAGATAGCAGCTGTGAGCGGAACCACCACTTAATCAACTCTTAAGTTAATAATCAATGATTAACTCTTGTTTACTTATAAACAAGAGGTAATCATAATATAGCTCAGAAACGAACAGAGAACGATAAATTAATTTAGCACATAGCGAACAAACTCTAGTAATAATGATCTTTTTGAGGTTTGCTGTGGTTTCATATTATAGTTGTATTGGTGAAACATCGATTAAATATACCCAAGATACCGCACGAACGCTAAAAAAGTGCCTCGATCCAATAGGGATGTTGACACATGTTACAAATTCATGTAAAGTTTTACATTATAAAGACAGTAATTGAAAACCTAAAATAACATTTTAAAAGTCTACTTATATGTCTTAAAATTTAGAAAATTAATTTTATAATGCGTTAATTACATGCATTATCACGTGACTGCAAACGCCAATATAAGGCGATGACGTCACTGCCCATTGTATTAAGTACAAACTGTCATATTAAGTTTTAACATAGAGTCATCGCCACTTTAGAAGTCCGATAGACGCGGCGCTGCGGTCTCATAACTCAATGTTGCCAATTTCTATTGTAATGATTTTCCACCTAGTCTAGTACAATAAAAAAATTAAATAATTATAGGGCCTATGGTCAGTATGAGGAATTATTAGCAAATAATACAACGACTTCACAATGACACGTTTATTGGAAGACTAACTGCTAGCAGCGCGCGTACATCATTCTATGTTTCTTAATTATTTTTCTACCTACATTACACCTCCACTCTTAATATCTACTTATACTAACTTAATGCTAACATTACGTTTAATTATAGTCTTACTACACTCTACACATATATTATTATTTCTAAGCTTATTCATCTATACCATAACGTATAGGAGGTCTCCTATCCCGTTTTACCGGCGGCAGTGTCGGCGCAGTCTGTTGAGACAGACGCGGCGGAATTGGTGGCGGACAAGCTGTTTGTACTGGTGTGTCGGACTCTAACTGGCTTGCCCCACCCACAGTCTCACAACTATAACCCGCTGAAATACTCTTCCGCCCGCATTCTGTCGGCCTAATCTCGTCCGCCACCAAAGCCGATGGCTCGACGGCCTCCTCGACTCCATTGCGCTTATTAGAATTAGATGGTGATATAGGCATATGCGCATCCGATATTATTGACCGCGGGCGAATCTGATCTATGTGCCTTTGAATTTCGCGTCCATCTCCCGTTTCCAACAAGTATCGTCGCGTACCGTCTACCGCACGCACGACGGCGGGCACCCATTTCTCTCCGCGACCGTAATCGCGCGTCCACACCGGCACCCCCTCGCACAGGGCCCGCGCGCCGCCACCGCCTGCCTGGCGTTGTTGGCAGTGGCGCACGCGTTCCTCACGTGACCCGTCATTACGTAATAAATCGAGCCGCGATCTAAGCACTCGCCGCTGTAGTAGCATTGCAGGACTTTCCGCGGTAGTACTATGCACACTATTCCTATACGCTAATAGAAAAGTTTGTAGGGCCGCATCAATGTCGATCGATTCCCTGTAAGCCTTCTTAATGACCTGTTTACATAGTTTAACCGCGTTTTCGGCTGCGCCATTCGAAGCCGGGTGATAAGCCGGTGATAACGACTGCCGTATACCATTACGCTCTAAGAAATCGCGGAATTCAACACTCGTAAAGGGTGGTCCTTGATCCGAGACGATTTCCATTGGTAACCCAAAACGAGCAAAAGTACTTCTTAATATACGAATAACAGAACTTGCGTTAGTCTTTGCCGCCTCGAAAATTTCAATCCATTTAGAACTAGAATCTACTAAAACTAGAAAAGTCTTTCCACGTATCGGGCCCAAAAAATCTAAATGTAATCTACTCCACGGGGTCGTATGATAAGGCCAGGGCTGAGGAGCTGCCCGAGGCGGCGCCGAGGCTTCCGCGGCGCACGTTACGCACTGACGACAGAGGTGTTCGACGTCCTGATCTATGTTAGGCCACCATACGTAACTACGGGCGAGCGACTTCGTTTTCACAATGCCCATGTGACTAACGTGAAGCTGTTCGAGTATACTCGAGCGCAAAGACAACGGAATAACTACCCGATATCCCCACATAATACACCCCCCATCTAAATAAATTTCGTTACGCCTACAAAAATATGGTTTAAGACTGCCATCACTACATTCTAGAGGCCAGCCTGATTGTATAAAAGACAATAGCTTACATAGGATCGGGTCTTTTAAAGTTTCATGTTTAACTTGACTTTTTGTTACAGGTAAAAATGTTTCAACGAAATTTAAATATGTCATTTCTTCCGAAGATTCTGACTCCTTTATAGGAAGCGGCAACCTAGATAAAGAGTCAGCACAATTCGATGCTGATGGTACATATTCGATTTTGTAATTATAGCCAGATAGTAAGATAGCCCAGCGTTGCAGTCGTGACGCTGCCATTGTTGGTATTCCTACTTTTTCCCCAAAAATAAACGTTAACGGCTTATGGTCCGTTCTAAGAGTAAATTCCCGGCCATACAAGTATTGGTGATATTTTCTAATGCCAAATATTATCGCTAACGCCTCTCGCTCGATCTGAGAGTATGAACGCTCCGCAGTACACAGGGAACGCGATGCGAAAGCGATAGGTCGCTCCCCAGTCGACGTCATATGCGATATCACAGCTCCAACCCCCACTGCGCTCGCGTCCACCGTCAGTACCAGTGGCAGCCTCAAAGAGTAATGTACTAACACTTCACTTGACGCTAACATTTCTTTCACTTTATTGAAAGCTAAATCACATGCGCTATCCCACCGAAATTTAACATCCTTTCGTAACAATTCGTACAGCGGCGATAAAATTGTACTAGCATTTTTAATGAATTTACCATAATAATTTGCTAAGCCTAAAAACGCCCTCACTTCCGATACATTTGTGGGCGGAGGTGTGCTCACTATGGCTTTGACTTTATCTGGACAAGCATGTACACCATGCTTATCAATAACGTGACCGAGGTACTGTATAGATTCTACGAAAAATGAACATTTTTCTTTCTTTACTCTAAGTCCATGGGCTTGTAATCTTTCGAATACCTTATTTAAGTTGTTTAAATGTTCCCTAGTGTCCCGACCTGTTATCACCACGTCATCTAAGAATACTCCCACATAAGGCAAATCCGAAAATAGTTGTTCAAGGCGTCTTTGAAAAATTCCCGGACTAGACGCCAACCCGTATACTAATCGATTATACCTAAATAGACCTTTGTGAGTGTTAATAACAGTGTATTTCCGAGATTCGTCCAGTTCAAATTGTGCGTACGCCTGTGACAAATCAATTTTACTAAATCGTTGACCGCCATCTAAACGTGCCAATAAATCGTCAACTTTCGGTAATGGATATCGGTCCACTTCCAACACCTTGTTTAAAGTTAACTTATAGTCTGCGCATATCCTAATATCACCATTTTTTTTAAGTACGGGAACGATAGGCGTAGCCCAGTCTGAGCGTTCAACAGGAGTGAGAATGCCGTCGCTTACCATTTGATCCAGCGCGCGCTCCACCGGCGCGCGCAGCGCGTAAGCTAGGGGCCGCGCGCGCAAGAACACAGGGCGCGCCCCCTCGCGCACGCGTATGCTCACCGTGCCGCCGGTAAAGCGCCCCAAGCCGTCCGAGAACACGTCACAGAATCTGGAACTAAATTCATTTAAATTAAATACCATATCCGGTTCCAGGCGATGCACAGCACTTTTTTTTTCGAAAGACACAGTTATACCCAACTGTGCTAACCACTGCCGGCCCAGTAACACAGACTTCCCATTCTTGATGACATACAAATCTAATTTTTTTTGTCTATTTTTATATTTAACTAAGGGCGTTATCATTCCTAAGGGCCGTACAAGTTCACCGGTATAGTATCTAAGTACAATTTTACACGGTTTTAATTTTAAGTCTCTGTAATGCTTGTTATAAATCTCCGAACTAATGCAAGACACCGCGCTTCCCGTGTCGCATTCCATACGTAGTAACCGGTTATGTACATACATCGCTATCATAATAGGTTTATACTGATCGTTCCACACACTATTAATGTTTATCGTTACCTCGTCACTGTCTTCCCGAGTCTCCCAATCTTCGTTACCGTCGGCAGGCGCCGTCGACGAATGCATGCTATGGTGCCCCCTCATGTTAGGGCACACACGCCGTAGGTGGCCCTTCTGGTTGCATACTCGACACACATATTTTGAGAAAGAACACGAAGTGGCGCTGTGCGGTCCCCCACACGCAAAGCATGGCTGTCGGCGCTCCCCTGTCGGTCCGGACTCCGCCCGCGCCGGCCCGCGCTCCCATCGCCGTGCCCGCTGAGCTTGTCCCGCATGTGGGCGCAGTGAACGCGGCCCATCCCGGCTGCCACTCCCGCTGACATTCTTCTCCTTGTGTTCAGTACTACGAGTGCTGGATCCTATTCGCTCCACCGCATGACACTCGACGCTGCCAGTGCCCGCCGTCACCGCGCCCCCTCGTCCCGTGATGCTCGCCGCATTTTTCTCCGCTGCCTCCAAACTAGTCGCCAGTCTATATGCCTTTTTATAATCTATATCGTCTTCGGCGAATAATCTCTGACGAATTGATTCGGTGTGTAAGCCACACACAAACTGATCTCTCAAGTTTTCCTCCAAGGCTCCGCCAAAGTCACACGTAGTCGACATTTTTTTTAACACTGCCACGTAATCCGCGACCGTCTCATTACTGTCTTGCAACCGACATCGAAATTTGTAACGTTCTGCGAGTGTACTCGGTTTGGGTTGTAAATGTCTTTCTACAATCGTGGTTAATTCTGAAAACCCCATAGATCGAGGTTTTTTTGGTGTACATAAGTTCACTAGTAGTTCGTAACATTCTGCCCCGACGACCGTTATTAATGTCGGTACATACATATCTTTTTCTATTTTATTCACCACGAAATATTGTTCCAATCGCTCGATATATAAACGCCAGTTATCAGTTCTTATGTTGAATTCGCCAATTTTACCGATAGACATTTTGATATCTGCACTACACACGCGTATAAGTATGTCCAACTCGTCGCCACTGAGGAATTATTAGCAAATAATACAACGACTTCACAATGACACGTTTATTGGAAGACTAACTGCTAGCAGCGCGCGTACATCATTCTATGTTTCTTAATTATTTTTCTACCTACATTACAAGTAGTGGATTGATAAAGACTGAGTATGATAATAATGACAAAAATAATTATAGCAGCAAAATAAAAATCTCCCTGCCAGGTTTTAGTAAAATAAAACATTTTTTTTTTAGTAAATATTTCATTCGTATTTTTTACGTATAACCGATTAGTAGAATTCATCTAAACAAGCTTCTTCGGATGTGTTCGGCTTTTGCCAGGAGTGACGATTTTCTCAGAAGTAATTGCTGCCATTGTTACTTCTTTTGTTATTTGACCTTTTTTACAGAAACACCTGAAAATATAATTCATCTGAGCAAGGATTTAATTCTTTTACCTTGTATTTATATTCATATAAAATATCATAAGATAAATGTAGGTATAGAGTTAATGATAATATTTTAACCATAAAATAGGCAAAAATGAGTGACTCTGGCATCTCTACAATTTACCTGTCATGGCTGTGACATTTATAAACATATTATTTAATGGGGTTAATTGTTGTTTATTTTAACTTTCTAATTCACAAAATTATTTCACTTTAACGATCATTATACAGCCTTAAATTTTAACACCTTACTTTATATTATATGCTCCATATTTCACGTAAAACAATTTAAAATATCACAACTTCTTACTCCAGACAGATGTCAAGATGTCGATCTTGTCAAATTTAGTTCAGGCATTAGTCGCAGGACTTTAAAAGTGGCGAGGACTATATTGCGAGTTCCGTACATGGGTGTGTGACGTAATCAACCGCACATGACAGCTTGGAGCGTTTTAGTGGCGGTTTTAAAAACTATTTTTCTTTACATAATTTTTTGTTAAAATTGGACATATTTCATAACAAAAGTGTTTTTTTCGTGTTTACCTATGGTACATCTATCAAATAAAATTAATTAAAAAAATTAGTCAACATCCCTATTGTGCTCTAAGCACAATAATTGTATGGTCTCTGGTAATACATTTTTACGACTTCCGCGATGACCGCATTCTGTAATACCATAAGCGCAAAACCCGTTATTGAAAATAGGACGTTATAGTTAAGAAATAGGGACGCAAATAAAAGGAAAAGAATTTGACTTTTACCTTTTGACTTGCAACTTAGCAATGGCGTAGCATGGGACTCGTTTTCGATTTGGATTTGTAGGTAATAGTGTATCTAGGGTATATTTGATCGATGAGGTAAAGCCGTGAATGTGTCCTTTCTAGCAAGTGTTCCTGCCCATCCTGATGATTGTTTCCATCACGTTCATCACCAACAACCCCCCCTTGACTACCCGGGGGGAAGGGCCGGTCGCCATGGACCTCGACCTGTACAAGGGCTCGGAGAGGAGAGCGCTCTACACGCTGAACTCGACCAAGCACCGGCTGCGAACCGCGCAGGACCTGTATCCGGACGTCCAAGTGAAGTTGACGCCAAATGTCAACGATGGTAAGTTGGTGGTGTTGTCTGCTATACTTGTGATCGTCATCATCATCATCATCGTCGTCAGCATAATCATCATTATCATCGTCAGCATAATCTTCATCACCATCATCATCACCACCATCATCATCTTCTTCATCATCATCATCATCTTCTTCCTCTTCTTCTTCATCAGTATCATCTTCATGTTCTTTTTCATCATCATCAACATCATCACCATGATGACCAGCATTTATCCGCCCACTGCTGAACATAGACTGATTCTACTCTGCTCTAAGTTAACGCGTGTAAAGGTGCGGGCAACAGCTGGGAAACAAGTGAATATACAATGTGGTCGACATCACCTATTCACATAGTCGAGTTCATTCGATACTAGTTTTACTAGCTTTGAATGACCACTCAAATTGGCGCAATCTTGTTTGATGATGATAAGCTGAGAACTTGGTTATTTTAATTATGTATATTTTGGCTACAGAGATCCTGGCGATAGGAAAAGAGGATATCCTGGAGTACAACAAGTACCTGGTCGGTGTAGAGGTCACGGACACTGAAGCAAAGGTGAGTGGCGACTGATCTCACTCTTCAATGGACGAGGGTCAGCCGTTTCCACAGATCCGGAGTAGGATCGACAGAATATCTAGGGGGACTATCAGCAAGACCACCTCGCTTGTTACTGACGTCAAATAGTTCTATTGATCTATGAGTTGCCTGGGCTAGTTCCTAGTAAACTAGTTTATATATACGTCATCATATACGTCGTCATATACGTCATGAGCGTATTCGAGGGTTATAAATAGGGTAGTAATGTGAGCCATAGTAATCCGTCTGATGCGATATGATTTATCACTGACTTAATAGCAGTTTAACCAACCAATGATCTGTACGTACGCCCCATCGGCTAATCAAGCATCAATAGATGTCAGTCGGCCAATCAAAGTGCAGCACCGGCGTCGTGTCGCAGCACAAATTTGACGATAGTCTTAGATGAGCCATCTGCTCATCTACTCTTTCGATGAAGCTTAATGACTTTAAAACCAACAGCATAGGTCCATTCGAAAAAAGCACAAATTTGGTAGAATTTGTTTTTATATAAAAGACATATTATCTCTCTATTCCGGTTATACTCGTATGCTCGACGGGCGACGCTGACTTCCTACCCCGCGCGTTCGTCGATTTGTTTATTCAAATGACATGAAGCTACATGGTGATGGTGCTCCAGGTGCTGTTCACGACGGTGGTGCAGCACGCGGCGCCCGTGGCCGCCAACTTGCTGGCCAACCTGCTGGCGGCGGAGGCGCTGGGCGCGGGCTCCGCCATCGCCACCTACAACCAGCCGCTGTACGACGGGCCCCCACCCGCCGCCGTCAAGGGCTCCAAGGGCCTCATCAACCTGTACTCGTGGACGGTCGTCATCGCGATCAGTAAGTGTTCAAGCACAGGAATACTGGCTCCGTGACTTAACATCTTATTACTTAGGAAAGATCACTGGCCTGACTGAAGGCGTCTCCTGGCGACGGCAGTTTAGCTGCTCCAAGGACCGGTTTTCAACGCTGGTCGTTCGGTTTAGCCGGCTGTTGTGATCTTCTTAGATTTAAATAGTTAGGCTATCCAAGTGGCTCGGCGAACTCCCAGCGGAATTCCAAAAAAAAAACTGTCGAGGAGTAGCCTCGACGTTCAGCTAGCCACGCGGTGAGAAAAAAAGAAAAAGGTCAAAGTGACGGAAAGTCAAAATCCTAACCACAGCTATCTATCGTTCAGAAACAATATCCGTTGTACAGTTAAATGTCAAACAGACTTTATAATTAATTAAGTTTTAATTTAGATAATTTGTAATTTTAGTTTAGAGATTAGATTAAATTATTAGATTTAGGGCCTGTTTCACAATCTCCATTTAAGTGCCCAATAGGCTATCGGCAACATATTTGACAGATACTCCATACTCTATGTGTCAAATATGTTGCCGATAGCCTATTGGGAACTTAAATGAAGATTGTGAAACAGGCCCTTATGATTATTAATTATCAGAGGTAAATTAATTTTATTTAGGAAAGATATTAGAAAACAGTTATTGGATTTTAGAACGACACTAGTGAGACAATAGAAACAGGTGAAATAGCTGACCACTGGCTACAATCTGATTATACAAGTGCTACCTACACTTAAATGAGCTGCCTGGCCAGTAGGGCTATTCTGTAAAAACCATTTCGATATCGAGCTTCACTTAAGTAATAAAGCGCACTTCACGCTCACTTCGAAAGCGAACTTTATTGATATAGATAGATAGTTGAGTTTTAAAGAAAACAAATTTGTCAAATTCGTCATGTCACCGCGGATTCCACTTTCGAGATTCGAAAACGACCTTACAGAATAGCCCTACTGCATCCCTTCGCTTCCTATCGGGTGGCTTGCTGTTTGTATGTCCAACTTACACCAATACCGCGGTGCAGTCGTGCTGCTGACGGTGTCCAACGCGGGGTCGCTGCCGTGCGCGGAGCGGGCGGCGGGCGCGCGGCACCTGCACGTGCTGGCGGGCGCGCCGCCCGCGCTGCCCTGGGCCGCGGCGCTGGCGGCGCACGCGCTCACCTACGCGCTGGTGCTGACGCTGCCCGTGCTGGTCGCCGCCGCCGCCATAGACACCGACCACACCATCGACCAGCCGGACTTCCTCGGTGAGTACGCCTCCAGCTCGGAGTGAACAGGATACCGGGGCTAGCCTGTATTTGATTATGATGATAATGGAATTTGGAATAAGCCGAATGTGAGAGCTTGTGGTGTTTCATGCGTGTCTGAAAATTATATGAGGGCGAATACAGTAGCTGAAGATCAGTAGATCTTTCTTCGGATTGTTCTTTTAGTAGGTATTTAGAATAGAGTCGCATACCTCTTTGCGATTCTGCAACACAGAATATTCAAAATATGTAAGTCAAAGTCAAAAGCTCCAGTGAGCTTGTATGTGCATGTGTGTGTGTGTGTGTGTGTGTGTCTGATGATATTAGAAGTGACAGTAAATCAAATACTGATGCTTTGTCTGATGTCTTTGTTCGGGTCTGATGAAGATAGAACTTAAAGTAGAACAAATATTAGTGCCTGAGTCTGTTGATGATTGAGCTCGGGAGCAGGCTGAATGTTGATGTCTTCGAATCTGGTGGCGATACAATTTGACGTTGGCCTCTTAACATAGGCTGCCACCGAAAGACTGGTAGACACTTTAGACATGAGCGGCGTTGCATCATCACGTCCGTGTCTGATGATCACCTACCTGGGTTGCAGGCGCGGTGTTCGTGGCGCTGGTGGTGGGCACCTGCGCGTACCTGACCGTCGTGTACCTCGTCAGCTTCTACTGCGGCGAGCGGCAGGCCGGCGTCGTGCTGTGTCTCGTGTTCGTCGCGTTCGGTGAGTTGACACGCCGACTGCCGTTGATACACGGTGACACGCCCCGACACACCTCCGATACACTGTGACACACCCCCGACACACGGTGACACGCCCCCGACGCACCTCCGAGACACTGTGACACACCCCCGACACACTGTGACACACCCCCGACACACTGTGACATACCACTGACACACCTCCGACACACTGTGACACACCCCCGACACACCTCCGACACACTGTGACACACCCCCGACACCTCCGACACACGTGACACACCCCCGACACCCCTCCGACTCACTGTGACACACCCCCGATCCACTGTGACCACCCCCGACACACCTCTGACACACTATGACACACCCCCGACACACCTCCGACACACCTCCGACACACTGTGACACCCCCGACACACGTGACCCACGCTCACACTGACAGTTTGTAACAGGCGTTGATGATATATCAGATCAGTAATGCCTCCAAGGGCTAGTGTATATTGGTGTTGTCAGTGTCTGTTGTGTAGGCCTCGCATCGTAACTTTTGACTGAGATATTGTGGTGGCAACCATCTCGGCTCTCTACAGCCCACAGGCTTAGCATCATTGCTAGGGGATCTTCTAGATCCCGAAAGCACTTGCGAGTGTTCGTTGGTGTTGATCGATGGTCCTGGTCACTGAACGAGGAGTGTGACTGCAGCGGGAGACGGTCCGGGCGATGATAACTACATGTCTTATTTATGATAGTTGCATAGACTAACCGGCAAACGAGCCATCAACACGGTTGGAACCAGCCGAGGCTACTCATTCTTGTGTTATAAGATGTGGAGGATGCCGCAGGTCTGATCACACCGATGCTGATGCTGGTGTACGAGGAGGGTACGGTCCCGCGCCGGCTGCTGTTCCTGGTGGAGCTGGTGGCGCCGCCGCACGCGCTCACCACCGCGCTGGTCGCCGCCGCCACCGTCGCCGGCACCAACGCCCAGTGCAACGACCTGCCAGGTGAGTGGTGACCACCCACCTACCACCTGCCTACCACCGACCAGTACCAGCCACCAGCACCCGCAACACCGACCAGTGCCCAGCACTAGTAACTAATAACCGGTACCTGGTAGCCACCACGAAGCGAAATCCTGGTATCTGCCACCAGTTGATACCACCAGATCTGTTCGCATGGTTATGAGCATCTGGTAATGACCAACACCTACATGCTACCGACTCCCTTGTATGCACCAGCAATAGGTAACAACACAGCCTAATTATTATTCCTAGGAGATCCATCTGCTGTGGACAGGTCACAGACTCAGGAATACGTATGGCCGATGGGCCACTAACGTTAAAGAGTGGAGGCCGTGTGTAGGCAAACGAAGTGATGAAACCATCACCTCATACGGTATCCCTAGGTAACCACAGTCGAAATAAACTACGAACCTAACCTCAGAGTCATAAACAGGGCGGTGCCACCGGTGCCCAGGCACAGGGCGTACTCTGGGGGGCGCAAGAATGGCCAGACCAGGCAGGACTATTATTTTTTCGGTTTGCTAAGGGTGCAGTTATAGTAGCTCGCACAGGGCGCAAAAAAGCTGTTTACGGCTCTGCCTAACCTTGATGCCGACCGTCAAAGGCGAACTATGTATAGATAAAGGCAAACGGACAGACGAGCGATCTAGTGGTCGTAACATAAGCGCGTTCACCCCGAACTAGTCCAGGTAATTGTATTTCAACGTTTGTTGGTTAGCCCACGTTCCAGCTATGGCTATTGGTCAACGTCGACCGTTCACATAAACGAGCTTACTCGCGTGCCCACTCTGTACCAGCGTTCCCCACCCTGAGATTAGATGCCACGCACTGCTTCGCGCTACAGCAAGGGCGATTGATTAATGTATCTCTTTGGTCGTAGATGGCTACAAGGAACAATGCCAATTGAAATGCTACGCCTGCTTTGAAGAGAACTCGCCGGCTACAAGTATTTTGGTGCTCTTCGTACAGTTTGCAGTCTATATGGTAAGTTTAACACGAAATCAAAATAAATAATTTTTATCGCAATATCCTAGTGTCACGTATTTTCTGACTGCCGCAATGAGCAAAGAGTATAAAAACACTATGTTATAAGAGACGGGACGCCATACAAATAGCGTAAATTCTAATAAGTATGAAACGGGAGCGAAAACAATCTTGCCAATATGAAGGCGAAGTACAATCCGCCTAAATTCCAATACCGTCAATTACATACTGCTTCGTAGATGTCGATATTTTTTCAAATTTGACGGGTTATAAATTCGCTCCCGTTTCATAGAATCGTTTTATTACCTTGTAGTTGCGTCAGGCTGGCAATGGGGGCGATTGAGTAGTCTTTAGTATTGAGTAGTGTAGCTTGGTCAACGGTCAAAAATCAAGGTACATAATAACATGACTTACTTCACGTAAATCCTCATGGCTGATTTTCAATTCAATATAGTATGCATATACAGTGTGATTTTTTAAAGATCGGACATATTCAAGGAGAAGCCCGGGAGCCAGTAATAGGTCTTCATGACCAAGTTCCTCTTAAGCGATATTTAGTGAAATGCATCAGTACATAGTATCATAAAGCCCCGTGAACGTCAGCCCCGTGAAAAAAAATCAGCAGCTAATTATGACTTAGTACATTGTACGTCAGCTGGTAACTCGAAAATGATTTTTTTTTCACTTTCAGTGGAGTGGTATATCTGGATGATAGCTTAATATATGCTTACATATATCTTATTTTATACTTACCACTAAGGTCTGTCTAAAATTAGCGCGCAAATTGCACGTGATAATACAATAGGGTGACCATATTCTAAGGCCAAAAATACATTACCTACGTGTATAGAGGAGTAGCAGCGATCATAGCGAGTGATTAGCCTAGGACTTAGTTCCACTCCCAGTTTGCTCACTCTCACTGAAAACGCGCTTTAAGTGACTTGTCCTGTACAATATTTTCGTAGATCCTGGTGGTACTGACCGAGCACGGAGTGTTCATGAGTCTGTACGAGAGGCTGTGCAACGCGCGCTACTCGGAGACCGAAGCCCCGGACGCCGACGACATGGTGCGCGCAGAGAAGGCCTACGTGCGCAAGGCCATCGAACTACGTGAGTAAACTGTATACAGTTTGAGTATATTGTATACAGTTTTTTGACCTACGTTTTGAGTGTAAATTAATGCAGACATTATAGTGTATATTGTATAAGTATAATTATAGTTTCCAGGTTATACCGTGTAATGTTTTATTTTTAAGTCTCAAAGCTAAAGTTGCATTAAGTTTGACGGCTTAGTGTGTTTATGACAGTGTAGCAGTTAAACGGATGAATCGATTTAGATTTTAGATGATCCATCCAAGAAAGCGGGTTTTCTAGCGTTTGTTTTTGTGTTTCGTCAAAATCTTTTCATCCGTTTCAACGTTATTAGCCGTTTGGATATTGTTGTGTAAACAAAAAAAAATATCTCCCAATCACTAAAAATGTATACATAAGTATACACTTTTAGTTATTGGGAGATATAGGTTTCCTTTTATACATAAATATTAGTCCTCGTATAGTCCTATATATCCTAGTGATAATATGTTGGTACATTTCTAGCCAAAGAGAAGATCACGGACGCGCTGCTGGCTCACAACCTGCACAAGAACTACCCCAAGGTGATCGGTCAGTCGTGCAACGCCGTCAGGGGGGTCAGCTTCTCCGTCAAGAAAGGTAAACTGGACTGGCTGCACCGGCCGTGATCTCATGTAACAGTCCCACCATCTTGCGAGACACGATATATTCATAGGTTTACCATCGGGCTGACTGTTCACAGCTCTTATGTCCACTCCATTATTTTAATATTAAAAAACAAAAGGTCTATGACCTATATGATAAAAATGTAGTTTTGAAAATGAAAATTTGCGAACCCGAAAAATATTTTTTTAACGATTAAATAAATAAATAGCTTTAATTCGTATTTTACGACATTCATATTTTTTACAAAATTCATATTTAACATTCATATTTTTTGTTAGTACACAAGAACTCAAAAGCCATGTTAGTAACAATATCAAACGATATGCTATTTTGATTTTAATAAACTTATTTGGTTTTACGATATTTTGTTTATAAAAAACGATTAGACCATAACTCAAGTGTATTGTTACACACGTATGTGACAGGGGAATGTTTCGGGTTGCTCGGCGTGAACGGCGCGGGCAAGACCACCATCTTCAAGATGCTGACCGGCCTGGAGACGCCCACGCGCGGGGCCCTGTTCGCCAACGGACACCTCCTGGACCGCGCCAGGGGACAGGTGAGACACCACCAGTACACCTTCAAGACTGCACTCAAATTGAGAAGCTGGCCCTGGGCAAGATCGGCAATGTGTATTTTTTTGGTCTATGCTGAATCAATGAGGGGAGAAAAAATTAAAACGTAACCAAAAAAAAAAAACCTTTGAGCGAAATTCATTTACTTACTAAAAAAAATTTCGGTATAAAATTCTTTTGCAAAGATAAACATTCTATTTTATTCCATGCCGTTCCGATTCGTTCTCTTTCATCCCACTCTGCCACTCCGATCAGCTCCGATCAATTCCGACCTGCTCCGATCCGCTCCGATCCATTCCGACCTGCTTCGATTCGCTCCGATCCATTCCGACTTGCTCCGATCCGCTCCGATCCATTCCGACATGCTCCGATCTGCTCCACTGCACTAGACTCCTATTCTACTGTGACACGCGTGTATTGTCGCCAGTACCTGCGCTCGCTGGGCTACTGCCCGCAGTTCGGCGGGCTGGACAAGTTCCTGACGGGCGCGGAGACTCTGACGCTGCTGCTGACGCTGCGGGGGCTCAGCGCGCCCGACGCCGCCAGGGAGGCCAACAACTGGATACAGGCCGTCGGTCAGTCCTGTATATATTAAACACAATTAAACTATGAGATGGCAAATGTTTAACGATGCCCAGGACGGGACGAGGAGTTCGCTCGGGATCCTTGGTTTGCTGGGCCCATATCCAGTTTATCCATTATACCCTTGCATGCAGGAATACGTTTTATTAACTTATTTAGCAACGTCTCCTAACAGCTGCTACATTGCGACTACTCCTACTGCTATTGACTTTTACTTGATTGTATTTTAAAGGGAAACTGATTGACTATATTAAGTGTGGTGTTGACATAGCGCACATAATAAAAAATGAAAATGAAAACCTGTATGTATTTTTTTGACAAAGTGTCGGCCATTAACCAGGTGGGAAGACTCCGTCCTGTGGACGATCCGCGTTTGGATGCGAGTGGCAAGGATTCGGTCGTTTTGGTGTTCATTAAGGGAGGCCTATGTTCAGCAGTGGACGGATAAAGGCTGATGACGATGATGATGATAATACACTTTCATAACAATCTGATGTAAGGCTTAACACATGCTGTTGGTGGTTCCAGGTCTGCAGAAGTACGGCGGGCGGGCGGTGGGCGGGTACTCGGGCGGATGCGCGCGGCGGCTGGCGACGGCTGTGGCGCTGTGCGGCGGCGCGGCGCTGCTGGACGAGCCCAGCGCGGGGGTGGATGTGGCCGCGCGCCGATGCCTGTGGGCCGCCGTGCGCCGCGCCGCCGCCTCGCGCGCCGTGGTTATCTCCTCGCACAGGTAAGTGGGCGTGTGGGGGCCGGCTAGAGGGAGGGACCGTCGCAGGACGGTCCCCCGTTATCAGAAGACTTTTCTAAAAGGTCAAAAAGGCAAAGGCTGATTTTCAGCTGACGCCTGAGCGGTGACACGCTTAATATATTAACAATACTTAGGGCCTGTTTCACAATCTCCAGATAAGTTCCGAATAGGCTATCGGCAACATATTTGACAGATAGAGTATGGAGTATCTGTCAAATATGTTGTGAATAGCCTATTCGGAACTTATCTGGAGATTGTCAAACAGGCCCTTTGGTTACTAAATTATATCCAAGTTTATTTTGTTTTACGTTACTAATTAGCTTATTAAATTACAAAACACTTATATTAACAAAAGTACATTGAAATATTAATTAGTATATAACTTTTAAAACACACATTTAGTGGTAGCAAGCTAGCATCTTAGTACGACAAAATTTTAACAAAATAGGAGTAAAAAGTTTTAATGTGCAGTATGGACGAGACGGAGGCGCTGTGCGGGCGCATCGCCATCGTGAGCGCGGGGCGGGTGCGCGCGCTGGGCTCGGCGGGCGCGCTGCGGGCCGCGCACGCCGCGGGACACGCGGTTGTGCTGCGCGTCAACCCGCCCGGGACCGCCCACGACGGTACTGTACATTATATTAATTTACATACACTACATTACATTATTAATTTAATATTAGCCTCTATCCATCCTCTGCTAAACATAAGCCTTCTTCGATGAACGCCAAGACTGCCGATCCCTTGCCACTCTCATCCGACACGGACCGACCGCTGCATAGATATCGTCTTCTCATCTGGTTTATTACGCACGAAGTATTTATTAAAAACTGTATTCTCAGTGACGGACAGCGCCAAGTCGGACGTGATGCGGCTGAAGACCAAGCTGTTCGACACCTTCAACTGCACGCTCAAGGATGAACACAAGGTATGTTGGTAACGTTTAGTTTAGCGTCATGCGCGTGTGATATTGGAAAAACAATAGGCTAATACTGTATACAACGCATTCGTAAAAATTCATTCAAATTCTGTGTTTAAAATTTTTATACGTTTTCGCGAAGGTCACTAACTTGAGTTTGTGAAGCTATTTTTTGGAATTTTATGGTCCACAAGTGTCAAAGACTGAGAAAGTATCCAAAACATCGGCCATGAATAAAAATAACATTTATTAACCGCTATAAAAATCGAATCAGATTTGTCCGACTCGAAGGATCAAATATAAAAATATAGTAGTACTAACTATTGCCAGCAGATTATCGCGCTTACATAGCCGTATACTGTGATAGCGCAAAAAATATAGTCTTGAAAGAATTTTATAAATCGTATGAGAAGTAGTAAAGTAATGATAAATGATAAGTAAAGTAATGATAAATGATAAGTAAAGTAATGATGTCTAATAATAGCGAGGGCGTTGTATTCGCAGACGATGCTCCACTACCACATCAACGACACGATGCGCTACAGCGAGCTGTTCGCGAAACTGGAGCAACTGCGCCAGGAGTTCTCCCACCTCATCCAGGACTACTCCGTCACGGAGACCACCCTCGAGGAGGTGTTCCTGTCCTTCGCCAGGGAGGAGAACCCCTTCGAGGGCCCGACTCCTGTGTAAACATGCAGTATCATCCCAAGAAATTGCGTATGAGCTTTTATTTAAAAAATCAATTATGAAAAATGAAATAAAAATAAAGAAATCTAGCACATATACAAATGACAGCGAGATACAGCTGGTCATAAATAATAGATGCAAAAACACGTTTTTATTTTTATTGGCACTCGAAGCGAGTTTTGGTTTTTTAAATTTTTACTGTAACATGTGTTTCTAGCAGGTAACGGGTGAAGGGTTGCACTGAGTCTAATAAGATCTCGATTTATTTATATAGGTTATTAAAAATCATCGACCACACAGCCTATATACTCTTTATGTTTGATTTTTCGTATTAAATACATTCTGGCAACTAGCTGAGGTGAGACGAAACGGGTTGCAATGCTGTGATTAGCTAATTCAATGTCATACATTACCAATCACGGAACGTCAAAAAGAAATGGATATATTTCGCAACGGGAAAGAATGAGACGACACGATAGTTTGAGTAGGTACATTGTTTACGGCTTACATCGGAACTATAAGTCATATGTGTCGCCAGAACCCGTTCCCCTGTTCTGTGAGTGTATGGGTTATGCGGTCGATGCTAAAAATATGTGATACACTTTCGATGTGATATGTGTAGAAGTGTGTGTATAAGCGAGAACGAGACAACAAATATATTATAATGAAAGACGTTTAGTTCTGCAAAACAATATCGATGGCTGGATGCGTAGTATTGCCAGCAACTATTTTGCTATTATTAGAAGGGCAGCATTGCTTTAAACCCTAAAATCGCTTCAACGATTATTTCGTGGCAGTTATGAGTATTGAAAATTAGAATAATAACAGAAAAGACTTTAATGAACATGATGATTTACTTTGTTAGAACAGTTTAAAATGGGTTTAAAAAAATAAAAAAAATGCTAACCATCCTTATAATATCAACAGTTTTAAAACCTTACAATAAAAGTATTATTTATTATTATTTTATGTAGAATAAGAATTTTTTTTTGTTTATGGCTCAAAAACGAATACTGTATTTTATCAATTAAGAAATTAAAAAATAGAAAATATGAAAAAAAAAATGCGTGAATGAGAATGAGGTAAAGATATTATGTGCGCTTCTTTTATAAATTAAGCAATTGATTGCTATGCTTACTTGCACCTGTATTAATGACAACCTTAGATCATTACTATGTCTAGGTAGAGTGTCGCCCTACAATCAAAACAAAAAAAACTGGCCAACATTTTCAAAGATGTGTTCGTAAATAGTGATACCAGCTACTACAGTTCTCCCATAATCATCCTTTTTGATCTCGTTACACTTCAACCATAATGCTTAACAATTCATGCGTATTCTATGACAGTGGGAAGGATACTAAACACGGAGAAAGAATTTAGAGGCTAACAGTTGGAAGCAATTTTTTTGGACGTTTTTTCCGCGCGACACTATCTAGACATATTATTGATCTAAGATGACAACATATGCACCATTTTTATATTAAGATTAGAAGTACAGGCGAATTTAGTAAAAAGGGCGTTATAAACTATTTAGGCATTTATAAAATTACCAGACTTAGTTCATACAACTGATATAGATTAGAAAAAAAAAGTGTTTTTGCAATGAAACTACCATTAAGTGCCTATTTAAATGTACTGATTTGCCTGCCTTTGTGCTGTACTATTCTATAACAAGAATATGGGTTTAACATTATTCGTAAATTAACTTCAATTGTTTAAATTAAATTAACTGGCTAAATTGTGTAAAGTGCATATTATATTTATTAACTAGTAGTTTCGCCGAGGCAACTTGGATTTCATAAAAAGCATCCTATGTAAGGAACATATGTGTGCATGTAATACCTACAAGAATATGTGTACAAAGTTTCATGATGATAGGATGTGTAATTTTCGCGTGAGCGTAACAAACAAACTTACATTCACATTCATTATATTATTGTATGATATTAACATTCCAAATATTTAGGACATCTATTTTGTTTTTTTTTTAATATTGTATTCATTTAAGGCAGCAAAGAGAATTAACTTTTATTATTAGAACTCTAATATTATATAATAATAATATCATTTTAAAATAAATACTTTATTTTCTATTATAAGTAGGATAATATTTTCAACAATTCGTATTATTGAGCGTATTTGAAGTGTAGAAAAAATCTTTCGCCCTGGGAGAAAACTTCTGTCATACTTATTGACACATCAATGTTAATTTCGTATGTTTAAATACTACAATAATATTCTGTAATAATAGTAAGTACTGATATTGTTAACAAATAACACCAAAGCTTTAATAGCATTTTAGTATAAAAGTATTATAATATTTAATCATATAAGTTTTGTAATAAATTGTAATGCTTTTACCGCAGTCTTATGAATTTTGGAATTGTCAATTGATTTGACATTACGGTCAAAATCATAACACAACATCATGTCAATATAATTTGACAGTATTGTTCCCGCCATTTTACATGACCGGACTGAAGTAAGCTAAAGTGACATCGCAAACGTCATTTGTTACTATTCTATGAATGGACGTAATAATATATAACAGGACCGAGCACTCGTAACAGAAAAACGAGCCGACAGAGATAGCCAGTGTTAAGGAGTGTATCCCTTTCTTATAAGGTGACAATAAGATTTTGACAGGTGGGACAAATGTCTTTCAAAAATTCAAACTGTCAGGAAATGGGTATTGAAAATTTTTATTTAATTTTAATTTTTTTTATTGGTTTTTTTTGTAAGGTTTATATCCTACTAGTACATACTTGATGTATGCAGTTTTAAGCGCTGCATGAGTTTACCACGTCTGCCATAATATTATAAATCTCGAGTTTTTAAGTTCTTCAAAAGGCGCGTTTAGCCCCGGCAGATATCGCAAGTTAGCTTGAATGCATTTAGGGTGCTTGAAAATCTGACACAAGTATTATACTTATAAACGAAAATACCAACATTAGCAATGGTTAAAATCTGAAGAATAGTAGATGGATTACGAAATACATAATACAAATACTTCCATACTACAGACTTGACAGGAATCCGTCATCAGGTGGTCGAGTTATCATTATCATCCCAAAATATTAACTGCAAATCTTAGGTTTACTCTCATTATAACGCATTCTTGAATTAAGATTACAAAACAATTAAAGATGCCATGGATTCAAACTGATTAAAATAATTAGGAACGTGGGAAGTTTAGTACGGAGTCACTCTGTCTCACGTTCTGACCATTGCTATTATTCCCCTCCAAGCCTGCCGTAAGGAACTTCGTTTCAAAAAATCATGGTCACCATAGTAGTTTGATTTACTAATTATGTTATTTAAGTAACCATAGCAACCATTACAATACAAAATGTCAAGATGACACTTAACTGGGCTACCATAAGAAATAAAAGAAATAAGCAAAATAATAATTTATGTTTTCTTTTTGAATTGGAAATATATTTAAATAAATAAATTCAATTACAATTTCTTGACATACAATTGTCAAAATAATATTAAAAAGACATTTTTTTTCGATGAAATTTTTGATCAGCCCAAATTTTTAATAAAATACATTTTTAAGCTGGCAAGATAAAAGAACGAGACACACTTCTAACATATTGCTATCCCGCTCGGCTCGGATCAGCATCTGTGTAATGCCCATTAGAATATAATACTTAATGCGTTGAGTTAGTGTTCACTTTCGTAAATACATTTTTTCCGAGTAAGCCATCCTGTTATTATACTACATCCATGATTCTATGTAAAACGCTTGACGTGCTCAAAACTATAGCATATCCAGAGGCTATGCAGATACGTTGCCCCTCTTTTCCCTACCCCCAGTGGGCCACCACAACTAACTTCAGTTTAGTCAAAGCAAGGGAAAAATTAAATAAATTAAAAGCTGATTAAATGCTTGAGCTTTTTATTTTATAAATAAATATTAAATTTAAGTCTAAAACTAAAATCCATACAAATGACATTAAATGTTACTATTTGGTGCTAGACAATAAAAATATATTTTTTTCGTATACAAAAATGCGCCATTTTGAATTTAGATACATATTTCATACAGAAGTTTCAATGTCAGACTAAATAGCTAGATTTTTTACTAAATCTTTTAGAATTTTCTATTAACTTAAGGTAGCAATATTACGATAATAATTAAGGTGGCATTAGTTAAAGCTTAAAAAAAAACATTATGTCAGTGACAGTACAAAATTTAATACCACTCGAGTGGGTACAAACGTAGAATTTTATACCTAGTCTACTGTATAGATACAGGCAGTTTACTATCGACTACAACAGTTAGACGCAAAACAGGCGACGCCCGTCAAAACCAATACAATATGCACAGTTTAACTTAGTTATGTTGAAGTTGGCTAATAGATAACGTCATAAAGTACATTTTTTTTAAAACGCTCAAGATTCTGTGCAACTAACTTAAATTGTCCGTACTGTATGCACTCGTTTTGATTGCACATAATGTACAAACGTCCATATTCTGGTCCAATATTTGTATGTAATAATTTACAAGCCCACACGGGCGCTTCATATTATATGCTGTACATATTTGTATACAGTATAGTAATTCACAGCCCCGCATCCTATATTAACAGGTTATTGTTATTACAAATGACTCTTACGCCCGGTTTCCAAAAGAAGACAAAATGAGTAGCTGGAAGCATGTGTTAAATAACTTAATTTGATCAGCCTGTCAGTTGACATAGCCACTACAATGTCAAATTGACTCTAGAATCATATGTCAAATGCCATTAACAGGCACGTTAGTTGACATATAGGTTTCAGAAACCGGGCGTTAGACTTTGGAATTTGACTTGAAAGCTATCCTGTTAAAAGACCATTATGACTATCTTGTATCGTCTGACCAGAAAAATAAAATCCGCCATATTGCGGAAATTTACGGAACTAATTTCTGTATGGACAATATTCTAAAATTATACCGTATAAAAATTCAAATGCGACCCCAATTCAGGGTACTTATATATTTCTGGTCAGGCTCTCTCTTACCTCTTATAAAATAAAATTTTGAGGTTATTTTTATAAATTAATGAACATTTTCATGAACCTAGTACCACGAGGTAAGCGAATCTTACATTAACAGCATATTACAGGTAATTATGAATCTTACATTCCTTTAATACTATTTATATTAATTTCAAATATATATAGTAAACACAATGATTTAAAAAACATTTTGATCCTTACAAAATATTTTTAATATTGTAATATTCAATTAGCTTTATTCTTAGAATTATGTATTAAACTAAATGCAGTTTTTTTCCAAACATTTATTCTTCGTTACTAATAAGTCACAAGTCCGTCATTGGCACAGTGAAAGTGATTAAACTTGGCCGCTTTAAGTTAGTTCCGCCATTGCATACATTACGTTTTTTCGTTGTAAAATCATTTGCAGCTAACTTCGACATGTCCAAGTTAAATGGCTCCAACTGTAAGTCCCGAAAAGTAAGAATCTAACGAAATAGGGGTTTATGCTAGTCCATTCCAAAACTTTTTCTTTTAGAGGAGGTTCTCCCCTCTATCTCTTAAAGAAAAAATAAATATGGCCATTTTAATGATTTTTCAGAAATGTTCATGAAAAAAATCTTCCCAAAACCATTTTATTTTTGGTAAAAAGTTTAGAGACATACCAACACTATGCTAGCAATTACACATCTAAGTGTAACTTAATCAGTGAAAGAAAAATAATGAATTAAAAAAAAGACGGGTTGCACTCCGGGAATGCCGGCAGAAGTGAAAACTTGATTATTAACGTTGTGCATTTTTGATTTTTTGGAATAGTTTTGAAAAATTTTTTTTAATCATTTTTTAATGAAAATAGATTAAAAAAAATCGATTTATTAATTAATCGAAACCCTTACGATCGATTAAAAATATCGACAATCGAAAGAAAACAATCGATTGTTCGATTAATCGATTTCGATGTTACAACACTACTCTCCAACCGTCTTACGAATTTTCGATCAGCCCGCGTGTCCTGACGCGAGTTTCAGTTTTTACCCATCCCACAAAAGTACTCAACGCCGATAAAGAAGTTATCAATTCAAAAAAAAATTTTTTTTACGAGAGGGGAGGTTCCTAGGAGAAAAAGTTTTGTAATGGCCTAGCAAAACGCCCTCTTTCGTTTGATCCTTACTTTCCGTGACACCCTGTATAAGATACTCACGATTTTATTTATTTTATTGTCTTATTATGTGACTGTCACAAAATTTGCTTTAATTTTAAATGGAATTTAACACCATTTAATTCAACACGTAATTAATCTTGATTGACGCTTCGCACGCACACCGCGCAATGGCACAAGCGTACCAATGCCTTATTTTTTATTTTAAAAAAGTGTTTAATTTATTGCTTGTATTTCTCAGTAAGATAACTATTAGTAAAAGCTTTGTATTAAGACCTTTTTAGAATACAAGAGGGCTTTATTGATTGATGTGAGATTGTGTCTTCATACTAATTTACCATGTAATATGAGAATTGTATGGAAAATGTTTAAATGTATCTCAAATATATTAAAAGTAAGGTGTATAAGCGCTTAGTATTTTTTTTTGTTATTGTATAGTGGTGTGGCCAAGATCTGGCAGTCTACGTCCAAAATCCATTAAACAAATCTCGATCTATTTATCTGACTCTACTGACAAATAGGGTTTGAAATTTGCGCTTTAAAAAAATAATTATAGTATTTTTTAAGATCCTGATTGTTTTTTTTTAATTTACCATTTTTGTTGATTATCATAAAAATAGACCATTTATCTGCTATTAGTAATAAAGGGTTTGACGTTTTCAAAATGTTTTGATTCTTTTAAATCATCGTATTATGATAAAAAAAGCTTTAAGACCTTCCTTAAGGAAATAGTCTCCCAGCTGGCGACACCACCGATGTTAAGATATTGTACTTATGATTTAAAACACAGTGAGACTGTTAATGTGCTACCATAAACTATTATATTCAATAAATGTATAACATAACACAATCTTTATTTGTCTCCCCTTATGACCCTTGCTTAGATTTTTATGGACGTTTATAATTTCGATCCGTATTAGGAAGGCGATGGATTTTTAAAATTTTAATAAAATGTCAAATTATTTGCACTACTATGAAAGGATTGTGTACGAGTTGCTAACCGTACATAATAATTTGTGTGTCAGCATTTTCTTTCTCCTCGTTTATTGTACACACATGCAATTTGTAATTAACATTTTTAATTACCTTATAGAATAAAGTTAGTTATCATTTATCACTCAATTGGAACAGTTTATTTATCATTCCCCAATTGTTCCACGTTATCATATATCATTTTATATTAAATGTATTGGAGGTTAAAGCATTAGCCCCTACATTTATTTTTTTGGTCCTTAGAGCCGGATATGAACCAGCGACCTATGGATATCATTTTATATTAAATGTATTGGAGGTTAAAGCATTAGCCCCTACAGATTGTTTCTAAAGATACATATTCAAATTGGACGATTTAGCCCGCGGTCGCACGAGCGCTTAAAAAGCGTCGCAGTTTTACCGACGCGTACCGACGAACGTAACGTATCGAACGTTAACCACTAACGGCGAAAATCCAACAGTTCTCGATAGTAAAATATACGTTTTAAAAACGCTATTGTGTGAAAAGATACATGGGTATAGGTATATATTTGTGTCATTCAATCGCTTTTTTAACGTTCGGTAGAAAAGGGCTCGTGCGAAAGAGAGACGTTTTTTATGCGCGTGAGCTCTTTTTTGGGTGAACAAAAATCATTCGTCATCATCGTCACCAAATGTACATTCTCTGAGTCATATTATCATGTTTTAAAATTTCATGTCATAATTATTATTTTTTAGTTATAAGTTTTCTCTTCAATCAGCGGTCCTACGACAGTCTCTATGATTGCTATTTGTTATTTTAATATTATTATGTAGTGTTGAACCTACTGGAAAATATGACAGCTTAGAAAACATTATGGTACAATTTAACTTGTCTCTATAATTTTTCCAATAATGTCTGTATGTCAATGTAAACAAATAAACAATTTTTTTAGTGTTAACCACCATGATTAACCAACAGAGTTAACAAATACTCCAATATTAAGACATTTTTATATGTTTCCTCGTTAATTGCAATTATCTTAACTTTTTTTTGTACACCCACATTTGTATCAGCCAGTTATATTGTCCAATTTCTTTCATATCTCTTGAAACAATACATCTCTATCTAGTGGCTAGATGTGATGCTGTGACGAGGAAATGTACAAAAGAAACAAGTCAACTACTTTTTAACTAAACTATTAACATATAATGTGCGAGTGAGACGGCGCTATATCTTGGAGCGGTACGGCAGCAGCCGCCACTGCAGCTGGACCATCTCATTCATGTCGCCGATGGGAGAGATCTTGCTCTGATCTGGAAATAGACAGTTTATTGTAAGTAAGCACTATTCCCCGTATTACATAGTATGTAATGGATTTCCCCAATATATAGATTTTTGCACAGTAACCTTTGCTATTATATTTGCTTTAATGTTACACTTACTTCAAGTTAGTGTAATATTTCACCTAAAGCGATTCTTAGTAACTGCAGGTTGTCACTGTGGTAAAAATGCAATCAGTTGTTAAGATAATTCAAGTCGGCCATTGAGGTAAACTGGGTAAGTAAAAAGGTAAGTTTTCCCCCCAGGTTGTCATGAAGTTGAACGCAGGTTTTTCAAAAAGCTCATTGCCAAATGCATAAAGTAAATAAAGGTTATCGGCGTGGTAAATAAAGATTATTTCGCATGTAAACGAAGGTTTTCTTTTATGTAAATGCAGGTTTTCATTAAATTAAATGCAGGTTTTCATTAAGTTAAATGCAGTTTAGCATTAATGTGAACGCAGATTGCCATTAAAGAAAATACAGGTTCTCGTTAAGTTAGAATATGCAGAGGTGAGTGCAGTTAATCATTAAAATGAACGCCGATTGCGATTAAAGAAAAAACATGTTATCGTTTAGTTAGAATGTGCAGGTTTTCATTATGGAAAATGCAGTTAATCATTAATGTGAACGCAGGTTGCCATTAAACAGGTTTCCGTTAAGGTGAATGCCGGTTATAATTAATATGAGTGTATTGGGACTGTGGTGTCACGGCTTACCCCGGTCGGCGATGTAGTCCCGCAGCGGCGCGAGGAAGGCGCGCGCGGGCACGGCCATGTTGACGTACGGGTAGGTAGCGCCGGCGCGCGTGCGCGCGTTGGACACGATCAGCGCCAGCACCGACACCCGGTCGCCCGTCACACGGAAGATCGGCCCGCCGCTGCGCAACAGTATGGTTACACTCCGTGAAGACTACTGTGGCTCTATGGTCAGCGCGTTGGCGCTCAAGCTGGGAGCTAGCAGGTTCGAGTCCCGCCAGGGAATAAACAAAATATTTCTGTGTTCCTGGATCATGGATGTGTAATTAAGTCCGCTGTCTGCGGTTACCATGTTGCGTGGACGTTATTGAAATGAGAATGCACCCCACAAAAGTATTTCAAAGAGTTTTCGCTAAAAACTCCCAAGAAAGTAGACTTTATCCGACATTTATTGCTATATTCAAAATTTAGTTTATGGAATAAATTCATAAAATTTATACCCGAACCTGTATCATTAATCATTTTATCTATTACTGTAAACCACATGTAAATCAGTTTAGTAGATTTTGAGATTACCGCGAACGGACAAAAAGAGAGACGCGCCGCCGGACTTTATTTTATATGTAGTTCTTAGTAGTATTATTATTAGTTCGGCCAGGGTTACCTGAAGCCGGACTGCACGCAGCAGGATGTCTGTATCATGGAGGGGGAGACGTTGTTGACGTGGCCGCTCGTCACCATCGGCCGCAGCTGCTCCAGGCTCGTCTCGTTGAAGTACGGGTAGCCCGCCGCTAATACTGATTCACCTGGGGAATGCAAGGAAAGACAAGTGTTTAATATATACAGTAATCCATCAATCTCTCAGCCGGGAACAGAGTATAAAGGAGTAATAATAACACTAGAGGAATTTAAGATCTGTCGTTTATAAGTTATAGAACTATTTCAAACACCAAATCTTACATTTGGCGTTTATTAAGTATTAACCCATATATGTGTGGGACCGTGCTAGGCACGGGTCCCCTCGAAATCAGTCGAGGAGAGTTATGGTTGGCCCTTACTATGTTTTTTCTTTACCGGTAAGCGAACGATGATCTCGTGTTTAGGGTGCATTTAGATATTAAGAAAACCCCATTTGTAGGCATACGGGGCATACGAGGCAACCGGTCAAGATCGAACCCAGAACCTCTCGCAGAAGAAGTAGAGTCCATACCCACTAGACTTACTCGCTAACACTAGTCGTTGCTCGCTACTGGGCGTGTCTATCAAAAGTTTAATGGGGGCTATTCAGGGGGCCTAGCCAAAATGCCATTAAGAAAGCTTTAGCGAAGTTCGAAATGATAAAATGTATAGGATGGACCACGTGATTAAGCGCGGCCTTATGTCAATCCCATACATTTTATCATTTTCGAACTTCACTAACGCTTTCTTAACCCTTTAACCGCCCGACTTCAAATCAGTGGTCGTGCCCCCAGCGCCCAGCGCTGTGAAACTAAAAATATCTTTTTTGATGGGAAACAACTTAATAAATAAAAAATCACACTAAACGAGTTGTGGTTTTCGGTCGGAGATATACGACGCAAGCGAAAGGGACCCGAAGATATTTGCTGGACAAATCCGACGTAAGCGGTTAAATGATTAATGGCATTTTGGCTAGGCCCCCAGGGCGGTATCTGTCGGCGATTACCTTTCTCGGGCGGCTCGTCGGCGAAGTCGGCGGGCGTGAGGTGCGGCCAGTGGTGCGGCTCCACGTACAGCAGCGCCACGTCGAACGCGCGCCCCGCCCGCGACGAGTAGCGCACCGCGGCCACTGCGCGCGCGCCGCCGCACCACACCGACACGCGCTGCGACGCGTGCTGCACGCACACACACACACGCGCGTCAGACACACACACGCACAGCCCAAAGACAGGGGGTGGTAGAGAAACATCGACCACACAACTTATAGACTCCTAATGTTTGATTTTTCCGTATTAAATGCACTCTGGCAACTAGCTGAGGTGAGACGAAAGGGGTTGCAATGCTGTGATTAGCTAATTCAATGTCACACATTACCAATCACGGAACGTTAAAAAGAAATGGATATATTTCGCAACGTGAAAGAATGAGACGACACGATAGTTTGAGTACATTGTTTACGGCTTACATCGGAACTATAAGTCAGATGTGTCGCCAGAACCCGTTCCCCTGTTATTAGGAGTCTATGGGTTATGTGGTCGATGTAGAGAAACGATTATGGAGAGATACGAGACATGAGTTAGTCATGTCGAGATTAAAAAGAGCAGAGTTCACAATACCGATCAAGATGAACTCTGAAACTTAAACTAAGTTGTGGGTGGATCACTGATTCACTCGGCTGGTATACTCAGGCGTTCGACTATTCGTTTACCCTTCTAGGGATGCCAGGTCGCCAAACCTCCAGTCGCCAGACAGACCAGCCAGCTTGGCCGGACATTTACCCAAATGAAATGAAAGACCAACATTATTAAGGATTTTGTCTCAGTATTTATAGATACGACAAAGGAATTGTATGTAAGATTAAGCTTGTTGTTGAGTATTTCATTTCGTTAAATTATAGTCAACTAATAGATAAAATCGAATGCCAAGACAGTCTTAACCTAAAACTAATTTGGCATTGCTCGTTTGCAAAATGTAAAAAGTTATAACAAAAGCCGGACACCGTTTATTTTGGCCGGACACGCAATCAAAAATCCGGCTTTATCCGGACGCCTGGCAACCCTATACCCTCTATTGCTATAAAAAATGATGCCGAGTGGAGCCGAGTGAATACGATTAACACACACCAGCAACCGTCCGCACGTATGACCGCACAATACTCACGTCTCGGACGACGTGCGCGCACGTGAGCACGTGGCCCAGCCCCAGGTGCAGGCCGGCGCCCCAGGCCTGCCCGCACCGCACCAGCACCGTGCAGCTGTCGATGCGCTCTGCAACAACCACACCTGTTACCGGAGTCTATGGGTGTTGAAATGGGCTCCTGATGATATGGTACGGAACCATCACTCGTCAGTACTCCAATAACGTCTACCATTTTATACCGTTGACACCACAATCGGAGACATCCTCTGTATCAAACTTGACTGGACTTTTATACATCCTGTATAAACCTCTGGACACTTCCATTAGATCGTTCTTTGGAACTGAGTCGAAAGTTGAAAACGGGGCCAGAGAAGTCAAAGGGAGAACGTGGTCTTTTGTCCCACCGAATATATTATGGACTACACCCACAACTCGTTTCACTGCTGCTATCCGTATTACTAGGACAGCGGTTACCAAATCTAAGTATTTTCTCGTTTTTCTTAGTACATCCTGCATCTCAAACGTGTTTTTTAGGTTTTATTGACTATTTCTTTTCACGGATTTCAAGTGTAGTACAAAATATGAAATAGAGATATATTTTTTTTATATGCATTCATTTAAATAGCCCTTTGATATGATCTAAGGGCGCAATATTCTCTAGAAATTCTTCAGAAGAAGTGGGAAAAAAGAGTTATCAATATACCTAGTATAGTGGTGTGTAGCGGGGAGGCGGGCGCGCTTGTGGGTCTGATCGGCGGCAGGCTGAGCTTGCTGGCCAGCACGGACGCCAGCGGCGCCGCCAGCGTCAGCCCCACCCACTCCCCGCGCCACCACGACACGCTGCACACCACCATGCCCACCAGCTCGTCGCTGGAAACACATTACATCACCATAACCCCACTACATCAACCAACCGTATTCGTCTGGACATAGGCCTTTTTATAGCCACTACAATGAAACTTTTTTATGTTTTTTCCACCATTTATCTATACTAATATTAGGGAGGAAAACTTTGTTTGGTTGTAATGAATAGGCTCAAAAAGTACTGGATCGATTTCAAAAATTCTTTCATTGTTCGAAAGCTACATTATCCACGAGTAACATGGGCTAAATAAATTTTATTCTGGAAAAAATAGGGTTCCGTAAGATATTTAGGTTTTATGAACACAAGGTGTAAAAAATCATTCAGAAAAGTTGCTTATTTTGCTTACTAACTAAGATCCGGTTGTGAATCTTAGTTAATGCAGGCGAAGCTGCGGGAAACAGCTAGTTGTATATATTATTACAGTTACAACTTAAACGACCGGTTTCGACACAGTCATTGTAAAAGTCAATAAATAGTGGAAAAAATGAAGTTTCATTGTAGTGGCTTTAATATGAATTTCCATCAAGGACCGACAGTACATTCAATCAATCATAGGCCTTTTTACATTGTTCCACTGAGTTTGTTTCGCCGGTTCTTCCCAGTGGGCTCTTAGAGTCAGTGTTAGATTCAATTGACGATCAAAATGATGCTCTGTACCAAACTATTTTGAATATAAGTTTTTGATTTTGATTTTAATATCAAATAATTTTTCAATTGAATTTTACTTAATAAAAAGATACTTTGCATGTTTACTAAATACTAAGTGATGGCGTTCTAGATCCAATATGGCGGACTTGTTTTTTTGTTCACACCCAATGATACAAAACATAAAATGGTTTTTCCTATAATTTTAATTCCCAATGCCTTTGGTCAAATGCTGCAAAGATGCCTTAGTGACAGAAAGTTTAATATCCACCATATCACTTATACCCGTAAAGCGACACTGTCTTCCTCTCCGACACTACGGAGTAAGGAGTTCCGCGTTTCTTTATGCTTAAACAATTAACATTACTCTGTTATACATCTTATAAATGATTTCTTCTTTACAACCCAGCTTGAGTTCACCCAAAATTAAAGCATAAAGACATTACTACTAACGGTGAGGCTTCAGTGGCTTCGGTGAAGACGGGGCCCCCCTCGGAGCCCAGCGAGGTGGCCGTGTCGGTGAGCAGCAGCGACGGCCGCTTGCCTACCACGCCGCAAACCGTGCCCTTCGTAACCGAGTTGAGGAACACCTGCCAGTTACATCCTTGATAGCTAAAGTGTGGTTCGTGCGTGCAGCCGGCTCCATCGAAATATAAGACGTTGTCACGTCAAAACATGATAGTAAAAAGTCCATAATATGGACGTCGATTTGAATATAATATATAGGTTTGTTACTCGACCACAAATCGGGGGTATATTTAACGGGGTATATTTATGACCTACTAACTCGAAATTAGTAGATGCTGGTAATATATCAGCGAGAATAATCAAATTAATACCATCCGATGCATGGCGTCCCGAGGCAAATAAAAGGCATAACAAGCTGTATAATTACTGGTTGAAAGACACAAATTGACGCCTAAATATGATGCCTCGTCTAGTCCTCGTACCTTGAACTCGTATGTAATATATATCACACGGGACGTTACTTAATTGCATTTAGATATTTTTTAAATGAAACATCCAAAATGCTATATTGATTTTTTTGCCTGTAAGAAACTTTGTCTATATGGCGCTGTCGCTGAACAGAAATGTAAGCTTAAAGGCCTAAAAGTTTCCTTTCGCAAAAGAAAAAAAAAATCTGAACAGAAACTTAATACCTACCAAATCTGTTATCAGTGAATGTGTGACTGGGCGAGTGAATAAGAGTGTGTGAGTTAGTGAGAATTTAAAATAGAGAGAGTGAGTGATTGAGTGACTCTCTAAGTGAGTGCTTACCTCGTTACCGAAGGGCGTGGAATGTACCAGAACGTTAGAGCCTCGCCCAGGAGGCTGCTTGACGATATCGAACAGCTCGGAGAGCGGCCGCAGGGGGGTTGACCCTGAAAAAGGAGTATAGTTAATTCTCCTCACACAGCGAGAACAATACCTGATAAGACCTTAGTTCCCTCATACGCTACCCAAATGCGTTGGCGAACTTCACACCATCGAATACTTAATTCATCAGTAGGGCTATTCTGTAAGGTCGTTTTCGAATCTCGAAAGCGGAATCCGCGGTCATATGTCGAATTTGTATTCTTTAAAACTCGACTCTCTATCTATACCAACTAGCTGTTGCCCGCAGCTTCGCCTGCGTTAACTAAGATTTACAACGGGATCTTAGTACGCGAAATAACATTTTTTACACCTTGTGTCTGAAAAACCAAAATATCTTAAGGAACCCTATTTTATTATAATGAAACGACTTTTACGGATTTTATCGCGGTTTATTTAGTTTTTTACAAGCCCGACGTTTCGGAAACTTTACAGCAACCATGGTCACAGGAGGACTGAGGTGTCAGACGTCCTACTGTTACAAAGTTATTTGAAACTACCCTATGATACAACAATATTTTATTTAGTCCTATCTATGCAGAAGGTGCTAACTAAGTCTTTAGTCTGTGACATGTTATGTTATCGGATGAAAGCACATATAAATATATGAAAACTGATCCAACCAACAAGGTTTTGAAAAATACTAGTGACCTAATTAAAAAGTACTCCGAGTCATTGAACCTAGACGTCAAATCTTTAATTCCTTCATGTCCAAAACCGCCTAAGCTGTATGGGTTGCCAAAAATACACAAGGCTAATGCTCCATTACGTCCAATTGTAAGCCAAATCGACTCGCCAACCTACAGATTGGCTAAGCATGTTGCCCAAGTACTTTCGCCATTGCGTGGACAAACCAGAGCACACACAAGGGATTCATACCATTTTGTTAATGAGATCAAACACCTACATCTCAATGATAATGAAACTATGGTGAGTTTTGATGTGCAATCACTCTTTACATGCTTACCTGTAGAAGATTGCATCAATATTGTATCAAGGAAGCTAAGAGAGAATAACATGCCAATAGAATATGCTGAACTTCTGAAACATTGCCTTACATCTGGCTACATGTTGTGGAATAGTCAGTTCTACAAGCAAGTGGATGGGGTAGCGATGGGCTCACCAGTACCCCCCGTTGTTGCCGACATATTTATGGAGGACTTCGAGGAAACTGCTCTGCATACTTCGCCCATTACACCCAGGTTCTACAAGCGGTACGTAGATGATACTTTCACAATATTACCATCTGACAAAGTAACCATATTCTTAGACCATCTTAATTCCATAAATACTAAAATTCAATTCACAATGGAATTAGAAACAAATAATTCTTTGGCTTTCTTAGATGTATTAGTCATCCGCAATCCCAATAATACCTTAAGCCATACAGTGTATAGGAAGCATACCCATACTGATAGGTACCTAAACGGCGAATCTCACCACCATCCAACACAGTTAGCTACCGTGGGTAAATCTTTGTTTCAGAGAGCACAAGGGATCTGTGATGAGCAGCACTTGGAGACCGAGCTTCAACATGTCAAGCAAGTACTGCGGGACAACAAGCTTCGGGTACCCCGGCTCCATCGCAGTGAACGTGTGAAACCAACCACCGTCGAGCGAGTACCTGCTGTGCTACCGTTTATGAAGGGAGTCACTGACAAAATTGGCTACATCCTAAAGCGAGCTTCTATTAAAACATATTTCAAGCCGCCAAAAAAGATAGGTCAATTCTTACCATCTGTCAAGTGTCATATACCCTTACAAGATGCAGGAGTATACAAACTTGATTGTGACTGTGGTCTCTCATACATAGGACAAACAAAAAGATCAATAAAAACTCGCGTAAAAGAACATATAGCTGACTTAAAACACCGTCGCTATACTAAGTCAGCAATCTGTGACCATAGCCTAGACAACGCTCGCCATTATATTAGATTTGATAAACCACAAGTCCTCGCAAAAGAACACCGATTCCAACCAAGGATGATTCGCGAGGCTATTGAAATTAAAAAACATCCTAATTTCAATAGAGAAGATGGCTGGCCATTACCACCTGCTTGGGATCCCATAATAAATATAATAAAATCAAAATCCAAGCATAACATGTCACAGACTTAGTTAGCACCTTCTGCATAGATAGGACTAAATAAAATATTGTTGTATCATAGGGTAGTTTCGAATAACTTTGTAACAGTAGGACGTCTGACACCTCAGTCCTCCCGTGACCATGGTTGCTGTAAAGTATCCGAAACGTCGGGCTTGTAAAAAACTAAATAAACCGCGATAAAATCTGTAAAAGTTGTTTCATTATAATGAGTGAAATTCGTGTAAACATAAGAAAACAATATGTGAACCCTATTTTTATCAGAATAAAATTTAGCCTATGTTACTCGTAGATAATGTAGCTTCCGAATGGTGAAACAATTTTTGAAATCGGTCCAGTACTTTTTGAGCCTATTCATTACAAACATACAAACATACAAAAATAGATACAAATCTTTCCTCTTTATAATATTAGTATAGAAGTATAGATAAAGTTTTTTTTTCGAAGCTCACGTAAAGTGAGCTTTATCACTCAGGTGAAGCTCGATCTTCACGTAAAGTGAGCTTTATCACTCAGGTGAAGCTCGATCTTCACGATCGAGCTGCGATGCCTTTAACCACACACCATTGAGCCACAGAGATTGGCGTGTAGGCACTCAAACCAAAGGTAGGGGGTTCGAATCCCGCCAGGAAAGAAAATGTTTTCTGTGTTCCTGGGTTATGGATGTGTATTAAATATGTGTATTATATAATAAAAATCTTGAATATATTATGTATTTATATAAAAGTATTAAATATACATATTATGAATTTCCGTTGTCTGGTACCCGTAACACAAGTCTCTTCGAGATCTTACCACGGGACCAGATTGACGTGGTGTAAAAGCGTCCATAGATATTATTATTATTATAATTTATATACCACCTAAAAAATCAAGATTATACGACTCCCACACAAGAGTATCATCAAATTTATTAAATGAAAAAGTAAAAACATTTTTAAGTATTATAAAATACGGTTGGTTTTACATTCTCGACATTCCGATCGTCAGGGACATATAGAACCTTTTTTATTCCGTCATAGCAAAGAGTATATTATATATTTATTCTCTGTCATTCGTTAGTGTCATGAAATTGTTTTGACAATTTTCATGACACTAACGAATGACAGAGAATAAATATATAATTCAAATTTCATGAAATCCTTTTGAGCAATGGCCAGTGAAATTCCACCGCCGCCGAAGAAGAGGCTCATCCACTACCGCTACTATGACAGCCCTGATGGTTGTGATACTTGGAAGAAGGTAAGGCCTAAAGCCGGAACCGCACGCTTGCCGAGGCTTGGCAAGCCTTGGCTTGCGTAGGTTTGCAAGGGTTTGTGGCCGTCCGACGAGTGTCGGTATTGTGCACAAGCCAAAGGGAACAAAAGAAAATTTGTCGCAAGCGCTTGCGAGGCGTCCACATGCTTGTGACTTGTGGAGACTTGGAGCTTGCGGCAAGCTACAAACGTGTGGATCCGGTATAAGACATACTACATTTTGTATCTTGGTAGAAAACTAGATTATTTTGACAAGTGCATGAATCTAGTGTCGTAAACTAGCTTTAAAATTTAATGAAAATCCTTTAAACGTTATCCATTAATTGATTCAGCTTGGTTAGCTTTATTTATAATATAATTGACTAGATGTTGCCCGCGGCCATACCCACGTTAGCAAAAAAAACCCTTTTCTAATGTATCATATGTTACAAGAAACAGTTTCTAGTACCTCCGAGAATATGTGTAGTTTCATGATGATGGGTTGAGTAGTTTTCGCGTGAAAACGTAACAAACATCTATACTTTCACATTTATAATATTACTAGCTGTTGCCCGCAGCTTCACCTGCGTTAACTAAGATTTACAACGGCATCTTAGCGGGATGATATATCTTTATCGATAAATGAGCTATCGAACACTGAAATGTTTCATTAATATCCGACCGATAGTTCCTGAGATTAGCGCGTTCAAATAAACAAACTCTTTAGCTTCATATCTTAAGGATTAAAAGCATGAGTAAAATAAACTCGTTTAAATGCAGTCCAAAAGAATCAAATTTTCTGAATAAAATATGGTTGTTGTGCCTCACTCGACATGGATAGGTATAGTGTGTCGTGGACTTTTTTGTAGATAGATCTTTAATTAATTAGAACATTCTATGTTATTCTAACTTTTAGACAATGAGAACTTGGAATTGGTAGACTCTACAGTTTTTCTAGGCATAACTTTAGATCGTAAGTTACAGTGGGGACCCCATATAGCTAAACTAGCGAACAGACTCAGTTCAGCTGCATATGCAGTGAGAAAAATAAGACAGCTAACGGATGAAGATACGGCACGAATAGTTTATTTTAGCTATTTTCATAGCATTATGTCTTATGGGATACTATTATGGGGAAATGCTGCCGATGTAGAGTGTTTTTGTGCTACAGAAGCGGGCTATCCGTGCAATTTACAAATTGCCCCCCTACTCATCATTAAGAGAGAAATTTAAAGAGATAGGAATTCTGACAGTTGCTTCTCAATACATTTTAGATAATTTACTGTATGTCCGGAAGAATATAAATGATTTCAATAGGAAAAGCGACATTCATAGTAGGGATATACGTAATAAACACTAGTACGTAACGTAATAAGCCTAGATGCCCCAGTGATTAGACTTGCAAAAGTAAGCAACTCTTTTAAAGGAAACTGTATACGCTTTTACAATAGGATCCCAGAAAACGTTAAAAATCTATCAATCAATAAATTTAAAAAAGTTATTAAAGAGCGTTTGTGTGGTAAAGGATATTACAAAGTAAAAGACTTCATTGAAGATACCACACCTTGGGAATAGGGCGTTCCTCCCAGGCATGCAGATAAAAAAGTGTATTTTAAGACTAATTAATAATTATTATTTCGATGACACAAACTCTTGGGATTGTATTGCTCTTTTATCAATTGTCTATCTAGATTGTGGGTAAACTTTGAGCCTGCAGTATTTTTAACTAAACTTGTGTAAAGGTGAAACGTATGACATGTCATGCTCGCTTATGCCATTGCAGTGGTGGCGTTGTGGGATGGGTCTTTCACTTCCCTCTAATATGTGGAAGAGGTTGATGCTGGCTCACGCGTCCTGGCCTGTGTGGAGGTGCTGCTGTGGTGGCTGGTCGTGTTATGCGATTTCTACCTAGCTGATTTTCTTTTTTTTTTATTAACATCCTCTGGTTTGTTTTGGATGCTGCGGGGTCTAAATTTACCTACTCATTAATCTTAGGCTAGTGTGCAATTATTTTTAAATATTTTATATTTTAAAAAAAGAGCAACCCAGCAGAGTTTCTCACTATACTAATAAAGTATTATGTATTTTATTTTTTGTATGAAAATATGAAAAGATTAGTTCCACTGAGTTTGTTTCGCCGGTTCTTCTCAGTGGGCTTGCTTTGGAACCGGTGGTAGACTCAATTGACTTTCGAAAAGATACTTTGATTGTACTATTTTGAATAAAAAATTTGACTTTGACTTTGACTTTATGGTTCTATCTTTTATAGTTTAGGCAGCGTAGGCAAAATAAGTAACTTTTCTGGTTGATTTTTTACACCTCGTGTCCGAAAAACCCAAATATCTCACGGAACCCTGTTTTTATCCAGAATAAAATTTAGCCTATGTTACTCGTGGATAATGTAGCTTTCAAATGGTGAAAGAATTTTTGAAGTCGGTCCAGTACTTTTTGAGCCTATTCATTACAACCAAACAAACAAACAAACAAAGTTTTCCTCTTTATAATATTAGTGTAGATAGACAAGCAGCGCCCCGTGGTTTTACCCGTGTACTTCCCATTCCCGTGGAACGGTGATAAACTATAGCCTATGTGATACTCTGATATATAAACTATATTTTTGTAAGGTTTCATCAAAATCCATCCAGTAGTTTTTACGTGTAAGAGTAACAAACATCCCTACTTACAAACATTCACTTTGATTATATTAGTAGGAAGTAAGGATAGGTGTAATAGGTGTAATGTTTGCAGGTGTTCGTGTGCTCCAAGTACGGGGCCGTGGCGGGCGTGATCCTGTCCACGTACGACGTGCTCATGTACTCGCACGCGGTCGGCTGGGCGCCCATCTTACGGAGGTGTGACGTCACGCATCATCACTATCAGCCTTAGCCACAGTTGAAGATAGGCCTTTGTTTTTTCTTTTGTTTAATGCTGGGAAATGCGCTTAGGCATCCCGCGGGGGAGTGCCCCCGGGCGAGTATGTGGGACTCGCTGCGCATAACAGCTGGTGAGTGGACGCAGCTCTACCCAACTAAATCTGGCGAGTGCCACCAATGCCGCCTTTGGTGAGGTGCACAGGATCTACAAGCAACAGGGCACCTCGACGGCTAGTCAGTCTCTCAGGGGACCGACGCCGACTCCACAGAGGTGTTGCCCCGCATCATAGAACAACCCCTTCCAACGTCGGGACAGTACAATGAGGCGAGGTTCCCGTCCTCGCCCATTGCCCCCTCTTCTTATAACAGGGGTACAAAGAGCCCCCTCGTCTCAATTCGCTGCGCCCAAGGTGTTGGGGTCACCCTGGGCTACTGAGCCCCACCGCCACGACCAGGCCTGAACATAATAGAAGTTATGTTTTATGCCCTGGGTGGCTCACGGGGTCGTTTATTGTCCAGGTACGCCCTTCACACCGTACCTCTGGCTATGATGGGAGCCACCTTCGCGACGGTCACCAACAGTGTCACCAACTGGCGCCAGAAGAACGACACACTCAACTATTTTATAGGTATTCTCTTATATGAATAAAATAACCATAGAGTATAGAGTATCTCGGCAGTGGCTTCTATAGGCCATGGTTATAAATTTCTCGTGTCTATGGCACTGACTATACGAACTGATACTAATTATAATGTTAAGCACAGAGTATAGATATAAGGATTCAGCTATAGCAATTTAGATGACAGAAGTTTTGCCGGTAGAGCGCGCTTTATTTAATAAGTACTCGTTTAAATCTTTACACAGGAAGTATTGTGGCGCTGATTGGTCCGCTACAATAGCATCGGTGCGTACTCGATTCTAGCGCAGTCAGCGGCAGAAAAAAGAACCTAAGATCTAGGTTTATTATTGTGTATGTGAATACTACGGAAAAGCCCATATCGATCGGACTCCTTTATCTACATATATAACGCCTAATTTTTTAGTTAAGATATGAGACGCTTACGAGAGGTAGCGCCATGCTTTGGAGCCGATTTGGGCCGGCATGACCGGGGACCGCTCGCTTACATGAAAGTGACAGACATGCTGCGCGTTTCCTGCGCTTTGTGAGTTTCCGGTGACCCATTGGAGGATAGGGAAAAGGAGGGCAACGTATCTGCATAACCCCTGGTTATGTGGATGTTAATGGGCGTCGATAGTGGAAAGGCTTCGACTGTTCGTTTGCCCACCTATGCTATAAGAAAACGTGAGTTAAGTGGCGGACCAATTACTGTAGCTAGATTCTTATTTGGGGTAGGGCAGCATTTGTTTCAGGTAGGGCGGAAGATAAAGTCGTATTCGTTTCATTATAATAATTTATCTTAGTTTTTGGTATTTTTAAGGTAGTGCATAGTGATTTCAAGGTAGGGCATTGCCCCACAATGCTTCCCCCCCCCCCCAACTACGGCCCTGTACCGTCACAATCCTGAATCGCGCTATCGAAGCCATCATAAGTTCGGCGCTATAATAACATTTGGGCTGCGGCCTAACCAAGCAGGTTTATTTATCCCATGTCAGTAGTGCTATTCTGTAAGGTCGTTTTCGAATCTCGAAAGCGTAATCCGCGGTGATGTCATATCAATTTGTATTCTATAAAACTCGACTATCTATCTATGTCAATAAAGTTCACTTTCGAAGTGAGCGTAAAGAGCGCTCTATCACTCAGGTGAAGCTCGATATCGAAATGGTTTTTACAGAATAGCCCTACTGGCTCTATCCCGCAGGTGGGTTCGCGTGTGGCCCTATCCTCGCGTGCTACCTGGGCTCGTACCACGCAGTGCTGCTGGGTGGCATCGGGCTGGGTATCGCTGGTGCGGTCAAGAAGGCTATGCTGGAGCACCAGGTGGCAGCATTTCCAGACGTGCCCTCCCACATGGGCACTGTATGGAGCTGGAGGAGGGACTGGACCCTCGCTCACGACCCCAGACACGGTACGGGCTTTGAGCAATAATCATTTCTAATTATCTTCACAAATTAAGGCGTTGTGCATACTCAAAATAAGGCTTAATTAAACAGTTTTTAATGAAGTACATACATTAGACAGCATCAAAAAATATATATCATGTTAATGTAAACGATTGTGTTGAAAATACATTTGCTAATATGAATTTCAATAATTCGGTCGTCTTTGTTTAGCAATGGACGGATAAAGGCAGATGATTATGATGATGAAGTGATCATCTTCTATGTACCTATCTAGTATTGGGTATTTTTACTACTCTAAAAATACAAAAAAACAATTGATTGCTATATAGTATGCCATCTACGAATAGAATGAGCATAAAACATCGACCGAAACAAATCGACTCGATATTTCTAATCGATATTCATGTAATATTCTCCTTTTTTCAGAGATATTAAGTTGCGGAATGGAAAAGAAATATTAGTGTGCTAGTTTATTAAATAAATTTTGTATAATTTAAATTAATTTTAAATGAAATCCCTAATTTCTTTTCGAATCTTTCGGCGTCTGTGAATATCGGTGTCATTTCTAGCAACTATTAGGTCCGTAGTTTATAGAGCCTTAAATATCATATAAGTCTTAGAATATAATTTTATTAAACAAAGGTACTAATGAATTTGACACGTCTGTATCGATTTTGATAGTGTTTAAAGAACACCGTTGGAAGACCAACTCCTGATCAGCAAAAATACAAATCGGTTTATCCATAAGAGTTGCTCCTACACTTTTGAAGCCTTAAAAATGATAACTAGTTTAAACTAGTATAAAGCAATGCTTTCATTTATTTAGTTTCCTGATATAATAATAATTTTATACAAATTATAAAAAACGTGGGCGACGATGGTCCAGTGGTGGACTCGGCCTCTTATGCGAGAGGTTCCGGGTTCGATCCTGAGATCCGTGTGTGTCTTGAAATGGGTTTTTCTAAATTTCTAAGTGCACCCCAAACACGAGACCATCGCTCGCTCATCGGTGAAGGAAAACGAGGAAACCTGCATGCCTGATGAGATTTAAAGTCTTTGAAGCGATGTGAAGTTCACCAACCCGCATTGGGCCAGCGCATCCGTGAACTATGGCCCATTACCCTCCTCGCCTGATTTCGAGGAGGAGACCCGTGTCCAGCAGTGGGACATAAAGGGTTAATACATTATTACATTATTATTATTAAAAAAAAAAAACTTGAGCCGCTTGCGTATCTATCATATAAAAGAGAAAAAAACCGGCCAAGTGCGAGTCGGACTCGCGCACGAAGGATTCCGTACCTGCAAAAATCGCCAACAACTACTCTGTTGTACCTCTTAATTATTATTATTATTTTGATTTTAGTATTGGTTGTTGTAGACACAATCTGTGAAAATTACAACTATATAGCTATTACGGTTCTTGAGATACAGCCTGGTGACAGATGGACGGAAGGACAGCGAAGTCTTAGTAATAGGGTCCCGTTTTTAACCTTTTGGGTACGGCATCCTAAAACATTAAGGTCTAACTTATAACATTATCTCTTTTTCTCTCTCTCCCTGCCTCTTCCACTCTTTTTCTCAACACAGTTACTATCGCTAAGATAAAAAGGTCACGCAACTCACCTCGACTGCTGTTGTCCAAGTCGATAAGCACGAAGACGGACAGCAGCGCCTTCCCAAGCTGGGTCTGCTTTTCCACATCTCCGTCGCGATGGCCGATGGTCCAGCTGAAGAGGATGTCGTCCACGCAGCGGTCCAGCACCGGGCACTGCCAGACGTGGCATATCCTGTGTGGTAAGGGCGAAAAGAGTTACACACAGTTACAGCTGGATAAAGATTCAGAAGGATGTCATAATGATAAAGCTGAATCTTTATCGGATGGCACCGTTTATAGATTATCTGTTAAAGGTTGGCAAACGTTTGGCAAGAAGCTAGGTCTTAGGTGGGCAGACAAAGAAAATATCTCCGGATTTACTAAACCGATTTTAAAAACTTTCACCAATAGAAGGCTAACGCCCGGCTTCCAAAGGCTGATCAACGCAAAAATTAACAAATCAACTGTCAAGTCTCTTGTTAAATGTCAAATGAGTTGCAAAAAGCATGGTTGAATTAATTTGATCAGCCTGTCAATTGACAAAATACAATGAAAAGCTGTCAAATTTAACCCTACAATCGTATGTTAACGGCCATTAACAGCCATGTTAGTTGACATAATGGACGTAATAATATATAACAGGACCGCGAACTCGTAACAGAAAAACGAGCCGACAGAGATAGCCAGTGTTAAGGAGTGTGTCCCTTTCTTATAAGGTGACAATAAGATTTTGACATGTGGGACAAATTCAAATTTGTCTTACAAAAATTGAAAATTTTAATTGCAGTAAGGTTGATATTCTACCAGTACATACTTGATGTATGCAATTTTAAGCGCTGCATGAGTTTACCACGACTGCCATAATATTATAAATCTCGAGTTTTTAAGTTCTTCAAAAGGCGCGTTTAGCCCCGGCAGATATCGCAAGCTAGCTTAGATGCATTTAGGGTGCTTGAAAATTCTGACACAAGTATTATACTTACAAACGAAAATAACAACATTAGCAATGGTTAAAATCTGAAGAATAGTAGATGAATTACGAAATATATAATACTAATACTTCCAGGTATAATATACTTGACGGGAATCCGTCATCAGGTGGTCGAGATATCATTATCATCCCAAAATATTAACTGCAAATCTTAGGTTTACTCTCATAATAACGCATTGTTGAATTAAGATTACAAAACAACTAAAGATGCCATGGATTCAAACTGATTAAAATAAGTAGGAACGTGGGAAGTTTAGTACGGAGTCACTCTGTCTCACGTTCTGACCATTGCTTTTCGGATTGCTATTATTCCCCTCCAAGCCTGCCGTAAGGAACTTCGTTCCAAAAAATCATGGTCACCATAGTAGTTTGATTTACTAATTATGTTATTTAAGTAACCATAGCAACCATTACAATACAAAATGTCAAGATGACACTTAACTGGGCTACCATAAGAAATAAAAGAAATAAGCAAAATAATAATTTATGTTTTCTTTTTGAATTGGAAATATATTTAAATAAATAAATTCAATTACAATTTCCTGACATACAATTGTCAAAATAATATTAAAAAGATAATTTTTTTCGATGAAATTTTTGATCAGCCAAAATTTTAAATAAAATACATTTTTAAGCTGGCAAGATAAAAGAACGAGACACACTCCCTACATATTGCTATCCCGCTCGGCTCGGATCAGCATCTGTGTAATGCCCATTAGAATATAATACTTAATGCGTTGAGTTAGTGTTCACTTTCGTAAATACATTTTTTCCGAGTAAGCCATCCTGTTATTATACTACATCCATGGTTGACATACACTTTGACCAACGTTTCAGAAACCGGACGTAAGTTACAGTGACATAGGCTATAATTTTTACCCGTATTCCCACAGGAATATGAAGTACGCAAGGAAACCGCAGTGCGCTGCTAGTATTACACAACGAAGCACGTTTTTTGAAATCTTTATGAGCTAGTCAGATTTGCGTTATTTTGTTTTTCTTACTTTTGGTATGGGCTCGGACCGAAAGGCGTGACCTGCCGTAGGGTTGCTAATAAGTATTTTGACCCTTACCCAGTCCCAAGGAATGAGCTATTTAAGCTTAATGGGCTTGCTCGGTCCCTATTAAATGTCTTATTCCGCCACTATGCAAGCTGGTTCTTAGCATTACTCTCATTTGTTCCTCGTAAAGTCAAATTACCCTCAGTGCATGGTCTTAAACATATTTTCTTTTTATTCACATGAAATGGAAATTAAGCTTCTACTTGAATAAGTAGAATCAAATCACCTTTATTTTCAAAGTTAGGCTCTACTTGAATTGACCTTTCATCTCTTATGGAAAGTTAGCGTTTATAAATGTTTGTTGTTGTTGTGTGTTTCGCCCTAAATGAGTCTTTATCACCCCTATGAAAATATTTCGCTTTTTGTGAATCTTACCTTCCAGTCAGCACCCTCACGTGGTAGCTGCTGTGCTCCAGGTCTGTGCTGTAACTCCTTTCTTTGCTCAGCTTCTCAACGCTCTCGTACACCCCACCTTCAGGCTTCTTGTCGCAGGTCACGTAGATCTCTGGAAGGTTCTCGTAGAATTCGTTGTTGAGGATCGGTTTCCCTTTGGAGTTGTTGATGATGTGCGCCTGCTTCAGAGGGGAGAGGATGGAGCCGTGGGTGAGCACCCAGCGGTTGGAGAACTTCATGCCCGACGCTGATACCGTGAGGATGTTCGCTACCTCTTCGTCCTCCGAGTAGTTGTAGGATACCATGACGCCTTCCACCGACATTTTGTCTGGAAGTAGGTTTTGTTTATTGACATGAATGTGGTTAATGAGGAAAGGAGCAGGTCGGTGGTAGGATAGTGAGGCACCATCTCACGTGTTACATTTAGGTTGCCTACCCTATGATGTAAAGCCGGAACTGCACGTTTGCAGAGGCTTGGCAAGCCCTCACAAATTCAAACGTGTGGATACAGAGTTTGTTTTGGCTTGCGTAGGTTTGCAAGGGTTTGTGGCTGATCCGACGAGTTTCGGTATTGTGCACAAGTCAAAGGGAACAAAAGAGAATTTGCCGCAAGCGCTTGCGAGGCGTCCACACGCTTGTGACTTGGAGGCTTGGGGCTTGCGGCAAGCCACAAACGCGTGGATCCGGTATAAGGCTTTATACATGGCGCTGCACCTTAGTTTTTTTATACAGCAAAGGAGGGCAAACGAGGCAGTCGAAGCTCTTTACCGACTATCGACGCCCATAGACATCCAAACAAACAGTGTGCACTGCATCTTGCATTGCACTACTTTTCCCTATACTAACGGGCCGCTGGAAACACACTTCTGTCACTTTACGCAACCTCTTACTACTTTAGTGCCGCCGAACTTCTGTAGTGCTGTTGGATTTGTACGAAGCCTTACATATGGCGCGAGCGGTGCCATAGTTCTCTGTTGTACCAGATTAGTTGGCCTCTGCTGTGCAGTGCCGGTGGTTTCGTGATGAAATGACGAAATACGCTACCGCTGCAGCAATATGTGAAATCGCTCATAGCGGTAACTCTGTGCCAGTAAATACAAAACCTGTAATGCCCCATCCAGACTCTCCACGAGGCTACACGAGGGAAGGTGAGTGCGAGAGTGAGGGCGGTGCTCTCGTGTCCCCTCGTCTTCCCTCGCCTCGCTTTCGCTCCGCTTTGTGTCGGTTTTTCGGGCGCGAGTCAAAGGACGCGAGGGGGGGTGTGGCGTGACAACCAACCACACTCTCGCGCGTTTTAGTAATGTGATATAAACGCAAAACATTTTTATATTGGTAGACACTTGAATCACGTCTATCTTTAAGTAGACGTAGCGGGCAACTGAATAAGTCGAGAGTGTGGATGGCTGACACTCCCGCAGCCTCCACTCGCCAAGACTCGTGCCGAGAGCCTCTAGGAACCGTCTCGCGAGTTTCTGGAGCCGGCATAAGACTCTTCTCTCCGAAACATAAGAGAAACTGCACGGGAGAAATAAGCATAATGCTACAGATAGCGCGTAAAGCATTTTAATCTTTATAACTGTGATTTTAGACTCCAGAATTGTATTAAATAGCATATAAGAAAAACTAGTCCATAAAGTCACGGACAGGATCTAGTCGAGAATACATTCACACTCTTGTTTCTGAGAATAAATTCCTCATATTACTCCTACAGGCTAAAAATAAACGTCACATTATTTCTTGATAGCAGTTAGCTTAGGGCTGTCGACGGTTTAAATTTCATGTTTGTGTATTAAGAAAATGCGAATGAAATCTGAACTTAAACCTATGTTTATATTGTAATTCTAATCTTTACATATAAAATTCGTGTTTATACGCATTGCACTTTTTATGTACTGAAGGAACCTCTCGCTCACATAATACCGGCGTAAAGTGACAGCTAAGCTGTCGCGTTTCGTGCGGTTTGTGAAATTCCGGTAGCCCATAACCCATTTATAGGGAAAACGAGGGCAACGCATCTGCATAAGTCATAACCTCTGGTTATGTGGATGTTAATGGGCGTGGATAGTCGCAAGGATTCGATTGTTCGTTTGTTATAAAAAAACCTATGCTATAAAAAAAATAAAAATAAAAATTGTACAGTGTGCGATCCCCGGTGATGCATTTAGGGGAAATTTTTATGGTTGTAGGCGGTTCCTGACCGTATGTTGGTAGTTAAGTAGTTAGTAAGTAGTTTGCATGCGTGGAAGAGTAACAAACATACAGTTTGTTCGAATGTATTGAACATTAGAACATACTGTGGCATTTATAATAATACTAGTAGGACTTTTAATGTGCCATCTAGCGGATACTTAGTGAATCAATGAATATGCAATAGATGGCGTTGCTGGTGCAGTTAGCGTGCACGACACACTTTTTAATGTTTGTTTCTATTAGGTATGTAATAAAAAAACTTTTTTCGAATGACCGCCTTTCAAGAAAACGGGTAGTTTGGTGAGTACCTTCATTCTGATTACGATCTGACGGGATGAAATCCCTGGATCATGAAATTCTGATAGCTATGAAGCTAAAGGACATAGTCGTGACTGCTTTAGACTTTTTTTATCGTTTTTTTATATGCGAATGCCCGTTTTAATTTTACTTTGTCTAATTTGAAGTTGAGGTGACTTTGTTGATATTATATGAATGGCGTTATATTAAATAATACATAATTATTACAAAAATTAGCCAAATATACCCAGCTGGTGTAATACCTTCATTTGAGAGAATAATACTTCGCAATTCGTTTATTATTAATAACTTTTGTAAAGGTATTTAAAAAAAAACTTTTAATATTAACTCAGAATAAAAAATTAAAATAGGTTTTTTTAAATATTCTGAGTATATTAGAATAATCAATAAGATAAGACAAACAGGCGAATCAAATTATTCTCATTTTATATACTAAAAAGGGAATAATTTAAAAGTAAAACCTTGACATGAATTGTAAACAGCCCGATGTATATTTACAAAACATTACACTTTGAAATAATAATTTCCATCATGTTTTCCGACCTTATTATACATTGACGTCCGTACATTGTATAAATTTCGTTTCAATTTCTCATTCAACATACATTGCTGTACTTATTACAAATCACAAAATGAAATATTGAGTAAGGCAGCAATGTAAGTTGCACATGAAAATTACATCGATGATAAAGTTTTCTAGTGTAAATAAAAGACCGCTTGAAGATAGGGTGCAAAACCAATTACTGTGCCACATAAACCACACCCTCGTGAAAGTAATGAGGTTCATTCAGCGGGTGGTCAATAAGTATGTAATTTGTTCGGGTATAAAAGATATGTATTTCGGAATTTGATAAACCTATTCGACAGCGCCTCCGCAGACGGCGCTCGGTTCCCGCGTTTTTTGAATTTCGAATTCGTTTCTTTTGTGCCAGCCCTCTAATAAAGGTAAGAAAATTGGTTGTACACAAAAACATATTTTATTTATTTGCTTAATATTAGAGTTCATTAAATATCGTAATTCGTAAGTTTCAAGAATTATTTTATGACAATATACAATTGGTTTATTGTATAAAAATATAACGATAGTCCACCAAAGAAAAAAGATAATAAAAATACTCTAGATGTACGTTAATATCGATTATTTCATGTTCAACAGACATGTTTCCGTAGTGTAGCGGTTATCACGTGTGCTTCACACGCACAAGGTCCCCGGTTCGATCCCGGGCGGAAACAGATGTATTTTTATTATTTAAAAATTCAAGATTTTTTTACAATTTATATTCAAAATAAAATGTAATCAAGCATTGCACTTAATAACCGAGGTAAGAACATTTTAACAACTTAGCTTTTCAGCTATAATATTTTCTGAAACTCAATTGTTTCTATGTTATTGTAGATATGCTATTTTTTATGTCCCGAGGACAACCGAGTAGTCGGACCCTTAGGGTAACAACCACGTCCATAATGTCCAACATCTCATTTTTTTATATATATTTTTTTATATTTTAACGCCCGTGAACAAGCGGATGCTAGCCCAGGCAATTCATTCACGTGTTGCCAATCCTGAAGAGAAGAGTCAAGTTGCCAATAATTACACTGCCTTGCTTATTTAAAACGGGATATTCTCCATTTTTATCAGTTTTCTTTCGAGTAGCTCAATATTTCGACGATTTTAGTTTTTTTTAAAGCACAACAAAGCTTTGATGCTAGATAATCACCACTGCTAAAGCCATTTAGGCTAATTTCAACCCTTGTCTTGTAGACTTGTATTTGGGTCATTGCCAATTAATATTATTTAGATAATTAGTGCGTTTGTATATACACGACATTGAAGAACTGCTCGTAAAGGATACACTGACCCACAGATAACACATGATGCAAGTATACCAACGAAGTTTGATGGTCTGCTTATCTTGTTTAGAGACAATGACAGGGAGTTTTGTCTACGCCGACAAAAGTAATAATAGTTATGGCACATTTTATATAAACGCTCATATTAAAGGTGCAGAAGATACTAGAAAATTCTCTTAAGCCTTATGGTGAAAGCCGGATACAGGCTAGCTAAGAAAAACTCTGAGAATCTAAAACTCTATAGAAAAACTCAGAGGTGATCTTAGAAAATTCTAGAAAATTTGCAACGTCAAACAAGCGTCCATATTTAAAATTACCATGTATATTATGTAACTTCTCTCCTAATACTTAAATTTCCAACGCTTGCCTAAATCAATTTGCGTCCATAGTAACTACTAGATAGATAAAGCTGTCCAAAAAAAGTAATTCTCTATTACCTTAGGCTTCTTCTTCTTTATAAGCGCATTTTAAATATGTACCGGTTATATAGAAGACAGAAGACCCTTACATTTGTTAGGTACTGTCAACTCTTCCATCAAATTCTAGATGATTCTAGAGCATCACTTGAATATTAAACTTAATATAGTACTTTAGACTTCCAAAAAAAAAGGTGTGTGTGCGATTCACACACGATAGAAGTGAAACACATGTTAAATGCTCAAATACAAGCAAGTATTAAACAGTGTGCAATATACATACACACCGACATTTGCTCTCTCGCTCTGGCTCACTAATTACAGGCGACTATATGAGACAAAGAGGAGAGACCGATAATATAAAATAGTATGTATATTTCTGTCTCATTCTTTGTCGGCTTCATCCTACACATTTTTGTATTTGTGTCTCTTACCTGTCGTTTTTTCCGTTGCATCCGGTTTGAAATCACAACGATTCTAAATAAGTTTCACTTCAAAAAATCTCTTTCAGTTAGCTTACTGTACCTTCAAACCAAATGGTGTCATCGTTAACACATTAAATCATTGGAGCTCATTCGTGTCCGGACATTTTTTCTAATCAAGCGACCTCGGAGTCATCCTCGGCTGAATTCGGTTACAATCGAATCGGATATACTATATCCTATCGTTGATGTCATGAACCAAATCGAGTCTGGTTACGCTTGGAAGCGGTTATATCTCACGAATTATCGTTTGAAGATAACAACACTAACTGGATTTATTTACTAATTAAATTGATTTGTAATATTAATAGGGGTTAAGATGCATAATTTTTATTTATATTTATATCAATAACTAACTGTTGCCCGCAGCTTCGCCTGAGTTAACTAAGTAAGGGATCTTAGTACGCAAAATAAGTAACTTTTCTGGTTGATTTTTTACACCTTGTGTCCGAAAAACTCAAATATTTTTTTCCAGAATAAAATATAGCCTATGTTACTCGTGGATAATGTAGCTTTCGAATGGTGAAAGAATTATTGAAGTTGGTCCAGTACTTTTTGAGTCTATTCATTACAACCAAACAAACAAACAAAGTTTTCCTCTTTATAATATTAGGGTAGATTATTATTTGACGCGTATGTCTTTCAAAAGGAGGACATTCAGAAGAAACCGTATTCGGTGATTTATTTTTGCGTGTGCAAATGGATTCAAAAATGGTTTACTACAGTTTTGTACAGGAAAACATTTGTCGGGTCCACTTGTACTAATTCATAGAGACCTAGGTTTTGAGACTCTTTTTGCGTGTAATTATTATGCAATTTGTGCTAAAATTATGCTGTTTAGTTTGGATACTTTTTTAACAGTTAGTGAAAAACGTACTATAATCTCAGAATCATACATTTTCGGAAACATTAATAAAAAAAGGTGTGTGTGCGATTCACACACGATAGAAGGATAACACATGTTAAATGCTCAAATACAAGCAAGTATTAAACAGTGTGCAATATTTGCTTTCTCGCTCGTTTGTATTTGTGTCTCTTGCCTGTTGTTTTTTCCGTTGCATCCGGTTTGAAATCACAACGACTCTAAAGAAGTTTCACTTCAAAAAATCCAGAACTTAAGGACTATATTAATAGGTATTACCGTATTAAAGATATTATAGAGGCGACACCAATACAGGGTCAAATTAGTGGCCACGCTATTCGTTGCGTCGTCTCCTGAACACTAAATTAACATGAAGAGGAAGTTGAACTATTAAGCTTCAATTACACTACAAATTGAAAGTGCGTGACTAGCCCTCGTATTCAAGAAGCGTACTTGGCTAACTAATAACACTATGCAAAGAACGTTACTATCTATGCGCTCCTGGTAGCAATAGTTTGGGTTTGACAGACGCACAGTGGCGAGTTTTAGTTAAGTATTGTCTATGAATTGGTTTGAATGACCCTATGCGTTCTGAAGTACTGTGACACCTCATAGTACTGTTTGTGAATACGGGTGTAAGTCCTTTGACTTTACCTCATTACCACCAGCAAGCGTAATAAAAGAATAAATGAGCAAATAGCTGATGGATTTTTTTCTCTAGCTCCATCTATTAGAGTAGTTCGTTCACCTGAGGGTAAATCAGAGTGCACAACTGCACCAGATAAATTAATCGACTTTCCAAGTAGGACTTGGAAAGTCTTAGGAGAAACTTGAAAAGCCCAAGAAAATGCTAAAATAATGTATGGTAGAAGATGTTGCGCAAAGCGCAGTACCAATTTGATGGTTTAACAACAAATTCACTTATAACTTTCGACTTTTACTTTTTTCTCTAAAACAGGACAGGCCGTATATGCTTTAGTACTGTGTCATCTCAGACAAAATACGGACTAATTTGCCTTGACTATAAGGGGTAGCAACATGTATAATCCTTTTTGACGATAGGCAAGAACTAATTTAACCACACAAAAGGTGGCAATCATTATCGTCTCTAAGAAATTGTATTATTTGATAGGTAACTCGCAGATCGATAGTATTAATTATTTATTATTGAATATATATTCCTCAATTTGTATCGGCCACATTGACCCTTTGGCGTAGGGTTTGGTCCAACAGCAATATACTGGATAAAACTGCCGATATCTACCAAATAGGAAGAGTAAGATAAAGTAACGCAACCTTATACCTTAGCTGTTGCATGTAATGTGTGATGATCGATAGCACGCGTTGATACATCATACCAGTTACAAGCGACTTATGTTAGACGTTATCAGCTGTCTGGAATGACATGATATCTACACTATGACCCAGCGCTGTAACACATTTGGAGTGCCGCAAGGCCCCATATTGGGTACGTTTCTTTTTTAACTATCTCTCTTCATTCTAAAATCTAAACGATGGTTTAGATCAAATGGTTTACATTGATACACAGGCTAACTACGATTACTAAGAGGACTAGGAGAGAGAATTTGGGATAAACAGTGGCTTGGCAGTATAGTGGGTTTAGAATGATAGAAAGGTGACTGAGAGTAGCCAGAATAAATGCGTGATATAAGTACTGTTCTCTCTCCAGAAGATTTTCCTAATGAAGTCATCCGTCAGTCAAATTAGACGGCATCACTTGAAGGATAAACTCGTTAACTGTCGGAGGTTCGGTAACGGGTGTCCATGAATTAACGGATAGATAAGGTTTTAGAATATACACTATTGTATCACTTGTCATTCGTCTTTGCTTTGTCCATATCCTCCTTGTTCTGTAGCCGGTATCGACCACATAGACTCCTAATACTCAAACTATCGTGTCGTCTCATTCTTTCCCGTTGCGAAATATACCCATTTCTTTTAAACGTTCCGTGATTGGTAATGTGTGACATTGAATTAGCTAATCACGGCATTGCAACCCCTTTCGTATCACCTCAGTTACTTGCCAGAATGCATTTAATACGAAATATCATACATTAGGAGTCTATAGGTTGTGTGGTCGATGGTAGCCGGTCTTATTTTATATAGCCATCTTGAATGGTTGCAAGCTGATAGTCTTTACTCGATGGTCAATAAAACAACTAACAGTTCATTTATCAAGAGTACTGTGACACTATCTGGGTATAAGAAACGTTACGATAAGCCCACGACAATTCAATAATGGACGCTCTTTTGCCTAATGGGCTACATCCTGCCGTCCCAACGCGGCCCAGTCAATGCGAGCAGTCCGTTTCTTTCGCTCGACTACGAATACAGTACGAAATTCCACGTTTCCGTGTTAATACTTTGTTACATCCCAGCGTGGGTGCCTGACATGGAACATCGTGTACGATAGCGAAAATCGAATCCATCGTGAAGGATGCAGTGAATGTGTATGTTAAAAAGGAATTGTGGACATGCCTAACCGTCTGGCTTCGAGTGTAAGGAAAAAGTATCTTTCGCCGTTAGCGAGTGACACATCAATTTTGATGCGATAACATTTTAGGTGAGTGCTTTTGTCATTAGTGATAAGTGCAGTATCCGTGTCATTAAGGCATTGGTTTCCGAACGTCGCAACGTTTTGAAATTCGAATATGTCCTGAGTTTTAATCTGTGGATTTTAAACTGAGGTATGTTTGTTTTGTATTATTGTTAAGTATAAAATGTAATATATATTTTATACATTTCTTTTAAAAACTTGAATTTGTTTGTTTAGGAATTATGAAGGATAATTATAAAGTAAGCTTAATATTTGTGTATATTATAATAAATATATTTTAAGGATTTTATTGCGGTTTAAAGTTAATAGGTTTATCGACGTTTCTGATATTTTACAGCAAGCATGATCACGGAACTGGTTCGCGTAAGCATTAGAATTTTTCATGAATTTTAGTCATTAGGCGTGACAAGATTGTTCAATATTCAAGCTAGCTTTTTTTAAACTAGCCCGCAACTTCGCCTGCATTAATTATGATTCATAACGGCGACTTAGCGGGATGGTATAAAGCCTTTATAGCGTCTCTCGATAAATAGGCTCTAACATTAAAATAATCATTTAAATCCGACCAATAGTTCCTGAGATTAGTGCGTTCAAACCAACCCCTCAGGCCTCATGTGTTTCATTCAATTTATAAAAATCGGTGCAGTGGTTTAGGCCTGAAAGCGTAACAGACAGACAGACAGACAGAGTTACTTTCGCATTTATAATATTAGTAGGGATTGACTAATCAATAAATAAATTTGAATTTCGATTTCCGTGTATAAGTTATGAAGCGTGAAATTTCCGACAAAAAATAAATATACCTACTAACGAGTCACGACCAATAAATGACTATTTTTGAATAAAGAATACTGGTGTATAACTTCCGTCAGAAAAACATCTGAACAATCCCTAGCTAAACCTATGTAGTCTTCCTAAAAAAAAAAAAAATAGTTCAAAAATTGTAAAATAAAAATTACAACTCATATTCGATATCAATGACGTAGATCAAAATATCTTTTGATTTTTCGTAACTTTTATTAAATTGTACTAAATGAAATAATTAAAGTCTTAAAATATGTTTCTCATAGTTTCATATCATTGAAATATTGTAGATAGATAGATTGTAAGATAAGAAATAACTTCGATAGTTACCTTGCAGATAATCTACTAATAAATCCATAAGAAAATAATACAACATATTTTTATATTACGTTGAAATAATTTAAATAATCCATAAGCCTTACCAGTGAAAACTTATCTATTAGTATTAATATAATCTATTAGCCACAGTATTATAATTTAAATGTTCCAAATATAAATTACGTACCTGTTTGTTTATATTTGAGGTTATAATTCTAATAAAACATTGACACTGCTCTATGTTAAGATACACGTATAAACAATGCTGTATTCACATTCTTACTAACGACGATAACACTACAATGAATCTATAATACATTTATCAAAAATAATAGGAAAATTACTGTTTATTGTATTGACCTATCAGCTGTTTGAACTTTGTTACAAGATGAACTATTTACTATTTAGTGTTTATTTGACAGTTGTTTACTTCGCAATTGACGGCTTGGATTTGTTATGAGACATTTTGGTTGTGTAGAAGACGATGTAGTTCAAACGTTTCACGTTAGATGGCAGTGAAACGAATAATGTTATTTTTTTTTTCTATTATTAATTATTCTGCAGCTTTAATTGTACTCATTATTGTTATAATATATTCCTCATTGTTATATTATATTAGAGTACAATAATTATAACAATAATAATTTGTAAGACAACGAGACCACAGAGCGATTTTAGAATTTTATGTTGGAAATAATAGGTACGAACTTGCATTTTCATAAAATAATAATATTGTCAATTTATAATGCCTAGGTCCGTTATCCTTGACCCAACTAGTGAGTAACACTATTTTCTATTAATATCCACATTTGTGACAAGGAAACGGTACTTATTATATAGCTATTATTATGTGGTAATTGCATCAAAATGATTCATCATCATCATCTTGCGGTGACGTAGCTTGTCTACCGGGGCTCCGCAACGACGTTTAAATGAATTTAGCAAATTCTGGTACGCCTGTACCAGGAGAGCATCATTACAGCAGTGGTTCTATAAAGCTCTGAAACGAAGGCCACGTTCGGGAAGACGGAAGTTAGGTCGACCAAAATTTGGATGAGACGACGCAGGGATGGCGAGAGAGTGACCTGACTTTACACTTTACAGCAGCGAATATTTCAATAGTGGACAACAGCGACCCCGTGACCATTGTTGCTGTAAAGTATCCGAAACGTCGGGCTTGTAATAAACTTAATAAACCGCGATAAAATCCGTAAAAGTTGTTACATTATAATGAGTGAAATTCGCGCAAGCGTTTGTACAATTTTTCAAATCTTTCCAGTCGGACAGTCACATGGAAAAGTGCAAATCATAAATAATAATTATACTTCAAGTATGGACGCTATTATATCGCAATTAGGGACGAAATTCGCAGAATTTTGCCCTGTCATTTGTAATCATGATGTGACGTAAGTCATCGTTTATCATCATCCAATGATCGTCATCTCCTTAATACCTTCCGTTCATCTTATAAGCTATAGATCTTAACACATATTTAACCAGGCTAGATTTTCCAAGTAAGTGATCAGTTTAAGAGAATACAAAATATTTCTGTATGAGTAAGAATATTTTATTTCAGCGAATTTTGTGTAGCTAATGTTCGAATACTCAAACGCAACTAAAATTTGAGAACTACTTACATTTTGATGACATATGGATTTAAGGCGTGCTTAGTAGTTTGAGGAGCCCTCAAATATTTAAGTGGCGTTTGAGAATTCGGGCGTGAATTACCTACGCGGGCATAACACGCATATTTGCGTATCTAGTTCGTATTTAGTTTCTTACAAATATGTATAGGACTTAGAGGAACCCCCCCCCCCCCCACCCATACACATAACAGGGGAACGGGTTCTGGCGACACATATGACTTATAGTTCCGATGTAAGCCGTAAACAATGTACTCAAACTATCGTGTTGTCTCATTCTTTCCCGTTGCGAAATACATCCATTTCTTTTTAGCGTTTTGTGATTGGTAATGTATGACATTGAATTAGCTAATCACAGCATTGCAACCCCTTTCGTCTCACCTCAGCTAGTTGCCAGAATGCATTTAATACGAAAAATCAAACATTAGGAGTCTAAAGGTTGTGTGGTCGATGCTGATAATATATAGACCTGTAGAGTAGAAGCCTCCTTGTTCGTATGAAGGCTCTCTTTATTACTAGGGCCTCTTAAGGTTTAACATTTAAGCTTTTAAGCTTTTTAAGCCGAAAGCTTTGTGGTGACAAATTGCATGACTTCCAACTAGATGGCATTGTTTAGTTTTTAGATCGCGCTATAAGTTTGCCGTTGAAAATGCTGGATATTCCATTTCGTGACATAAATATTATCTGCGATTGCTAATTCGCTATTTTTGTATTTTGCTCAAAACGTGAAAACGTTATTACGGCAAAAATCGAAAGTCAAAACACATGACAAATCAAGTTTTACTGTATACTAGTCTTGGGCATAATAGTTCACAACTAAGATCGCTCAGTTTAGTTCGCCGCTCCTAAACGAACTAGTTCGTTCTTCTAGTTCGTTAGTTCCTAGACCGAATTAGACCGATTCCATCGTTCGCTCGTTTTAATACGGTTCCTGATGTATGTTACAATATTTATGGAATGCTTTTCATCTCTAAAAATAGCAAAAACCTATAAATTAATGAATATCTACAAAAATATTGGTGCAATAAAATAACCCTTTATATTTTTCGCCTTTTAATATTTTTATTAATTAGAAACTAATGAACATGTAGATAATTCTCTTCCCGGACAGAATCATCTCAGTTCATTCGATAAGTCGACGTCAATAGCGTTCATTCGGCACGAACTAACGAACTATAAAATGGTGAATGAAGGAACTAGTTCGCGTAGTTCGCCTGTAGGAGCGCTCTTACGAACTAGTTCGTTCACGAACTACACAAGACTACTGTATACATCTTCTTTCATCAACATACAATAATCTGAATAATCCTTAGTCCTTACTAATATTATAAATGCGAAAGTAACTCTATTGTTTGTCTATCTGACTGTTACGCTTTCACGCCTAAACCACCGATTTTGATGAAATTTTGAACAGAGATAGATTAGAACTTGAGAAAGGACATAGGCTACTTATTGTCGCGAAAAAAGCTTAGGGGCGTTTAAATAGGGGATGAAGTTTGTATGAAAGTTCGTCATTATATAGAAGATGACGCCATTATACTTTGCATTTAGGCACTTGATAAAAATTAAATAACCATTAATAATTGTTCCACCATTTTTAAGATTTTTACCTATATGGGTATAAAATAGAAGATGAAAGTTCGCAGGGTAGTTAAAAAAAATCTGTGTTTACTATACTTACGTACAGAACTGCGCTACTCCGAATTTAACGCGAGCGAAGCCGCGGGCAACAGCTAGTATCAAATAAAATATATACATACATGTAAAATCTGATTGTCTCATGTCTGACTGGAATGGAGACTTGACCAAAAGTTTTAAATAAGAAAGAAAATAATATATAGGATTAGGCACGGATTTTGAATTAGGAAATACTAATTACTAACTAAATACTAATTGTAATAAGTTTCAAGTTGATAAGTGATAATATGTATTTATATAGACAGACTACACCTGTACAGTGGCGTAACTGTACCGTTCGGTGCCCGGCAAATTCATCGGATGCTAGGAAAGACACCATTTTTTTACTAAATGTGTAATAATAAATGTTGGGAGTTGGAATTCTCCTCCAACCGGGGGCCCCTTTCAGCTGGGGGCCCGTAGCATTTTGCCGACTTGCCACCCTGTAGTTACGCCACTGCTTGTACATAATGGGGATGTTGACGTTATGTTGATGTTAAAGTTATGACGAAAACTATTCCGGGGACCTTTTTCCATTTTAATGTGTTTATAAAAAAATATCCTAAACAATTCAATGAAATCCATCATGGGTAGACAATATGAGGTTTATCGAATGGGCAGAGACTAGCCTTATCTTCCAAAATCAAAACTAACTTGAAATGAACGACAATTTAAAACATTTATAATCATTATCAGCTCACAGCCATTTACCAAAAATGCCTGTTTAGAATGTCCTTACCATTGAAAAAATGTATTTTAATTGATACCGTAACTTTATCTTAAGCATAAATTTAGGTAATATTTTTTTGACTTAGCTTTTTATGACTTGTAATTAAACTTGATCAGGTATACCATGATGTATTATGAATATGTCTGTAAATATTCGGAAGTGAATCGCCATAGAAAGAATGTTAATAGATCCATGTTATCAATTATCTAAGTATACTGAGAAGTCGAAGAGGATATTGTTTTTTATACTGTATAGATAAAATCAAATGGCTTTAATTTCTCTGTTACCAAAATAAGTATATCGCAAGAAAGGATATATCTATGGACGCTTTTTAAACCACGTCAATCTGGTCCCGTGCTAAGTTCTCGAAGAGACTTGTGTTACGGGTATCAGACAACGGAAATACATATATTTAATACTTTTTATTAAGAGGAAAACTTTGTTTGTTTGTTTGGTTGTAATGAATAGACTCAAAAAGTACTGGACCGATTTCAAAAATTCTTTCACCATTCGAAAGCTACATTATCCACGAGTAACATAGGCTAAATTTTATTCTGAAAAAACATAGGGTTCCGTAAGATATTTGGGTTTTTCGGACACAAGGTGTAAAAAATCAACCAGAAAAGTTACTTATTTTGCGTACGCTGCCTAAACTATAGAAGATAGAACCATAGAATGTTCTAATTAATTGAAGACCTTATAATTATCTACAAAAAAGTCCGCGACACACTATACCTATCTAAGTCGAGTGAGTCACAATAACTTTTTTTTTATTTAGAAATTTTGATTTTTTTTGTACTACATTTAAACGCGTTTATTTTACTCATGCTTTGGATCCTTATCAAAATAAATTATTTCATCACTAAGTACAGTTTATGTAGATAATATTTCGACTTTGAATGATTAAAATTGGACGTTTGATTTTGAAGTTATGGCGAAATTAAAATATTACGATTTCTGCTGCACGGCGCGTTGGAAAATGGGCGTCATCAAGGGGTGCGCGTGCGAGTTTAGATATTAGTTATGAGTAAGGTTTGTATGTATGTTTGTAACGAATTTGCTCAAAAAGAATTTGTCCGATTTTGAAAATTCTTTCACCATTTGAATGCTACATTGTCACTGATTAATATAGGCTATTTTAATTGTAAGAAAAAAATAAGGATCCATACTAAAACTACAATAAGGTTACCCAAGGTGTAAAAAAAATGCCTATAAAATATCTTTCATCGCGTGCGCTGCGAAAACTATTGACGATAGAACAAAAAATCTTTCACAATATCAAAGAACATATTAATATCTACAAAACATGTCGGGATAGCATGTATCTAACTATTGTAGTTATGTTTAAAATCCGACCAAAATCAGATCAAGTTATTTATACCTTTGCCTTAATCCGTATCTAAATAAATGATTTCTCAAGAAAGGCCGGGACGCGTTTACGAATCAGACGAAATTATGCTGTTTTTCTGTACCATTTGTAACAAAAGTACACAAAATCATATATAAAAAATATTTATTTCATATAGAATGGTTCTTTATCTACAAGGATAACGCATATTTTTTTGATAAATGTTGCTTTTTTATATAGTAATCAACGTTCTTCCATTACCATTTTCCATGAAACGAACGAAATCGATTAGAATTACGGTACCCTTTTGGTCTAATATCCATGCCTGTAAATAACTTTTTAGTTTATTAAAATCGTAAATTCCGTTCGAAATATATTACGAATTTAATAAAATTTAAATAAAATTAATTCGCGGCTATGCCGTGACGGTGACGCGCCTGGGCCGGAGTACAGCCTACAGATGAGGAGTTCTACTCAAACTGAAGAGTTTCTTCAGCTTTATATAATATTATTACTATTACTATATTAAGATATAAAGCCAAAGAGTTTGTTTGTTTGAACACGCTAATCTCAGGAACTATTGGTCGGATTTGAATGTTTCTTTCAGTGTTAGATAGCCCATTTATCGATGAAGATATATCATCCCGCTAAGATCCCGTTGTGAATCTTAGTTAACGCAGGCGAAGCTGCGGGCAACAGCTAGTATTATATAATACACATATTTAATACACATTCATGACCCAGGAACTTTCTGTGTTTAACGGGCTATTAGCCAGTTAGAACTTAAACCACTGAGCTACGGAGGTCGTCAAAAAAGGAAGTTATTAACATTTTTTTAAAAATTAGATATAAAATATTAGATATAATATAATCGATAGATGATAATTGATATAATATATACGTGCATACATGGCTGCGTTACGAAGCTATCTGCATCTACTCCTTTGATGAAGCTTTAAGACCATCGAGCCAACAGCACAGGGAAAAAAACAAGTATGGCCTTCATTCTAGTCAACAAGTTCCATAATAAAAAGTATTTAAAAATATGAGCGGGAACTCATTCAATTCGGAATGACGTCTAGAGAAATTAATCTCGAGGATATTAGCACGCAAAAAATATAGCTAGTTAGTACCCACGATTATTTCACTAAGGCCCTGTTTCACAATCTCCAGATAAGTTCTGAATAGGCTATCGGTAACATAATTGACAGATAGAATATGGAGTATCTGTCAAATATGTTGCCGATAGCTTATTCGGAACTTATCTGGAGATTGTGAAACAGGCCCTAACTGTAAAAAACTTACCTACTGACCTGGGCCTTCCCTAGGACCCTATAGTAGCCCTATTTTAATCTATGTTTTTTGTAACGCACTACTGATATAAAAAAAACCTGTTTTTAATAGAGAAGATAGCCATCATATACCATCTGCTTGGGATCTTATATTAAGAACAATAAAATCAAAATCCAAGCATAACACGCCACAGACTAAAGACTCAGCAATTTCTGCGTAGATACGGTAGTATCCTTTAGTAGTTTGAGGTAGATAGGACTAAATAAAATATTGTTTTATCATATGGTAGTTTCGAATAACTTTGTAACTGTAGGACATATTCTGTTCTTTTTTTTTTTTGATGACGCAGCGGAAATCATTTACGACCTTACCAGGGCCTGGGTAGGCGCACTGGCGTGTGAGGGGACTCGCATTTGGGTGCCCTACCCCACTAAAACCGCTGCGTGAGCCTTCAGCCGCTATAATTGAGGGACCCGGATCTGTGCAGGCGACGGGATACCCTCAGCGACAGACTGGTCCCGGCAAGACCAGATTCTCCACAATAGGGGGACTGCCCGGCTACGACTCGGCAGTCCCCACGACGTCGTGTCTTAAGCTGGGCCCGGGTTCCCATCCCGAGCCCGACACGAGCACAGGGGCTTTATTGAAGGCTCATTAAATAGCGCCTCCGACGCACCCCCGTTCGTCGTCTACGGGAGGAGGCTACGTCAGCGGCCTCCTCTCTCACCCGTTCGTCGGCCTCCTTCTGGGACATCACTGTCTCGCAGAAAGAGGCCATTGCCGTCCAGGACTCGTCAGAGTCAAGCATCGCGGTGATTACGCTCGACAAAGACAAGTCCGACATATTCTGTCCTCCTGTGACCATGGTTGCTGTAAAGTATCCGAAACGTCGGGCATATAAAAACCAAATTAATCGCGATAAAATCAGTAAAAGTTGTATCATTATTATAAGTAAAATCCACGTAAACATAAGAAAACAATATGTTTCAATTGTAAGGCTATGATCGAATACAATAATTTTCTTTATTTTTATGACCCTATATTTTATGGAGGGTAGAGGTAGAGTTAAGGAAAACCATTTCATATGGGAAAATAGTATTAAAAGTGTCCAGCTGTATGCTATAAATAACAGTTCAAAAACCGTCCGCAATGGCGCTGGTGTAGTAAAAGGGTATGGTGTTGTTATACACATTTATGCGTGTGTGCGTGATCTCTTGGCGCACACACGTTTAAAAGTTTACCCTTTTGCGACTGTGGCGCCACCCTTATTTAACGTTTTTCGACGGACTCTTTTCATACACAGAGATGTTACTCCTTACTTTAACACTCTATTGCTATATTATATGAATACATAGTCTCAATATAACAATTCGAATGTGCAAGAGCTCTATTTATATTAATAAAAATAATATTTGCTATAGCACCGGCTAAACTACGTATCATAATACTGATTTTTTGTTACCAATAGCACAAAAAATACATTGAACGTAAATAAGTTTAATTCGATTGAATTCAATGGAGGCAATTAAAATGTGGTATTACCAGACGTAAAAATATAAAATCATTTGAGGAAAAACTAGGTCGTAGTAAATGCCATAATATATATCTTAAGATCTTTGATCCCCGCGGTTATACTTGGCTTTCATAAAAATATTAAATGCCAAATAATTGGCATAGCACTGACTCTGACTGTTTGTGGAGATCAGGGGGCCTAGCCAAAATGCCATTAAAAAGCGTTAGCGAAGTTCGAAATGACAAAATGTATAGGATGAAGGCCTTATGTCAATCCCATACATTTTATCATTTTCGAATTTCGCTAACGCTTTCTTAATGGCATTTTGGCTAGGCGAGCTAGGCTAGGCCCCTTTGCGTTTTAAATTTAAAAAGAAATAGTATATATATAGTAAATATTAAATTAGTGTATAATTAGGGTTTGCTGGTGGCAGAAAGTCTTGTCGCCCTTTCATCTGCATGGGTCCATTCTGCTTGTTTCTCCTGTTTGCTGTTCATAGAGAACGGCAGGACAGGCCCTCTTACCGTCTTAATCAGACTGAGGAATGCCTGAGCGGCGGCATAGCCGACCAAATATTACGGGCCTTCGCCCACGGGCTTGCGAATGTGGTGACATAAAAGTGTGGCTTTTTGGAGTTTACTCCTTGGGAATCGATTTTCACATATATGGCCGGGATATGAAAATCTATGGGAGTAAAATTAAACTACGATGTTACACGAAGATGTCGCGAGAAAAAGGGAGCCTGAAAAACGGCTACCACATCCTAGGTAGGCAGCAGGCGAGTTACAAACTGTATTTTAACAAAATTGTATATTTAATAAAAACAAATCTATCATTCATGCTCTATAAAATTTATTTACTTTTATTCACCAATAGATTTATTTTATAATCGTTCGTAAGGAGTAAGGAGTCTGCGTCGGAGCTGACACAAATACTTTTTTATTTTAAGAATTCATTAGGTAGAAGCACACTTCTACCTAATCTTCTCGCTATTAAAAACGCCTTTTTAGCGACTTTAAAAAAGAATTTTCTAGCAATGCCCATCCTGATTAAGATGGTGAGTCATGGCCTTACGTTCTCCACGAAATACAGCGAGGCCCTCACGGAAGAAACGAGCATAACGTTAGCTTGCATGGATAAAAAGAAAAAAAAACATCCAAGTTGGATAAAAGTCGTCTTTGACATTTCGTCCTTTATCCTCAGTTGATGATGATGGATGGATGATTGGAAAAAAACACTTTTCTCAGCACAACTTACGTAAGCTTCAATTTATTAGCCTCCTACGACTTCGATAAACGTTTACATTGTTAATAAATTGTCAATTATTTTCAACACTAGAAAAACATTTATAAAACGTCCTGACCATATTTCGTTATGGAATCAATTAATGTATCGTTTGTACGGCTTTTAAATTAATATTCGTTTACAGGTTCGGTATAAGCGTAATAAAACGTGACATTCGCGAAATTATAAAAAATAGGAATGGTAGAAATATTTAAAATAAATGAATGAAAGTCAGCGTTTTCCTTTTAGCTATATGCTGTATCCGCACGCTTGGCAAGCCTCGGCAAACCCTCCTAAATTCAAACGTGTGGATAGAGAGTTTGTTTGAGCTTGCGTAGGTTTGCAAGGATTTGTTCTGTGGTGCGGGGCAACCGCTCTGTGGAGGTGGCATCGGTCCCCTGAGGGACTGACTAGCCATCGAGGTGCCCTGTGCTTGTAGATCAGGGGCACCTCATCAAAACCGGGTTTGAGTGGGTAGAGCTGCGTCCACATACCAGCTTTCGGGCGCAGCGATGTGTCACGATGTTTGTCCGAGATGAACTCCGAAACCACTGAACCGATATCTTATGTTTACGCGAATTTCACTCATTATATATAATGAAATAATTTTTACGGATTTTATCGCGGTTTATTTAGTTTTTTACAAGTCCTCCCGTGACCATGGTTGCTGTAAAGTATCCGAAACGTCGGGCTTGTAAAAAACTAAATAAACCGCGATAAAATCCGTAAAAGTTGTTTCACCACTGAACCGATTTTATTGTTTTTCTTTTAAAAAGTGTGCTTTTCTCCAACTTAAAAGATATGACCACTACCGTTAATTTCTTTTATGGCTAAGGAATTCTAAAATACATAGAGCTTTTTATATATGATATTGTTTTTTTAATATTTTAGTATTGTCAGTGTTTTTTGCCGGCAATAACAATTTGTTCATGGTTATTTATTTTAAACTTTTTATAAGTGGCGCCAAGTTTTTGCGAGTCTATTGTATCGTTCTTAAATTAAATCGATTTGGCGCGATCACATAAAAAAACTTTTATTATATTGTCAATAGATTAACACGATTCATTATTAATAAATGTGTGTATTTCTATTAAATATAAAGCCTTTGTAGTAGAAGACGCTTTATCTACACTTAATATTATAAAGAGGAAAACTTTGTTTGTTTGTTTGGTGTATTGAATAGGCTCAAAAAGTACTAGACCGATTTCAAAAATTCTTTCACCATTCGAAACCTACATTATCCACGAGTAACATAGGCTAAATTTTATCTGGAAAAAATGGGGTTCCGTAAGATATTTGGGTTTTTCGGACACAAGATGTAAAAAATCATCCAGAAAAGTTACTTATTTTGCGCACTAAGATCTCGTTGTAAATCTTAGTTAACGCAGGCGAAGCTGCGGGCAACAGCTAGTATTTAATATAAATACATTCGATATAATATGGTTTTAGTATCAAGATATAATTAAATCATGTTATTCTTTTAAACACAGAAAATTAAAAAAAAAACACCTCACGTAATTTATGGACGCCCAAACGATCAAATTTACCAAGGCTCTATCGAACATAATGAATATATAATATAACAATAGTTAATAAAATCTAATGATAATAATAATATAATAGTATCTATAGACGATTTTACACCACGTCAATCTGGTCCCGTGCTAAGTGGCCCCGTGTTAAGTTTCCGAAGAGACTTGTGTTACGGGTACCAGACAACGGAAATACATATATTTAATACTTTTTATATTAATACATATTATATTTAAGATTTTTATTATATAATACACATATTTAATACACATCCATGACCCAGGAACACAGTAACTTTTTTGTGTTCCCTGGCGAGATTCGAACCCGCTACCTCCGACTTGTGCGCCAACGCGCTAACCATTGAGCCACAGAGGTCATCAAACAGAATCAAATGTTACTTTGCGGAAATTCATTTTAAAAAGATATTAAATGATATATTAATTAATAATATATCGCGCGACCCACGCAGCCTTTACAGAAAGTGTGTGAGTGCACGCATATGCATGCATATAGCATCGCCCTTCTTTCCCACACTGCATATGCGTACACTCGCATGCACCACCACCACATAAAAGACTAGTAGGGCTATGCGTTCGGGAGTCAATACTCCTGAACGCATAGTGAAACCTTAAAATATTGTTTTTGAATACGGGTGTGAGCATATTGGAGGTTGCGATGCCCATAAACTCTATTTCTATTCCGCACGTCAAACATTACAAAAACAATTTTTTACGAGATTACATTCTTTGGGCAAACAAATTGTTTGTCTATGACGTCCACATTTTTGTTTTTATTGAACTGAAACGCTTTGATGTGAACATCATACGGTTTAATTCTAGATCAATATCGGCGATATCCGAATTTCAGAAATCCTACAACCTTTTTTATAAAAATAATAATATCTATGGACGCTATTATACAACGCCAATCTGGTCCTGTGCTAAGTTTCTGAAGAATTTGTGTTACGGGTACCAGACATATATTTTTAAGATTTTTATTATATAATACACATATTTAATACGCATCCATGATCCAGGAACACAAAAACTTTTTGTTCCCTGGCGAGATTCGATATATATATATATATATATATATATATATATATATATACTCTTCAATCAACGAACCCATGATGGCACCAGACAGCGCGTCGACATTACACGTTCGCCAACGTCATTCGAAATTCAAACCAATTTTAGAATAGTAAGTTTCAAAATGGCGCGCGTGCGTTATTCAATAGGAATTTTGTCACAATGTTTTCTGGAATTTATTGTTTGTAATTGAGTTCCTGTAATTACATCGGGCGATACATCGTTTTCGATATTTCCGAGAAAACGTTAGCATGTAGGTGGTAACTGGTATGCTATTTAATGCATTATCTAATTATATTTCGCTTCAAATTCGCTTGTATTTTTTTCAATTATGACGTATAATTTAGTGGTTCTAGTTGTTGTTCCAAGTTTATCTATTGATTCTAGACTGAGCCATTTCTGGCTCCAACGATGGTGCTTCAAAATGAGTGGGCGGACTATCGTTCCATAGCACAGATTAAGGCTATTATTCTATGGTTAGATACAATGTTAAACTAGTGCAATTTCAATAAAATCTACTTCAATAACTTTTTTGTTTAACTTAACTTTTTAAGTTTGTGTGTATGGGATTAAATTTTTAGTTTATTTTAATACATTTTTTTAAATTGAATTATTTATTTTAAAAGTAAATATACAGCTTATTATTATTATGTAAATATTTAAAAGGTCTGCTGTTGCCGTTTTAATATCGAGCAAAAAACCGAAGAAAGTTATGTTTGTTATTTAGGAGTCTTTCATAAACATTTATTTTATTCTGTTTTTGGTATTGTCTGCAACAGAAATACATCATGTGTGAAAAATGCAACTGTCTTCATATTATGAATACAACCTGGTGATAGATGAACAGAGGGACACATAGCGGAGGCTAAGAAATAGGGGCCCTATTTCTTAGCCTCCCATTAGAGTTTAGCACCCATTAAAGACGGAACCCTAAAACTGATTTAGGCAAATATAAAAAAACCAACCTGCCACAGATTACAGCATAACTAAATCATCTACTCAAAAATCACGTCTTTTTTTTTCGAAACGTCTAGTCTTTTAGGCCAGATGGCCTTTAAGCTCAATCGGTGGGTAGGTGAGCAGATGGCTTACCTAGTAAAATTCGAAAGGGGGGCGCCCCCCTCCGAGCCCCTCAGCGGGCGCGATATTTTTTTTTTTTTTTTTTTTTTTTTTTTTTTCGGTTGGATCTATGCTAATGGTCCTAGTGACCGTTATGCGTCATCGGAAATGGGGTGATCCGGTTGGATCATCCTATGACGTTAAAAATTTGGGGGGTTGCCCCCCGCCATGTTCATGGCGTCGGGTTTGTACCTAACTTGGTCAGCTACGGTCGACTGGTTTGGAACGGGTGACGTTAGAAACCTATCGTGAGGGCCGGCCCTCCCCTCCCCCGGTAGCGGGGGAGGCGGGTCAAGCGCGGGACCCGAGCAAGCTGCCGATAGCAGAGTGCTATCGGTGATTACACGGTCTATATTGGTGTCGACTCGTAGCTGATCTGAGCCTATGCTGTCGCGGTTGATCCGGATCAACTGGTCAACGGAGTGTAGGGTTCGACGTCGCATACGACCCCGGGGCCCATGCGGTGTGAATGTGTGCCTAACACCGGCTGTGTTATGTCTGAGTGTGTGTTGTAGCTTACGTCGCGCTTCAGCGTCGCGCTTTAACAGTTCTGTGATTTTATCAACAGGATCGGTTATGACATTCTTAGGTAACCTAGACTTATTAGGTGCTAAGCTATCGGGGGTGAGGGGGCGCGATATATCGAGCGCGCTGCTCTGGAGAGTAGGTGTTTGGCTAGTCACATCCAATACGGTCGACGAGTCATTAGCGGGTGAAGTTAAACTATTAGTCGGAGGGCAAATCACACGTCATCAGCTTCCTTATGTTTGCGGACCGAACTCTCTCGCCTTTAATGATGATGACTACAAATCTTGACATGTAAGATTGTCGCTATATTTTTTTCTTAAACATTTATCCCCAATGGTGGCAAGGTGCCAATAAACCACCATAATCCATTTTAACCCCCCTTCAACAAATGCGCATCTTATTCATGAATGCCTGTAAATAATATAGATTTTATTAAAATTCGAAATATATTGTATAATATACAAATGTCAAATGACTAAGCTTGTAATTGTGTACTTTGTGTTAATTTTAGAAATCAATAGATGAATCAATGAATGAATGAATGAAAAACACAAATCATGCGAAGTATAATTTATATTTAAAATACATCTTGACCATGTTGCGGTTTACGCGCCATATGTAATTTATATTTTTTAAATTGTTTCAACAGGCAACGGCAGCGCGCTCAGACGATGACGTAAAGCCTTAGCAGACAAGAAAAAAAAAGTTATTTCTCAAAACCTTTTGACCGTTCAATGGCTAACTTTATAATGATATGTAAAGAAATGTTAATCATTCAAAATTGATCCTTATAATTAAGCAATAATGAGGGCTAACAACTGTTTCAACGTAATCTTTAATTTGTCAAACGTCTCGACTCCGACGAAGTACAGTTTGAAATTGCATAAATTATTTCTTCGAGTTTTTTCTTAGATATTCCATCCTAATATTCTTGAACCGGACCACCAAAAAAGCGACATTAAAAAAAAAACACACGTCAGAACACACGCACGTTCCTTTGCTCTTGTCATTTTTTTTTGTTCGATTCAATTCACGCTAATTAGTTTTTAATATATTAGGCGTTAATTATTCATACATAAATGTAATATTAACGGTACCGGTTTTTTCACTCAGACTTCAATGACAGTCGATATGACAGCATATGAGGTCGATACCCCTTGGTGATTTTTGACTTCTGTAATTACTACGGCTGTTGTACATTACGAATCCGTTGGTCGTAAAATTGATCGCCTCAGCTAACTTTTACACTTCACACTCATAAATATACATCGTGATTTTTTTCATTTTCATTTTTGATGTGACGTCTTATAATAGGGATGTTGACTCATTTTTTTAATTGATTTTATTTGATAGATACACTATAGACAAACACGAAAAAAATACTTTTGTAAAAAAATATGTCCAATTTTAACAAAAAATTAAAAAAAGAAAAAAAAAAAAATTAAAATTGCCGTTAAAACGCTCCAAGCGTCATTACGTCACACACCGCATTCTGAGCTCGCGCTATGTTAGGTGAGTTATCACAGTTTGTACTTAGCTCAATGTTCAGTGACGTCATCGCCTTATACGCGTTTGCAGTCACGTGATAATGCATGATAAATAACGCATTTTAAATTAATTTTCTAAATTTTAAGACAAATAAGTAGACTTTTAAAATGTTGTTTTGGGTTTTCAAATACTGTATTTAATATGTAAAACATAAATTAACATGAATTTGTAACATGTGTCAACATCCCTATTCGATGGAGCCGGCTGCACGCACTAAAAACATGATTTATGCGGCGTTACCTCGCTCTGAGGCGTTCCGTTTAAGGCTTTAAGTGCCATTGGCTCATCAGTATTTTCTTCTGACGTTGTCACGTTCAACTATCGTCCGTAAACCGACACAGACAACCGATTTTTTTTTGCTCTTCCGCGGAGCCTAGGCTGTCTAAGATCCGTGCTTCTTCACTGACTTAAAACCAACGAGCACAGGTTCGTTTATTTAGGGCCCGTTTCACAATCTCCAGATAAGTGCCGAATAGGCTATCGGCAACATATTTGACAGATACAGTATGGAGTATCTGTCAAATATGTTGCCGATAGCCTATTCGGCATTTATCTGGAGATTGTGAAACAGGTCCTAAAGCTTATAAGTTATATTTTAGCTTTAGCAAACCATAAACTTTTTGAGCCTATTCATTACAAACATACAAACATACAAAAATAGGTACAAATCTTTCCTCTTTATAATATTAGTATAGACTAGCGGACCCCACAGACGTTGTCCTTTAGATACGAATCGATAGTGGCAGTACAGATCAATAACCTAGATACCGACTGCAGCGCCATCTGCCGGTCTGATTTGTGAATCTAAACCATCCTCGAATCTACTTGAACACACACAAAGAAAATCACTCAAATCGGTCCAGCCGTTTAGGAGGAGTTCAGTCACATACACACGCACACAAGAAATATATATATTAAGATATAGATATACGCTCTGGTTGTGTGGATGCTATCTCCTATAAAAGAAAATAACCACGTTAACTTAAAATATTAAACACGGTATATGATAAGACAATCCTCCAATCAAGTTATAGTTTAATTATAGCGACCAAGTAGTTCCTTATGGCTCGGAGTAGGGTTGCCACGTCGGCAAACCTCATAGCCGGACAGACCAGCCAGCTTGGCCGGACATTTGGGTAGAAAAACTGGACACCCAACATTATTGAGGATTTTGTCTTAGTATTTATAGGTACTTACTATCAAGATATTGTACGTAAAATCAAGCTTTTGTTATGAGCATCACACATTTTGTTATATAATATTGTATCCTAGTGAACTTATAGATAAAATCGAATTCCAAGACAGTCTTAGCCTAACACTAATTTGGCATCGCTCATTTGCAAAATGTAAAAAGTCTAACAAAAGCCGGACACCGTTTATTTTGGCCGGGCACGCAATCAAAAAGCCTAACTATGTCCGGCTTTATCCGGACGCCTGGCAACCCTAGCTCCGAGGATATTCCGATAGAAACGACATACAAGCTCCACTCCTGCATTCCTTACCACTTTTACCGAAAACTAATGCAATTAGCATCCTTTTGCTAGGGTTGTAGCGTCAATATTATTTTATACTTATTTTTTTTACATGACATCAATATATTTTATCGTGCAAAACGACTCTCCATTACAAAACGTTTAATAAAATGTACTTGTACATTAACTTGTAAGTTATTTAGAAAGTTAACAAACAATTCTAAAAGTCCGGTCTAACACAACGCATCATAAACCATCGTTTTCGAAATGTTTTCCTCCTTAAAACCGACAATAGTGATACGTCATAAGTCTTTAACATCTCTTAGATGTAGCTTGTAGGCCTGTGATAACTTTTAGTAAAGTCAAAATCATCAGAGTCCTCATTTGTTTTGTTGACCTCAATTACACTGTCTGATCTGCCCACCTAGACAAGAACCACAAACGCTAAACGAGTAGAATAGAATAGAATAGAACACTTATTGTATGGGAATGACACTAGCTTACGACATGTAATTTGACAGCTAGTGTCATTCCCACACAATAAGTACTCTATTCTATTCTATTCTATTCATTTAGCGTTTGTGCTGCTTGTATAGGGGGGTATTCCTTTTCTGGACACAGTATAGTCCCTTGGCGGTAAAAAACATCATGCAGTAGCAGTCCTACATAAATTATGTATTTTGGCTTTAATTGGAAAATTAATCGTAAAAAAATTCTAAATGCAGAGTTGCAAAACGCAAGTATAGCGGTTGGAACACAATCACATTCTTTTCAGTATCTCACGGCGAACACAATAAAATCTTTCCTGCTAAATTGTTTATCATATTTTCCAAAAAAATGTCTGAAAACTCGACACATCCCTAATAAACAAATATTTATAATCTATGGATTTGACATTAAAATAGCCTTCTCAATATGATTTATAATGTGAATCTAAATTTAGTAACCCTGAAAGTAGCAAGAGGAGACAAAACTTACATCAGTGAGTTACAACACAACCTCCGAACATCATGACGCCTGTCCGTCAATAGTTGCATCAGCCTTTCGATTTTGTGATTTTTGGCTACGCTATTTTAAAATCTGTTTGCCGCGCCAGCACCGTGTGCGACGAAAATGACTTACGAGTATGACATTGACAACCAAAATCAAAATTACGCCGATAATATTTATTTTGTTTTCATTTTTTTTATTATTTCTAAGAATCAGTTATTTCTAGGTTTTCTTACTTTCTTGCCAGTCATTTTTTTGTCTAAATGAATACAGCAACAAACGGTAAGTATGATCTACATTTTGGATAATATTATTGTTACCTAATTAAAATCAATAATTGTAAATTATACCTATTTTTTACGCAGCTATTGCAAAGGTGTTCATGTAGTTTTCTTGGGTGAGCCGTCTGCTCCGAAAGATTTGGTCATGTAGCAGTTTTTTGTTCCTACCTATTTTATCTCAAATTCAAGAAATAAACTATTCTATCTTTTAAGTTGGAGAAAAGCACACATTTAAAACAAACATTAAAATCGTTTCAGTAGTTTCGGAGTTCATCCCTGACAAACATCGTGACGCGAGAATTTTATATACAAGATTGTTTTAATTTGATCTGATCCTCGTCAAGAAAAAGCTCTTATGACCAAGTAACTAGGTTAATATGGTACAAAAATAGTATGAATTAAATACTTGAGTTATCTACCATGGAGTCGTTCAACTGTGATTCATAGGACCGCACAACATTTCGCGAGGGTGCAAAATTCCCCGAAATATGAATGTGGCTGCTTCTTTTTTTTTCATTCAACGGGGTTAGGCGTTTTACGTATACATCTGATGGTTCATATTTTCTGGAATCCTTTTTATAAAATTTCCTTTAGGGGATTGTGTTGAATAGAATTTATATATTTTTTACGGAAGAAGGTCTCACTTCGACTGGATGCAGCAGTGCAGTAGGGATATTCTGTAAGGTCGTTTTCGAATCTTGAAAGCGGAATCCGCGGTGATATTGACGAATTTGACGAATTCGTAATCTTTAAAACTCGACTGAGTGAGCGTAAAGTGAGCTCTATTACTCAGGTGAAGCTGAATACCGAAATGGTTTTTACAGAATAGCCCTACAGATTCCTGCCCTGGTTGGTTGGATACGGGTGGCGGTGATCGGCCGTCTTGGCATTCATTAAAGGTGTCGCATTTGACGGATAAAAGTTAATGATGATGATGAAGAATGAAACAAAACGGATTTTATCGCGGTCTATTTAATTATTTATATGGCCGACGTTTCGAATACTTTACAGCAACCATGGTCACGGGAGGCCCTCCTCAATCCCCCTTAATATCTCGCGATAAAATCCACAAATTTATTTTATTATAATTGACAACATTTCATATTTTTAAGCTGCATATATTTTAACGTTATATAAAAGTAAATACAAAATTAGGGCACACGTATTTTTCCGTTTTTAGAAATTATGAACTTTTCATTCATAATTTTAACTCTGAAATTCGGTGTATTCTAAAAAGACGTAAGCGCCAAATGACGTCACACTTATGGTGAAATTGCAATAATGCTTTTGATTTCCTGTAACCCGTCAAAAAACTGTCATAAATCTCGAGTTGTCATTATTTGTCAGCTTGTGAAACTTGTCTGATTTCCATTAAATTCTTGAATTTTCTTATTTTCCAGTGTTATTAATCTCATTCTGTTTTTATTAAGTAAATATTAAATTTTCGAAAGTATTTCTAGTTGCGGATAGCAAAAATTTGTCGAAAATAAACAGGACTTTGACAATTGACATGTCTTGTTTGACATTAATGTTTTCATCTAAAATACTGGAACGCTAAGGCAAAGGTAAACTACCTCATTCTACCACAAAAGTGACGTCATCACATGTTTTTTTGGTTTTTATTTTTTTTCTCAGAAATGAAGAACTAAAAAAAATATAAAAAAATATATTTGAACTCAGGATACAAAAATTAAGAAATGGTATTTTTATTTTAAGGTCATGTCTATTTTGAAATGTTGTCAATTAGTGAAATTCGCGTAAAGAAGAAATAAGAAGTCAATAGATGATGAAGAAATTAGAATAATAAGCATTAAATGGAAATTAAACACAGAATTTTCAGCATTCATTAATTATATATCGGGAAAATAGATCACTTTACCTCACTTTACCGAGGGGAGTTATGCGGAGTGCAGCATTGTAGACTGGTGAACAGGTGAACGTAGCGCAACACATCCTGGCCTTGACCAGTGACCGTCTAACTCGGTCAGATCTATTACTGGCTGCACCAACAGTTCGCGCTGTTGCGTCAGCCAAGCCCACCTGATGTTCCCTGGACCTATAGAACAATGAACGAATGAATGATATCTAATCTCTATCAGAACATGTATGAGCCTTACCATTCTTCTAGACTTGAACGCTCAGCGACCGAAAGATCTACCGATTGAGCTTAAATGCCATCCAATCATCATGCCTAAAAGTCTAGACTTTTCGAAAAAAAAGACCGAAAGGACAAAATGAACGAATGGATCACCCGATTATCACCTAATCGCAAATAAAATGAATGCACACAAATGATGAGAAATAAATAAAGAAATAAAGGCTGAAAGTGATGATGATGATAACACAAACGATGAGCGAATGGAAGAAAAAAAAATTCGAATTACCGATTATATAAACCGACATTAAGAAATTAAAAAGTAATAAAATAATTACTTTTCTTAAAACTTTGTGCTTACAACTTATAATCAACTTATTCTTATTCTTCTATAATATTTGCGATTACCACCTCATCATTGTGACTTTTGGAGTCATCCAATTTCTACATCTACATTTACATCTACATCTTTATCTACACTAATATTATAAAGAGGAAAACTTTGTTTGTTTGTTTGTTTGGTTGTAATGAATAGGCTCAAAAAGTACTGGACCGTTTTCAAAAATTCTTTCACCATTCGAAAGCTACATTATCCATGAGTAACATAGGCTACATTTTATTCTGAAAAAAATAGGGTTCCGTAAGATATTTGGATTTTTCTGACACAAGGTGAAAGAAATCAACCAGAAAAGTTACTTATTTTGCGTATTAAGCTCCCGTTGTAAATCTTAGTTAACGCAGGCGAAGCTGCGGGCAACAGCTAGTTTTAAATAATGTACGTCAAGACCTAATAACGTTCAATGTCCTAATAATCTATACCCGATTGGTTTATTCTGAGAATTATCTTTTTATACTGGCTGTAGGTAGGAAGATTTATTGCATAAGATTTCCTCTCAATGATTCATGGAAAATAATGACAGATCTAGGCTTTACGGAAACCGGTGATATATAATTATATGTTTTAACTATATATTAAAACATTTTATCAAATTTTTCCAATGAAACACTAAGCAGGAAGGAAAAACCATATTATATTTACTAGCTATTAATGATATTTAGTAATAAAATGAATGACTATTTTATATTATGACATGACTATTGGCGACTTGCTGAAAAAAGTTATGTTTGTGTCTATGAATTATGATTAAATAATTTTGAACATATTTAGTATCATAAAAAAAGTATATATGTATATATGTCCCACTGCCTGGTCTCCTCCTCGAAATCAGGCGAAGAAGGTAATGGGCCGGAATTCACCGATGCTCTGGCCCACAACTTCAGGCGTGCAGGTTTCCACACGGTGTTTTTCTTTTTGATGAGCGAGCGATGGTCTCGTGCTTAGGGTATACTTAGAAATTTAGAAAAACCCATTTCAAGAAACCCTGTGGGTTCAGAATCGAACCCGGAACATCTCGCACAATAGTCAATCGCTCATTTAGTAACCTTTACTTTTTACACGCTTCTTTACGTGTTTTATATTAGCCTCACCTGTGTGCATGTTTGTTTGTTGGTATGTTTGTATTCGACTCATTTGGGTGCGGTTTTGATCAACTTTAAACGGTCAGATTTCGTTCAAACTTTATACACCTATCATGGATGTAGTATATAACAGGATGGCGTACTCGGAAAAAATGTATTTACGAAAGTGAACACTAACTCAACGCATTAAGTATTTTTTTCTAATGGGCATTACACAGCTGCTGATCCGAGCCGAGCGGGATAGCAATATGTTAGGAGTGTGTCTCGTTCTTTTATCTTGCCAGCTTAAAAATGTATTTTATTAAAAATTTTGGCTGATCAATAATTTCATCGAAAAAAATTGTCTTTTTAAAATTATTTTGACAATTGTATGTCAAGAAATTGTAATTGAATTTATTTATTTAAATATATTTCCAATTCAAAAAGAAAACATAAATTATTATTTTGCTTATTTCTTTTATTTCTTATGGTAGCCCAGTTAAGTGTTATCTTGACATTTTGTATTGTAATGGTTGCTATGGTTACTTAAATAACATAATTAGTAAATGAAACTACTATGGTGATCATGATTTTTTGGAACGAAGTTCCTTACGGCAGGCTTGGAGGGAAATAATAGCAATGCGAAAAGCAATGGTCAGAACGTGAGACAGACTGACTCCGTACTAAACTTCCCACGTTCCTAATTATTTTAATCAGTTTGAATCCATGGCATCTTTAGTTGTTTTGTAATCTTAATTCAAGAATGCGTTATTATGATAGTAAACCTAAGATTTGCAGTTAATATTTCGGGATGATAATGATATCTCGACCACCTGATGACGGATTTCCGTCAAGTATATACCTGGTAGTATTTGTATTATGTATTTCGTAATCCATCTACTATTCTTCAGATTTTAACCATTGCTAATGTTGGTATTTTCGTTTGTAAGTATAATACTTGTGTCAGATTTTTCAAGCACCCTAAATGCATCTAAGCTTGCTTGCGATATCTGCCGGGGCTAAAGCGCCTTTTGAAGAACTTAAAAATTCGAGATTGATAATATTATGGCCGTCGTGGTAAACTCATGCAGCGCTTAAAGCGCTAGGATATATAAACCTTACTGCAATTAAAATTTTCAATACCCATTTCCTGACAGTTTGAATTTTTGAAAGACAATTGTCCCACATGTCAAAATCTTATTGTCACCTTATAAGAAAGGGACACACTCCTAAACACTGGCTATCTCTGTCGGCTCGTTTTTCTGTTACGAGTACTTGGTCCTGTTATACGTCCATTACATCTATCTAGGACCGATGAGAATTCCTTAATTCGATAAGATTTTTCCATTTTTAAATTTGCATATTGAAAATGGAACATTTCCATTTTTAACTATTAATTATTTAGTTTAAACGTCACATTTGAATGTGAAAACCCGAATATTTATTCTAAACTAAGCTATTTTTTTTATTTACGACCCACAGGTCAAAAACGTGAATTATCCATCTCACTCTAACGTTCCGTATTCTAAGTTTTATCTCGCTTCTTAAATTCTAATATGTGCAAGGAATATACACGAATGGAAAAATCCAGTATTGCTATAAATATTGTATAGGTATTTAGGATCTGGGTGTGACCCACTAAAGTACCTGTCGAGTACTAAATAGCTATAAAAGACCTAAATATTTGTCTAAAAGCTTAGTTTTCCTTTATAATTGTGAGTGCATTTACTACATCGCAAATTGCAATACCTGAACTCGCTCCACATATACAGGATCTGTTAAGATAAATAGACCAACAAACTCATTTAGCTTTTTTCTTTGGAAAAAGGAGTATAAAGTGGTTAACAAGTGGAACTTCATATTTTGCAAATGAAAACTATAACTTTATATGAAACAATATTAATTATAATGTCGACACTACTTTGCCATTTATTTCTGACGATTTGATTCAATTATCTTATTTTCCCGTAGATAAGGCCTAAGTGTGATAGTGGCGCCCTCACTTTTTCCAAACTTTTTTTGCCCGAACGTATAATAGATAAAACGTCTAAATAGTCTAGTCACTTAGACACTAGGCCTTATTGTTAAAAAAATTGTCTCCGTCACCTAAAAATATAGAATTAAAAAAATTATAATAACTTTATAAATTTTATAAAGTTTTATAAAGTTGAAAAGGTTTGTTTTTTTCCCGCTAAGATCCAGATGTTAATCTTAGTTAACGCAGGCGACGCAGCAGGCAACAGCTAGCTAGATGACATTACATTATACACATATATAGCACATTGCTTACAATAACGAAAGGTGCACTACGGACGTTTAGAATACGTTACAGCCCCTCTAGACAAGTAGGCAAAAACAGAAACTCTAGACAAACGCTCCGAAACTCAGTTGCGATAAAAATATAACGCCATAGGATCGTCGCAAAATCTTTGACGAAAAACATATGTACTCCGTCCCCCTAGACAAGTGGCATAAACGCTAAACGCATAGAATAGAATAGAATATTGATTGTATGGGAATGACACTAGCTTACGACATGAAAAACAAATATTATGATAATAAGATTCGTTTTTAACGAAGTACAGATGTTGTTAAACTTTTTTACCAACAAAACCATATACTTTATGTGTCTGAATAAACGTTCTTCAATCTTTGCAGCAACCCTATTGATTATGATAGCGAAAAACGCCTGCATAGAATCGAAGCGTTTGCCACTTGTCTAGAGGGGCTGAAATCGCATCTATTTATTAGCTGTTACAAAGTTATTCCTAATAAAACATAGCTCATGTTTTGTGTGCATAACACATAAACACAAGTATGGAATTTCTTATCTTCGTTATCATGTTACGATGTGATAAGAGCATATGTGATGTGTAATGTAGATTCGATTTACGGGATTAAAAAAAATCAGTAAAAAGACCGATGTTTGTCACATTCTTTTTCTTAGAATCCTTTTTAAACGATATTTTTAGCTGTACTTAATACTTTTTGTGGTGACTATAACCACAAAAATTCCTACCGTTGTGAAGGAACAAAAAATACAATATTTTATATTTAAATTATGTAAAAAAACTAAACTAATCGATTAATGCTATTAGATATATCATATCTGAATACGTGCACCGAATCAAATAATGTCATGATGCAAATGAATGATAAGTCGTTGGAAGAATCATTTCAGTGTAAATATTTTTTATCTTCCCAAAAATATTTACATATATAATATGGCATAAGTAATCAAATATTAAGATACATCAGGACTTCGTTAAAAAAGCATGCTCCAGTCGTTTCTAAATGTTTCAATCTGTATTGCGTTCTATTTTCAAAAAAATGCAAATTTTAAGAATGTTGTGAAAATTAAAACATTTTATATTCCATTTTTTACAATTCAATTGATTACTGCACATAAGAAATTTGTATAGCTTCTTGAACGTAAATTTTAATCTAGAAGAAGTACGTGGACTTGTTTTTTTTTCTTGGTATACTAGCGGCAAAAGTGTAGAACGCCTTGAACCCGAAAACAATTTAAAAAAAAGGTTTATAAAAATATTAAATACATATATGTGATTATGCAACGCCAGTTATGTTTTATATTATGAAATAAACAAATAAAAGGGCATTTGATAAAGAAAACCCTATATGGATAAGGAAGTTTATTTATTACAAAACGAGCTTAATATCAATGATGTAAAACAATCTCATTATAACTACATGACGTCGAATATGTCTAGGTCACCTTATTTAGGCTACGATATACAGGTATTTTAATAACAACTGAACAAATAATCACTTATTATTAAAACGCTCGGATATTCGACATCAACTAATAAAATAGAGAAAAGAGAGAAATAGAGGAAGGATAAATAGTCATTTGTGCAACAAGAGAACAAAGTTGTTTTTTGTTTCGAGTACTGATTTTGAGTCCCGTGCAAGCAAAGGATTCTATTAGCCCGGCAGCCAGTAACAGGTCTTCATGACCAACTTCCTCCTGCGAAATAATTCGTGAGACGTATCAGAGTATAGTATTATAAAGTCTAGTGGACGTCAGCTGGCACGCGGTTGGGGGGATGAGGGGTGGGAGCCTCCCAATCATGTAGAAAAAACAAATCAGTCATTTCCTCTCAGCTGAAATATTTGTTAAATTATAGTTAGCCCAATATCTTAACGAAAAAAAAATAATCAGCTGGTTATGACCATACCTTGTACGTCCATAAGGTACCATACCTTGTACGTCATATGGTGACTCGAACATTAATTTTTTTTTTCACTTTCAGTGGAGTGGTTTATATGGATGATATTTTTATTTATTAAGCTATCATCCATATAAACCACTCCACTGAAAGTGAAAAAAAAAATCATGTTCTAGTCACCAGCTGACGTACAATTTGCCATGTCATAACCAGCTGTTTTTTTCTTATTAACTACAATTTAACAAATATTTGAGCTGAGAGGAAGTGACTGAATTGTTATTTTATTTTTCTTCATGAGTGGGGGGCTCCCACCGCTTATCCCCCCAATCGAGAGCCAGCTGACGTTCACGAGGCTTTATGATACTGTTCTCTGATACGTCTCACGAAGTATCTCGCGGGAGGAAATGATTGACCAAATTTTCACCTGGCTCCCGGACCATATGATTGATTCACGAGCGTAGCGAGTGATTCAAAGTTAGAATCCTGAGCGTAGTGAGGGACTCAACAGCACGAGATGCAAAAAACTCTCATGTTGCACACATAATTTTTCACCTCAGCAGTGAGACTATGTTTTATCTCGGCTCGCATCAAAACTATGTATTTATGTAAAGTTAGTATAAATTAAAGTCTCTTTATGACTTTGTCTGTTTGTGCATCGATATTTTCTTATCTACTCAACGTATTTTAATACGGTTTTCACTGTCGGGTTTATTTTACACTAAGACAGGTTCAAAAGGATGATACATCAATAATTTTATCATAGAGAGATAAGTATGTTTGTTTGTTGGTTACGAAATAACTCAAAAACTACGCAAATGATTTTAAAAAATCCTTCACGAAAGACGAAGCCACGAGGACCAATACAGTATAAAATGTGCACTTGTTTGTAATAAGTTAATATAAACAAATACAGAAGGTAACCCGTCTGCAAATTTGTACAACGCTTTGCAGTCCGCCAACGATACCATTTTGACGTGCGAATCACATGACTATTTGTAAATAAATAAGGAATTATTATCGTTAAGTCATTACTGCACAAATACGGACACAGAATTAGGTGTACTATAAAAAAGTGGATATAAATTCAAAACTATTGAGAGCGAATTAGGTCTCATACGAGAGGATAGTATTCAATAATAGAGACAAATCAGGTCTACTGCAAGAAGAAGGAAATAGTACCAAATCATAGATAGAGAATGACGACTACTATGAAAAAAGATAGATTTAAATGGTAGTACACTAATAAGGTCTACTGCAAAAAGAAGGAGATAGTATTAAAGAGATAATTAGATGTACTACGAAAAGAAGGAAATTTTACTAAATCATAGATAGAGAATGACGTCTACTACGAAGAGGTAAAGGTAATAAAATATAGAGATAGAATAAGGGCCCACTACAGATGAAGGTAATAGTAGTCAATTATTGAGAGAGAATTAGGTCTTCCCTAGGTTTTTTAAACTAACTACCACGTGACTAATTAACTATTAGTCCTGTGGCCATGTTTGTTGAAAATATTTTAAAACGTCCAATATATAAATATGAAAAACTAGCTGTTGCCCGCGGCTTCGCCCGCGTTAGCAAAAAAAATTTGATTTTTTTATATACCCTATGTTACTTCTAGTACCTCTGAGAATTATATACACAGTTTCATGATGATCGGTTAAGTAGTTTAAGCGTGAAATCGTAACAAACATCCCTACTTCACATTTATAATACTAGTATGGATAGTATTATACGACAAAGTTTAAAATAATTATTTCTAGAAAATGGAATGTACCAAACTATTCGACTTTATGTTATTTTATCTGTATGTCTGTGTGTGCGGTCCGATTGATCCAGACACCCGCATCATTTTGGATATCGTCAATTTATCTAATCGCAGGACAGAATACTAATCTTTTGTTGTAATGAAACAACTTTTACGGATCATTAATATCACGGTTTTTTATGACCTTTCATTGGCTATATTAGAAAACTAAAACCAAAAAATACCTTTCTTTATATGTTAAATCAGTGATACTCTTTTTCCTAAGCCCATACTCTTCATTTACCTCCTTTGAAATCAGATAGTATTGTAATATTTAATTAGGCAACCCTAACGAGAAGGGATGACGTCATATCCAAACAGTGGCCAAGCAAGTAGAGCAAATTATCAGAGGCGAGTTGCCAATGACGATTGTAGCGGTGGAAAGGCTGCAGTGTGCTGCGCTTCGGTCTGCTTAAGTATCACTTGTTACGGGGAAAAGTGCCACACATACGGTGTAGTTGCAATTACGCCTGCAGGCAAAGCTATGTGCTTTGGCTAATCCAGGTTAATTGGGTTCTATCCAGTGACGACGACCATAAGCTGGCATGCCTGCCTTGCAGCAAAATAACATAAAGAGTAATAAGTGAAGTATCAATCCAAGTACCGATTGCATGGCACGGATCTCCTCCTCGAAATCAGGCAAGGTATTGGACCATGGCTGCACTAACCCAATGCGGGTTGGTGAACTTCACTCACATTCAATGACAAACCATTTTAATTTCATCAGGCATGCAGGTTTCCTCACGATGTTTCCTATGATGAGCGAGCGATGGTCAAATGTTCAGGATCACTTATAAAATTACAAAAGCCCTTTTTAGGGCACATACTGTGGTGCCTTAATAATGATCAGAATCGAACTTGCACTTCTCGCTCAAGATACGGAGGATGGGCTATTAGTATGGATCCACTGGGCCAAAGTTGTTCTATACAAAAATTATAATATTATGAACCAAGCGTAGCTACGAGGACTCAGAAGAGAGAGAAGAAAAGAGGGTACCCCCTCAAACAAAACTGTCAGCGAAACTGGCGTTGGCTGGCGATTTGAACCTTATATAACATCAGAATGCCTCTGCCACGCTATCTACCGGCGACAGATTGCGATTATCTTGACATATAGATACCGTTCAAGTAGGCCTTAAGCTACCATCATGGTACAAATAATGCTAGTTCATAACTTCACACGATAAAGCCTTTAACATATAAAAATATAAAAAAATAAGGAAAAAGAAACTACAAAATTAGAGAAAAATGGAGAACGAAACTATATTCGAACCGAACTCTAATATTTTTTGATTACATATTGAACATATGTTTCGGAGGTCTTAAGAAGATTGAATGAACTAAAAAAAAGATGTTTTCAATCATTTAAATAAAAACGTCATGGCACATTTACACGGTACATAAGTTAAATTTAAACTTTCAAATAATATTTTAATATAACTACTATATATATACGATGGCTTCTTACGTTCCCGAATTTTCGTTTCTGCTACATATTACATATATATATGCTTTAATACTGCAACGACTTTAGCCTAATTTTCATCTTTATATTTAACTAGCAGCGCCCCGCGGTTTTACCCGCGTACTTTCTATTCCCGTGGGAGTACGGGGATAAATTATAGCCTGTGTGGTATTCTGATGTATAAGCTATAGGAATGTAAAGTTTCATTAACATCCTATGAGTAGTTTTTACGTGAAAGAGTAACAAACATCTTACTTACAAACTTTCACGTTTATAATATTAGTAGTAAGTAGTATTGTAAGTTTTTCTTCTGTTATTTATTTTTTTCGATGGACATCAATTTTGAGTGTATTTACAAAAGCTGTTCTTCCCCTGGTCTCCTATTAATCTTTGTCGACGATATCTTTTTGATAAGTCAAAAATTAACAGGACAATAATGACGGCTATAATTTTTTATCAGTTTCTGCTCTACTAAGCTGGGTTTTTCATCGATTCCTGATTTTCAACTTTCAATGACGTACATCGGAATATTCCTTGTTACTTTATACATATAGTTATTTAAAAATAAACTATTTGTGACCACCTTAATGACTAACTATATCCGATTGACGTAGCCAAATAAGGTTATCTTTTTTATTACCAACGGTTATACGAGGCATAATTAATGACGAAAATATAGACAACATTTTTGACAATTTATAATATTTAAAAATTTTTTATAAAAGTATTGCGAGGAAATTACAGCAACTGCTCTTAATTTTTTTTTGTTTCGCTCGTTGCACATTGCACAGACACTCGGGAGTCAGGACAGACTATATCCTCCTTAGGAGTCTATGCTCTACATATGTAGAGCAAAGCCGGTAATTATAATCTTTTTTTTCTTTTTATTTTTTTTAAATAGATGAATATAACATGATTCAGTTTGCGCTTTGCGTATGTACGTGGGTTTATCTTTTATTCATATATTTTTTTTAATAAGCACTTTAACTAGGTCGGATTTGGGGAAATCCCGACGCAACAGGTACAAATGAAAAATGACGTCTTTTTGTTACGTGTATATGGAATCTTACCTTGCCTAAGCCTTCTTAAGGCTTCGGTCTTGGCGTGCCTAGTTCACAATATTTTTTAAAAGTAGCAAGTAGAGACTAGAGAGAAAGGAGAGTCATTAATTCTAGGAATACTCTAAGGTCAAACTTTTAAATCGAAATCGAACTTTAAATCAGAGCAAATATTATCATAAGACATTTGCAGTCATATTATTTTAATTTATAGAACTCTACCATAGAGATTTTTTGCCATAACTTATTTAGTGACGTCACATCAGCTACGAAAGGCATAATGGAAAAAAAATAGACTAACGGTTATTAAAAGCGTAATAGGTGTCAGATGAACGGCATAAAAAAATCAACCCAGGCTTTCCAAGTGGTGACGTAGACTGGCGGGCGCGCCGCGCTCCGACCAATGGCAGCCAGCGACCAACCATATAATCCTACACTCCACACCGGTCGGCTCAAACTTTGAACGCACGCCGTAAAGAGCGCACGCATCGCGGGTGAACTCGATCTGAACGCGAAAGTGTTTTTGTGTACTACACACCTTTGTCGGATTTAAAAGTGAGTAGAAATTTCCTTTAACGTCACCTACCAACACCACCACGGTGTACCGAGGCCTACCTGTCAAATCGCACATATAACCTCTTTGGTCAACACTAAGGTTCTCGCCTGCCAGTGTCACTGTAGATTTGCGTGCAACACATAGTAATGATTGTTTATAAGGGTTTATTTACCTTTATTGATTATGTGATAAGGCACTATTTGATGCGGCCAACGTTTAAAATGGCTCGGAACATTTTTTTTTCTAATTAGTACAAACAATCAAAGTTGCTGCATAAAATAGCGCGTATATTTTCATGTCCTTGATTTTAATTGTGTACAAATTCAAATTGGGAAAAATATACGGAGCATCATCACTATCAGTGGTATATTATCTGTATCTAATCGTATCTGTTACGTAAAATGTCGGCGCCAAAAAGATAAAACAAGAGAAAAGATAATATGAGATTCAGAGAAATGTGTCAACATTTCCATCGACAATTCTTGCTTTCGTCTATATTTTTACATAACGCCGGGGAAAGTAATTCTAAATTGACACAAATTGACTAGGAAAGTCTTTCTCTTACAGCAATTATCACAATAAATAGTAATTAATAGAAATATTAATTAATAAAATGAGTCACGAATGCATTTAAGAATCTTTGCAACCTCTTTCTTAAATGTACAATTGTTTCTTTAATTTATTCTTGTATCTTAAATACTTAATAATATTTATACCTAATTTTAATATGAATATTTTATTCATTATATTCTCTGTATATCTTTAAATAGACCCTAACTGAAAGTTGATTTTTTTTTATTGATTATCATCAGATTGCTGTTGGCTGTCTTAGATATTAAAAATCGTGATAAAAATAAAGGTAAATCTTCATAAAAAATCGCGTAATTTAATACTAATCTTTAATATTATGATCGCGCTATTATTTCGCAAAGCCTTCGTAACATGCATTCTGTCTGACATTGAATGTTTTAAAATGCATGTGTACCAAGACTGCCTGAGTCAATATTTAACAAATACCTTTCGAATGAGCGCCAACAAAAAAACAACCCCAACGTACTAAAAATAGACGGACCGACAAGACAATCAAGATGGATCTATCTATATGACGATTGAAAGTGAATCATCATCATCATCATCATCATCGTCATCATCTTATGGAACATCTGGAAATAATAACTGTGAAGGGTATAAGTAGCTAGCCTCTCTTCATTCATCATCATCATTATCATCAGACGTTATACTCCACTGCTGAACATAGGCCTCCCTCAATGAACGCCAAGACGACCGATCCCTTGCCACTCGCAACCAACGCGGACCTGCCACTGTACGGAGATCGTCTTCCCATCTGGATAATGGCCGACCAACACTTCGTCACACTTTCGACAACACTCTTGAACCTTAATAAGAGGAAACAATCCTTGATATTAAAATGTAAGAATAAAGTTATTTTCATCTGTCTCTATCCGTTTTTTGAATAAAAGCCTCCCTCAATGAACGCCAAGACGACTTAAACGAGCACGGAGATAAATAAAGACGGCGAATCTTAGTAAATGGAAGTTGTATTACTTAACTTGCAAATTAAGTACAAGTTTCTAAAAAAGGGTAAATGTTTACTAAGTATTATGTACGTAAACAATACTTATATAAATATATATAACCTATATACATACGATATATTAACTTAGGTGAATATTTATTACCTTACTTATTAGAAAAGGATTGATTCAACCGAGAATTTTCCATGATTGTAGGTAAGAATAAAATGATTTTTATAATATACTAGCAGCGCCCTGCGATTTTCTCATACTTCCCATTCCCGTAGGAGTACAGGGATAAATTATTCCCTATGTCTTATTCTGATGTGTAAGCTAGATTATTATAAAGTTTCATCAAAATCCCTACGCACACTTTGCGTGAAAGAGTAACAGCTAACATACATCTAAAAAAATTTACAAGCTAAGTTTATAGTATTAGGGCCTGTTTCACAATCTCCCTTTAAGTTCCCTATAGGCTATTGGCAACATATTTGACAGATGTTTGACAGATAGAGTATGGAGTATCTGTCAAACATCTGTCAAATATGTTGCCAATAGCCTATAGGGAACTTAAAGGGAGATTGTGAAACAGGCCCTTAAAGTAGTATCCTAGGAAGACTATAAAATACAAGAAGGTATTTTTAAGATAACAAATTGATTTCTGATTTGACGGTTGGCTGATCGAGTGGTCAGACTACTGGACAATAAGCAGCAGTCACAGGTTCGAATCCCATCAAGTGCCGATGATTCTTACAATGTTTTTGACGTGACACCGTCTAATAACTCGATATTACGGGCAGCATGCACAAAAATGATGACGTCATGAGCGTTCCGCAAGCGAGAGCACGGCTCGAGCACATTTCGGTTCGTGCTGCATTTAATATTTGACGTTGTCACGACAAACTATCGTCCGTAAGCCGACTTTACAGACAACCATTTTTTTTTCTAGTTTCTGTAACACAAGTTCTTACGAACTTACCGCAGGGCTAAAATAACATGAAGTCATTTTTAAATAATAATAAAATATATACGTTTTAATATACTTTATTTCGTTATAATATCGGATTCGTCGATTTGAGTACTTTGCGACTATCGCGACAAGATTTCAGTATCTCTCTTCGATGACTAACTTTTATTTTTCCTCGAATGACTAATTTTGACTAAGATGATACTAATGAATTATGATAATAAACGTTAAGATAAGACTTCTAAGAAATTATTTATGATAATAGTTTGGTAAAGTTCCTATTGTAAATAGAGAATTCAGTAGAGTTCCCATCGTAAGAGAGCTTAGTAGAGTTCCTAACGTAAATAGAGAAATTAGTAGAGTTTTCATCGTAGGTAGAAAGTTTAGAAGAGCTCCTAACATACTTAAGCAGAGAATTTAGTAGCTTGTTATCAAATATAAGCAGCCCCTTTTGAGTTGCGTTTAAGTATTCGAACGTAAAACTTTTAAATCTTTTCTAGGTAGACACTTCTTTTTCACAGTTTCTAAGGTTCTTGATCCACGGCCCTCAGTTTTCCAGCGACAAAATATTTTAAGCTCTTAAGTCAAGGTCTTTACCAGTCAGCCACGATGGAAGTGATAATTTCAAAACGATGATTATTATCTCATCTATCTTTAGCCGGGTAATTACCCATCGGCCGGGAATCATCTCCGGCAATCATGACTCTATTTATAGACAAACGGAAACCCATTACAACATATACTTGTGAGACTAACTGAACTGAAATTACTGTGGTTGTTACTGTCGTATACAACATATAAAGGAGAAGGTACGGGTTATGTCGTATCAGGAGGTGAAGGTGTTGGCGGAGAGGAGGAATGAGTGGCGAATACTCCACCGACAAGAGAAAGGCTCTTATAGAGAGAGAGAGAGAGAGAGTTACTGTCGTTACACGTGGAGCGGCCTGATGATGACAATTTTTTTCCATTTATGACACTTTCGATTTCGTTGTACGTTTTTTATAAAGCCCTTTTTAGTTAAATTTTATTTTAGATTAAAAAAACGATTTTTAATATGCCGTGCACGGTTTTCCTCGAAATTAATCGCTATGAGTAATATAATAATAGAATATACAATTTTTTATTAAAACCATAAATAGTAGAGTAATGTAGAGTCTGTATATGTTTAGAGCATTACTTGATCATTACATATTGGATGTGTCACGCATTCTGGTTCTATCACATTTTGGGGATTTATCGTCAATATCAACCTTTTTCACTGGACCTCTATCAATGAACGCCATAATTCCGAAACGGATTCCGAACGTATGCAGTTAGGATAAAAGTTAGTCTAAGCATCAATGAAATAAGTCTGCCATTTGCCTATCCAGATAAGAAGTCGCTCAGCGCAGAGCCGTAAATAGGACGGTGCCACCGGTACCCAGGCACAGGGGGTAGACTCTGGGGGCGCAAGAATGGCCAGACCAGGCAGGACAATTTTTTTTCCGGTTTGCTAAGGGCGTAGTTATAGAAAACACAGGGCAAAGATGTCTAGTCTGTCTGTCTGTCTGGGACTCAGGCTCAGCGATTGAAATTTGATCACAATATAGAAAATCAAATACAGTTTGACAGTACCTAAAAACTAAACATCACATAACATTTTTTGTTTCACATATTATGTCATTATTCAACTTGAAACATGTGCGTATCGTGTCACATTTTATTTGATTAATTAACATAAAAATAATGCACCTCCCCTCCACTCAATATTTAACTGTACCAAGTTCCAAATTCCTCCGTTCACGCAATCCTCTTAGAATGGGGTACAAAACTTCTAAAATATAGATAAAAAAAAACAATTACTTCCACTGAATTGAACTTGTCAAATGCCTGAATAATTTTGAAACGTCAGTTATGTGATTATGTGAACTTTAACGGTTTTAAAATTAGTAAAAACTTAACATAAAAACGACCAGGCCTTAACCATAAACTATGAAACTGGCAGGGGTCAATCTCAATTTATAAGTAATAAAATTAAATCGATTATTTACCCCAAATGTATTTTTTATTCGACACGATCGCTTGTGAAAAAAATCGATTACTTTCCGTAATATTTTTATCGATAATCGTTTCTATATAAAAGACATCAACGCGATACACGCACAATTCCTAGACACATTATTTGACAATTTTTATTTATATTATTCGATTTTTAATCGCAACCTTGCAATATACATGCGTAAAACTCCGCACAACTACTTGACTTACTTCAGTGTGGTCAAGCTTAAAATATACCTGCTACCTTCACTATAAAAACACACCCTATTTTGCTCGTAATTTAACCGACTTCAAAGAAAGAGTGCTTATCTATAGAGCAATCTTTTTAATCGATGATTTGCTTCCATTATAGCCTTTGTAGTTGTATTGTGACGTTTTTTGTGTAGGCTAGGGTACAGTTGCGAGAAATTATTTATTTGAATCGCACCAAGAAATATTTATAGGCAAAATATCTTTGCTAGTGACTAACTCTTTAATAAGTTTAGTTTAATTTAATATTTATATGAATCGTTTATTCATATATGGTATACTAGCTGTTGCCCGCGGCTTCGCTCGCGCGTAATTCGGAATAGCGCGGTTTCGTACGTAGGCATAGTAAACACAGACCGGTTTTTTTAACTACCCTGAGACCTTTTATCTCCTATTCCATACTCATATAGGTAAAAATCTTAAAAACGGTGGAACAATTATTAATGGTTATTAAATTCTTATCAAGTGCCTAAATGCAAAGTTTCATGGCGTCATCTGCAACGTGTAATAACGAACTACCATACAAATTTTAACCCTCTATTTAAACCCCCTAAGCTTTTTTTGCGACTATACGAATAAGTCGCCTATGTCCTTTCCTAAACTCTAATCTATCTCTGTTCCAAGTTTCATTAAAATCAGTTCAGTGGTTTAGGCGTGAAAACGTAACAGACAGACAGACAGACAGAGTTACTTTCGCATTTATAATATTAGTAAGGATTAGTAAGGATAAGGATTTTCTTAACCTTGTCATAGACAATTTTGCTTATGAATATCAAATGCATAACTAACTTGTCAATAGACAATATTAATTTTAATAATAGAAATATAAAATTTTATGTTTTATTCATAAACATGTTATGATTATATCAAAATCAACATGTACATAACTGTCATGTCTAATATTCAAACGGGCGGACGAGCATAAAATAGCCATAAACAAAATGGCCGTCGTAAAATATGCCCTAATAGTCACAGATAAAAAAACAATCCAATTTGAATAAAATCGAACACCTGTTATACCATTTATTTGAAGAAACAATTATACATAATTTATGAAGTCGGTTTATATTGATTTTTATGCTACTTTATTTTTTTTAGATTATCAATTTTATGGACTTGTATTTTTAAATTGGTATTCAAAAGTCAGACAGGGTGGCGGCCATAGAAATACATATCTGTGGTGGCGACTTTTGAGATCGAAGTAGAGGGCTTAGACAAAGTAACATTGTTTCGTAGCGGCAAGATACCGAAATTCGTTATCGTCTTTGAGTTATTAATGACAATTTCCTAGTCAATAAATTTTTGACAATAATGATCGATAGCCAATAGACAGTTCGTGATTTTGTTACGATAGCGATTGATCACGTGATTTAACGCGATTTAGCGCGACTTAGCGCTTCCCTTCCACCGCTAGGAGTAGGCATTTCAGTGCTTCTTCAGACTTCAGCCATTTGGGCATATTTTTCTAGGGTATCACTCTACTGCGGATATGCTGGTAATAATTTGATACTTATGTATCCTTATCCTTATCCTTATTCCTTATTTTCTTATCCTTTTCCTTATCCTTATTGCTTATAATATTATAAATGCGAAAGTAACTCTGTCTGTCTGTCTGTTACGCTTTCACGCCTAAACCACTGAACCGATTTTGATGAAATTTGGAACAGGGATAGATTAGAGCTTGAGAAAGAACATAGGCTACTTATTGTCGCGAAAAAAGCTTAGGGGCGTTTAAATAGGGGATGAAGTTTGTATGAAAGTTCGTCATTATATATAGAAGATGACGCCATTATACTTTGCATTTAGGCACTTGATAAGACATAGGAGATGAAAGACGTTTTCGAGTTTCTTTTACCCTTTTCAAATTAATAATGAAACGACGAATTACAGTCGACAAATCAAACGCGATAAAGACACGAATAAATAATTTAATATTTTTATTAATCTTGATACACTGTTTTAAAATATCGTAAAAATAATATTCATTGATTTCAAATTATTAAGTGGAATATTATGTTAATGAACTCAAACACTTTATCAAATATCATGTATCGACTAAAATCGATTAATTTATTCCGTAATAATAAAAGAAGTTGTATATACATAATATCGTATAAAAAAATATGTCTCGCTTGGAAATATGATCTAGAATCACATATATTTTTAAACTGTAGTCACTCCTAGTACCCTCCTTGGGAAGGCTTTTTTTTTGATGACGCAGTGGAAATTCTTTTCGGACCCTACCAGGGCCTTGGGTAGGCGCGCTGACGTGTGTGGGGACTCGCATTGGGCACACTACCCCACTAAAACCGCTGCGTGAGCCTTCAGCCGCTATCTGAGGGACCCTCAGCGGCAGTCTGGTCCCGGCAAGACCAGATTCTCCACAATAGCGGGGCCTGGGTTCCCATCCCGAGCCTGACACGAGCACAGGGGTGTTACTGGAAGCGCATTAAGTAGCGCCTCCGACGCACCCCTGTTCGTCGTCTACGGGATGAGGCCGCATCAGCGGTCTCCTCTCTCACCTGTTCGTCGGCCTCCTTCTGGGACATCACTGTCTCGCAGAAGGAGGCCGTTGCCGTCCAGGACTTGTCAGAGTTCTCCTTGGGGAGGCTTAGACTTTTGCCAGGGCCCGGGTTCGATCGTAACCAATGTATATAGAATAATAATATCTATGGATGCTTTTACACCACGTCAATCTTGTCCCGTTGTAAGTCGAAGAAATTTCATTATGGGTATCACACAAATATATTTAATACTTTTGTACTATACCTATAGGAGCTTAAGATTTTTATTATATATAGTTCGAACTAAAAATAAGATTCAAACACACTACCTCCAGCGTGAATGCCAACGCGCTAAGCATTGAAACAGAGGTAGTCTCAATTAAATAGAGTAGCAAAAAGTTTGTTTAGTAGTGCTTTGTCATCGACCACATAACCCATAGACTCCTAATAACAGGGGAACGGGTTCTGGCGACACATATGACTTATAGTTCCGATGTAAGCCGTAAACAATGTACTCAAACTATCGTGTCGTCTCATTCTTTCCCGTTGCGAAATATATCCATTTCTTTTTAACGTTCCGTGATTAGTAATGTATGACATTGAATTAGCTAATCACAGCATTGCAACCCCTTTCGTCTCACCTCAGCTAGTTGCCAGAATGCATTTAATACGAAAAATCAAACATTAGGAGTCTATAGGTTGTGTGGTCGATGTGCTTTGTGTTTCATGTATGTGCATAGTATACTACTTGAAATATACTCTCGAAGTATACTGTGATCGAGTTGCATTAATAAATACGTGGCTCCTAGAACAATCTAATTGAGTATTTAAAAAGTGTATTTAATTGAACCAAGTGTAGTTTGAGTCGTTTAAGTGTCATGTCTCTGTAACCGACGCGCTACGGTTACGGAGAAGTGCCAGTCAAATGGCCACTCGACCAAGCTACATTGTCAAACCGTTAAACAAACTTGTTTGACTATACACTTAGTGATAAGATGGCGATGATTAGCGATTGTCGCCAATGGACACACGACTGGCCCTTATACCGCGTTGCTGAGATCAGCAATTATGCTGTTATCTTTGTCAGAAGCAAAGATTAGCGGACGAAAAGATATTATAGTGTTTGCAGACCTGATTATCTTGGCACTTACATAACATACTTTTTTAAAAGTCTAACGCCCGGTTTCCGACAGGAGTCTGAAAAAATTAAGAAACCAACTGTCAAATCTCTTGTCAAATGAGTTGCTAAAAGCATGGTTAAATTAATTTGATCGGCCGGTCAGTTGAATTAACCACCATAATGAAAAGCTGTCAAATTTTACTATAAAACCGTATGTTAACCGCCATTAACAGCCATGTTAGTTGACATACACTTTGACCAACGTTTCGGAATCGGGCGTAAGTGTTGGTCGGTTGTTCGGTCTGTGTTGGATGCGAGCGGCAAAGGATCGGTTGTTGGTTTATTGATACCTATGTTCAGCAGCGGTCGGATAAATGATGATGATGATAGTGATAATTATCTTCCTTCTTTTGACGTGACAATGTCTTATATTTCGATGGAGCCGGCTGCACGGACGAAAAAACATGACTCATGCAGCGTTACCTCGCTATGAGGCGTTCCATTTAAGGCTTGACGTGCAAGCGAGAGCGCGGAACGAGCGACAAAGAGGCACAATCAGCCCATCAGTATTTTCTTATGACATTTAACTATCGCCAGTAAGCCGACTTTACAGAAAACCGATTTTTTTTTCATGACTAGTATTTATTTTAAAGTTGAAAAATATAGGGTTGTGTGTGTATTTTTTAATGCCACACCATAAAAAAACGGAAAATTTTGTCACTAAAATAAAAACAGAAGTGTGACCCCCTTATCATTTAGGGGTATGAAAAATGGATGGTATGTTCTCAGACCTACCCTTATGTGATATGCACACAAAATTTTATGAAATTCGTGGTAAAAATGTGGAATGCAATCAGGCAAAAACGCGAGCAGAAACATGTATTTTCCATTGAGGTTTCTACATAGTTGTTTGAGACGGTGCGGCGACTGCGGCGGGTCCTTATCCGCGGAGCACGGACCGGTCCGGCGCAGGCGCAGATTATGAATATTTAATACCGTGTTATATATACATTACGACAAACGACCACCCCTGTCGATTCTAAAATATAAATAGAACACATTTTAGTAGAGATAAAATAAGCTATAGATACGAATAAAAGTTTAAAGTATTTAAAACGGGATATTTACCATGTTTTTTAATATTGTTTTGCGGAGCTCGATATTTCGACATTGTCTACGAATGTCATGTTCACGAGACTGAAAAACAATATTAAAAAACATACTAATAAATATATAAATACTTTAAATGATGAAAATAACCATGTTAATTTAAAATCCGAATAAAAGTTGTCTGCCAGTTCTAAAGCCGGAACCGCACGTTTGCCGAGGCTTGGCGAGCCTTCACAAATTCAAACTTAAACATGTATACCAAAGAGTATATAAACACTACGTTATAAGGACGGGATGCCATACAAATAGCGTAAATTCTAATAAGTATGAAACGGGAGCGAAAACAATCTTGCCAATATGAAGGTGAAGTACAATCCGCCTAAATTCGAATGCCGTCAATTACATACTGCTTCGTAGATGTCGATATTGTTTCAAATTTGACGGGTTATAAATTCGCTCCCGTTTCATAGAATCGTTTTAATACCTTGAAGTTGTGCCAGGCTGATGCCAACAATCTTCGGAACTAGACAATGTATTCATCACCTTATGTCACATGAAAGCACTTTCAAATTAATACTTGAGCACTTTATGGACTGCACTTAGTGGCTAGTGCATCGCCAATGAGGAGCAGAATAATATAAAAAAAATTAAATCGCACCAAATGTATTTTGATATTGTAAGCCCAGTTCTTCAGGTCCGCGTTGGATGCGAGTAGCAAGGGATCGGTCGTCTTGGCGGTTCATTGAGGGAGGCCTATGTTCAGCAGTGGACGGATAGAGGCTGATGATGATGATGATGAAGCCCAGTTCTTCTCCCTCTTTTAATTTGGTCTTTAAATAATTTATGTAAATATTAAAGTTATATTTTCGGGTCCTTTATACCGGGTTTGACGACCTCTGTGGCTCAGTGGTTAGCGCGTTGGCGCTCAAGCCGGAGGTAGCGGGTTCGAATCTCGCCAGGGAAATAAAAGTTTTCTGTGTTCCTGGGTCATGGATGTGTATTTAATTTGTGTATTATATCATAAAAATCTTAAATATATGCATTAATATTAGAGTATTAAATATATGTATACCCGTTATCTGGTACCCGTAACATAAGTTCTTCGGAAACTTAACACGGGACCAGATTGACGTGGTGTAAAAACGTCCATAGATATTATTATTATATATGCGCTTGCGATAATTCAAATAGTAGACGATAATTTAAATTTCGTACACTTTATATTCGAAACATTAAATAAACAAATGTTAAAAAAACTGTTTATGTTATGAAATAAATCATGTAACATCAAAGGCGTGATAAAAGACTTTAATCTTTTAAAAAGACATTTTTATATAATTTACTAAATCAAAGTTAATGGTCGTAAAATGTATTTATAACTACAGACGTTTGCCAACTTCGGCAGACACTGGCTGGTGAGTGGTGTCATACCGGTGATAGTGCTAAGTGGAATTATATTGATGTGGCAAAACAGTCGGCTTAGCGAAAAACAAAAATATGTCATAGACATAGAACACTTTATATCCGCGGGTTGGGACTGCCAGGGGGGTCGCTAAGCATAACACTGGTTTAAGGCATAAGGTAGAAAAAAAGCCTTGTCTATTTAATTAAATATATCAAATAATGTTTCAATAACTATAATTTTTGACTGTGTATAGTCCAAGAGAGTCGCCAGAAATCTTGAACCTGTAAAATTGTTGCGTATTAACAAATAATAAAGAAACTGATATAGAGTGACAGATATAAAAACATAGTTACCAGATACCAGAAAAAAATATCTTAATTTCTAGAACAATTATTTTACTTAATAAATCCCACTATTAAATATGTATGGATTTTTGTTAACTTTTTTTAGATATTTACAGTAATCTTATACATCAGAATAACACATAGGCCATAATTTATAAAGATATTGTGACGAAGTCGCGTGCATGAGCTGGTTCTATAAATAACATTAAAAAAAATACAACTGATTAGTAACACATTATGCAAGTGTCAATAAAAAAATAGTTGGTTGAATAGTGATTCCTTGGCCATTAAAAAAAAAGACACGTCAATGGTTTCCACCGGATAAGCCCGCTTCGAAGCGGCTGGTGAAAGGCTGTATCTTAATTAAATCTACCGCGCAGTTTCCTTGGCTCTGATTAATTTTGCCACTTCAAGTCTTAAACTGTTGAAACACTTAATTCTATATATAAAATGAATGTGTGTTTGTAAGGGAATCAATGTTCTTTAACGTCTTTAAAGAGTTTCTGTACTAATTATCTGTGTCTCATTTAAATGAAAGCAAGAGAGCTACTTATCACGAATGAGACAAAATCCACAATTACTGTTTTACTATACTACTAACTAATTTTAATCGCAATAAGATAACTGTTACATTAACCGGGTCGATTAATTATATTTTAATGTAACTTATTTAAATGGTAATGATTAAATACTGCAATAATACTTATACATTTGATCAAATACCGGCTTAGTCTATAAACTGAATCACTAACATGCAGTGCCATGCTGCTTTACAGCTAAATTGGGCCGGCACGACCAGGGTACCTCTTACTCACATAATACCGGCGTAAAGTGGCAGCTATGCTGTCGCGTTTCGTGCGGATTGTAAGTTTCCGATGGCCTATTGGGGCGATAGGCAAAAGGAGGGCATCGCATCTGCGTAACCTATGGTTATATGGATGCTTATGGGCGTCGATAGTCGCCAAAAAGGCTTCGACTGTTCATTTGCCCTCCTATGCTGTAAAAAATATACGTACTTTACTACTGTCAATTTCTGTCATTTGTCTACCAACTTCGATATGTATGCATGTTGACGCTTGCATAAAAAAAAAAACAAAAAAAAAACGAGCAAAGCCTGGGCGTCACTGTGTACACCAGAAATGCGTTTTTGTAATGTGATAGCTGTCGTAGTGTACAATTAATGATGACGGGCAACAGTTATGATAGGAAGGGCGGAAGGAGCTCCAAGGGCGGCTAGACGCAGCTTCCTTAATATAATATACGCAATATTCTATCAATTTCCGTGTTTCTGATAAAAAGTTCCATAGACAATAATTTTGTTGTTACAAGATGGCCGTGATTTTCCTATGTGCAATTTATGTGACCTACAAAAACGTATATATAAATGCATCTATACAAAATGCATTCACGTTATTATGTGTATTTAAAAAAAGTTAATATGTTAAATGTACGAATTTTCATAAAAATCTGTCTAAGTAAAATGTACAAATTGCGAATATACTTCTAATATTTGATTTTAAATTTTTTGAGGGGAAATTCAAGCATAGAATGCAAAATTATAAACAATGGTGGGTCATTTTTCTTCTGGGTCTACATTATTATAAGACCAGCTGTTGCCCGCTGCTTCGCCTGCGTTAACTAAGATATACAACGGGATCTTAGCGGGATGATATAGTCTCTATTATCCCGCATTCCCGTGGGAATACGGTGAATTATAGCCTATGTGTTACTCTGATGTATAAACTATATAATTATGAAGTTTCATCGAAATCTATTCAGTAGTTTTTGCGTGACAGAGTAACAAAAATCTTCGCAACTTTCGTATTTATAATATTAGTAGGATTTATATTTAAATAGAAAGTAAACTTATACAACATATACACTTAGCATTATACAACAAATATAATATACCGCTTGCTGTTTGCATTTGCAAGGCTCCATATAGCGTGTTATGTCACTAGAAGCCGTTTGTAACTTTTGTTTTAGACCTACACATTCATACCCGTCCAGTCTTTTGTGTTTTATAAATCCTAGCTCGTAAGGATTTATTTAATTTAATAACAAAAAAATTAAAAATCAAACAAAATGTCGTCTTAAATGTTATCATATATGCAAAAATGTCGCTTCTTATATTTTTGCATGAACTTTTTGTTTTTGTCTTGTTTTCTTCATTGAAGTAAAACTTTTCAGGGTAACTTATTTTTTCTAACGGAAGTAACGCTTAGGGCCTGTTTCACAGTCTCCAGATAAGTTCCGAATAGGCTATTCACAACATATTTGACAGATAGAGTATGGAGTATCTGTCAAATATGTTGCGGATATCCTATTCGGAACCTATCTGGAGATTGTGAAACAGGCCCTTAGTATTCTAAATTCAAATATATTAACCGTACTACTTAATAAATTAAGTAATAATGTTTAAATTTAAGCATTAAAGAATCGAACGAACGAAAATTTTGTATTTTTTCAGGACAAAAATTTGTTCAAAAAACTATGTTCAAAACAAAATATATTTGTACCAACATTTGATACAGCGCCCTTTGCAATTTCAATAATCACCTTCATAGCTTATGTTGCCATTATAGAAAAAAAAACACCAGGCATTTCAGAGCAACGGAAGCTCGAAACGTTTACCGCATCTTCCATTCATTATAATGGGTACATCATCCATACTCACCTGTGATTACGTTTACCGACTACAAACTAGTCGTGAGGTCTATACCCTGCATGAAATGGCCTATTAAATGCTATTAATAAGTGATAAAAAGTGGTCGATCAATATGTACAGGCCCTTACAGTGTGCGTTGCCAAGAAGTCTGCCGCGGCGCACGCACACACGCGCGTGTAAAACTGGATCCCTGCACACATGCAGCGGGGAAATCAACTGCGCGTACGCAGCCAGCGTTAATAAAATCCTGTGAATTTTATAACGACGTTGACGATTTTTGACAGATTTTTTTTTGTAAAAATAATTTATTTATAATAAAATATATAAATTATATTCAAATTATACTATTTGTATATTAACGCTATCACTAAAGGCAATTTTTAAAATATTTACAAAACTTGTTTCGAGTATGAACATGTTAAATTATTAGTCTGTAAGATTTTAATTATTATTATTTGTCGTGTACTTACAAATTTTATCATAAGCTTGTAAAAATTGAAAAAAAAAGTTATTTATCATGACTTATATGTATGGTCTATATTAAGTAAGTAACTTTCTTTCATCATGACACAAATATAGTTATTTATGACTTATTATACGTTCATATTGCAAAATGAAAAAAAAAACCGTAATGGCGCCAACATTAAAGCAACACGCTAAGTGCTCTGCTACACAAATGAAAAATAATAAAGTTTGAAAATAAATACAGACGTCCAAAATAATACAGACTCAATATAGTTAATGTCACCGGGTGGCGGGGTGTTAGTTAAGATACTGAAATACGCAGGCCAGCTGCTTTCTCGCAAAATAATTACCGCCACAGAAGTCAGAAATGGCGGCAAAGTCGAGATAGGTCACAGATTAAATATATTCAAATAAAAAGAAACGAATGACATTTATGTGGTATTTATTCTAATGTTGCCAGGTGTGCTATTTTTTTGAACGAATTTGACCTTTGTGTTAAACAAAGTATTATGTTTCAATTATAATTTTAAACATCGATTTACGATGTGATAATATAATTAAGAAAATTAAATTAATAATAAAACGTCTGGTACTAATATCACTATGGTGTTTCGAAAAATTAGGAACCACGCCGTCTTTCAGTAAACGTAGTAGTAAGTAGAATAACTGTCATAAAGACATGCATGCATGCATGATGCAAACTATAACTATTTCGATAGTAATATTACATTTTTATTTGATAGATAAGTAAGAGGAACACCCGAAACTAGTTTGTGAGCCATCTGCTCACCTACCTACCGATTGAGCTTAAAGGCCGTCAGGCCTAAAAGTCTAGACCTTTCGAAAAAAAAAGAAACCCAAAACTAGCATCTTTCATCCGCGTTCCTCCCGTGGGGGGTACTATTCTAATGTGTCAGTGTTCACTAGTCATTGCGTGAATGAGTAACAAACATACAACTTACAAACATTCGCGTTTATTATAGTATAAGTAGGACTAGTGGGATTTTCATCTACATTTATACTTCGTTAGTAAGGCCTTGTTGGCGACAAATAAAAAGAGCATTATTTTTATACTATAAAAATAAATAAAATGTTGTTAAGAAAATTTTGAAAGTTCATTAAAGCACAATTTATTTTAGCCCAATCAGAAAAACTTTCGCCATATTGCGGAAAATTTCCAAACTAATTTCTGTATAGACTCTACATGGTTTATATCTTTATGGTCAGTCCAATTATATACAATATCGTTAAAACCGAATTAAGACAGGGTTAATTAATACTGGCACTTATGTTATGATAAAAAAATGTTCAAAAATCGAATGATATTTTACAGTGGCACAACTTTAATATAAGTAAGAGTATATTTTTAGCTAGGGTCTCGATTTCAGCAGCACCCTTGGGATCTTCGCCATAACTTATTCACCAACATAATTAGGTTGACACTAAAAGTAGTGATAAAATAGATAGTTTATAAGAGTCAAACTCAATTTTAAAGATGTATGTATAATCTCTACATTCATTTTAGAAAATGCTTTTTAAATTATGAGAGATGCTGGCTGGTTTTGTGAGATACAAAACACATATAGATAACAATATAGATTACGGCTTAAAATATTTATATCTTTATATATTGATAGGATAAAATAGGATTATTTGGAATTATAGTTATATTAATGTGGCTTTATTTTTTTAATCATAAACATTATGCTCTTCTTGTTTTCTTATGTTTATGCGAATTTCATTCATTATAATGAAACAAATTTACGGATTTTAACGCGGTTTATTAAGTCCTCAGTCCTCCCGTGACCATGGTTGCTGTAAAGTATCCGAAACGTCAGGCATATAAAAAACTTAATATACCGCAATAAAATCCGTTAATTTGTTTCATTATAATTATGCTCTTCGAGAAAGATATAGAGGAATTGTATCAAAGCAGTTGATCTAAATAAAAATATTTGCCTCGTTTCACAGTTAGAATGAGTTAGTAAATGAGAAACGATACCTAAATACACAATAACCGTATTGTATTCATATGCTTAAAACCGCAAAACTAACCTACTTATAGTTAGGTCTACCGTCTACCCAAGTATCAGCTTATCTTATTTTATTTATTTTTTAAAGTATTACATTACGTATCGGAATATTTATTGGCCAATGTATTTAAAAAAAATATTATGTCTAGTCCCAAATAAACATATGTTTTTATTTAGATTTCCTCGTGCTTCGTATGAGGGTATTAAAACACATTATATTGATAACGATAATAGATATTTATATATTCAAGCAGATGTTGCTGAGAAAAAGAAACTAAGACAGACTAAGGTCAGCTTGAAAAGACGTAAAAAAATATTAGTATGACATTTTTTTTTCTTTTTGCAATATTTTACTAATAGCTGCCTTAGATTAATAATATGTCTAGATAGAGTGTCGCGCGGAAAACACGTCCAAAAAATAGCGACCAATTGTTAGCCTCCAAATGCTTTCTCCGTGTTTAGTATCCGTCCTACTGTCATAGAATACGCATGAATTGTTACGCATTATTGTTTTTATTTATAATGAAGGTTTGTGTTGAAATGTAACGAGACTAAAAAGGATGATTATGGGAGAACTTGTAGTAGCTGGTATCACTATTCACGAATACATCTTTGAAAATCTTTGAAAATGTTTTTGTTTTGATTGTAGAGCGACACTCCATCTACTACATACATCTACTCATAGCGGCATTTTTTTTTTATTATTGACTTTCAATAATAATAAAATATCGGTATTAGGAATTTAATGTACAATGGGCAACGAAGATTCTAGAAAACTGAACTTATCTGACAATTATCTGACATAAAATAATATTGAATTTATAACAATGCCTTAAAACGGAGTAACTCGGTATTTTTCGGTTTTTTATGCGAATGACGAATATAATTAATAGAATCACATTAATTTTTTTATTGATGTGTGAACTTGTTTGTCCGTCTGTTGCGGTCAAGATGACAGCCTCGACGCTGACCGCCGACGAACCTAACTCGAGGCCTATGTATAAATAAATCATTTTATAACTCTAATGAAACTTATTTTTAAAATGGCCGACATTTTAGTGCCAGTCGAAAAAACGATTTGTGCGTTTGACACTTCTAGTGGACCCGCAGACGTCCAAAGCCGAACATTGTGTAGTGTGAGTGTAAATCATTATAGAATCTACTTGAAAACATACAACAAATTACATCAAAAGCGGTGCAGACGTTTCGGTGAAGGTCAGTGACATACATACTCACAGAAGAGTTATATATATAAAGATAAGTTGAATTCTTTGTATCATGTCTAGAGAGATTTGAGATGCGGTGTAAATAATGCTGTCGGCAATTGCTTCTACTCTTCTTTCCAGATTAATGCAGCTCTTTTTTAATTCATTAAGGTCTGAATCCGCAAAGGACTTGCCCTTGGCGAAATAGCACGGGAAGTCCGATCTAAAAAAAGCGCGCCAAAAAAAATAGCCACGCGTAAAAAACATTTAACCGACGCCAAGTTCTATGAGATGATTTAGATGGCCATTATGACGCAATGATACCTATCCATTATATTGAATAATGGCCGGTCACAACACGCGCCGACACTGTAATAGAGTTCGTGAATCGTGATTCATGTTTCACTTTATTTACACTATTACGACGCTTCTTATGTTTGTACACGTCACTGGCGCCAAAATTTAACAACGATTACAGAATTCGAAATTCGAAATACTTATATTACAAAGTATTTGTTTGCACAGACTATAGAGCGCACGCTCTGAACGATATTCTGCTTATTCCTTTCTCATAGGGCTAACAGGAATTGATTCCATCCAAGTGTTTACTGCGTTTAAATTTGCCCATATGTACGAGTATTGGTATAATTTTAAAATAAGTTTCAATCTATTGTTTATCTTCTCTATATCTGATATACATATAAAATATTAAGATTTTTTTACTACATTGGAAAATCACAGAGTTGAATCAATAGCGGGCCTTCTGTACTAGTGATAAAAGCCGGATTAAACCCCTTATCAGTGACTTGTCCGATCAAATCGATTTTTTTAAGTTTTAAGGTAATATTTAGCTATCGCAATCACATTCATTTCACAGTTATTAAATTAATAAAATTAAAGTAAAATTCGTTTAGGTACAATTTCACCCAAAAAAAAAATGCCATAATGAAAATCCAATAATCTGAACATTATGTCGGCAGATTAAATATCATAAAAACTCGATAAAAAACAATCGGATTGTTTAATCTAGAAACTTCGATTATGAATGGCCACGGCGTTAGCGCGTGAATGAATTTTTATAATGTTGCTATGATAAAACTTGGAGTGTTGCCAGATTTCAATATTCAGGGTTCACTTTACAATAAATAAAGTGTTAATGCCAGACGGCGTTGACAAGTTTACTTCGCAGACTAAGAAGACCGGATTTATAAAAAAGATCACGATAAAATATAAAAAACTACGTTAGACGTAAACACTTCTAGTTGTCTAATGATTTTAAGATTTAGAAATCTTTGTTTACAATCATCATCATCATGCCTTTATCCGTCCACTGCTGAACATACGCCTTTTTTTTCTTTAACGCCGGGAAATGCACTGAGGCATCCCATGGGGGAGTGGGTCTCCCCAGGCGGCTATGTGGGACTCACTGCGCCCAAAAGATGGTAAGTGCACGCAGCTCTACCCACTAAAACCCGACGAGTGCCATCAATGCCGCCTTTGGTGAGGTGCCCCCGATCTACAAGCAATAGAGCACCTCGACGGCTAGTCAGGCCCTCCGCCACCTCCGCAGAGGGGTTGCCCCGCACCACAGACCCCTCCCAACGTCGGGACAGTACAATAAGGCGAGGTTCCCGTCCTCGCCCCATCTTCTTATAAAAGGGGTACAAAGAGCCCCCTCGGCTCAATTTGGTTCCCCAAAGTGCTGGGTCCACCCCAGGCTACTGAGCCCCACCCCCACGAGAAGGTGGGGCTGAACATAGGCCTCCCTCAATGAACGCCAAGACGAAGTATAACATTTGTTTACAATGTCTGTTGTATAAAGATAGATAAATGTTAGACTTGTGTTTGCTTTGATGTCTTTTGCAAGTGGAATTGTCTGCAGTTAAATTATATTTTGGCAAAATAATGAAATTAATATGAAATAGTTTACTGAACCTCAACAGCCTTTTGAGAACACCTTTCGGTAGGTATATTTAAAAACAAATATTAATTCCGCAAAAATGCTTATCTTAACAAAAGTGTTACAGACAAACAATTGTTTATCTTTTTATGGTACCGTAAGACGTCCGCGTGGACAAAGCCAGGCGGCAACAAACAACTATTTATAGTTGTATGTCGTTGACCTATTTTGACGACTATATAAAGTTGCATAACCTTATAATTATGCATGTTTCAAATAACAACTTTTACGGATTTTATCGCGATTTAGTTTTTTACAAGCCCGACGTTTAGCATTTACAGTAACCATGGTCACGGGAGGACTCCCTCCACGATAAAATACATAAAAATTGTTTCATTATTACGAGTAAAATTCGCGTTAAATTATGTAAATAATACATCTTTAGGATATGGTGGGTTTTTTTCTAAATTTAAGCTGTTTTTAAGGCTCTGAGTGCGTTTTTATGCAATAGTTTATTTAATTAATTAGTGCAATATATTGAAATGTTAGATTTGAGAATCTCTGTACAGCCCTTTTTTAATGTATGTATAATTAGGGCTGAATTTAGGGAAGGGCAACGGGGCGGTCACCCCGGGGCCTCCACACACGAAGGGCCCCCACAAAAAATATTTCGGGTTTTTTTTTAAATCCTGACTAGGAAGCACCAGTAAACAACTTTTCCTTTGATATGTTTTTCCGCTGTCTTACCTTTGCCTACAGTATTTTGTGTAAACATTATTATATTGTTCTTAAATATCAACAGAAATCGATCTATATCTATATATTTTGTTCACTCTAATTATGCGGTCAGTAAAATATCAAAATCCCAAATTTAAAAAATCTACTCGGTTTCACAATAAATTATTTACTTATTGAAAAAACTCGACTGCGGAAATTGTCTATTTTATTTAGAAAATAATTTTGGTCCAAGGGGCCTCCACTCCTTCGTTGCCCCGAGGCTTCTAGATCTCTAAATCCGGCCCTGTGTATAATTATATTTGTATAATATTGATATTATCTACTTAATACTCAATCTTTAAAACTAAAAAGCACTGTGCTAATGATGCATATACATGTTTTTTGAAGTATCGAGAAGGAACAGAGGTCGTTGAAGATTATCTCGTGTTGCCAGGTTCATTTTGTTCTTTTTATTTGTCGCTGTGCCGTGACCGATCAAAGATTATGGCTAAATATAATATTATTACTATTACTATATTAAGATATAAAGCCGAAGAGTTTGTTTGTTTGAACGCGCTAATCTCAGAAACTATTGGTCGGATTCGAATGTTTCTTTCAGTGGTAGTTATCCCATTTATCGATAAAGAAATATCATCCCGCTAAGATGCGGTTGTAAATCTCAGTTAACGCAGGCGAAGCTGCGGGCAACAGCTAGTTAATTAATTAATGTGCTTTATAAGAACGTAAGCATATTAAATATTATTTTTATACTCGTGAAACCGTAAAATTTCAAATGATAAAACCCTCTAATGTTATTAAATGTTCGTAAGAAAATCAAGACATGCTGAAAATCTTAGATCAATAGTATGTCTAGATAGAGTGTCGCGCGGAAAACACGTCCAAAAAAATAGCGTCCAACTGTTAGCCTCTAAATGCTTTCTCCGTGTTTAGTATCCGTCCCACTGTCATAGAATACGCATGAATTGTTACGCATTATTGTTTTTATTTATAATGAAGGTTTGTGTTGAAGTGTAACGAGATTAAAAAGGATGATTATGGGAGAACTGTAGTAGCTGGTATCACTATTCACGAATACATCTTTGAAAATGTTGGCCTGTTCTTTTTGTTTCGATTGTAGGGCGACACTCCATCTAGACATATTAATGATCTAAGCTAAAAATGTTAACATGCGCGACGTTTATGATACAAAGTTAAATTACAACTGTACATAGGTATAATGACTAATTTCGGTTACATATTCAAATATGTACATAATGTATTTATGGACATGACAAATGAAATAGTTTTATTACGTTAATTTCGTGAATGCTAACACATAATACAAAACAATGTGTGTAATAATGAATGAATGCAAAACATTTACACTGATTCACGGGTTTCGATACAACTATGAATTATTTAATGGAATTTACGTCACGCCACGTAATTCTAATTTTAAACTGCGCTAATTATTTCATCAGTTCCATTCAGCAACCATTCAGTTGTAACAATAGTTCGACCGAAGCATACACTTCACTCAGTTCGAAATTCGAAATTTTCAAAAAGGTAATATTATATTTTTATTACAAACATTTTTATTCCATATTTGTAGCAAATATTCAATATTTACTACAAATATGGAAAAATAAGCTTTCTTTTTTTTCTTCCTTTTTTTTCTCTTATTAAAAAAAACTGATGAATCTGATGATGAATGCGTAGAGGGGTAGTGTTGGTTGTGGCGTGATATTATGCTCTCCTCGCCTCAATTCGAGGAGTCAGCGTAGTGTTATTTAAATTCGATATAAAATTTACGACAGAGATGTCAAGTTCCCTTGTTATATCTTTTATCTGAATTATGTTGAATCTTTAAGCATAATTGTTCCGTTTATATACTATTAACATCATTAAATCTCTTCGTAATTTCCCGTCGTTGTTTCCGTTTCATATAATTGCATAAAATACTATGAGAAGAGTCATTTTGTTTAGCTGTTGATAAATCAAGCGTTTAGCTTAAGCGTTGCATATTTTTTTTTAGTGTTGTATTATGCTAACATAAATTATCGATAAAGATCGTTTTTTGGCATAAAATCGCCTATTGCGACATAAATGATTATTGACGTGCGGCTTTTGTTTTTATATTAAGGTTTTTCTAATCTTTTCTATTTACTACTAAATTGTACGTAGTTCTGAATGAAACATAACGAGTTACGCAAAGTATAAGAATTTTAGAAAAATATTTGAGCCTGAAAGTTTCAATTTTTTACTCCTATTATGTTTTGTAACTGTTATATTTCAATGATATCTACATTAAATTTTCCCACGATTTATCTATTATGCTTTAGATGATTAGTAGGCAATCACATTATGCAATAATAAAGTAATTTTCCTGTCTCCCTTAAGGAAAGGCGCACGTAATTTTCGAAGTTGCGGCCATATGCGTCAATGTGGGATAAATACTCTATTATTATGCTGTATTAAATTTATCTCTCGTAATCCAAGGCCCACCTGTGCGGTTCAACGGCACTAGAACCAACCCGTCCGTCTGGTTATTTTAACTGGCCAACATAAATTTACATCTATCGATTGATATTTTATTCGAATATAAGCCTTAATGAGATAATAATATAAGTCACGGACAAAGAAACGTTGAATTAACGTTTGCCGCCAAAGCGCTATTTTTTTAAATCTGTATCACGGTCTGGACGTACGCGATTAATGGTCTGTGCAAAAGTAGACGGACGGTTGGCAGTATGTAGATACAAGGAGTTCGGTTAATAAACGACTTTATGGAGGTGGTATAAGGGTGTATCTGTATTGTCGCCAAATGTTTCAGGGTGGGCTAAAAGTAACCATAGAGAAATGATAGAGTTCGATCTTCAAGATTGTTTGTATAATGTTTATTGGCTTTGGTTGCGCGTAAAGTATCTGGTTTTCTTTGTCGTTTGCTATTATTTATCGTTATCTTTATTACTTGATAATAATCGTCCCTCATCATCTCTATCCAATTACTCTACATCTTCTCTTGAAAAAAAGCCACCTATTACCTTCTGAACTGCCTTCATCCGGGGAATTTGTTTCCCTACCCTTGTTCACTTCCAAGATCCGAACCATTTCTTTCTCGATTTCTTAACAGCGGTTCCCTGTCGCTCAAAATACAAAGTAAACCGGGGACATGACAAGTCACAGCAAATATGCAAGAAGATGGGCGGACTTTTTGGGGTAGCAAGGCATGGTGGATGGCCTACGGTAAGGTTAAAGAGTTATTGATGGTCGGTTAGTCATCGGTGAGACACATCATCGGAACCTCGGGGAAGACTAGTGTGCATCTGCGCTTGCGCACACGTGACTGCTTCCGAAAAAATGCCGTCGTCGTGCTCGAAATCGGCCGGAAGGAATTATTAATATTATATTATCCTTTATTACTAAAAGAAAACTAAAACATAGTAAATTTTTTATACCATGTTTTCTTATTTCAAATTACATTTTTAAAGTCAATTTCTTTTTTAGTGCAAATATTTTAGGCGTTTTCATATTTTTTAAAATAGTTCTTAAAGTATTAATATTTAAGATTACATACAAAAAGTAATAAGAAGCACAGCTCTAAATGCTATGAGCTAGATTCGGACGTATGACATAAATAAGTGATGAATGGCTGCGAGTAACCATTTGTATATTCTGTGCCTTACGGAACTGCCAGCTGGGTACTGGGTAGTAAACGTGTATTATTAGGAGAGTCATTATTAGAAAATGTCACATTGGCTACATTAAATTATGTTTTACCGAATGTAACAGTTATAAATCTTTTTATACTAGCAACAATATTATGTCTTCAGGCCACTCCTTTGATATATTTTAAATATTTATACATTGCAATATGCTTCACAAATTATTTAGAAATTAATTTTTCACCTTGTTTTAATTTTTATTTCGTGGAACTTTATATAGGCTCTTGAAAAAAACATTCCTAGATTTAGTGTCAAAAATATAGAACTGTGCGATATAAGTGAAAAACATGTCTTAAATAATTTTTGTAATGAAAATAACCATGATAATTTAAAACCTTTTATATCCTTCACGGCGATCAATCTTCGCTTTCAAATTGCAGAAACATCTTAAAATAATTTTCATCTTACCAAAGCATAATTACAGTGGAAAGTGTAATAGTCACTTATTGATAGCGTATTACAAAATTTTCGGTAGGCCTCAGCTTAGGTCTTGATTGCTAGGTTGTCGCAATAGAAGCTTATGTAAAGCCTGGAAGGTTCCAGTGCTTTCCTGCCTAACCAGACCATTCACTTTTTTATACACGCCAGTTACAAGTCTAGATTCGAAAAGCTTACCTTATTAAAAGACGTGTTATATTTATAATACATACTGCAACTCGCTTATAAATGTACTTTAAAAATCTACAAGTCTTATTTATATGTAACTTTTACGTAGGTAAACGCTGAGGATCAAAAACCTTAAATTGTATATTTAAATTACAAAAAAAAACACAAAAATGTTGCCATGAAAATACGAGTAATGGTACGAGCTTTTTTATTCCTCTGTTTTGTTGAGAAAGATGGAGTTTCCTCTGGAATATCACATTCCAAATTAAAATGTTATATTATAAAAGTTGATTTATACTTTAAAAGTTGCATAAGTATTAAAAACTCCTTGCATTCCTTAAGAATTAGTCAATACCCAGCAGTGGTACCGCCATTACAGACACAATGACACTTGATGCAAATCCATAGACAATTTGCACATATCTTGTCTATGCTATGCCAATCACGCTTCCAACACAATGCCTATAGCACAATGAATGTCTATATCGAATTTCATCTGTGCCCTTGTATTTAACAACTACATAATACAGTAAGTGGTGTTGCTATAAAGAAGGTATTATAAGTGTTTAAAACCTTAAACGTGGTTTGTCTTTGCTTTTATTTTAAGAAGATATTTTTAATGTGCGTACTTTAAATCATGTTCTCCAATTGATAAGGCATGTACCTTGCTAATTCTGGGAAACATTAGGTACTTAAGAGTGTTTCATGATTCTTTCGTTCTTATATTCATCACATCCAATGACATGGCGCTCCTTGTGTCAGACCATGTTCTTGTGACTCTATGGAATACAGCAGAACTGATTTGATGATTTGAAATGAGAACTCATGGATAGAGTCTTCGGTCTTCCAACTATGAATATAAAATTGGAACTCTCAAAGAACAGTTCTATAGAGATCTAGATCCTAGTCACCTTTTCCTTTACAAACGGGACCAAGCCTTCATTATCTTGATTGGCGAAAAGCCTTGAACGGATTTTATTCTAGGCGCGAATTTACCGCCATTTTCCTTGTCCAAGCAAAACGTGACAAAATCCTAAATCAAATGAAAATTCATTCACGCTCCATGCGATTATTTTGCAGAATACACGTGTACCTGCTCATATATTAATATATAAGCATCATAAACATTCTATGATTGATGGAATATGAATAATTAAAATTATTATAAAATTATTTTTTTTTTAAATGTATGAATACCAAATTGGATTTTTTTAAATAAAATATACAAATATGCAGACGGTATTCCACTTTAAATTATTCAACAACCAACTTTTTTTAATTATTTCGTGCCATGCATTTCCCAAATTTCTTTTTTTCTGTTCTGTAAAATATTTTTTTAACAGTTTTTTATTTTATGATATATTATTAAGTACTTATACTTTTTCTTATTTTAATAGCGTAAAAAGATACGAGAACATATGTTCATGAAATAACAAAATATGTCATTACGTAAGCCGCTGCTGCGTGTGCGTGTCGTCTGTTTGGCGTGTGTCTGTGTGCGTGCCATGGCGCAGACTGCAAGGCGCTACAATCCCAAGCCAACTGCATACTATTACAAAACTGTTGAACCTAGATTTACATACAAGTTTTTATCGTATGCATTACACAGATGCTACTGGGAATTCATAAAGATTTAAATATTATTTTACTGTCGTTACAGAATTCTGTAAAAGTAAAATATCGTTTATTGGCTACTTTTATGTAAAACATATTTTTTTGTTATTACCAATAACTCTTTATTATTTAAAATCGAGTAATTAGTTCTACTGAATATATAATTAAGTAGTTTCATAATAATTTTGATTGGAAAACCCATATTTATGTTGTTACATCCAAAACATGTTATTTTTTTTCCACATTTGATATTAAATCACAATATATTTTACAAACAACTGGCAAGACAAAACAGCTTGTTTCCAGAACTTTCGAATTTCAGCCAGTCTTATAGTATATACTTATTACATTGTATGAAATTTATTCTTAGGTGAGCTATCTACTCATCTACTTTTCCGATGAAGCTAAGGCCAACAGCATAGGTCCATTGGAAAAAAAATGTATGAAATTTGCATAAAACCTTTTTTTTTACTTTATCTATTTATTGCCATTTTTAATTATGTATACAGAGATTAGCGTCATCTTGAGTTATATCGGATTCAGCCGCCCTTGAAGGCTCGTTTCAGTCAATTAAAGTGTTTAAACTGTGTGTTCAACAGACAATCCTTTAGCAACATGTTAACGCGCCTAAGTGTTGACGCATCGAGTAATGATCGTTTTTATCGCGATCAAAATAGAACAAAGCATTATTGTCTTAAGTGACACGTTTAAAAATAGTTTTTTAATGGTGGCAAATGTATCCTTTAAGTTACATAAAAGCTAATTTGTGAACGACAGTCTTGTAAAATCTGTTCAAAACATTCTTATCACAAGCACTATTTGTTTCTGTAAAACACATCTAAACAATAATGTTTGAATGAGAAAACATTCAGATAAGATATCATTATATTATTTTACCCATTATTAGGTCAGACGGTAAATAAATCCCGAGTTAGGAAATACCCTTGTTGCCCGATTTCTAGGACGTTGCGAGTTGCGCTACAGTGTCATATATTACCTATAAGGGTTAAAAGTTAGGATGCATGGACCACATACTAACATTCTTTTTTCAAATGTTGGTTTCATAAGCGAACTGGCAGTCGTGCTACCTGGTGTAAGTAGTCAGTGTTGTCCATAAACCTTTTTTTTATGACACAGTGGAAATCCCTTTCAGACCATACCAGGGCCTCGGGTGGGCGCGCTGGCGTGTGCTGTGACTCGCATTGGGGTGAACTCCCCTACTAAAACTGCGAAAACCTGCAGCCGCTATTTAAGGGGCCCGGGTCAGGAAACATTCTCAGAATAGGGGGACTGCCCGGCTACCACTTGGCAGTCCCCACGCCGTCTTGTCTTTCACGGGGTCCAGGTTTCCATACCGACACGAGCACAGGGGTGTTACTGGAAGCGCATTAGATAGCGCCTCCGACGCACCCCTGTTCGTCGTCTTAACGGGGGAAGGCCCCATTCGCGGCCTCCTCCTCACCCGTTCGTCGGCCTCCTTCAGGGACATCACAGTCTCGCAGAAAGAGGCCAATGTTTTGCCATCCTCTTCGAATCACAGTAAAGCTGTTTCACGGGAAACACATGTAAGATTATGGTAAAGATGTGGCCAGTAGCACGGCACAAAGCATTCCTACCTATAATACCATCCTAATGAATAGAAAAGCGCTAAATAAAATATTCAACAACTAAGCCACTTCTATATCGGAGGCGCTAATGCAAGAGACTTCTATATATTTAACTTTTTAATTATCATCCTTCAAACTTCGATACACGCATGTTCTAAAACGTTATTTGAAACGTTTTTTTTTAAATAACTTTATGTCAAAAATATAAATGCATACAGCCTTTATATAACTTAAAGAAAAAGTCAAAATGAATTCAACCTTATTTAGATTACATAGTTTTCCTGTACATAAGATATAAAAGTTGTAAGAATCCCGAGGTGAACGTGTTGGCTGATCGAACGGCATGAGAATCGTTTAATTTCTCAAGCGTTCTGTGACGCGGGTCTTTAGTTGTAAGACGGTGACCTACATAGACACACGTGGCTAATTGCCTCTTATTGGTGCACCAGTCACCACGCCACTCCGACCTAGCCATAATTAATACGATCTTTGCATTATGTAAGGTCTTCGTCATAAAAAAAAACTTACGTAAATTTTTACGGAAATCGCGAATGATTTGCACGTCATCGAAATGTTTATTTTAAATATTTCAATATATTTTTTTCTAAAATACATGTAAATCTAATGTTCGTTCTAGTAACGTATTTTTTTTAAATTCATGTATGTTTGAAAAAAAGGCAAAGAAAAATCGAGAAAACTTAGGTACTAAATATACTTGTGGTTATGTAATTATTTGCATATTATACCGAACCTCAAATTTTTTGTTAACATTTAATTTAAGTTTTAAGTAACCATTTTAAAATCATACAAGTAAAAAAATTGAAGACAAAAAGCAAAATGTCGGGTTTGTGCACTTTTCTGAAATGATTATTCGCTAATAAATCTATATAATAATCTATCCTAATAAATCAATTCGTACAGAAATTAGGCCCTGACCGCTTTACAAAAACCAGAATTCTGTAAGTAAAAATTAAGTGTTACGGAGTTTTGTTTTTTTTTTAATCTTAGACGTTTCACTTTAGGCTTTTGCCAATTAATGTCGAAAATTTAAAAATTGAAATCTCAATAGCGTTATCGTTCCTAAATATGATCAGGATGCAACTAATAAGGTCGCATTCATTGAGGCCAGTCGAAGGTCACTGCTAACAATGGCAACTTCCGATTCACTTTTGATATAGATCATCTTTTTAGTCTATGGTCAGATTTTACATTTAAAAAAATCAGTTCTAAATTTCATTCATTTTTCATTCCGTTACCAGAGCATGTAAAGTATCGAAAACGCAGAGGATGTAGCCATTCTAATAAACTGCAAGAACATTTTGTTAATACTTTGATAAATTCGTGAAATACAACACGCATTTTTCTAAGAAAGTAAATTTTATTAAGTTTATTAAATTATGATTGAGACTATCTTTTATTAAGTAAGTTTATTCCCTCGAGTAACCACTTTTTAAAGACTACTTTTGAATTGATTACTTTTCTTTAAGAAAAGTTTACTTTCTCTTAACCACAATCAGACCTTGCACGTGATTTAATGCACGTATCTACGTACGACAGAATTTAGACTAGAAAAGGCAATAGAGAAGTTTCCCAAATACAAAATTTTACCAATTTTTGCAAGCATAAATATCTGGCTGACAGATTATAAACAGTTTTTTATCTGTCGTCATTTACCAACACTATACGTCAGTCTCTTCGTGGTTACGGTCATTACAATATTGCCGAAATATCGTGATCTAAATAAAACTATAAACGCGGTAAACCTCCCAATAAATATAAAATATTGAAATATGAATTATAGTGATCGCGTTAGACTAAAACAATATGTCTAAAACAAAAAATCTTTTAAAAAAACCACAATAAAAAAACTAATAATTATAACAAAAAATAATCATTTAATACATGTATAATACTCATAAAATAGCTGTCATCAAAACAAACAGATAACAAAAAACGCATAGTTATTCGATACGCCGTGGTGCCATTTTGTCTATGGCACACGACCAACATACAAAGACCTCTAAAACCCGTTTATTCCGAACAGATTGTGGGCGAAAAGAGATCATTATAATTTGTTAAATTCGTTTTGTTTCGGTTCGTGCTTTTTGTAAACAAATAAAGTTACATGTTTATCACTTTGTCCATGTTGAATGCAGTTCTACTATGACGTAAATTAGGTTGCATTACCATATTAATGAAAACGTTTTAGCATATTTTTTAGATAAGATCAATGATGTATTTAATCAGATTCTTATAAAAAAGCTACCATGCTTTCCCGCCAAATCGTTCCTCCGCCTTCTTTTATATTATTAACTTTTTTATCTGTGTTTGAGTGTGATAGCTAGAAATTAGCGATTGGTATAAAAAAAGGATTGAAAAACTAAACAAGCTTAGGTATCTAGGGCCAGGTCTAGAATCGATGCAGCTGGGAGTAATTATTCCAGACTGCATTCTTTAAAAAAAGTGCGTGTCTCTCGAATAATATGACTCTTTATCATGGATAGGAAAGGACTTTCTTACCATAATATTATGATCATTGGTTTAGAGGTTATTTGCATCTTTATACAGAGGATTAGATGGTTCGCCAATTTATGAAATTAATATAAATGTTTTTGATCATGATATTTTATAGATATTTTTATGAAAGAAAAAGATAAAACAAAATTGGCAGTCATAGAGACGGACTGAAAATGAAAGTTTTTTTTTTCAAATTTAAAAGAGGTACTAGAAGTAACTTATGATGCATTTAAAAAGGGATTTTTTTTTTTGTTAACGCGACCGAAGCCGTGGGCAACAGCTAGCATAATATAAATATACATTGAAACATATAATTTGGTCATCGTAATATAACTTCCTTAAATGAATAGAATATAATGAAAAATATCTCTAACGGTTTTTCCTTAAAATATAAAAGCCGTTTGAAATAATTTAACTTTTATTTTAAACATTGGGTAATATCCTTAATGTTATGAACGATAGAGTCACCACCGCACATCGCTGGTCGCATAGCTCACATTGGGTAGCCGAGCTGTCTAGCTGACGGCGCGGCGTGTGCGTGTATGTGCCAAGTACGTCCCGCGCACGCAAAGTGCGTACCGACGAGCCCGCACTACGCACTAAAGCCTCACTAAACTAGACAAATTGTAGGAAAATATTGTTATCTTATGTTAACGCGAATTGCACTTATGAAACAAGCTTTGTGAATTTTATAGCCGTTTATAATGGTACTAGCTGTTGCCCGCAGCTTCGCCTGCGTTAACGAAGATTTACAACGGGATCTTAGCGGGATGCAATATCTTTATCGATAAATGGGCTATCTAACACTGAAACACATTTTAAGGTTATATCTTTTATAGTTTAGGGAGCATACGCGAAATAAGTAACTTTGGTCGATTTTTTACACCTTGTGTCCGAAAAACCCAAATATCTTGCGGAACCCTATTTTTTTCCAGAATAAATGTAGCCTATGTTACTCGTAGATAATGTAGCTTTCGAACGGTGAAAGAATTTTTGAAATCGGTCCAGTACTTTTTGAGCCTATTCACTACAACCAAACAAACAAACAAAGTTTTCCTCTTTATAATATTAGTGTAGATTTACATGGCCCACGTGTCAGATGCTTTGCAGTTTACAGTTACATTGGTCACGGGAGAACTATGCGCTTATTAATTAGTGGCCGTAGCTTCATGAAATATATCTAGAAATCTTAATAAACCGCGAAAAAATATTGTGTAAAAGTTGTTTGATTAAACTGTAGGATTTTTTTAAATACACCCTGTACTTGATAAAAAGACAAATGATCTCCATTAATGTGGGTAACTGTATAGTATATTTTTTTATAATATATAACCGGGGCTTTCCAATTTAGCAGGAAAAATACTTGTGGTTTTTTAAACCTAAAACAGTAAAATGAATTTGTAGTTGATAATGGAATTCATTTCTCAGAAAGATAATGATATTTGTAATTTGATAGTCTTAAAGATTTTATTTATTTGGATCACTTAAACACTTTTATAAAATTTTTAAATTTTTTTTATCGAAAATCAAAAAAAAAGTGTATACATTTTTTACTATCAAACTTGGCATTTTGGCTGTGTTTATAGCCTAATTACATTTTTAAAAATATTCGTATTAGTCAAACGTTTTTATTTATTTATTGATAATAAAAAAAACTTGAATTTCCCCCGTGAAAGTTACAGCTAAAATAGAATGATAATGGTCTGTTTATGCTTGTCCAGGTTTGTAAGGCCTGATTAAACTCAAAATGTGAGGTCCACGAGTGGGGTCTATTACCGCGATAATCTATGGTAACGATTATAGAAGTGGACAGCTGGTAAATATACAGCACCAGTTTAATGGACTTGCGTCGAGGTTCAATTAAAACTTAATCACGCAACATAAATTTATTGCATAGTTATGCGTAATTTTACAACTTAATAAAATAGTAATTTATCATTTAAAAATTAATACACTAGAAATTAAATCTAGTATCTACTTGAGTGGATCGGTCGTCTTGGCGTTCGATGAGGGAGGCCTATGTTCAGCAGTGTACCGATAAAGGCTGATGATGATGATGATGTTGATGATCTACTTGAGCTTTGTTAATATGAATAAAAAATCATATCATTAGCATGCATTAAAAATTACTAGGAAATGTTATTTTGAAACATTTAGATAGCTCCCAAGAAACCGACCAATCGCGCCCGTCTTCCAGAGATTCCAGAATATTCTTATACGTAGCAGAAACGAGACCTAAATAGTACTAGAATAATTGCTATTAATATAGGTCACAGAACATAGGGATTAGTCACGACTCCGGTTGTTGTTTTATATTACACTATCAGTCACATGATTTTAATTGTGTTCGTAAATGTTACGTAACATTACGTACGACAACGTCATTAAGTAACTAGTGCAACTACAATATAATATATTCAGTAGTAGTTGTTGGAAAGGCAACATAAAATTTTATAAGAAAAAGTATGTTTGACATATTTGACATTATGGTCGAAATGTAATTATTACTTTATCTCAAATACAGTCTCAAATACAGTTTCTTTGGCATTCCTAAAAACAAGCAGTTTTATATTATTATCCAATATTAGTATGCAGTTCACACAAAATCAAACATGGTCCTTCGAGCCTTCGAATCAGTCATTTTTAGTCACTTATAGTAAAAATTCAAAAAAATTACTCATTTCGAAACTATGAAAGATCTCTTGCATTTATTACCCTTATTTCCTTTGGCAAATTATACATGCGACACAAATTGAAGAAGCAGAAGAACGTTCGAGATTTAAATTCTTCGGAGCCTCCAAAAAGGAATCGCAAGTAAAGCAAACTTACACAGCCGAGTTTTTTGCGAAATGGGACAGAACAAAACCTCAAAGTCTTAATTCATCTCAAGAGTTTGGGCTCTAGGAAAAAAAGTTAGCACTAACTAAGTTTCCTATAAATTCGATGGAGTTTTATTTAGCTTATAATGCTACATGACATTAATCTTCCAGATAAAAGACCGAAATACATATAATTCTCAAGTCGATTACATCTTAAAATACATAAGTAAATAAATATAAATCTTCAAGTCATTTATTAAACATCAAAAGTGGTTTAAAGAACTCGCAATTTACTTTCACGACAGTTGTAAAATGGCCGTCAAAAATAACTGTTTAATTTAAAATTGAAAAAATCAATTAAATTATTACTTAGCGAGTGAGTCATATGAAGTGGCATTGATGTAAGATTTATTTGAGATAAAACACGTGCGGAGTTTACTTAGCGATTAAATATCACGTTCGAATGAACGTAGGCTACTATTTCTTATTAGTGTATTAATTTTATATATTATGTAATCTATAGGACACATATAATTAGCGTTTAAAGTTTAAAAGCTCGTTTTATAATATATTATTGTATTTTATATTTACAGCATGTTTTTGTATATATACAATATTCATTAATTAACTATCGTATTTTAAAAGGCGTGTACGTGGCTCGTGGATCTAGTTATTTTACGTCGACATAATATATCCGCCATTTTAACAGTTAAAGCCATCTCCGTATGAGACCGTTACTGAGACACTTTAAGATTATCGTTAAAATTAGTGTTTATTGTTACTACCTGAAACTCACTCGCGTACTTATCTAGTGTATTAAATTGTACGGCTGGGAATTAGTGTGAGAATATTCTCACTTTTTATCGTTATTGTCTATTGTTAAAAAATTCTGGTAAGAAAATATTTCGCTGTATCTATATGTAGAGCAATCTCGTTGAAATTATACAAGCGTAGTGTGGCGTTCATAAAATATGTTCGAATACATCCCCCCCCCCCCTGTCTTGCCGAGTGTGACAAGATGTGACAAGGGGACAAGGGGAAGGAGGTCTACGCCAACGTGACGTTCGCTTTATGAGTACTTCTTAGTTCTTAGACTACTTTCCGTTTCTTTTTATCATGGAAAGTCTTTCATTCCGTATAATAAATGTATAGCCATTTAAACGTGTATCTATAATAAATAGATTATAGTACATAATGTATAATAATAAAGTATAACTTGATATATAATATTTTCCATAAATTTCATTATAAAATCTAAATTAATCTTCTCACGGTAGTATAATTTTCAAAATCAAAATCATGCGTCAGTTTTTTGACGAAATATTTCAAGGGGTACATAGAAAGTGTGGCAATAGGGAGGGGGGTCGGGGAGGTTCAAAAAGCTGAGAACACTTTAAATTGTTTTTTTTTATCTTTAGTCTCTGATATTCGTGTTGTTGACCTTGTCAATTTCGACGTTAGATCTAATATATTTATATTTTTTTCCAGATGCATCTAAGCTCGCTGCAAGTGTGCGTGGCCGTGTTGACGCTGGCGGTGTCGGCGTCGTCTGCGCCTCCCCCCGCGCACCACATGACCCGCCGCTCCTTCTTCAACGTGCAGTGCAAGGGCGTCTTCGACTCGGCCATCTTCGCGCGGCTCGACAGAGTCTGCGACGACTGTTACAACCTCTTCCGAGAAGCGGAACTTTACACGTTATGCAGGTAATTTTTTTTTTGTATTGTGACGTTTTACAGCCTAAAATCAAGGGATATAAAGTCTCATGATATATTCTTTTGTTTTGTTTTTTTTTAATATTATTTTTGAAATCACATTTACTTGTTCGGGCACAGGGACGGATGTTTCACTACAGAATACTTCAAGGGCTGCGTCGAAGTACTACAAGAAACGGACAATCTTGAACTATTCAAGAAATACATTAATATATTACACGGGGCGGATCCGAAAATTTAGGTACCCCGAGATACGTTATTTTTTCTTCGGCTATGGAATCACTGGCTATTTTTCGAGCATGGCGCCCGCTGATCTCTAACAAAAATCTAACACGGCTTTTTATATCTAACTTATATTGTTTATTTTCTTCCTCAGGTTCATATTTCACTGACAATATTTATAATAATCTCTTCTACTGAATAATTTATTCTTATGCACCTTTCTTTCAAGATAATAATATTCCCTTAACACACTCTATTGCCACTTTTTATTGCAACTATTCAAAAGCACCGAATATTTTCTATACTTATTATATTTAATAAAAAATATATATCGCTTTATTTTATAACTTGGCTAATTCGTAGAAATTAATATAAAAAACTAACAGCATGAAAGTTGAAGACATGTAATTTTTGCACTTTGGGTATTAGGTAATAAAAAAATAACTGATGCATGGAATTTTAGATATAAGGCACATTTAAAATTGTTTTATGATGTATTTGATTAACGATATTATTATGCATTCCAAATATGAGCAATATCATACTTAAACATTGAAAGAAGAATATTTCTAGTGCTTTGACTTCTATACTACCCAGGTTCTACCTACTTACGCTACTGGTGAATTCTAATGGGTTCTAAATTCTAATTACAAACAGTACTTCTTTTTACGATTTCATTACGTAATGTTGTAGCTTCAAATGTATGTAAAAATCTTAAGGGCCTGTTTCACAATCTCCCGTTAAGTTCCCTATAGCCTATAGGGAACTTAACGGGAGATTGTGAAACAGGCCCTAAGGCATTGAATCATTTAGATAGTTTCAATTATTTCATAAACTTTTTGTGTCAAGTGTCAACCAATCTTTATCAATCTTACGAATTGCAATGAAATGTCAAAAAAAGTTAGGTTATGTGATTATTATTATAATTTTTGCATTATGTATTTTCAGGTCGAAATGTTTCACTTCGCCCTACTTCAAGGGTTGCATGGAGTCCTTGTACCTCCGCGACGAGGAGGAACAGTTAGATCAAATGATCGACTTCATCGGGAAACGCTAGCACGCCAACTGACAGCCCAACACTACGCGCCATTTCTGGACACATGACGCCATCTTGATACGCCTAAATGAGAACACCGCCACAGATTATTTAAATAATGGTAAACGTAATTCCATCGCTTTGCCAATTTAGAAAGCAGAAATGAATATGTCAAGTTCCTCCAGGACGTCTGCTTTCTATCCTCAACGTATTCTAGTCTTTAATGCGACATAAAAAAATTATGTTTGCTACTAATTATAATGTTATCATAATTTGTATTAGATAATGTTTATACTGTGTTAAGGACATTTATTTTGTGTTAAGTATCGTAAGCTTCGCGAGCTGCGGGAGTGTAAAATACATTGAAGATTTGTTTGTTTATTGATATAGATCAACTAAGTATTAAAAATTTGGAAAACTGAGACCGATCCTCTGGTTTTGATGCTGGTCATCCTATTTTATCTGTCTCCAAAAAATCTGACTGACGACGCTCTATTTTATAATATGATGAGACGCATTCCAAACACAGTATTTAAGAATCACTTACGCTTTTTATTGAAAAAAAATCAACTAACGTATTACTTTTTCTGTTAATATTACTTATGGTATAAGTAATAAGGTATTTAAGCGTTTATACATAGTTATAGTACAGACATATACGATTCACAAATGTGGCTTATGGTATAGGTACCTACTTTTTGAAACTTTTCACATTCGTTTTTTTTATGGACGCTTTGTATTTATTACTGTAATTTATAAATAAGATTTATGACTCGTTCAGATGAGCTGCCGGTATCTAGCACTTTTTATCAAAAACATTAATGTATCAAATCTTGCAGTCATTTTTGATATTTCGTTTTTTGTAATCAACAAAGTCCAATTCTTACTTCTAATTCTGAAACGCTTTCGACTTTGCCCAACAAGTTATCTTTATCGTCTTTTTATTTGAAAAAATACGGTATAGGTCTCAAACCTGTAAGACAACTTAAACTTTACAAACGACAAATTCAACATTACTGGACAGCCAACCACAGCACATCCACCGAGCCAAGTTTTTTAGTTGATAAGTATTTAAATAATGTATTTTTACATACTTCCGAACTATTTATTTGTTACTTTTATGATTTATTTATTATGAAACGGTTTTTTCCGACCATAGAGAATACCAGTGTTTTTTAATCTACTAGTTTCTGATTTTATCTTTAAGTTGCGGTTAATACTTATTTAACTGTTTAGTACCACTGAAATTCTCTTCTGTGTTCGAATCTCAAATACTATTAGTTTCTTTTAGCGTTTCTTACCTCCCAAGTTTGAACTTAGACAAATTTTCTTTTTTTTTCAAACTTGCGAGGACTTATACAAAAAACGACAATGACTTATAATATTTAGAGAAATGGTGCCAATTATTGTCCCAAGATTTATAAATAGTTGTAACGAATTTAGATAATAATAAATGTGAGATGTAAGACGATTTATAGGACATGTGAAATTATTGTAAAATATTATTCTATTTGTATACGTTTTATATACAACCGCTAAGAAACGCTACGGGTTCACTCAAATATATAACAATTTGAAACTGATACATGCATTTTATTTCAAAGATCTTAAAACGACCTCAAATATTTTACTAGGTGAGCCATCTACTCTAACCATACTAACCTACCTACCGATTGAGCTTAAAGGCCATCAGGCCTAAAAGTCTAGACCTTTCGAAAAAAAAGACCTCAAGTATCGATATGAGTACTAAAACGAGTAAAAGATGTGTCAACTCGATTTGAATGAGCTAATTACCAATGGTAGTGCTAAGATCGAGCTAATTTAAGTGTAATTCTGCCTAATTCGTATTTGATTTGTTTGAATGCTGCTAAATAAACGAATCAAGCGAATGAACGAGAGCTCAATTCATTCGTTGGGCGCATATACGAGTAAATGAACTGTCAGAAGACAGTTTTTCCATAAATGTGTAAAATAATCAAATCTACATTTCAATCCCACTTACAAAGTTAAGCCATGATAATTGCTGTAACAAATAGTTGAATGGAAGAACTAATTAGTCATTAAATTAGTTGTTGCTACTTACTTGTGTTAAGGCGCGGTGTTACCTCAACATTAACAAAACTGAGTTTCTTTGTCAAGTATAAGGAAACCAAATGAAAATATCCTACGCAAAAAAAATAAAGAGCATAAGTAAAGTTATAAAGTAAAATTTTAACCGAAGAGAATATTAAGTATTTGTTTAGTATCTCATATAAAATTAATAAAGTAATTTCCTTCACAAAAATAAACTTGGACGTCGAAATTCTCTATATCTTCAGCGGTAACAACATATTTTTTTTACAGAATATAATTGGAATATGGTTTTATTAAAAAATTTTAACCGGGCATATATTGAATTTAATGCGTATATTCTGACTTATGAAAGGAAAACCCGCAAATTTATGTTTATTTGCAGCCCGATTCATTTAGGTATGCTTTACAATTTTGAACCTTATTCATATACGGTTGTGTCAGTGAAATCGCATATTTAAATCGTAGTCATACTGCTCCTTAAATAGCAGTGACTTCCTGATATTTGGTTACTTTCTCATCTCACCTGGAGTTACTCTAGTCATGTTTTTCCGAGCTGGCACATCTCTATAATGAGTTGATACTTGATAATACTGTCTACTGATAGACAAGACAGCGCATTATTGATGATTATCAATATCCGCGAAATGATTCAGAGCATGTCTATGCCATTGGTTATACAAAAATTTTAAGCTCAGGTTACAAATAGGTATATCTACAACACAATACATTTTAAGTTTTATGTCGTTATTTTATCAATTTATATATATTATATATATTTATGATATAAAAGGTACAAAAGAATACACCAGGGTTGGAACATTCCAAGGCACTGCTAAAGGCCTATAGCAAAAAGTACTCCTCTGAGGCACTAAAGCTGAATCGGAACAATCTTAGTATTTTGGTTAGGTTGCTTACGGGACACTGTCGTCTCAATAAGCATATGCAAAAATAATAGAGTGACACAAGGCACTGCAGACTCTGCTACTCAGAGGAAACGCCTTTGCACATTTTCACTGATTGCCCCAACCTAATGCATCTATTCTAGGGAAGCATGTATTGCACCCAGAAAAAATCAAATCTCTTGGTGTCAAAAAAGTCCTAGAGTTCATAGAAACAACGAGACTTGGACCGGAGCTGTAAATAGTGGCGATCACAATAGATCAACCCTGGTCGCAGTGATACGAAGACACTGCACAAAGAGTTATATTAACAAGGTTAAATTGACTCTTTCTTAGTATCAAGAAATAAATAAAGAATAACTTACGCCTATATAAATAATACAAGCAACTGTCTTATGATTTAAAGTATATTGTGTAAAGCCAGTTTTACAAGAGCAAGCGCGCCGATCAGGTCTCTATTGGATACCGAAATTCAACTTACACTCAATAGGGACTAGATGCCTTTCCTGAGCGCATAATTTTTTGCTACAAGGACACAGGTAATTCAATTATAATATGGCTCCATACCCGTCATTTTTTAAATAGTGTCTGTATACGCATTCGTCATGATGCGAGAGATGCTCTGTGCAGTCGCTCTCGTCTGCATGGGTGCACCATTGTGCTTGTTTCTCCCGTGGAACGGCATTTCTGTTTCGGAGATAAGAGTAAGACAGGCATTGACCACTGTGGTTACTGGCCACGGGACTTAACAACTAATGTCAAGATTAGATAACATATATAAATGAAATAATATTATATTTATATAATTTTAATTATGTATAAATAAATAAATATAAATAGATAAATTGCCTGGGTTGGATTCAGGTAAACTAGGGTTAACTAGGTTATGTTATGGGCGACGTCGACCCCTTGGCTCTTATATTCTCATGGCAGTCACATCTGTCAGTTCACCAATCCAACTAACATAAAAGTAAAGTATCAACCCTTATATGTCCCACTGCAGGGCACGGGTCTCCTCGAAATCAGGCGAAGAGGGTAATGGGCCATAGTTCATCGATGCACTTCACATACTTGGTGAACTTCACATACCTTCAAATACTTTCAATCTCATCAGGCATGCAGGTTTCCTCGCCATGTTTTCCTTAACATAAAAAAGTACCTAGTGTTAATCTCACAATCTATTATATAGCCAACAATACCTCTTAAACTAAATTCAAGCCATTAAGGCATGTACAATATATGTATGTACATACCTACACTCGAAAAATATAATTCATATCAAACGTTTTATCTGAAATAAATACGATGAAAAAATACATTTATATCGATATTAAATCACTTTATTATATATGTATTAGGAACATGGACATATAGACAAAAAATTGTGCAATACATTTTATTAATAACAAAGGACGCATTTGCGTGTAAATCACCAAAATAGCACTTTATATTTTATAATCTCCTAACTTATAATTATATTTTAACAAAAAGTAATTCGAAAAAAAAACATTGTCAGATAATAATAAAATAACAAGAATCCATTCTAGTATAAATACTCAATACTCGACACTCATATTGACAATAAGTGAACTCTATACTCATAAGTGCGTCATAAGTGGGCAAGTACTAATAACCAATTACTAAGTATGTATAAACAAACTAGTTAGTATTATTTTGGTTGCCGAATTCATTAAACTACAATGTAAAATGTGACGATTCCATCACCAAACATTCCATTTTTATACACAGAAAAAAAATGGCGGAATAAATTTTTAAAAAAAGATGACTGTCTGAACATAGTTGCTTGTAAGCCTGTACTTACTAATGTAAATGAAAAAGTTGATTTTATAACCTCTTTTGCGATTATATAACAAACGCATTTAAATATATAGAAGTTTATGAATACGATACGTATTCGAAAATATCACATAGTCACAGAAATGTTCACAAGAGTTATTTCATAAAAACCCTCGATGCCCGGGGCAAAATTATCACAGATGGCCTCAAAAGTAAAAAAAAAACTTGCAATCAAAAATTAAATAAAAAAAAAAAAAAAAAAGTTATATTTATCGCATTACCACTGGGATTTATTCTCTTTCCAAATCGTCACATCCTATACAAATATTTAAGGTTTTTTTTATATTTAATATATACAATATGTACGTGTACACCAATAATATAAAATCTATATATATCTATGTCAAAACATAAACCGTACAGTCTTGTTACAATCACACTTTTCATTTTATTTATAAGAATATATTTATATCTAGAGGACTGGGTAACTACATAATTGAAGCCCGTTTAGACACGCTGCAAGATGTTACCAACGGCCATAGCTGGGCACCGTTAATCAAATAGTTAACTTCGTTTATCGTTAATCCGCTACAAAAAAGTTAGCTTCGTTAAACGTTAAAGAGTTACATGTCGGAAGCATTAACGGGAGTTGACGTTAATCGTTAATCCGTTAATATGTTTAAAATTGCATTTTTATATCGTTGCGTTAATGACCTTATAAAAAAAAGTTATATAGACTACGTGACAGAAATGAAAGTCTCCCTCGTCATCATCGTTGTTACTCGCATTTGCCGCCTGCTGCTAGTTGTTGTTTCATACTTGTCGGAACCGTGTTGTGCGGTAAATAGTAGGCATTGGATTAACGATTAACGGACTTCTGCATAATTAACGGAAGTTAACGTACCCGTTGACATTTTTGAAAGTTAACTTAAAAGTTAAACCGTAAATCAAAATGTTAACTTCATTAATTAACAATTAACGGATTAACGAGTTAATGCCCAGCTATGCCAACGGCTAAATAGTTTAAGAGACTATAAACTTTAAAAATACTACTTACTATCAAATTATATTCTATGGACTAAAAACATTTTATAACCATTTATCGGCAAAGGCAACCTTTTTATATCAATTCGCTAAGAGCACTCGAGAATGCATTGAGACCCAGAGGCGCAGCTATCGCGGTAGCAGCCGTATCAATACGGGGCCCTTCGGGGCCTCAAAAAGTGTAAGAACTGTCTAGAATCTAATAAGTTGTCCACCCGACGCCATGAAGCCGTGGAAGTCACACTCCACGGCTGGCGGGGGGCAACCCCCCCCCACTTACTATATCACTGGGTGATACCAAACGGCTCACCCCCCTTCCGACGAAGCATTAGGGCCATTAGCATAGCTCCACTCGCAAAAACCTACATGTTAATACAGGGCCCCGCTTGTAAGAGCTACGCTAATATTGAGAAATGAGACGTACAATGTTACAATATTATATTGAAAACTGGGCCTTTTTAAATAAAAAAATCTTCCCTAAATAATCTCTTCTATTTGAATTCAGTTGATAAAATGATAACTTGACGGCCTAAACAGATTTATAAATAAAGACAGATGCAGCATGCGGAACACGCGAGTGACGCCACCAAATCGAATACAAATTTAAAAGCGAATACAATCTTGACGCAGTGCTTAACATAGCGTCCTACTCTAAACGTCTATTAGATTGTATTCGCTTTGGTGGCGTCACTCGCGTATTCGGCATGCTCCAACTGTCTCTATTTATAAATATTGGGCCTACAAATAAAATATTTGCATTGGGGCATTAAAGTGCTACTCTAATTGATATATTATGATGCTCTGAATGATCTTCACGTTTCATATTCAGAATGTACATCAATTTATAAATTGTAGTGCCCTGACTTATATGTATTAGTATTAAGACAATGTATTCATAATAAAAGAGTATTATACCGGCACCCGAACCGTACACACGCCAACAACCTCTCACGTCCTTACATGGCGACCCTGCCAGTGCTGCCTCGCGGCAGCGCTGAGCCTTTGTTTAAATTAATATAATTAAAATATATAAAATAATACGAATATATAATTAAGCCATACTAAAATAGGAAGATAAAAATATAATAATGACTTAAAATATTATATTAAATAATTAAAACATATTATTATAATGAAGAAATAAATAAATAATATAAGAAAATAACATAGCAATGACAAATGACGAACCATCCAGATTATTAAATTAACTGAATAAATTACAAGAAGAAGAAATACAGAAAAAAAAGTGAAGAAATAAAAATAAAAAGATAATAAATTATAAGAAGTAAGAAAAAATAAAAATTAAATAACAAAGAGATGCAGAGGAAAAAGTCGGTGTCCAAGGAATCCAGAGGAAAGGCGCCGGGAGATATTGCTGTCCAAGGAATCCAAAGGAAAGATGCCGGGAGATGTTACTGTCCAAGGAATCCAGAGGAAAGGTGCCGGGAGATATCAGAGAAAAATAAGCTGTCTACCGAAAGAAGTTGGCCCATCTATCACCTTCTTAAGTTGATCAAACATTGGGTATATATTTTTTTTCTATTGTGGTTTTAAAAATAATTTTGTAAAATAAAATAAATAAAATACTTATTTTTAAATTTTGTAGGAGGCATAATATCATGATCTATTATAATAATTGAAGTAACTCTAAAAAAAATGTCATCAACATTTTGTCAGTTTATATTCATATTGTAATGATATCAAATATCTCATGTATATTTTTTTAACAATAATATAAACTGCTACGTAGTACATTCTTGTGTTGGATAATTGCTGGTCATTAATATAAAATAATATAGATATTTTTTTTCTCATGTTGTTAGTTAAATAGAAAATAATGGAATTGATTAAATAAATAAGAATAAATTAGTCATGACTTACATAAATAATTAAGGTTCAACTTAGCACTTATAACTTTCATAGTTTTCTTGATTTAGAAAATTGCGTAGATTTATTACGTATTTAACCGGACTGACATGGAAATGGAGAGTAGTTATGATTAAGAGAGTTGGTTAGATTTACGAATAATGTGGCTGCAAACGCATTATTTCGATAAATAAAGAAAGTTAGGTCTGACAGTAGGAAATAATAAATTGACAAAAATATACTTTGTTAGATAACACTACCTACGATGAACGGACTGATCACCCGTTCGTCGAGTGGAAATGGTAAGAATTGTATAAAAATAAAAAGAGACGAGTTTTTAGATTTTTTTTATGAAATATAGTCCACATACTTGATCATGTCAAACGCGAGACGTTTTCGTGAGAGTTGTAGGATTATTTTGAGAATAAGAGTAAGGTATAAAAAGAAATAAAGAGGAAACATTGATAGAAATGTTGATATAGAAGATTAGGAGACATTTAAAATGTCTAGATTTGTGTGTTAAATCCTTCCATTCGATCATGGTGCGAACGAGCTTTCCTCCGTGAGATATGTTGGAGTCTAAAGAGACTTAAATGATAACCACAAGTTATGTAAAAGGGGAGTATATTATGTAAAAAGAGAGTGTATTTATAGAGAATATGCGACGAAAAATAAATAAATAAAATGTAAAGTGAAAAGGAAAAGTAAGAAAATAAAATGAATAAATGAAGTTAGTATATGTCGCCTGTATTAGGTTGAGAAATAAAATAAAGGAATAAAAGATAAAGATATTATGTTAGGGTTATAATATGTAAAACCCATTGAAAAGATATGATAGAAAAATAGGTGTTTACGAAGAATAAATAAAGTAATAAGGAGAAATATTATGACGATACCGATGATGAAATAAAGTAGGAGTTTAATAGGAGAAGAAGGAAATAAAAAAGATCCAAAATATATATACTTCACTTATGTGTATGTAGATAGGAAAATGACTATGTAAAAATAACGTAAAAGTTATTTGAATGGATATAGAAAATGACTATCTAAAAGTGATTGACACAAATGATGATGATGAATGTTATAAGTGAGTTGTAATATCAGTTAGTAACGAGAACCTTAAATAGTTAGAGTCATTTGAAACATTGTTATTACTTATAGTTGGCCCGATGTATTCAATTGATATCGTTACCTTTTAGGTAGCATGGAATTAATAAACAAACTCTGTCACCTCATTACGACCTCCCAAGAAGGTATCAAAGTATAATCCAAGTTATAAAATTAGTGTTCTATTCTTTATATTTTGTAATAATTATTGAAACTTAAGTATTATTGTCATTTGTCATTGTTATAATTAATAATGTAATCAAGATATTATAAACTTCTTATTATATCATAAATACTTAGTTATTGTAAAAAAAAAACATAAAATATATTTAAGTTTTTTAATTTTAGGAAGGGAAATGTAGTGCCCTGACTTATATGTATTAGTATTAAGACAATGTATTCATAATAAAAGAGTATTATACCGGCACCCGAACCGTACACACGCCAACAACCTCTCACGTCCTCACAAAATGACATGCCACTTCCAATACCACCAATCTTCGCAACAACTTTAAATTTAGGGCCTGTTTCACAATCTCCAGATAAGTTCCGAATAGGCTATCTGCAACATATTTGACATATAGAGTATGGAGTATCTGTCAAGTATCTGTCAAATATGTTGCCGATAGCCTATTCGGAACTTATCTAGAAATTGTGAAACAGGCCCTTAACCGTGTACCATATACACAATATACTTGTGTACATTATACACTTGTGTATCAATCAATAAACTTGTGTATATGGTACACAGCGGGGCCCACAAGTAGACCTACAATAAAACTCTTGGATTATGTACTTACTTATATAATAATTTCCCGTTAATCCCACTACAAAGTATGAATGACTACATAGATCACTTTAAAATACCTATAATACTACAATTTTTACAATTTTCTCTAATGGCGGCTGTACACTTTCGCCGAGACAGTCCGAGGCAGGGCGAGCGCGAGAGCGTAGAATATGGTAGCATTCGCCCGTCTAGATGTTTCATTTATACTGGGTGTGCCGGAAAGTAAGGATAAAACGAAACAGGGTGTTGTGCTAGGCCATTCCAAAAATTTTTCGCCCAGGAACCTCCCCTCTATCACGTAAAGAAAAAAAAATATGGCCATTTTAATATTTTTTAGAAATGTTCAAAAAAAAATCTTCCCAAATCCATTTTATTTTTTATTTTTGGTAAAATGTTTAAAAACATACCAACACTATGTTAGCAATTTCACATCTAATTGTAACGTAATGAGTGAAAGAAAAATAAATGATTTTTTTTCTTTACGTGATAGAGGGTAGGTTCCTGAGAGAAAAAGTTTTGGGATGGCCTAGCACAGCACCCTGTTTCGTTTAATTCTTACTTTCCGGGACAACCTGTATATTGATAGGCAGACCGAGTAATCGCGGCCGAGAAAAAGCGAGTGCTCTCGACCGAGAGTGAACAGCCGCCATAATATATTTGGCTCTTTCTTTAATGGCAACACTTTTTTATAGTATGGAGGGCTTGGAAGAGGTATTATTGTAAACCGTAACGTTTATATTATTTCAATTACGCTTTAATGTGAGTTTAAACATAAAGTAGAAGTACATTTATGTATTAATTATCCGTGAGATTTCTCCTTTAAATAGTTTTAATTGTGAAAGTAATCAATTCGATTTTAAATTTTTCTCGTGTCTAAATAAAAGAAAAAAAATCGTGTTCAAAAATCGTCTAAGCAGAAGTCGAAGTGTTCTTCCATCGCTTCATACTGTGTGCTAGAGAATCTCGTACATTTCGGACACGTATACACCTGGAAAAAGAAAATACGAATTAGCTATTACCTGAATTATACACAAGAATCTCTATTGTGGATAAGCATTATATTTATTTTTAACTTTATTTAATATTACTAGTAAAATTTCTCTTTAGTATAAATAATGTTTAGCCACGATAGAAATCTTCAGTTATTACAAATAGTCCAAAGGTCAGAAAAATATGCATTCCTGTTGAGAAATAACAACCAATCACGATTAATATATTAGTAAAACATAAAAAAACAACACAATTAATTATATAATTATTTGCTGGAAGTAAATTAAGTTAATATTAAAAGTATAACAACGAATTATGATATCAGTTTATTTTTGATAATGGCATGCTAAAAAGCAAACAACAAAAAACCTAAAAAAATCATATACCTTTTCCTTTTTATTAATCCATTAATTCAACTATAATTCTTGATATGAAAATAAAACCAAAGTGAACAAAATATAAATACTTCGTTTATGTAAAAAACAAATGCAGTTATATAAAAACTAAATTAAGTAATTTAATCAAACAATCACTAGATATAAAATGCAATAAACACTACAAATAATTCGACATGTTAAAGGCGAAAATATTGTAATATAAAACATAATATGAAATAAGGTCCTGACGCATACCACAACTGTCATGGTCTAAAACCATAATCCAGGTTAGATCAAACTGTACGGTGTGCCATTTGTTTCTAAATCAATTTGGTAGTTTAGAAATTAATATTGACAAGTAACGCAAATATTTTATATACTTTAAAATCTTGAAGAAACTCAAACTACTGAAAAATTCAGCTCTAATTTCCACATAAGCACTGCATTGAATATGTGTTCATAGAAACTCTTTACATGTAATACAATAATATATAAAATTAATACAATCAATCTAAAACTAAGTATAAAAGTACAAAAGTTGTTTATTACTAAAAAATAAGGGTCTTTACACACTTTCCTTCAACAGTGTGGCTTTATTGGATATCTAGTATTAAATAGAAAATTACGTTATAAAAATTAATACAAAGAGATACTTTAATGAATATGTTTGGAATTTATAGTAACATTCTGACAACTTGATAGGCCCCCTAAAAAAGAGGTCCCACGTAAAGAGCCCTCTCCCCACGAGGGCCCCGAAAAGAAGGATTGGCTCTCTTGAAATGGGGGCCCCGGTACGTAGACTTTGTGTTTGTCAAATATCCACAGCCATTGACAGAAAGTGAGTAAAGTCACAGATTTTAACAATCGATTTACGCTTATAATATTCACAATTCTTTATCATGATTCAAGCATCAACATACTAAGTAGCAACATTAATTTATTTTGTGTTAATATGTTACAATATAAACAGGAAAAAATCCCTCAAAAATATTCTGACCAAATCAGTCAATTATGCCTGTCAATCTGTCTGTTACGTCTCCTAAACTAGGAACATTTTACGAGACGCATATAATATATATCCATCGTGTTTTGACATTTCTTAAAACAAAACTAAATTTTACCGGAAACTTTGACCTTCAAAAATCTTCTTTATAAGTTTAGCCACGGAATGAAAGGGTTAAGATTTCGAATTTATTCATAAAATGCGAGCATTTATGGCCTTCTGAAACGTTTTTATAGAAGACTAGCTGTTACCCGCGGCTTCGCCCGCGTGATTTTAGATTTACGGATTTATCATGTCTGATGATAATCATTTTCTATTTTAATAATGACTAAGTTTTTATATTAAAATGGATATATTATATGTTATCTTGAACATATAGACACACCCATTCGCTTTCTGTATTTCTGTATGCATATAATGTACTATTTAGGATACTATTATTACACTGCCCGTTCAAATCATGGCCACACGATTTATTTTCTTGCGTATAATTTTGGGTTAAGGTTCAAGAGTAGAGGCCGCGTTCAGGTAGACGAAGTGTTGGTCGGCCATTAACCAGATGGGAAGACGATCTCCGTGCAGTGGCAGGTCCGCGTTGGATGCGAGTAGCAAGGGATCGGTCGTCTTGACGTTCATTGAGGGAGGCCTAGGTTCAGCAGTGGACGGATAGAGGCTGATGATGATGATGATGATGTATAATTTTGATTTTGCCATATCTCCTAAAGTATTTATTTAATTTACATGATGTAAAGGACAAAAATAATCTTCATAAAGTGCTCAAGCCAATTAATTAATTTAAAATGATAAGGATTTATACCTTATTTGTGTAAATAGCCCTATAATTGCCCATTTTTTTAAAGTATTAAATGATAGACATATGCCATCGCGGACTTTTTTGTAGACCTATTTAAGATACACAATTCCACCATATATTATTTTCTTATATAGGGCTTAGGCAGCGTTTTCGTTGAAAACTCCCAGGCGGCCTATTTTTTTCCGACACTTCCAACAATTATTGTTATATCTTAGCCGATGTAGATGAAAACTTAATTGATTATATACGTAAACCTTCCTCTTGAATTGTCCTATCTATTAAAAAAAACGGATCAAAATCCGTTGCGTAGTTTTAAAGATTTAAGCGTACAAAGGGATATAGGGACAGAAAAAGCGACTTTGTTTTATAATATGTAGTGATGTGATTATGTTTCATTGGTATTAATGTTATTGAATTATTTTACCATTGTATGTTTTGTATCTATTATGGGAAATTCCCCGGAGCTACATTCCCATAGGACTGAGTAACAAAGTGTCAGAAATCAATATATTATGTATTTTACGAAGGACATAGTCGTATGGCTTCTGGTCTTTGTTCCAATAGGAACAAATTAAAAAAAACGGAGGAAAAAATATGTCATTCAATAATGAAATCCGTAAAAAGTAGTCAATTGAGTTACAAATAATAATTGGTTTTGTTTGGTGGCTTTTATCAAACCCTAGAATATATTGGTAAAATGTAAAGAAATAAAATAATTGTTTTTCTTCAAATAATTATTAGATAATACATCTTAAAAATCTCAAATATTTTAGGGTATGTTTCATTGGTATTAATGTTATTGAATTATTTTACCATTGTTTGTTTTGTATCTATTATGGGAAATTCCCCGGAGCTACATTCCCATAGGACTGAGTAACAAAGTGTCAGAAATCAATAGATTCTGTATCTTATGACAGACATAGTCGTATGGCTTTTGGTCTTAGCTGGTTCCAACAGGAACAAATTAAAAAAACGGAGGGAAAAATATGTCATCCAATAATGAAATCCGTACAAAGTAGTCAATTGAGTTACAAATAATAATTGATTTTGTTTGGTGGCTTTTATCAAACCCTAGAATATATTAGTAAAATGTAAAGAAATAAAATCATAGTTTTTCTTCAAATGATTATTAAATAATACATCTTAAAAATCTCAAATATTTTAGGGTATGTTTCATTGGTATTAATGTTATTGAATTATTTTACCATTGTTTGTTTGGTATCTATTATGGGAAATTCCCCGGAGCTTCATTCCCATAGGACTGAGTAACAAAGTGTCAGAAATCAATAGATTCTGTATCTTATGACAGACATAGTCGTATGGCTTTTGGTCTTAGCTGGTTCCAACAGGAACAAATTAAAAAAACGGAGGGAAAAATATGTCATCCAATAATGAAATCCGTACAAAGTAGTCAATTGAGTTACAAATAATAATTGGTTTTGTTTGGTGACTTTTATCAAACTTTTATAAAAAATGTAAAGAAATAAAATAATTGTTTTTCTTCACATGAAATTTCTAGACGCTTCAAAAATATCAAATAATATTTCGCCATTGTCCTTTCCATACAAACTTTCATCCCCTATTTAAACCCCCCTAAGCTTTTTTTCGCAACAAAAAGTAGCCTATGTCCTTTCCCAAGCTCTAATCTATCTCTGTTCCAAGTTTCATCAAAATCGGTTCAGTGGTTTAGTCGTGAAAGCGTAACAGACAGACAGACAGACAGAAAGACAGACAGACAGACAGACAGAGTTACTTTCGCATTTATAATATTAGTAAGGATTCTTGCATTGAAAATTATTATGTTTAACTGATCGATCATAAAGTTCAAATTGTTTCAAATCATGTATTTATATGCTCTAAGAACACTATATAGTAAAAAGGTTCAAAATGTTTCGACACGTATGACGTCACTGTTTGCACTGGTGCAAGCTGAAATCACCTTTAACGACGGCGACGGTGAACTCTTTTATTCCGTGACTGTACAATATTTTTACAAAGCTGTCTTGAAGTAGAAAGCCATCGGCTTTATGACATTGAATTAGCTAATCACAGCATTGCAGCCCCTTTCGTCTCACCTCAGCTAGTTGCCAGAATGTATTTAATACGAAAAATCAAACATTAGGAGTCTATAGGCTATGTGGTCGATGACCCTTAGTATCTTAGAGACTATTCAATGGATCACAGGAGACACGTGTCGACGTGTTGCTGCAGCAGCATCAGCGACTTGAACGGCTGGTCACACACCGGGCAGTCGAACCGCAGCGGCGGCGGCGTCGACTCCCTCACCTCGGGTGACTCACTCGCGTCTACTTTCTTCTTTTTGCGGACCTTACACCCACAAACGCTTTTAGACATGGCCGTTAGGGGCAAACTCCTCCAACCATTAAATTGGCCATAGATGACTATATAGTCAAAGATCCTTGGTCCCCAGACAACTTTTTCTAGAAGACTAGTTTTTGCCTATCTTTCACAACTAACCTAACGTTAGGAGCAAACTCCTCCAACCATTAAATTGGCCATAGACGACCATATAGTCAAAGATCCTACGGCGCTCAGACAACTTTTTTCTAGAAGACAAGTTTTTGCCCATCTTTCACAGCTAACCGTACATCAGCCAAAGCGTGAGTCCCAAGTACAAAAGAACACTGCTCTAACATACACATTTTATCTTTTAGAAAATGATTTCGAGAGGTAGTCTATATACGAAATCATTGATACATAGTTTACATTAAAAATGAGAAAAGACCTTATTGGTTTGTTCTTAAATACTTTTTAAGAACATTATATTTTATTTGTTAAAAATAACAATACTTGAAAACTTATCATCACCCTGAACCCTGCTAAAATTGATCATCAGACTATGCTTGGTGGGATTCGAACCCCTGTAGGTCAGCAGTCACCAGCGCGTGTCACTACTATACTAGGACTCACCACATTGGAGCTGGCGGTGGACGGTCGTGTGAGGGCGGCCTGGCTCGCAGCCGGCTTCGTCCTCGCTAAGGGCTTCTTGCGCGCCTCCGCCAACTGATTTAAAAATGTATAATAATAATGACAAACGCAAAAAAGTTCAACTAGACGAGCACGTACAAGTAGACACTCAATTGCACAAGGGCACGCTCAACTAATGCGCACACATCAATAACGCGTACGCTCAACTTAGGCGCACGCTGAACTAAGGCGCACACTCGAATAAGGGCACGCTCAACTAATGCGCACACTTCAATAACGCGTACGCTCAACTTAGGCGCACGCTGAACTAAGGCGCACACTCGAATAAGGGCACGCTCAACTAATGCGCACACTTCAATAACGCGTACGCTCAACTTAGGCGCACGCTGAACTAAGGCGCACACTCGAATAAGGGCACGCTCAACTAATGCGCACACTTCAATAACGCGTACGCTCAACTTAGGCGCACGCTGAACTAAGGCGCACACTCGAATAAGGGCACGCTAAACTAATGCGCACACTTCAATAACGAGTACGCTCAACTTAGGCGCACGCTGAACTAAGGCGCACACTCGAATAAGGGCACGCTTAAGTAATGCGCACACTTCAATAACGCGTACGCTCAACTTAGGCGCACACTGAACTAAGGCGCACACTCGAATAAGGGCACGCTAATGCGCACACTTCAATAACGCGTACGCTCAACTTAGGCGCACGCTGAACTAAGGCGCACACTCGAATAAGGGCACGCTCAACTAATGCGCACACTTCAATAACGCGTACGCTCAACTAAGGCGCACACTCCAATAAAGTTTATCTAAATGCACGCGCCCAACTAAAATCGCGCCTATATACGGTCATAAGCATATATTTATGCACGCAAAAATGCACGCCAGACATGAAATTCACTTCAAGCAATCAATTCAGCACGAGTCTCAGAGCCAACCCACCTGCGCCGTGAGCTCCTGTACCCTCTTCTGCGCGGTCCGCAGGTCTGTCTCCAACGCGTCCTTTTCGCTCGCCATCTTCTCTCGGGACTCTCTCTCCGCTTCGAAGTCACTCCTGTAATGTTGTGAATGTTAATAACAGGCAATCTATCAGGAATGCTATCAGCTATCAGGAACATCTACGAGTTCACTGAATAAGTAGAGTTAAAACAAAACACGGGACAGATAATGCAAATTAAAATTATAAAGATTTTTTTATTTTTACAAGAAGGTTACCATTTTATTTCTTCAGAAACATGTATATTTTAGTAGCTTTTTAACCGACTTCAAAAAAAGGAGGAGGTTATCAATTCGACTGTATGTTTTTTTTTTTTTTTTTATAATATTAGTTCATGCCGTATCGCAGGCCATATCTGATGTGAGGCTTTAACCAAGCATAAGCATGCAAGCAAGCAACACTAATAAGTCACGTGGATTGTGGGCTCTCAAAGCCCGAGGCCTCCGATTTTCCCCCCAACTCACTTGTAGAGGTCGAGCTGCGCGCGCAGCACGGTCGCCTCGTCCCTGGCGGCTGCGAGCTGGTCCACTTGCTCCCGCAGCAGCGACACCTCCTGCGCGCGGGCCAGCAGCGCGCTCGTCAGCTGCTCCACGTCTGGCGGCTTCTGGCACACAACAGGACATGGGAGTAAAATATTTCATGATAGTTGAATAAGCTGGAAGTGTTTAGCGTTGCCGATGAACGCATGTCGTAAAAAAGGTTATGCAAAGACTAGTTAGTCAAGTAAAGTACCCATAGATTGTGTGCCACTGCTAGGCAAGGGGCACATAACCCTCCTGGCCTCGAAGAGAATAAGGCGAGGAGCTTATTGGGCCATAGTTGCGTTAATTTAATGTGCGACCTTCAGACAGAAAAGAGAGACAAAAAAAAGATATATAGCGTGTGACAGTTATGTCATAGGAGCACGTACAAGGCAGTCCCTACACTAGTGCATAGTTTTACCGCAAGGCTCGGGGGTCACTACTAATGCGGGATGCGAGAGTAGAGTAGAGTAGTATTTTTATGTTATGTGATTTTCTTCTTAGTGTATAATTGCTAATAAATCTGAAAGACTTATTCTTTGTGTTCTTCGACCCTATATTGTAGTACACAGTACTATAGATATTAAATTATATATTAATTAGCAATATCCCGCGAACCATGGTACAGAATGGTTTTCTAATTATTGCTAAATTAAAAGTATTGCTAATTAATATATAATTTAATATCTTTTTTAAAATGGATTTCCGCAAAGTAACGCCTGATTCTATTAACTAAAAGAAGAAGAATTCGACTTTGATTTTTTGACTTGCAACTTAGCAATGGCGTAGCATGGGACTCGGTTTCTATTTGGATTAGTAGGTAATAGTGTATGTAGGGTATATTTGATGGATATATATAACTTACAGTGTCGGTCTTGGTGAGAGACTTCTTGAGCAGCTCGTTGTAATCCTTGAAGATTCCCTCGAATATGGACAGAGTACCGCGTATGTTCGACCTGAAATTTATTTTTACAATAAAATAATAGCCGACGATTCGGATCCTTTACAGTCCAGTGATTCCCAAAGTGGTCCAGGTGGACCCCCAGGGTCCACGGAATACTCGAAGGGGATCCACGATCAGCGTGACAAAAAACGGGGGTCCACAATCATAAGCCTTGGTTTCAATAGTGAAGAACCAAAATGATGGCTTGACTTCTTCTAAAAAAAAGCTCAGCAAGGGATCCACCTGATGCAGGAAAACTTTGAAAGTGGTATATGAAACAAAAGAGTTTGTGAACCTCTGCTTTACACCAACCATATTATGTACAAAGTTCAAATTCGTGTAAATATTAGAAATGTTATTATAATCTTATCACTTACATAAAGCTGACGGTGGCGCTGTGCTGCTTCTCGAGTGTAGCCTTGACGTCACCAAGGCCGACCCTGACCGTGTCACTCGAGGCTCTGTCCATATTCATTTCAGACAGGCTGGACACCACACCCAGGGTCTGCACCAGGCTGTCCGTTAGCCTGAATAAGGAAATAAAATATAAAAACATAAAATATTATCACATCCTGATCATGCTCTGGTATTCAAATATTAAAAGAAAAAAAAAAAAAGGTTAAGTATATAAGAGTTTTCTAATGAAAATTGATAATATTCTCATTTAAAAAGCGAATGTTTTCTAAGTCTTCTGCTTCCTGAAATCTACTTTTTCTATCCTGTCTAATTCTGAACAAAAAACTGGTCGACTCTATCATTCTTTATGTCTGTTTATCTCTGTCACGTACACACTATACCTCAATCTTTAACACTCTATCTCTCTCTCTTACCCATTGACCATGCCGTTGAGGTGGTCGGCGAGGTGCGCGAGCGTGCGGTCGTACATGCGCACGTTGGACAGGTAGGAGGCGCACTCCGAGCCCTCCGCCTCCGAGCCCAGCGACACGCGCACCGGCTGGAACACCTGCAACATGACATATTTCACATTCTTCTTTGCATAGTATAAAATACAAGCAAGTATTAAACAGTGTGCAATATACATGCACACTGACATTGCTCTCTCGCTCTTTTGTATTTGTGTCTCTTACCTGTCGTTTTTTCCGTTGCATCCGGTTTGAAATCACAACTTCTTCTAAAGAAGTTTCACTTCAACAAAGTCGCTTCCTTTGTATGTATGCTTAAAACTTTAAAAGTACGCAACGGATTTTGACGCGGTTTCTTTTAATAGATAGAACAATTCAAGAGGAAGGTTTATGTGCATAATACATGCACAACATATTATCCCGCTCAGATCCCGTTCTAAATGTTAGTTAATGCAGGCGAAGTTAACAGCTAGTAATTTATAAAAATAAAAATTAGTCTCCGAAATGTTAGGCCATTAACCAGGTGGCAAGATAATCTCCGTGCAGTGGCTTATCGGATCGCCCGTTTTAGTGTTAATTGAAGGAGGTCTACGTTCAGCAGTGGATGGATGAAGGCTGAGCAACATGATTAAAAAGCAAAGCCACATGAAGGCGAGTGGTTGGGGGTGGATGGAGTACGTACGGTGGTCTGCACGGCCTTGATCCTGTCCCGCAGCTCCAGCACCTGCTCCTTGTAGGCTCTGATCGCGTCCGCCGCGCCCGCCTTGTGCCGGGAGAACTCCAGCTGAAACATCACGGCCCGTTTGATTACATCGCACGTTTATGTTAGTTAGATGCAAGAAGTATAGATATAAGGGAGTCCGAATGATATATGTAGGCTTTTCCGTAGTATTCACATACACTATAATAAACCAAGATCTTAGTTCTCGTTTCTATTGCTTATTAAAGAAGGCGCGCTCTACCGGCTAAACTGCTGTCAACTGAATTACGACCATTCGTTCAACATTACGGTCGAACTCCTACTATACTCCGTGATTAGCTTCCTCGAGGATCTATACTTTGTGATTGGATGCACAAACTGGCAGACGCCGTATGATGATAAGAGGTCGACGTCATACAGCCCATGCAAACCACACTCCACCACCTACGGGGTGATACGGTACCCCGCGGTAAGACTGGTTGTCAGACTCTCGGGCTTCTGACGACCCGTAACGACCGTCAAAGATCCACGAATGACAGCCGGGACCAACGGCTTAACGTGCTTTCCGAGGCACGGAGGAGTCTCGGTATGTAAAGATGGCCACCCATCCACGGACCAACCTCGGCAAGCGTTGCTTAACTTGGTGAACCGATCTGCGCGGCTATTACCACTAAGCCACGAGCTCCTCCCAATTAACTTTTAAATAAATGCTGTTATTAATCACTATAGCAGGTAACTGATCATCACCTTAACGTTCTCCAGGTCCAGTACCCTGAGCTGCGCGACCTTGAGGTCGGAGGTGAGCGCCGCCAGCCGCGCCTGCAGCTCGCGGATGCGCTCGTCCCGGCCCCGCAGCTCCTCGGGCGACGCGCTCTGGAACCAACATCACATATATAATGAACTGTGGTCTTACTTCGATGATGCTAAGGGCCTGTTTCACAATCTCCAGTTAAGTTTCCAATAGGCTATCGGCAACATATTTGACAGATACTCCATACTCTATCTATCAAATATGTTGTGAATAGCCTATTCGGCACTTATCTGGAGGTTGTGAAACAGGCCCTAACACAAGTAATTTTACTGTCGACAACATAACTGAACGAAGTGGCATGAGCAGAAGTTGCCAATTACAACTAGTCCTGCATATAATTATTATATACAAGCAACGCCCGCGTTTTTACCCGCGTATTTCCCATCCAGGTGGGAGTATGGTGATAAATTATAGCCTGTGTTATTCTGATGTATAAGCTATATTACTGTAAAGTTTCATAATAATCCATTTAGTAGTTTTTACGTGAAAGAGTAACTAACATCTGTCCATGCTTACAAACTTTCGCATTTATAATATTAGTAGGATAAAAGGACTAGATATTGTCTGCGGATTCGCCCGCGTTAGCAAAAATATTTTTTTTAATGTATCCTATATTACCTCTAGTACCTCCGAGAATATGTGTACAAAGTTTCATGATGATCGGTTGAGTGGTTTTCGCGTGAAAGCGTAACAAACATCCCTACTATTACATGTATAATATTAGTAAGGACAGTTCTCACCAAGCCCGTGAGCCTGGTCTGCAGGTCCCCTATGATGACGTGCAGTTTGTCCACCTCCTGTGAGTGCTCGGTGTCCTTACTCGACAGGACCAGCTGTAAGTAAGTACATACACACGTTATACATAATATTGTGTTTGAAACAATAGGTGTACTGTGTCTTTATATGTAAATAGACACTTTCTTATTATTTTTGAAGATTTTCTTTCTATATAAGATTTAAAATAAACTCGGTTTGTTTTCAATATTAAAACCATATATTTATCGCTATTATTTCTTTGTTTATTTATTTTTATATCTATAGACGCTTTTACACCACGTCAATCTGGTCCCGTGGTAAGTTTCCGAAGAACTTGTGTTATGGATACCAGACAACATAAATACATATATCTAATACATACAGACTGGATACGACGATACGACATTAAATTAAACTGCATATGTAAAACAACCATAAGAGTCTGTATCCAAAAAATTATCCAAAAATACCTTGTAGTTTAGGCACAGGACAATATTTTCATTTCTATGAAGTGAAGTCTTAGTAGGTCACTGCGATTCTGTGAGTTTTGAAGTCGCACGTACTTTGTTTGTGACAACGGTGATCATGCGTTAATCGACATTCATCATCATCATTTATTTATTTATTAGGGATAAAAAACAGCTTTAACATACAATATTGTTAAGACATACATTGTTAAAATAGATTGAAGATGAGGGAGCAATGTTACAGCCAACGACATTATCCACATATTAAATTTTACAAAGGTAAGTACATAATATTTTGTTTCCATCATGATCACCATGACATTATTGCCGCCAAAATATCACGGCGTAAGTAACACGACAATACGCAGTACACACACTACGTCACGGCCATTGTTATCGGTCAGTGAACCTATTTTAACATAACTGTTTTACAAATATTTTATATTTATGCTATTTAGTTTGTTTGAAAAAATCTTTTTTTTTTATATATACGTTAGGACATTTTTGATAGATTCAAAATACTAATATGGACTAGTATAGCCTATAAGTTGAATTAATGTCGTATGATCGTATCCAGATTGTATATATATGTATCCATGACCCAGGAACACAAAAACTTTTTGTTCCCTGGCGGGATTCGAACCCGCTACCCCAAGCTTAAGCGCCAACCCGCTAACCATTGCAACACAGAAGACGCCGTGTTTGTCGCTTTATCGATCGATATTTCAACATTATTTACGAATGTCTTGTTCACTGACTTATGTAAATATTCTATTTGAATTAGCTTTAATAATATTTTTGTCCGAAAAAGAAGAAGACGTATCTTATATCCTTAATAAAAAACTGTTCTCTGTACGGTTAGTTTACGGACAATTATTTTACGTGGGAAAGACATAATGCAATACATAAATAAAAAGCCGAACGCTTAGGTCGATCGCGCAACTCTATCTCAGGCTCAGGCGGAACGTGATATTTTTTCGTACGTGCAGACATTATCACGACAAAATCTAAGTTACATAATTTTATTTTTTGTTTTACAAGTACAATTAGTATTATTTAATTAACTAAATTATTTACATTATGTAAAAGTTAATCTTAAATTAAGACAGGATAAACAGTTTTCATTTTTCATACTTAAGGATTCTATGTGAAATATCTATTAGCCTTCGTAGTAAAATCCATTTGAATGGCGTGACGGGAAACGGCATGACGCTGTCACTTACCTCGGCATTCCTCAGTTTCTCCTTCAAGTCGTCTCTTTCCTTGGAGGTGGCATCTACGATGTGCTCTAGCGACTCCTTCTGCCACGTCAACTTCTCATTCTCCACTATAACCTGAAAACAATTAAAATAATTCAACTTTTTACGGATTTTTATGTCCTCGACGTTTCGAATACTTCACAGCAACCATTGTCACGTGTAGGACGTGACCTCTAAAATGTGCCAGATCCTACTTGATATTATAAGACATCTTTCGTTTGGAAAGAAAGTAATGGCTTCAATTAGTTGACGATAGACAGACATCAGACTATTAGGGTTTTGTTGCGGACAAGGATTCGTCAAACAGGCCATGAGTAATTTAGTTAATAAGGAATTGTTATTTGTGTGATAGGTATAAGTTTATAATAATTATTAGCTGATATATCCTGTAAATATTTCGTTTGTAAGTTCTTATTAGATTAGTAAAATCTTATCCGAATCCCAGGCGACCTCCGAAATTGAGTATATCTAATGATAGTGTGAAAGAGACGCACCTATAGTAAAAACCCTATGTGTTAGGAAGAGAAAGTATTAGGTTATGTACAAGAGAGATATGTATAGCTAGAGAGGGACAGTATAGAGGTCCGTCGACATGAGACCTCAGAGGACGACGAGGAGGAGGTAAATGTGTGAGGGAAAGGGATGGTTATGTGAAATATGCTATGTAATAAAGTAAGACAGTTGTAGTCTATTTTTGTATAAAAGACCATACTTTTAAGAGTAATGTATCACTTGCTCGACGGTTTACTATAAAAAAACATTGTTGTGAAGAAAGAATGAATGGAAAAGTGACAACCGTATTTTATTACCAAATAACCCGCTGGTTGCCATCAACAGGTTTCGTTTTCTAATTTTTGAAGAACGTCGAAATCCTGAAGGGTAAGGCAAGACACCTGGTAAACCATTGGTCTGAATCAGTACTGTCATTTTTTCCTCTCCAGTAAAAAGAAAATACTCTTCGCTCACCTGTCGCCTCTGCTTTTCAACCAGTTCTAACTGCGCAGTCAGTTTATCCACAACGTCGTCTTCCGGCGAGCTGACAAACTCCACGGCCGACGGTGGCCCCGTCTTGCTTTCTCCCGTCTCGTTGTTCAGGGACAGGCCCGCATCAATGTCGGATGCTCTCGATATGTCCATCTTCAATTGTTTATTCTCTTTACGAAGCTGGAAGTTGGAATTGATTGATTAAATTAATTAATGAATTACTAGTTTTAAGTTAACTCGCTCATATTCGTGATTTCCACTATCCACTTACTATTATTTAGCCACACTGTTCTTTGATCTATTTAAATAAAAGAAAGCCCTATCACAGTAACCAAAAGAGCTGATAATCATAAAATAGCTGATGTAATTTTCTAGTGTAAAACCACCACTAGGAAACTCATTTTCAAGTTTAAAAACATGATCTAAATAGGTTCATATGGTATCACACTCACATAGCAGTCAAACTTGTAACACCTCTCTATCTCGTAAAAAATCGTGAGTGAAGATAGAGCTACAAATAAGAATCAAAAAGCACACCTTTTCCACAAGTTCTCTTGTCTCGTCAAATTTCTCCCGATGGAGCTTGTGAGTCTTCAACATGTCCTCTTGACATGATGCTATCAGCATGAACTGTTCTTTCATACTCTCATTGTTCTGCCGTAATGTTTCCTTAAGAACTACATTCTCATCGAGAAGTTCTCCAAAACGTTTCTGCAGTTCTTCTGTACTTCTATCATCCGTTATTAATGTACTGGCCACCATTAAACTTGCTGGTGAGGGCTGTAATGGAAATTCAATACATCAATATGTGACTCATATGCGGGCATTTAACACTGCACTCTATCCCACACTGCATATGTTTATACTTGCATGCACCAACAATCACTCATACCACCAAACTTTACGATTAATCATAAAGTTTGGTGGTATGAGTGATGTTATTATTAAGTAATGCATAACATAGAAGCAGTGTGTATCACATATGTTAGGTAAAAAAAAAATTGGTACTGAATGGACACCTTAACAGTGTAAAAAAAAATTAAATAAATCCTAATAATAATGAAATAAAGAAAACTATATACTCCCTAATCAGAGTTATTCATAATAACTATGTCCTTTCACCGTTATTGTATACAGTACCTGGTTGACCGAGCATTTGCTCGGTAGCCTTAGTGATATACGATATAATTCTTCTTCCAAAAAAAAAAATCTTAAAAAAGGAAAAAAAAATTTCGGACTGGAGATTCGAACCAGGCTCGTTCGGATTTATCTGCCTTATTTTCCGACTAAGCTATCATGACATACAAATCGACAGCGAAATTTACGTTCGCATTCTAATCATATTTTATTGTTGCCCAAAACACGGATAAAAAAATGTTTTCTAAAAATCTATCCTAGCTAGATCGATTTATCGCCGTTTCTAGCCCATGTTTACAAAATTTAATGAAAATCGTTGGAGCCGTTTCCGAGATTCAGATTCTATATATATATATACAAGAATTGCTCGTTTAAAGGTATAAGATATAAGATAATGTGAAATGTCTTTAAGTTATTATTTTACTCTAAGTTCAAACAACACTTTCACTAACTACACAGTTCTGAGGAATTCTGTGTATCAAACACAGTCTAAGGGAAGTCCCAATCACAACAACCTCATTGATTTTAAGGATGAGTCATCAATATCATATGTAGGAATCACCAAGATTAAATTTTTATCTTTCTGATATACACTGATTTGTGATCTTCATATTTATTTAGGTTTTGTACCCAAAGGGAGTCTAGTACATACTACTGTCAACTATTTGTCCATAAATCTGAATGTGATTGATATAGAATAGTTATAAATAAAATAACAAGATAAACATTACGATGAACAGGAAGTTCCCAGTACATGACACAATTACATACAATTGTTTTTACTCAATCTTAATGACTGTATGGTGTAATTAATATGTAATAAAGTCTAGTTTTAGTTATGGTGTCCTGAATTAAAAAGTTTGTAAGATTGTATGTATGTATGTCTGTAACTACTGCATGGAGTTTCATAAAAATGTATCCCCATACTCTCACAAGAATAACAAGTATATGGGTTAAACTATGGGGCTCTATTAGTATCCACATACACTTTAAATTTAATTTCATCATTATCAGTCTTACACTTCTCTTTGATTGCCAAGATATCCAATTAAAGGAGTTAGTTCTTTCTGATCATCTATAGATGAAAATACTTTTCAAGAAGGTTAGTTTTAAAAAATTTTGAAGTCTCTTTAATACATATAAGCCAATAGACGACTCTTTTCTATATTAAACAATTAGTTATTCGAATACTTTGAAGCACTTGTTCTGTCTTGGAAGTTTAAAACGCAATGAATACTAATAAACTTAGAAAAAAATTTACTTACACTTTCTCCAATATGAAACTGTGCCTTGAAAGCTAAATTTGCTTCCTCGGGTAGGTCTTTCATAGCATCTTCTATTTGAGATTTTTGTAATATATCACCATTTACGGAGCCATTACACTTAACTGTGTTCATGCTTGCGTCAGGCGATGTCCCAAGGATTAGAATGAATGAATCGTCATCATTTTCTTGATTTGAACTCATTTTACAGCGGCGTGTCGGTAAATAATGGAAACGACACACTGTAAACAATACTTTTTATATAAACTTGAGAGTTGTCACTCTTATCATAGAAATTCGGATCTAATTACGAAGTGACAAACAAAAATAGCATATCTACCGAATCAACCTAAAGTTTTTAAATGTGAATTACAAAACTTCGGTCGTATTCGTTTTTGATTTTTCACGGTCATGTGAAACAAATCCTGACGTAATAATAGTAGACAATTTCTTATTCACTATCTTTGCTTCTAATGATTTATAATTTAAATAATAAATATCGAAAATAATAGGGTTTTAGCTTTTTAGTTCAAGAATGTCTGAAAAGTTCAAAAATCCGCAAAATGACATATAGTAAATTATAAATATCATTTCAATTTCTGAACTGTTTACTGTACCAATAATTTATTATACCTGATCCACACGCTTGTGGCTTGCCGCAAACTCCAAGCCAGGGGGGGGACACATAGGCCCGTATTCTAAAACGTGACTTGAGCGCTGATCGGTGATTGATACTAGTTTTGTCGGTACCAAAATCTAGTATCAAGCGCCGATCAGCGCTCAAGTCACGTCCACAGTCACGTCTCTAAATACGGCCCTTAGAACAATGACATCGATGCCTTTAGTGACAGCGACTCCTTGCGATCTTAACTTGTACTAAAATGCTTTTTTGTTATGGCAAGTATACTTGCACAGAACAATAATTATAATTTGGGATACTGCATGGTTACTGCTTGTTATGTATTTATTTTGTTGTGTCAAGTGTGTGCTAATTGAAATACTTCTTTAAAATGCCTCACCGTTGTGATTTTGGATGCAAAAACACTACAAAAACCATCGCACATATCAAGCAAGAATATCAAAATATAAAGTGCTTATGTCATCCTAATTTACTAACAGAAAATTTCCTTAGAGATCCACAAAATATTGTATATTTAAAAGAGACGATGTTGTCTTTAATTAATATCCTAATAGAGGCGAGGCTAGGCTTCGGGTTGATGATTATTAAATGAACTAAGGGGCTTGAAATAAAATACTGAACACTGATTAACTATTGAGAGTACTATTGGAATGAGGCAGGGACTAACTTTTAACACTTTATAACTCTACTAATTACTTTCTTGCTTCGGAGACTTGTATCGAATGAATTTCTACGATTTTGTCCACCCTTTTATACCATTTCTATGAAACCTTCTAGAATGTTCCATGCCTCACCCCCTTAAGTGCTTTTTACTCAATATCTTTATTTAATCCAAAAACAATTTACATACAGTATACATTAATACAACAATATTCAGTTTTAACATATTTTTACCTATAAGACATCACCATCCGAGCATGCATGTGGGACTGGCGATCAATAATCTACATTTCACATATTTATACTACCTCGTCCCCCGCGGAATACTTCCGGGTACACCCATATCACTTCCTTTCTCTATCACACAAGTTTCTCTCGGTCTAATGTCTTCCAGCTTGACATTTTCTATTGCCGTCTTCCTTATCCAATTGGAATTATAGTAACGGACATTTTACTAACCCAATTGGAATTTCAAAACAAGATTGTAATGAGAATTTTCTCATAAACATTATACATTTCTTTACATATTTAAATAGTTTAAACTTAACATTATCTTAATATTTCTTCCATTTAACAACAATTATAAACTATATTCCAAGTATTATTCAACATGTTTAATATAAATTGCGATTAAGTTAATAAATTATAAGGTAAATAATGTACTGTTAGATTAGAAAATTACAATAAGTCTCACAAGTATGCATTCTTATGTGTTTGCTTTTCAAATCAGTCTTATCTTACTAAATGTGTTATGTGTTTATGTTTAAATCAATATTATTTACATCATTCTATTGTCGTCGTGAACAGTTTTGATATACAGTTGGTGTCGATCAGTAAATAGAATTTTAAATGAAATAATTATATATTGGCGATGACTAAACAAATATTGCCGCTCAAGTATATTATAATAAACATAAAAATTATAACAATAGGAAATAATGCAATAAATGATGTTCTCGTAAAGATATTATTTAACTTTACTTCGAAAATTATTATTATGAGAAATAATAAATAAAAACACCGAATCTTGATAATTTTGTATACTTAAACCGAATAAAAACACAATAAAACTTAAATGACAATAAACAAGAGATATAATTATTAACAATGTTACTACTTTTAATATAAGCGGGAAAGATCAACTATCACATTATATCTTACTTATTCTATTAAATCAAATTAAGCGCTAGCGCGGCAAAGGCATAGATTGCATATTTTAGTCCTCCTCCTTCTTTTACACATCTAACATATAATCTTTATAACGAGAAGGAGGAGTTACATGTCGGCGATTGGAAACGCGAGGACGAGGATGAACGGTATTTACGATACACTCCCCCTCAAGTCTAGGAGAACGTCCTCGTTCCTGGACTAGCTCGATATGCTTCGGTCGTCCACGTCGTCGCTTTGGTATAACAGGATTGGGTGTTGCGTTCCCGGCACCACCGTCCAGAAAAGGCGTCAAATCCTGTGAATGATATTTTCCCAGGGATTCCTCTGGGTTTCCATTTAAAGAAATAAGATAGGTGGTAGGGCTAACCTTCTTCGTAATGATATATGGCCCATCACGCTTGGGTACAAATTTGGAAGTTAGACCTTTGCTTCCTTGGCTAATAACATGAGATCGGACTAAAACTTTATCTCCCACCTCATACGTTTTACTAGGTCGTCGTGACTGATCTGCAACTCTCTTGGATTGATCCTGCTGAGACTCAACTCTTTCACGAACTGCAGACAAGGAGTGTATAAAACTTCTGAGGTAAGGAGTAATTTGAGGTACAAAGTTCTCTTTATCTAGGATCGCTCTCAAATCATGTAAAGCTCCAGTCGGGGTCCTCATCTCTCTAGCAAACATGAGATACGCGGGACTCACGCCAGTTGTTCGACATACAGCGCTGTTCATAGCGAAACGTATCACAGAGAGTTTCTCGGGCCAAGACGTGTGGTCATTCTCAACGAGTTGTGCAAGTTGTGCCTTCAAGTCACGATTTTTGCGTTCGGCTGGATTCGCCTCCGGATGATAAAGTGGGACTAAATTTTGTTTTATCCCTAAAATAAACATGCATTGCTGCATAACTGCTCCTATGAACTGAACTCCATTGTCAGATATGATCCTGCGTGGAAGGCCGTATCGGAGGAAGTATTCCTCGGTTAATGTACGAGCACACGCTTCAGCTGTCGCTTCTTTAAGTGAATACAGTTCAACCCAACGCGTAGCTGTATCTTCCACTAGAAATATCCACCTTTCTCCATTCTTTCCTTCGGGCAAGGGTCCAAAAAGGTCTATAGCTAGAACCTCATTTCGCTGCTGCATCACTGGCGTCTGGATCAAACCAGGAGGCTTGTCATTCGTAGCTTTATATCGCTGGCAATCAATGCAGGCCTTAACATAGTCGGCTACAACTCTTCGCATTCCAGGAAAATAGAATGACTTAGCAATTTTGAGGTAAGTACGATCAATTCCAGGGTGTCCTGCTAACGATGAATCATGACACTCCTTCAAGATTTCAGAACGAAGGGAAACGGGTATCACGAGTTGTGGAGCTTCGCTATCTGAATCCGGATTATAAGGGTATAGCACACCTTGTGATAATAGGTACCCGCGTTCTGCCCATCTGCAAGCAGCGACTTCGTCTGGACTTTCCATTTCTTTGATAATTTTCTCAATCTCCGGGTCTCCAAGCTGCTCTTCTCTTAATACTTCTGGGCTCTTAGTGGGCAAGTCGATTATAATTGAGCAGATGCCGCAAGTCTCTCGATTTTCATCTGAACATATTGGTCTACTTAATGTATCTGCTACCACATTTGCCTTTCCAGGGGTGTAATGATACTGAATATCAAATGATTGGAGCTTGAGGGCCCACCTCACTAAACGTCCAGCAGGAGATTTCAAAGTCATCAGCCAACGGAGTGGCTGGTGATCGCTTCCTATAATTACCGGGTGTCCATCTAGATAACCTCTGAATCGTTCTACTGCCCACACAACTGCCAAGGCTTCTCTCTCGGTAGTAGAGTAATTCCGTTCAGCAGCATTCAGAAGACGGCTGGCATATTCAATCGGTCTTTCTTCTTTGTCCTCCCCCTGGAGTAAAACAGCACCAATCGCGTAATTACTGGCGTCAGTGCGGACGACAAAGGGGCGATTGAAATCTGCTTGAACTAATATTGGCGCTGAGGTAAGAAGTCGTTTTAGCTCATTAAAAGCAGTTTTCTGAGCTTCACCCCAGATCCAAGGCTGGCTTTTCCTGGTTAGTTTCGTAAGTGGTTCGGCCACCGCAGAAAAATTTGGAATAAATTTTCTAAACCAAGAACATGTTTGTAGGATTGTTCTGAGATGTTTTAAATTGTTTGGTTCCTTCATGGCAAGTACTGCCTGAACCTTCTCAGCGTCAGGAGAGACTCCCTGCTGGGATATTATATGTCCTAGATATTTAACACTCCCCCTAGCGAAAACACACTTCTCTCGATTGACCCGGAGTTTGAACTCACGGAGTCGATTGAATACAGCCTGAAGATCTTGAAGATGCTGTTGAAAACCTTCAGAGATTACCAGCAGATCTAGGGTAGACATAAAACAATTTCTCTTTGTTGATTGTAACAATTCATCAATCAATGGCATTGGATAGTGATCAGTTTTAGTCACAGCGTTTAGGCGTCTGTAATCGACGCAAAATCGAATGTTGCCATTTGACTTAGGAACTAGGAGTGCTGGTGAAGCCCAAGCGGACTCGCATTCTTCGATTATGTTGTCTTTGAGCATCTTCTCAATTTCTTGCCGCATAAGTTCCTTTTTAGCAGGGGTCAACCGATACGGAGGTACAAAAACAGGAAGATTATCACCTGTGTCAATACGGTGCTCAGCAAAAGGAGTTGGTTCTCCTGTTGTCTGGAAAATATCCGTATTGTCTATCAAAAGCTGCGCCAGCAAGCTCCGATCAGGTGGATCTAATACTGTGCCTTCGTCATCCCTGAGTACGTTTACATATGAACAAGTAAGAAACGGCGAAGAAGAAGGTTCAAAATGCATTTGGTATCGAACGCGGTGATTATTAGAAAAATACCAGCAATCCCTACAAAAATCCATAATTATTTTGGCCGCAAACAAGAAATCCATACCGAGTAGCGTTTCGTTATTTCTTGCTTCAGGAAGGATTAGGAAACGAGTCCTAATTACCTTTTCCTGTAAACGCACATCAAGTGTAGTCATAAACACATCTACATCGCGTGAGTGTCCATCAGCCAGCTTAATTCGCCTTCGCGCTGGTTCAAGAGGATGTCTCTTTTGACGGAGGAGAGTGTGTAACGTACAACCGGCAATACAATATCTAGCCCCAGTATCAACTAACGCGGTACCGGAGAAACCTAAAATATCTATGTGAAAAATTGGACGCAAAACTGGTCTAGGATTTAATTTATGTTCATCAACGCGTGCGCTTTTTACATCATATGTATCGCTAGGTAATTGATTTTTATTTACAACATCATCAGATATAGCAATATTACCAGAAAAATCATCTTTGTTAAAATTACAGAATTTTTCTTTACACCTGACAACCTTATTAACAATATCATCATCATCATTCGAAAAATAATTACTTACGTCTAAACAAACATCTTCTAAAGAACTACATTTCTTATCAAATTTATAATTATGAAAGTAAGTGTGCTGATGATGATCATTACTATCGTTTGAGTAATTAACATATTTTCTATATACATTTTTATTACAAACAACAGGCAAAGTATTATTACATAAATCTGTTGAACAATTATTATTATCTTTGTTAAGTACTAATAATGGCTTTTGAACAGTATTATACAAATTTCCACCATGCTGAGAGTCGAGTTCATCATTTAGTTCTAACAACTGCACATGAGCGTCAATAGTACAAAAACTTTGCTCGTTACACTTTGCACAATTATCACGAGTGACATTTTTCAAACCGCACTTATAACACGAAACTGATATATTTGAGTTATTACTTGACTCACCTTTGTCTGCTAACTTACGGCAGTGGTCTCGCTGATGTCCATAGCGTTTGCAATACATGCAAAATGGTCGCGACTGTTTCACCAACATGCCGCGTTCCTCTCGCTGCGGTGCATTTGTAACGTGAGAAGTAGAAGCTACGCGCTCGCTGAACACTTGCGTGGGAGCAGAAGGTACGTATGCAGAACGCTGGGCAATACGAGGTGTCGCAATGCTCATGTTCGCCGCCTTGCTCACTGAACTCATTGCGGGATGAAACGTAACATCTGTTGAGTGACGCTTTGTACGCGTAACAATGTATGTGGAGTCCTTAGACTCATTTAAGGAATCTTCGATATCCCTTGATTTTGATAGCAATTCCGAAAAGTTATAAATATCTTCACGTCTTAATCGTTTGCGAATTTTTCGATTTAAGAGGCCGTAAATCATATCTATTTGTACTTTGGTGGTTAGATCACCCGACGGCAGACGTGATAATAGGGCTCGACCTTTGGCGACAAATATATCTGTCCTTTCGTCTTCACCCTGTTCTACCTTGAATAATTGGCGATAAATTTTATATTCAGGGCGACGATCACCATATGCATCGCGTAGGTATTGCAATACCTCTTTACATGTTTTTATTTCTGAGCGAATGCTTTGCCACCAGGTCGCCGCTTCATAAGTAAGTAACATTGACATACCTTTGATCGCCACATCGTCTTTGATGTTGGTACATTCTTTATAAGCCTCAATAGCATCGATGAATGATTCTACATTTTCATCCGCCGCTCCGGAGAATCTTGATGAGCATGATGCGAAGTTGCCGGTCTTCTCTGCCGCACTCGGTATTGATGCCGGTGATTGAGCAGTCAGAGGGGACGTGATTGTCAACAGGCGCTCTAGCATGCGCTCACAGTTCTCCGCATTCGATTGTTGTATCGTTGATAAAAGAGCGGAAAAATTATCGCGGGAAAGTGTAATCGAATCATTTTGTTCAGCGTCTTGCGAACTATTGAGAGATTGCCTTTTTCGTGTTTTCGGCATATTTGATATATTATTATAACAGAACTTTATTGCTCTTACTCTTAGTTTTGTGAATGATAAACTTCTCGTAATACTGTGGTATTCGGGCCTAAAGTTGGGACGCCATTCTCGTAAAGATATTATTTAACTTTACTTCGAAAATTATTATTATGAGAAATAATAAATAAAAACACCGAATCTTGATAATTTTGTATACTTAAACCGAATAAAAACACAATAAAACTTAAATGACAATAAACAAGAGATATAATTATTAACAATGTTACTACTTTTAATATAAGCGGGAAAGATCAACTATCACATTATATCTTACTTATTCTATTATATCAAATTAAGCGCTAGCGCGGCAAAGGCATAGATTGCATATTTTAGTCCTCCTCCTTCTTTTACACATCTAACATATAATCTTTATAACGAGAAGGAGGAGTTACATGTCGGCGATTGGAAACGCGAGGACGAGGATGAACGGTATTTACGATAATGTCCATTTTAATCTAAGAGTAAATACCTACAGAGGTCGTCCTATTTTAAACGTCACGAGTTAGAGTGAGACTACAAGTTATAATTTTAGTGTAAGAAACAGAGACAGAAGATTTTTCTTTTGTCCCTGTCACCGTGACTAAATATTTTGTTTGGCAAACTGTGTATTCTTGCCAAACAAATACGTACGTATTTGTTTTTCGGAGATTTTAATAGTTTTACAAAACTTGAAACAGTGATTTATTGCGATTTATTTGAATTGAGTTAATGCGCAGTGGTGAGTTGCAAAATTTTAGGGTGTAAAAGCCGCAGTGAACAAAAATTTATGGATTAACATTGCACTCGTAAGTTGTTTAAAGATGTGAAAATATATTATGAATGTAGTAATAAATTGATTATAATGTCGTGTTTTAATTTAAATTCAACTTGTTGTAACTCATTAAATATCGATTACATGTAGAATTTCAACAATTAATTAAAACATAACATTTAATTGTTCGAGGTGTAGTGTTGCCATGATGTGATTTTTTTTTACCTTACGGTTACGGATTTCCTTTTGTCCTTGTTAAAAAAACAGGTTGTTCAGTTGTGAGATGGAGAAAAAAAAACAAATATTTATAATACTAACAATATCTTGGTATGTCAATACACATAATTTAATTTATATCTCCTTACGTCTTAAATTTCCTTTACTTATTTACAGTAACACAAATTGCCACTTTTATTATATTTTAAGTTTAATTCAATGTATTGACTTACTTGATACTAGTAAAATGTTATAAAATACATTAAATAAAACATTTCATACCAAAAAAATTGAAGCAGTAAAGTAAATAAAATAGCAATAAAGTGTGAGGAATGTCTATCCGCGATTGCCGATTGTTTCTCATAAATTAGAATAAATTATAGAAGTTTTATTCAAAAAAGATATTTTGGTGGATTGCATTATCCATCTCAAGATGTAATAATAATAATATCTATGGACGCTTTTTACACCACGTCAATCTGGTCCCGTGGTAAGTACTCGAAGAGACTTGTGTTATGGGTACCAGACAACGGAAAATACATATATTTAATACTTTTTGTATTAATACTTAAATTTAATTTTTTTTTATATAATACACATATTTAATACACATCCATGACCCAGGAACACAGAAAACTTTTTTGTTCCCTGGCGGGATTCAAACCTGCAACCTCCGGCTAGAGCGCCAACGCGCTAACCATTGAGCCACAGAGGTCATCAAAGTAAAAAGTAATAAAAGTTTGCCTACTGCATGTAGGTAAGGTAGGAATTCTAGAAAAATCTCTGAGACATATTTTAATCACTCGTGGTAATGCTTATTTTAATAATAAAAATGGCCTGCCAAAGTTGATTGACAACGTTTTTAAAAAATTAGTTGATTCTAATGTATTTGCGAAATTAAGGAATCACGTATTGGAACAAAGTCCACTCGACAATCATCTGTCGTTGGTAATTAAGGCAAGTGTTCTTAGATATCTTGAGGTGAGAATTCATTTCATTATGAAAAAAACATCTCAAAGCGAAGAGAGAATTAAGAGCATGCATACCAAATTAGTTTTATTTAAAGGCCAGTATATCATACAAATTATTTTAAAAAATGTATTTTATTTTTATTGCAAATAAATTATACTATAATGTGCACACGGTTACAGATCAGGATATAAATTTACAGTTTAACCTGACCTTACTCACTTACATGTAAAACCTACTTGTACTGAGAAAAACCCTCTCTATTACCGAAAAAGAACCGTCTAGCGTAGTATAAACATTTCAGATAAAAAGTAAGAGTGTCCGAATTTATAAATAGTATTATTAATATCGCAAGTCGCAAGTATTCACTTCCCTAGTCTAGTGACATAGCATACCACCAGGTGATCTGGCTGGTCGTTTGCCTAATATGTAATAAAAACATACAGACACACAAAACTTACCGTACGTATGTAGAGGTTGCAACAAGTATTGGAGTAAAATTATTGAAACTATATAATATGATACCTAATAAATATTAAAAATTAAATTCATATTTAATAGTAAAAAGTCCAAAGTAGTCAACTCGGGCTGTTGTCGTACGTACATTTACATAAACTCCCCTAATTACCCACCATATAGGGAAAATTTCCCTATATGGTCACACTGAAAAAATATATTGCTGTTTCTTGTGCGGTCACGCTATGACGAACTCTATAGGTACTTACTCTTAGATTTTAATAAAGTTATTTTATTTTCTAACTTTATTTACCCGAGTATATTGTTTTTACTCTCTTATTATACTACTTTGTTATATTATGTAAATATTTTCATATTAAGCGCCAGCAGTTTCCATACTAGAGCAAAATAGGACGAAAAAATTACAATATAAATACAGTTATTCTTTTTCTTACGTGTCCAAAAGTGTAAACAATCTCGAATCAGAATACTTACTTAATAATTATAAAACATTATTTGAGAAGATTGTTTACAACTTAGGACAAGTAAGAAAAAGAATAACTGTATATATAACTATAAATGCGATAACTACATACAGCATTAGTTCTGGTTAAGATCGCTAGATGGAGCTTCAAATTGAGTATCTGGTTAACGTTCGAGTGGACCCTCTATTTCGTATCAAATTACTCTATGCTCCAAACCGTCACAAGCATGTGGACGCATCGCAAGCTCTTGCGGCAAATTCTCTTTTGTTCGCTTTGGTTTGTGCACAATGCCGACACTTTTGATTGTTTACACAATTATAAGTGTAAGTTAAAAACACATTTTACGAGGGCTTACTTGATATTTCGCTTCATCATAACACTATTTAATTAAAGTAATGAATAAAGCGGGGAGTAGTATTTTTTAACAAAAAAGTACGTTGATTTTGTAGAATAAAAACATTGTGGCGGTAAGTAATTTTTATTTAAATTTTATATCTAATAACTGATTACACATTGTTTTTTCATGTTGTTCTTATAAAATACAAATCAGGCTATGTTATGGATATAATGAATATAAATAATTATTTGTAATAATCATGAAAATATATCCATACAAACTTAACTGTACTCGAATAAGTACACTGACTGTAAAAAAATATCAGATTTTTTTCAGTGGTAGAAAAGAGACCTTAGATCTAGGTTTATTATTGGGTTATGAATACAATGGAAATGCGTGCCACCGAGCCTGATAAAAATCTCCATGTGCCATGTGGTCTTCTTCTTCAATATTAGCTTCCTCAAGGATTTTCCAATGTCAGAGTCTCGATTTTATATTTTGTTAAGACGTGTCAACTGTCATGGGGCGAGGGGAAACGCGCGTGGTTATGTTTTTTCTGTTTTCCGTTAATTAATTATTATTTCCTATATTATTAACGCAATCGATTTATATTGTGATTGGTTGGCAAATACGGTGGAGAATTATTGTGGAGCGTTTTTCTATATGGGAATGTTCTGACGGTTTTCTGTAGTATTTGTTTTAAAAACGCAATCCATATTATGTTATTGGTTGGCGACTATTGTGGTGGACTATTCTGGAAGAATGGATTTGGAAGTGATAGTCAATTGATGGTGAATCGAAGGGCGAAATCATGCCCCTTGGCGTTTCCCGCCTTTACTCCAAATTACAGACTAGAGAAGTTTCTTTCTTCTTGTAACATATATATTATGTTACATAGATTTTATTCGTTTTTTAATACTAAATTCATATTCCGCGCGCGAATTTCTTCATTCGCCTACTCGATTACTATTGGTCGTGTAATATTACGATGTCACGATATGTGGAACGTTTTGAAGTCGTGGCGTGCCGGTTACGGACCGGTCGATCGTTCTTTTTCTGCCTGAGAGTCCTGAGGAGCGCACACGCGCCGCGTTATATTTTAAGTGGGTGAGTCCTTGTATGAACACACGTGTATCCTTAAGTAATCTCTTTGTTATAATTAGTGTGTAAGCCTTCTGCTTGTAATTATTAATGTAAAACGCTAAAATTAATTTACAACCAAAATGCACTGCCTTACAATTTAATAGTGTTTTTTTAGTAATATTTTATCATAGGGCTTAGTGCTTATCTTTATGGTGTTCTGTGCTTATATGCTTTTAATGGCCATTTCCGTGTCAACCCTGGACATTCATGGGGGTTGGTTACGGAAAGGCTCACCCGTGTTGGCGTGACCTTTCAGGGTCCCAGGCGTTGCCGTCGTGGTCGGTGCGGTGCTATTCCTGGGCGTGGCCGAGTAGCTGTTTACGGGGACCAGAAAGAAGCAGACGACGGGAACCAGAGCAGCTGGGATCCCACTACCCACTTACTCACTTACCCAAGGATCTCACTGATCCCACACTTCTCCCGATCTCTCTCTTCGGGGACTGCACCCCACCAGACTAGCTTCGGTCCTGCTCACCGCCACGCTGAGCAACGGGACGGCACGCTGGACGAAGCACGGACCACGTGGCACGAGACACGGACGCAGTCTATGTTAAGTTCTCTTATTGATTAGCTCCCAACTTGTTATCAGGAATAACGAACCCACGCTCTCTTACAACCTCTAATTAACTTAATTAGCTTATTTAATTATTAATTTAAAATCCCATTTGTAATATTCGGCCCTCAACCTATTTTTCTAAATTTAATTCATAACTTATATGTAACACTTTTTATTTCATAATATAACTATAACTAATTTACATCTTTTATTTTCATTTATTCCACATATTTCATTTTTTTTATAACCGTAATATTCTTTAAAGATAGATTACGATAGACTTGATACTCGACATTGGCAATGCACTAAGTGCAGTCCATACTAAAAAAAAACTGTCATAATTCACAGCTGTCACTGACAGCCTGTCAAGTGTCAGCAGGCCCTGCATCATAGAGTATAATATATTATATAGTTATAGAGAACTCACTCGCGATAAATCTGTCAACGATATTTGAAGCGCCATCTAGTAGCAGGCGCACGGAAGAGCACAAATTTTTTTTCTATATTGACTCACTAGAGGGCGTTGTTAGCTTATGTTTTTAGTATTGGGATATAATTAAATCCTTTATTGAAGAATGATTGTTATTATTTTGTGTGAAATAAATGAATTCTTGTGTGTATAAAGTATAGTGACAAGTTCAAAACTCTCTAGTTTTGTCATAAAGAAAAACTGGAGATCAAAACATACACATAAGAATTTACTTAAATTCACAAAATAAATAACAATCATTCTTCAATAAAAGGAAATTCAGACATCAAAATCTAAAGCTATAAATGAAAAAATATTTTGTTCTAAAGAATTTATTTCCTTCTTAAATATGTCCAACAACAATTTAATGCTTGCATATGTTTGTTAACATATTACAGCACATATTTGCTTTAGAGATACAACTACGATAACTTAGCACGCCCCTCTAAAATTACAACTGTTTAAAAGTATTTACAAAGTGCTATCAAGACACACAACTTAAGTGTGCGAGCTGAAACAGCTGTCAAACCGAATAAATGGAATGAACCAAATAAGCAACTTACCACTAATTTCTTATCAACGTCACTAATCTGATCGGGCCCGCCATGTTAACGTAGTTTATACATTTTAATTATTCTATTGGCATATTTTGTGCACAAACTAATATACAATAAATCATATTTGTTACAGTATCATTAGTATTTGCATCACTGGAAAACTGTTCTTAAGAAGAGATTTCTCTGGGATGTTGGTTGGGCCTTTTGAATGTTTCTGAAAAAAAAAAAAGAAAACGAAAGCATAGCTCGTATTACTGTAGAAATATACAACATTTATGAAAACTAAGTGGGTTCAAACCTAACCTTATAATAGATACTATATTATATTGACCTATGTAATACAGATAATACTAAATTGATTTGTTTCATATTATGTTTCATGTCGGCTGATAACAATCAGCCAATAAAGGAAACTTTAACAATTCGTACAAAACGCCTTGTGTAGGCATGAAAAATCCTCACGGATCATACGAGATGCCCGACTCTACTCGGAAGGCTTCCAGTAGCCTATGCTGGCAGTAGACTAAAAATTCCACATAATCTAAATTGCTGAACATATTATGTACCTTTAAGTGAACGCCAATCTGGCCGATTCTTTGCCATCCACATCCAACTTGAACCGGCTTTTTTGTGGAAACTAACCCACAATTTAGCTAGTGTGATCCCACAGTTCTTTTCCGTTGATATCCTATTGCTAGCCCCTATTTGATCTGAAATATAAGAAAACACTTTATCGACCTCGCCGTATCATCGTTCGGCATTCAGTACTGGGAATTTTTTTTGTGACACTTTTTGAAACAATTCAATGAATTGATGGGGTTATATACTAAAATAAAAAATATATAAAACATTGTCGGTCCTCTTTTATCCACCTCGAACCAAATATGAAACGAGCAATATATTCCATAACACTCCATAGTGAATGTCTGCAACATTAGGTAAGCCCACACATATATGAATGTTACAAGTTAATTTATTATAATGGGAGTGCTCAATATTGCTGTTCTAGTACGGAATGATGAAATATATATGTAAAATGTCAAATCATCAAATCCTTTGTTTAAAGTAATAAAAATCAGTTCGCTACCAGCATTCATTGCACGTTCTCATATTATCATTCATCCGTGTTACCTTGTATCATTAATTTGAAATAAATACCATCATCAAGCAGAACACTTGTATCATTAAGTCAACCTATCAAGGTGTATGACAGCCCGTGCACTGGGCTTTAGTCACATACTGTAGGTACTAATAAAAATAAAGTCCGATTCGATAGTGTTCTCGATCACTATATATATATCACTATATAATATTTTATTATTTACTAGTATCAATCTTGAAGCTATTTGTAAAAAATTAAGCTATCGGTTATTATAATGAAACAACTTTTACGGATTTTAACTACTACCAATCTACCCTATGTACATCAATATTTTATTTAGTCCTATTTATGCAGAAAGTGCTGAGTCTTTAGTCATCTTAAAACTCAGTAAGAGCTTTCTGCATAGATAAACGGTCTTATTACAAAAAACTAAATAAACCTCGACTCAAACCAGAACTATCAAGACCAGGTTTATCTGTAAAACCATGGTCTAAGCTTGTTTGTATTACAAAACTTGTCTACCTTATTACAAAAAGCATTACTATACCTATAAACCATGGTCTAAATAAAAATGGTATTACAAAATGTGGTTTAGCGATAAACCATGGTCTAAATAATGGTCTAACTTTAAACTTCAGCGACCTCTAGTTTAACGAAGGTTTAAATTACTAAATCTGATGTGACAAAGCTTCTCTTTTACGTAATATTATCTTTTCCATTTTGTATTGTTGTTTTAATTCGAAAAGGGATATTAATATGGTAAATTTAATTGATATTGCTAGTTACTTGCTTTTTTGTTAATTGTTATGGTTCAATATTTTGACGCGCGAGAATGTTACGTTTCACTACACGTACTTACTTTAGAAATTAATTCGATAAAATTTAATAAAATGCTTGAACCTAAACCAAGCTAAAATCGTCATAATAACTAAATAATCAAAATAACCAGGTCTCAATATTTTAAATTTTCTTAAACATCACCTAATCATTAGCGTATTATTAAAACTTTTTTGTTTTGGCAAAAGGAACGTTTTAATATAATGTTGTCATAGTGACCGAATGACATTTGTATTAAATGATGGTACTAAGAAGACCACGGTTTATATAAGTTTTGTAATACAAAAAAATTTAGACGATGGTTTTGCAGATAAACCACATTTTGTAATATTATTTTCACTTAAACCATGGTTTATAGGAGTTTAAACCAGGTTTTTTAAATTAAACCGCTATTTGTAATAAGGCAGAAAGAGACTAAATAAAATATTGTTGTATCATTGGGTAGTTGCGAATAACTTTGTAACATTAGGACGTCTGACACCTCAGTCCTCCCGTGACCATGGTTGCTGTAAAGTATCCGAAACGTCGGGCTTGTAAAAAACTAAATAAACCGCGATAAAATCCGTAAAAGTTGTTTCATTATAATGAGTGAAATTCGCGTAAACATTAGAAAACTAAGCTATCAGTTGTTTAAAATTTGTCTAGATGCCCCTTACTATAAAAACCAACACGGTATCGGTAAGTGTCTGTCCTTTGAGAGAAAACCCACCCGGACGGTCATGTTGGGCGTTATAATTAATTTGCGAAGCAATAGACATTAATTCATCAAAGATAAGTGTGCCGACCGACGTATCTTTACTTAGTTTATATTTGGCTTAATATTATTATAATTATTATTTGGCTAGGCAGACATTTCATTGTCTTTGGAGAAGGAAGTCTTTCCTTTGACTTTCTTAATAGATTGAAATTGCATAATATGTAAAAAGTTGATACGGCTTATTTATAAATATTGTCATTTCTTAGAATGCCATATGGTTTGAAAACTTTTCAGCACAAGCTAATCTCTGTTTAAAGGATTTTATTTCATACATAAACGGCGTTATCTCGTTGCGAAGTTGCTGTATGTCTATAAAATATAGTTTAAGATGTATGGTGGAGACTTACTCGAAAAATGATACCCTTGTCTCTTAGATAATGCCCGCCGATCGTCGTCTGCTAGCCGCACTATAATTATTATGCTCGCGAAGTGAAGTGGCCTTTGAAACTGAGCGACGGCGGTGTCCTCCTGAAACATTGAATTAAGGATATGACTGATGTGATGAGGTTATCTTCTCAGCACTTCAGTATCGCCAATCGACCTGACATGACTGCAGAAATTTTAGAACACCCCAGCCTCTCTGGCCAAGTTGCTTTAGAGATGAGAGTTCGAAGACGAACAAGAATATTTTGCATTGATGCTTCTATTCTAAAAACATAAAAGTCTAGAGCAGGTTTCAAAAGTGTCAAAAGCTTTCTCATAATCGACAAATCTAAAGCACCATAGCTGGTTATACCCATGGGTCTTCTGTACAAGTTGCCTTATGGTGTGAATGTGGTCAATAGTGCTAAATCCTTTTCAAAACCCAGTCTACTCTCGTCTTCTTCTTCTTTGGCCTCGCCTTTTCCCGTTACGCGGGGTCGGCTTTCCCAATCATGCGACGCTAAAACCCAGTCTACTCTGGTGCCTCAAATCAAGTTTTTTGATGAGGTAGTAATGACGCTCTAGAACAGCTTGTAAATAAGGCTTAGAAGTGAAATTGAAATATAATTTTCACGAAGGGAGTGGTCACCCTTCTAAAAAAATAAATATAATAGAAATACACACCTAAATTATGATGGGAAGCTGGTATTTGATGTATTGCAACAGAAGTTTAAGGTGCACACTCACTGCTGCAGACACCTAAAATATATAAAATATTTTTTACACATAGAATATGTGGAACATACACAGTAAATAAAACAAAATTTCCACCTGTGTTGTCTACACTAATATTATAAAGAGGAAAACTTTGTTTGTTTGTTTGGTTGTAACGAATAAGCTCAAAAAGTACTAGACCGATTTCAAAAATTCTTTCACCATTCGAAAGCTACATTATCCACGAGTAACATAGGCTACATTTTATTCTGAAAAAAATAGGGTTCCGTAAGATATTTGGGTTTTTCGGACACAAGGTGTAAAAAATCAACCAGAAAAGTTACTTATTTTGCGTACGCTGCCTAAACTATAAAAGATAGAACCATAAAATGTTCAAATTAATTGTAGATCTTATAAATATCTACAAAAAAGTCCACGACACACTATACCTATATATGTCGAATGAGGCACAACAACCATATTTTATTCAGAAATTTTGATTTTTTTGGACTACATTTCAACGGGTTTATTTTACTCATGCTTTTAATCCTTAAGATATGAAGCTAAAGAGTTTGTTTATTTGAACGCGCTAATCTCAGGAACTATCGGTCGGATTTTAATGAAACATTTCAGTGTTTGATAGCCAGTATCATTTATCGGTAAAGATATATCATCCCGCTAAGATCCCGTTGTAAATCTTAGTTAACGCAGGCGAAGCTGCGGGCAACAGCTAGTAAAGAATAACTTTATAAAAATAAATAATAAATCTATTTCCGTTGGACAAACCCCTCGATTCATTATAGTAATTTATTGGTTTCATGCCATTATCTACAAAAATACAAAAAAAAAAAAAACAATTTCAAATATTCTTTATATTATACTATTTCCATTTCTTTATTTTCTCGATGACAGTTCTAATTTGGTAGTTGAAGTGTTGTGACCAAATAAGTAACAATAACAATATCACCATCATCATCATCATCATCAGCCTTTATCCGTCCACTGCTGAACATAGGCCTCCCTCAATGAACGCCAAGACGACCGATCCTTAATGATATCGAAAGCATAAATTTATTATATTATCCGTTTCGTATCAATATCCGGAATCCATCTTGAGTCAAGCACCTATCTTTTTAGCCTTTAGTCAACATTTCCGGTTACCTCTCCGAAAGTGGCGCCCTCTATACCTTCCGTTTTACCAATACTTACTTGAACAAGCGCCTGGTGATTTTTGGTCATTATAGCGTCGTCTTTTACGCCGTTCACAAGTATAACATAACCGGTTAAAATAATTTAAGTACCTACTTAATTATTACAATTTTTTATATATATTATATTTCCTCTCCGTAAAAATGGAAGAAAATCATAGTGCTATAAATTTTGAATCGGTGAGTGAAGAAGCATGTACTAGTCGAAAACGCGCACGTTCTGGGTCCCAGACATCTACAGATAGTGAAACTGATACCAGCAGCGAGGACAGCCAGCTAACAAAGAGACGCAAGGAAAGGAAAGATTCGCAAACCGTGAGCTATGCACATTTTGAATTTTTGTCTCAGCAAGTTGCCTTTTTAACAAATCTTATTTCTAAGAATAATGATATTTCGAAATCTAATTTAAATTTAGATATCAATGACGGAAATAACGAATTTAATTTGCGGCGACCTACCGCCATGGTAAATAAAAATAATCTTCAGTTATCTGAACTAAGCACTATTGTTAAGGACCCGATTTATTTAAAAGCAAATGATAAATACCTTACAAAATTAGTAGAATTACAACGATTTAATTGTGATGATTGGAATGCAATTCGATTTACTGATACACAAAAGAAATATTTAGCTACCCCCGGATTTGTCGAATTAAATCTTAACGACGAATTAAAAAGGTATGAATCCGCGATGTTAAGAGACGATTCGCGATCATATTTGCTAGAGCGTACCTTTGCCGGGTTAACAAATGCCTTACTTTGCCAAAAAGACGAATTAAATAATACATTACAAAGTTTGGTAGATTGGGCTGACGAAACAAAAGAAACGCTATCGTCAAATACTTTGTGTGATAAAATTGAGCAGTTATTTTCGAAAGAATCCTCTTATAGTAAAGTTACAGATGATTTGTTACAAATTGTTTGTGGTAGACGAGCTGATCTAATAAATTTGCGTCGTGAAACACTTCTGCGGCAAATACCAGAGGAATTTAACCGTAACATTTTACATAAAATCCCACCTAGCTCCGAATCACTTTTTGATGAAGAATCGATTCAAAAGTACCTTCAAAAAATTGGGGGGGGTGGATAAATTAACAACTACCGTACCGTCAACATCTCAAACCCAATCAAAAGATAGATTTTACCAAAATCAAAAGCCGTCAACTAGCAAAAAAGCTGATGATACGTTTTTTCGTCAAAACCTGTCGTCAAAGAAGGGACAGTATATCTCACGTCCGTCCAATCAAACAAAACGTGACAAGCCGAAAAACAACATCATTAAAAATAAGGGAAAGCAGACACGATCTTATAATGCATTCAAAAATAAACGTCGCGAATGACTCTCGGACATTTCATGGCGGCTGTCTAAAGCAATTTCAGTATGTTTGGAGCAATCTTGGTGCACCAAAAGAAATATGCAAACTACTAAATGGCGTACGCATACCTTTCATACTAAAGCCGCCACTCATATTTCCAAATTTAATAGTCATGCAAAGTTACAGAACAAAAACATCTACCGATATGACAATCCAAATTCAAAGTATGTTAAAGACAGGAATACTAGAAAGAGCGGAGGAAAGTCCCAGCTACCTTTCTACATATTTTCTAGTGCCAAAGCCACACGGCAACGTCCGCCCTATCTTCAATTTGAAGAAACTAAATGCATTTGTAAAAACAAAACCGTTTCAACTATTCAGTCACTTCCGTGTACCAGCCTTCCTGCAGCAACAAGACTGGATGGCAAAATTAGATCTGAGCCAAGCATACTTTCATGTTTGTATTGCTCAACAACATCGCAGATTCCTGAGACTCAATTACCACCCAAATCCAAGTCAACATCAACTGCTCCAAATGACTTGTTTGCCGTTCGGCCTTTCATCAGCGCCAAGAACATTTGCTACAATAACCAACTGGGTGGCAGAGTTCCTAAGGAGTCATGGAATCAGATGTGTGGTTTACTTGGACGATTTTTTAATAGCAAACTTGTCAAAACAGCAACTGCACGACGACATAGCATTCACGATAAAGATTATGCAGTTACTGGGCTTAACAATCAACTTCGAAAAGTCTGTGCTGGTTCCGACACAATGCCTCGAGTTTCTTGGCATAACATGGGACACTTTACGCAACGCAAAGTCCTTGTCGGAACCGAAGTGCCTAACGCTACGCAGGGCACTTCAGCAACAGCTCAAGAAGACAAAGTGGTCCCTCAAACAGTACCAAACACTAATGGGGAGACTCAACTTTGCCACATTCGTGACTCGTCGAGGTCGGCTACACTGTCGGACACTGCAATACTTCAGTCGGCAGTTGCCGAAACACCATCCGTACCGCCAAGTAAGTATTCCTCAACCAGTTCGTTCGGAGATCGAATGGTGGTACAAGGCGATAGGACAGTCTATGCCGATACACACGGACGGAGTTACTCACCTGTTAACAACCGACGCATCCGACATCGGATGGGGCGCACAGCTCGGCGAAAAAAAGCATGGCGGGTTCTTGGACGAAATCACAAATGACCTGGCATGCAAATCAAAAAGAAATGTTCGCCGTATACGCAGCGATATTGCACGAACAACATCACCTACAAAACACACAAATACTTCTGCAAACAGACAATCGGACAGTAGTTTCTTATATAAGCAAAGAAGGCGGCACAAAATCCAAGAAACCTAGTTCAACAGACTCGGGTTCTGCTTGCGACCTTAGACAAACTAAACGTTCATCTCATAGCTCAGTATCTCCCGGGCAGATTCAACGTCGAAGCAGACGCTCTGTCAAGAAAGAAACTTTGCCCCGAATGGCATCTAACAGCAACGGCAACAAAGAAAATCTTTCAAATGTGGGGCACACCAGAAATAGATCTCTTTGCATCGAAAACTGCTCACGTGGTGCCAAAATATATATCGAGGGAAGTGCAGGACCGTCAAGCACACCGACACAATGCATTCTGTCTCCTATGGAAGTACAGTCTAGCTTGGTTGTTTCCCCCGCCAAATCTGATTCCCAAAGTCCTCAGCCACTTGAATCAGGCCAGCGGGAGGTACATCTTGATAGCCCCCAGATGGCACAAAGTATACTGGCAAGCGGATGTGCTGCGACGGGCTCTACAGCCTCCGTATCTGATTCCAGATTTAGCCCACGTGCTAATAGACACGAGAACAGGCTCACATCCTCCAGCGGTACAAGACTTGCACTTGGAAGCTTGGCTGATTTCGGGTGGCAAGACATGTTAATAGATTGGACAGATCAAGAACAGAAATTATTAATGTCTAGTTGGCGTGACTCCACCATCAAAACATACTATCCGGCATGGAACCGCTGGAAACAATGGTGCGAAACGCATTCTGTTAATTATAAATATCCTAGTGCAAATCAAGTGGCTCGATATCTTGCACATCTACATTGTGATATAGGTCTTGCTTATAGAACTATTTTAGTACACAAATCTGTTATCTCTACATTTACTAACTTGTCCTCTAATGTAGATGTATCTTCCAACTTCTTCGTTCGCCATATATTGAAAGCTATATCGATTGCCCGTGACAAACCTGCAAAGCCACCAATTTGGAATCCAAAAACATTGTTAGACTATATGAATACACACGGCCCAAATGAAAATAACGTCTATGATGTGTCCCGGCGTACGGCTACACTTTTATTGTTGGCTTCTGGTCGCAGAATACACGACCTTACATTGTTACGTATCGATAGCGAAAGTCTGATTGATGATAATAATACTATAACACTTTGGCCAGCTTTTGGTTCTAAAACGGACAACTTTAATCATAGACAGTCTGGATGGAGGCTGAGGGAACATCCAAACAGAAACTTAAATGTAATATTTTGGATTAGAAAACTTTTAATGTTAACTCAAAATCGTAGACAAAATATTAAACATCTTTTTATAACAGCCCGAGGTGACTCTAAGCCTGCATCCAGAACTATAATTGCCGGTTGGGTTAAATCTCTCTTAAGAGATGCAGGGATTGAGGCAACACCAGGCTCAGTAAGGTCGGCCGTTGCCTCGCTCAATTGGTTAGAAAATTTTCCCATAGACCAAATCCTCTCAACCGGGAATTGGAAAATGGCTCATACTTTCCGTAACTATTATCATAAAGTTTTAATCGACAAAGATAGTAGTGTCAAATTTGTGTCTTTATCAAATTATTTCGATCCTATTCACTAATGTTTGTTGATTTTCCTTAATATACTGTAGTGGTACTGCACAATAAATGTAATTATAAAAATGTACTAAGTGTCAATTATGCCATAACCTTATTTTACACATTATAGCGTCAATAGCTTAATTTAGCTCCAGGTGATAACAAACACATCACTCAAGATGGATTCCGGATATTGATACGAAACGGATAATAGAGAGTTTTAACATACAATAAAACTTACCTATTATCTTTTCATCAATATCCGGAATCCAGGTAAGGGCTACCTGGTGCATCATGAGTTCTATAATGACCAAAAATCACCAGGCGCTTGTTCAAGTAAGTATTGGTAAAACGGAAGGTATAGAGGGCGCCACTTTCGGAGAGGTAACCGGAAATGTTGACTAAAGGCTAAAAAGATAGGTGCTTGACTCAAGATGGATTCCGGATATTGATGAAAAGATAATAGGTAAGTTTTATTGTATGTTAAAACTCTCTATTTTAAACAAATACAAATACAACAAAAACATTCAAATATATTTTTTCGTTTCGTTTATTTCCTTTCATTGTCGAGTGTCGTGCGTCGAGAGTCACAGTTTTACAAGAAATTCGAAAATTTTAAAGAAATTGGCATTATCAATCAGGAATTAATATGTGTAACATCTTGTAATGTAATATTATATTAGTTAATAAATTTGTACAAAAGTATCCGGCAGTAGTTTAGTTTTTTACATCTTGTAAAAATAAATATTAAGTCTGTTTTCGTGTTACGTTTATCGATATAGCTCTATCCCTATAAGTTTCTCCGTCTCTGGAATAACCTTGTACGTGTGAAAACGTCATATTTTTATAAAATAATGCATACATAACGTAAAAATGACGTTCGTTCAAGTTTTTACAGAATCTGTCATTGAGAAAATAAAGAAATGGAAATAGTATATTATAATGAATTACTGTACAGAATTCTAATAATTCTTTCAAGTATTATAAACTAACATTTATTAAAAAAAAACTATCAACAAATACTAAAACATTCTCAATCATTAATAACAACTCCCTTGAGATGTCACCCTTAAAAAAAATAGGTATAATAGAAATACACACCTAAATTATTATTGGAAGCTGGTATTTGATGTATTGCAGCAGAAGTTTAAGGTGCACACTCATTGCTGCAGACACCTAAAATAATATGAAATATTTTTTACACACAGAATATGCGAAACATACACCGTAAATAAAACAAAATTTCCACCCGTGTTATGACCTAGAATAACTGAATAAAAATAAATAATAAATCTACCTCCGTTGGACACCCCCCTGGATTCATTATAGTAATTTATTAGTTTCATGCCATTATCTATAAAAAAACAATTTAAAATATTCTTTATAATAATGAATTACCTACTGTACAGAATTTTAATATTTCTCAAAGTATTATAAACTAATATATTTAAAAAAAAAACAATCAACAAATACTAAAACATTCTCAATCATTAATAACAAATTACCGAGTTCAATTCTAAAACTTCTATAAGGTATTTAAGACTACATAGTAATATAAAAAAAGCACAATCAACAAATTTAAAATATTTATTTGTCAATAATAATAAATAACTAAACCTAACTCTCATTATGTTGTTATATGTAAGAAGAAGGAGGATAAATAAGGAAAAAAAATATGTATTCCAAAAGAATTTAATTCTTATTTACAGTTCACAGAAATCAAAGATATAACTTGTTATTGAGTCTCAATTTTAGTTTTAATCTACTCGATTTTATTTATTATTTTAGTTGCCTAGCCTACTAACCAGTAAGTGCCAATCTGCCAAATAAATTTACAGGGAAGATGATGCTGAAACCCAACCAAAACTAATTAGAAGATTCATCTGTCAATTAATTTATGTGTTATATAGCTATTAGGTACTTTACCGGTACATTGTGGAACAGACCCTTAATATATTTTGTTTTTGTTAATTGTTATCTGTGTAGCTTGCTAGTTGTGGTTTGTTGTTTGAACATTTCATTGAAGTGCCAATGAATTTGCATCAAATTGATTACAATGCTACATTGCATGTAAGAAAATTCATAAATTATTTCTTTATTGATTATATTTTATCAATCTCATTTTTATACATAAATTATTTCTTTTAAAAGGATAAGAGAGTTCAATCTTAATCAGTTCTAATTTCCAAATGACAAGAACCTGGCGAAATAAACTGTCAGTTTATCTTTTGAAATATTCTATGAAATGCAGTTGATTAAATCGTAGCATTGTAACTCATATAATGTGTGATTTAGTATGTGAGTATTCTTTTATTCTTTCTTGTGTAATATTAATATATTTAGATGCATTAAAGACACTCATAAACCTGTTTACATTTTTACTTAAATGACCTCGCATGTCTGTTAGATATTAGTGCAGTATGTATAAGCACTTAATAAATAATAATATAGTAGTATTTACTTGGTACACAGAGGGAAGGCACAGCTAGAGGTATAATGTGATTATTTCTGATTGCGAATTCTGAGTCCACTTGCAAAATGGATGTCGCATATTCTTTTCTTTTTGATCTGCTAATAATCTTCTTGTCTTTCTGATTTCCCTGTCGTAATAAACACCTAAGTTTCAAATTGCTCAGGAAAGTTTTTGAGGTTAGGAAAACAATGAAGTGCAGATCCTGCGTGTCTATATAAAATACTAATTTTACTGTTAATTATATATATTTTTCTTTTTTTCGGGAATCTACAAAAAAGAAGTTACCACCGACACAATAAAACGTGGCAACTGGCAAACATTCAAAGATCCTCAAGTCTCAATCTGATTTGAAAATGAATCTGATTTAGAAACTTGGGATATATTTTGAACTGTGTATTAGTTTACATGGCAATTATTTTTAATTTATTACGGATTATGAGTGAATAATACCTATAAAGACAAAAAAAACAATAGTACCTTCTAACCTGGCGCCTCCTCATGCACAGCGTCATCACAGCGTTTTGGTCATTTTTAATAAATAAATGTACGTACAAATCACGTAAAGGCATAAACGAAGAACTTGTAACTTCACTTAACGGCAATTTTTAACTTTATCCACCGAAAACTATTTATAGCACATGGGAAATGGGAATTGCGTTTCATTTTGAGGGAGGCGCGGGGATTGCGGGGGTAAGGGGTGGGTTTTATGTTACGATTGGTTACGAATTACGATAGCAGTTAACGCCATCTATGCCAGTTATTGCAAGTTCTAGTTCTGGCAAATAGTTAAAACTCATTGCCATAAAAGAAGAAAAAAAAAAAAAAGTTCTAGTTGTCGCAGAATAGGGAGTTTTGACATATATTTCACTAGATGTCAGACCTAAAACAGTCAAATCGGCAATGTATGAAAGTGTGCCCCCCCTGCCCTGCATCTAAATGTCAGCCATCAGTTGTGAGATGTCTAAAGTTAGTTAAGTCGATTCGACTTGGATAAAAACATTTGTCGATTATATTTACTAAATTAATATCTAAGAAATGTCTAATGAAAATACTTTAGACTTAATCTATGTAAACGAGTGCTTTAAAAAAAGTCTAAAAGACGAGGACGATGTGATCATAGGAGATTATATAGATGGCTACAATGAACTAGTAAAGTAGGTGTCTTCGAATACTGTGATTAATCCATATGGAGTTGTTTTAAATGGTTTGAATTTTCTAGGTTTTTGAACTTAATCGGGTCGGTATTTTCGTTCGTGAGCAGTGATGTGAAAAGTAAAATTAAAGTGATGGAGAAATTAAGGGCTGAAGAGAATTCGATTTATTACGAATCATACAAAAAAATGATGAAGTATGAGAAAGAGACGAGTTTGTATGACAAGAAGGGCTTTGTGTCGGGCTCGCGGACTATGTTGCGGCTCCATAGAGGCTTAGGTATTAAAACAATCTATATTATACATTATTTTTTTATAAACAGCATAAGAGCTTAGTATGTTATAATTAATCTTTATCTAGCAGGTCAAATATAGAATAATAACCGTTTTATTTTTCTATAATATATTTCTGTGTCATTGAAAGATCTATAATTAATATAACATAAATTATTCAGTGAATGAGATAACTATGGAGTGTACAAAATTTTGTTTACCATGCTTAATTTGATAAATGATTTACAGATTTTATACGACTCTTCTTAAAGCGCTTAAGCGAGGAAAATGAATCAACAGATACCTGTGCAACTTGTCAAAATTCCTACAATGAGACACTGGCAGAATTTCACCCGTGGTATATTAAGAAGGCAGCTATATTAGCTATGTATGCACTGCCATCTAAAGCAGATTTGTTAAAAAAGGTAACACATATCCTCTTTCTCTTATAAGAATAAAATAAATGCTCATTACAATAATCAAACTTTGTATGTTTTTTTTTTCGAAAGGTCATATGCTGTTGGCCTTAAAGCCTTAAAGCTAGAGAGTATGTTTCTAGCTTAGTTAAACATACAAGGTTCTAAAATAGCATTAATTATATGATACTTTGTTCAATTATTATGGTCTGTTTTAAATAAGTATATTTTAACAATTCATGCTTATCATACATTTCTATATAGGCTATAGATTTCTTCCAATATAAATTGTAATGTTATAGTAGTAGTATATTGTTATATTCTGCAGTGTAGAAGTTCAGGTCAGTGGAGGACAATGTTGGTATTCGACTTTGTATGATAGTGCTTACCATTAAACAAAATTGACAATGAAATGTCGGTCTTAAATGATCTTTTAATATTTACTTGATTCGGTAAACAAAATTGAATTGATTAATTTCATTGATTAATTAATTAAAACTAAAATTAGATGTAAGTGGCAAGGAATTGTTTGTCTTGGCTTACATTATGCGAAGCTCATATTCAACAGTGGATGGATAAGGGCTTAAGATTACATTTTGAAAATAGTCTTACAATCATCGGCATTAGTTACTGATCCAGTTAAATTCACTGAGTCTAATCATATGTTTGCTATCTGCTAAGATAATAAACAAAATTATACCTTAAGATATCAATTATAGATATAATATCACTCAACTCGATTTTTACAACATTTCTTGCCTCATACTACCAACATATTATGGCACCAGCTAAATACCCATATTTGAAAGGCAACACAACTGCCAATCTCCTGGTGTCTGTACATTAACTCTTAGAGGAAATATTAAAAAACCTTAAATGTATATTTTTCAGTTATGATGAAATATTATTTGTTATCAATAATTGCGATAAATGTATCAGTTGGTCTGGATGCCAAATAACTTCCCTGTCTTATTTGGATCAGATGGCTGTGTGTCAGTTTTGTCAATATATTATCATTATAAATTGTTAAATATAATTATGAACCACATTAAGTTAGAGGCAGTCCAGTCTAACCGCGGGATACCGTATCACCCAGTTACTGGGTTGTGGAGGTCCAACAGCAGTCGCTCCATGTAAAATACTGGTATTCAGCTGAATCCGGTTAGACTGGAAGCCGACCCCAATATATAGTTGGGAAAAGGCTAGGATGATGATGATTGAGTTAGAGGCAATAAATTTTAAACATACAAATATACATTTACAGCCCCTTCAATAATGTATATTATCAATATCTTGAAGATATACTTATCAAGAGCTAGCAAGATGATAATTGGTATTGAGTATTAAAGTATATTGACTGCTGATATGATATTTGACGTATTTCCCCAAATGATAAAGTCCTTTGTTAATTAAATAAACAATACTGATTACGGAATTGAGACATACACGACTGACAATCTTATATACATGTATTAGCTGTTAGACATAATTTATTTGCCCTAAAATTAGAAAAGAATAAGATAAACTAAAATAAAATAATAAGTATTTACTATAGTGAAAACTATAGTAAATACTTATTATTTAATAGCTTACCGGTATTTTCCTCAATAATTAGGTTATTTAATGAAATATTTAATTGGATTAGTAGCTAGCAGACCAGTGTGTTCTAGCTTGTCAGCGTATGTTTCTTATTGCACATTTATATTAAACTAGTAGCGCCCTGCGGTTTCACCCGCGTACTTCCCGTTCCCGTGGGACTGCGGTAATAAATTATATCCTATGTGTTATTCTGATGTATAAGCTTTATTATTGTAAAGTTTCATCAAAATTCATTTATAGTAGTTTTTACGTGAAAGAGTACAAACATTCACACTTACAATTTTAAAATATTAGTAGGATTATTGTAAAGGTAAAAAAAAAATATATTGTGACAGTGGGCTGAGAATGGATTGCCGATGGGCTATTGAGGTCGAAGTGGTCGTGTTTAGGTAGAGGAAGTGTCGGTCGGCCATTAAACAGGTGGAAAGACGATCGCCACCACGGTAAAGGCCTTGTCGTGGCGGTGGTGCTCAGTAGCCCAGGTTGACCCCAACATCTTGGGCGAAGCGAATTGAGCCGAGGGGGCTCTTTGTAGGGTACAAAAAGCCCTTATAGGAAGAGACGGGAATCTCGCCTCATTGTACTGTCAAGACGTTGGGAGTGGCTGTTCTGCGGTGCGGGGCAACCCTTCTGGAGGTGGCGTCGGTCCCCTGAGGGACTGACTAGCCGTCGAGGTGCCCTGTTGCTTGTAGATCCGGGGCATACTTTGGTGAGGCCAAACCGGCATTGGTGGCACTCGCCGGGTTTTAGTGGGTCCACTTACCAGCTTTCGGGCGCAGCGAGTTCCACATACCCGTCTGGGGAGACCCACTCCCCCACGGGATGCCTAAGCGCATTTCCCGACGTTAAAGGAAAAAAAAGGTGGGAAGACGATCTTCGTGCAGGCGCTTTCACATGATACAAAGGGAGATAAATTCAGTTATCACTTTCTGCATAGAAAGACCTAATCGAAATATTGATGTATCATATGGGTTTCGATACCTTTACTAATTCGTTTGAGTTTCGAATTACTTTGTTATGTTAGGACGTCTGACACCTCAGTCTTCCGAACATGGTTGCTGTAAAGCATCCTAAACATGGAGCCTGTAAAAACTTTATAAACCGCGATAAAATCCGTAGAAGCTCTTTCAATATAATAAAAAATATAATTTAAACGGCTTTGTAAATTGATACGTATGATAACATTGGAATGAATAATCGCAACGACTCTGAAGGTCGGTCTTGTTGGTTGTGAAATATATCAATATATTGCACTAACGATAACTGTTAAGTGGCTTCATATCGAAGTTTTAAGATTCAGGGTCGAGTTGCGAAATTTTTAATTTTGACTGCACTATGATTAGGTATTGAAAAGGAAAGGTGATCTTGAGACTGATAAGCACCCTGGTAACATTGGCACGTCACGACCATGAAGATGGGGTTCTGAATTAGACCGGAGGGCGTAGACACACATCGTTTCGTGGCGGAAAGATAGCGAAATTCGTCATCGTCTCTGAGTTGAATGACAATATCCTAGCATATAAGATATTGACAATGACGATCGACAACCAATAGACGGTTTGTGATATTGTTACGATAACGATTGATCACATGATTTAGCGCTACTGGGGCCTAGCCAAAATGCCATTAAGAAAGCGTTAGCTAAGTTCGAAATGATAAACTGTATAGGATAGACCACGTGATTAAGCGCGGCCTTATGTCAATTCCATACATTTTAACATTTTCGAACTTCGCTAACGCTTTCTTAATGGCAATTTAACTAGGCCCCCATATGTCAATACCGTAAATTTCATTGTCTTCGAACTTCGTTATCGTTTTTTAATGTTACTTTTTCTAAGCCCCCAGAAGTCGTTTGATCCCTGAATGAATTGAGTTGTATATCATTGTTTCCGATAGGTTATGGTTTATTTATCGGTGGGATGCGCTGAGTGGCTGCACGCAAGGGAGTGGGCCCGCAAGGGAGGGGTTGTTCCGCACCACAGAACAACCCCTCCTAACGTTGGGACAGTACAACGAGGTGAGGTTCCCGTCCTCACCCCTTGCTCCCTGCTCTTTTGCCCCCTCTTCTTATAAGAGGGGTACAAAGAGCCTCCTCGGCTCAATTCGCATTCGCAATAATGTCTAGTATAGACTTGTTATGAAGCTGCATTTTGTCTGTAATATCGTAACTATTTGATGTGATGTGTATTATAATAGGTAACCATAAACTTTTTTTTGTTTCAGGTATTCGGCTCAGAGGATAAGCTGACAGAGGCGTTGTCAGTGTTGCCACAGACGTTACGAGCGTGCGACGAAGTTTATAAACGCGTGCAGCAGCTGTACACAGACTTCGATTTCCACGAATTACCATAGACAAATTGTCTACGGTTTTTGAAAATGTGATCGTGCGGAACAGCTCAATCAACAGCTCAACGAACAGCTCAAAATAGAGATCGCATTTTGTAAGTTAATATAGCATCAGAGCTCAAGATAACAAGACCAGCTCAGATATTTTATTGTATTGTCTTTAATAGTAAATGAAATCAAACATGGCGGGGCTGTGGAAACGATCATTTCTTTCTAAATTTGAATATTATTAACGCGATCTTATGTGTTTGAATATGAAATAATCGTCGCATACTTTTGGAATAATCTTCATAAAAATATTTCAAGTTTTTTGCGTTAACGAAACTTGGTGGGATTGAAGAACTTAATTTTATATTATACTATTATACATGTATATAAAAATTTGAGTACACTCGGTAGTCAAATCACAGTCATACAAAGTTTTGTTAATTGTTTATGAAGAAGTTATTTAAGTAATAAAAAAACACTAAAGCCAACTTCATCCTGGCTAAATTAAATATTATGTACAATATGTGTACATTAAAAAATACTCCGTAGAGCTTCGATATGTCTATTACACTTTAATATAAAAGCTACATTGTGATATCTTGAACGACGCCTGAACGTGTCTTGACTTACGCCTTTCAATACTTAAAATATCGTGCTATATTTTCGGAGTCCCTTTTTCTTTTAAGTATTAAACAATTTTAAAATAGATTTATAATTTAAATAAAATAACACCCGTATTCAAAAAGCCTACTTGACTGACTATTGAAAGAACTAATAATTAAATATCCATACGCTCTTCGTGTCAATAGATAGGGTTTGACAGTTCTGTGGCGCACAGTGGCGGATTTCAGTTAAGTATTGTTTATGAATTGGTTTGAACCTATGCGTTCGGCAGTAGCGACACCTCATAGTATTTTAGTGTAAATCTATTTTAAAATCTTACATTGACATTACCTTCTTGCCATATTATGTAAGATAAAAATGACCATCCTCTTGCTTTTGGATTTTAGTTTCTAGATCGACTAAGTTTATGATAAAAAAAATTATAATTATGATTTCGCATGTTTTCTATCTTCTGTATAAATATAATCACGCTTAAGAGTGAAGACTGATCTTTCTAAGGCTTCAAATTAGCTCGCCTTGTCGTGTATATATCGTTATTTAATCTGTAAATGCTAATTCACGCTAGAATAACACGCGATGTATCTGTGTCGAGTTTGCAATGGTTTGTTTATAAATATGTAACACCATTATACAACACATTAACACCCGTATTCACAAACAATACGCTTTTATCTATGCGCTCCTGGTACCAATAGTCGGGTTTTATATGGGTTTGACAGACGCACAGTGGCGGATTTCATTTAATTATGGTCTATGAACTGGTTTGAATGACCCTATGCGTTCGGGAGTACTGTGACACATTAAAGTATTGTTTGTGAATACGGGTTTACATGAAACAATACTCTGCAAAGGACGCTTCTATCTATGCGTTCCTGGTATCAATAGTCGTGTTTTATATGGGTTTGACAGACGCACAGTGGCGGATTTCATATAAGTATTGTCTATGAATTGGTTTGAATACAGGTGTTTGTTGTGTAGTTAAAAATTAATTATGTTAAGGGCCTGTTTCACAATCTCCATTTAAGTTCCCAATAGGCTATCGGCAACATATTTGACACATAGAGTATGGAGTATCTGTCAAATATCTGTCAAATATGTTGCCGTTAGCCTATTGGGCACTTAACTGGAGATTGTGAAACAGGCCCTAAATCGAAGTAGTATTTAATGTAACAGGACATAAAATGCAATCATGTATAATCGTATTTACCTTTTTCAAAAATAGCGTAAAAATAGTTATACGCTCTGAAATATTATCTATAATCTAATAACACTGTTACAATATCTTGTTTGTGATGCATTTTTGTTATCTCTGTTATATGTGAAGAATAAAAATACACTTAGGCATGGTTTAGAAGTGCTTTACCTAATCTTTTGATAAATGTCTCTGATGATCCAAGTTTTGCTTTTTCTTTATTGATTAAGCACTGGATACAAGTCCTTTGCTCGTAGTTCGGTTTGTAGTGTCAGTGTTGCCAACAGCATGGTAGTCACTGATCTATGTTACTAGACGTGTTTTTGGTGTGAATTTGAGAGAGTACTTTATATCTGTAGATTGTACATTTGTTTTATTTTGCAATGATAGTTTTTTTATTGAATCGCATGTACATAGTTATAATTATAATTGCTTAATTGATGTATATTATTCCAGTATTTTGTTATGTATATTTGTATGTCGAAGTGTATAGGCCGTGCGATTTTGATTTATATGTTTGGTAAATCCAATGTTGCTTCAAGGTGAATTGATCTGCTGGCTAAGATGACATCGTGAACATATTATGGGTTTATTTTACAGATTTTTATGGTAATATAATAATAATAATAATATCTATGGACGCTTTTACACCACGTCAATCTGGCCCCGTGTTAAGTACTCGAAGAGACTTGTGTTACGGGTACCAGACAACGGAAATACATATATTTAATACTTTATATATTAATACTTATATTTAAGATTTTTATTATATAATACACATATTTAATACACATCCATGAAACAACAACACAGAAACTTTTTTGTGTTCCCGAGCGAGATATTTAACAACATAAACGATTTAATGAATAAATGTACTTATGCTTTTAAAATACAATATGGGCTCAATCGTAACTTTTGCTCAGTATTTAGTAACACCGTATGTAGAGATTATAAATATTGCCATTGTTGTCTTAAAATCGACGTATATATCATTATACCACTGAGCTATATGCGCTACATACGTAGCTTGTCATTTAAAACACGCCTTATTAATGTAAATTATAAAATACATGATTGTAAATAATGTGTAAAATGTAAAAACGAATCACTTCGCCTTCGCTAAAACGGCAGTAAAGGGTAAAAGTATTTATATCTATTGTATAAAAATATTTTATAAATTCTTACATTATCACAACAGTAAAGTATAAGTAAAGTGTGTTTTAAATTATACATAAATAATTACATACTTATTGCATAAAAAACTACATCTACAACTAATTTCGTTCCGGTCATTTTAAATTGCTTTTTCTGGACTTTGACATCGTACATTTTTTTTGTAAATAAAAGTTTATTTAGTGAGTAACTTGGGAAAACTTTAGTAAATATTATATAAGTCAGCTCCAGTCATGATATGTTTATATTTCGGCGATATTGTGTTGCTTGTTTCATTCATCATCTTAAAACAAACATCACAGTTTATTAATTTTAAATTTGCATTATAGCTCCAAATATGTATTTCTAATATCAGCCGCATCTTATCCTTTTCTTCAAAATTTATTTTAGCGTGAATTTTTTTGCAATCGGTCACGCCTACTTAAGGATTATATTTTTGCCTATGATGCCCTTGAATAGGTTGTAGAGCACATTCCGAAATCATTCCTTATATTTAGTGTTGTTAGCACAGATTTATAAATAAAGACAGATGGAGCATGCCGAACACCCGATTGATGCTTCAAAGCGAATACAATTTCAAAAACACTCTAAAGTGCTTGACATAGCATCGTACTCTAAACGTCTATTAGATTGTGTTCGCTTTTAATTTGTATTCGCTTTGGTGGCGTCACTCGCATGTTCGGTATGCTCCATCTGTATTTATAAATCTGTGGTTGTTAGCATAAATTTTTGAACGTGAGATTAATCCATACTCTGTTATTTTGCTTAGGTGCTAAAATTGTCCAAAGTTCATCCCTACAGCCAGAATTTCATGTAATTGTTTTCAATGTAAACACAGACGTTAGTATAATATATAAAATATGTATCAAGAGATAGGCTCACACAGTTCACACAAAATTGTTAAATACAACGCAGATTGCGTGTCATTGCCTGGCGCGATAATGACGTCATCAGGATTTTATCTATATTACCATTGAACGATTTACGGCGGCTTTCAATATCCTATCTATCTTAAAATTTTCTTATCTATTTTGAAATTTTGACACATTTTCTTACAAAATCTGTCAAAATTTTAAAATCGATAAGAAAACTTTAAGATAGATAGGATATTGAAAACCGCCGTTAGTAGTTTTTCAAGGTAGCCAGTATTGTAAACTTTTTGTTGGCCTCTTATTACGCCTTCAAATGTACGCTCAACTTGGGCGTGCGCGCATGTAAAGCCAATTTTTGAAAAGTAATATGAATAAAATTTTAATTTAAAATGAACCTTGCAGCTCTAGACTGGGAGGTCCCGAAATAACCAGTATTGTAAGCAGTACGTCAGTTTTTAAAAAGCCATATTTTTAAGAAAAAATTGTATATAGAAGCGCTTGAGGCTAAGCTAGTTCTTTAGTCCTTGGTAACGGCTAGTGCTGGCGCTAGCTGCGTTTGGACGTGTTTTTAAGTCATTCCTTATCATGTAATAATAAGTGTGTTGTCAAAATGTTGTATTTTATATATTGCAAATAAAATGTTTTTTGCTATTGACACTATATTTTTATTTATTGAATTTCGCTGAAGAAACAACTAAACAAGCAGTGGCGTAACTATACCGTTCGGGGCCCGTGGCGAATTCATCGGATGCTAGGAAAGACACCATTTTTTTTTTACTAAATGTGTAATAATAAATGTTGGGAGTTGGAATTCTCATCCGACCAGGGGCCCCTTTCAGCTGGTGGCCCGTGGCATTTTGCCGACTTGCCACCCTGTAGTTACGCCACTGTAAACAAGGTATACAACTTATTGTGCCAGGCCCAAGCGTTGCAATTCACTCAAGCGTTGCCCTTCTTGAGATGTAATATGGCAAGTCTCGATGCCAGAACCACGGAAGTATAAGGAGTCCGAACGTAATGTTGAACGCATAGTCGCAATTTAGTGGACAGAGTTTTTGTCGGTAGAACATGCCTTCTTAAATAAGTACTCGTTTAAATCTTTAAGCGGAAGTATGGTGGCGCTGATTGGTCCGCTAAAATATCATCGGTACGCACTCGATTCTAGCGCAGTCAGTGGCAGAAACGAGAACTAAGATCTGGGTTTATTATGGTGTATACGAATACTGTGGAATAGGTTTGTAAACTAAAAACGCAATAATATTTTCATATTAATGATTATAAATACACAAATAAAAATAGAGTTATATAAATAAAAGGTCGAAATTGTCATTAATAAACACTTTATTTATAAAAATTGTGTATACAACCGCGCAAATCTGGTTCATATTACATGTTCACCATAAAACATGAAAAAACACTGAGCATAAAATATATACAACTATTTCTATATACAAATATCCTTTTCAGGTTTTTAAAGGCAAAAAATAATGTTATCGGCCTTTTAAACTATATTTTCTCACTGTAACATAGTGTTAAAACACTTTTGTAATCAAGAACATTAGCTTAAATATTCACAAAAGTAAACTACAATTTAGGAGTTAAATTATTAAGGATAAAATAATATTAAAAACAAAAGAAACAAAAATTAAACATGATTCATACAAAACAAAATTTAAAATTAAAACGAATAGGGCAGATTAAAAAATCAATAGATGGCGCTACTAGTGGATATCCCAAGCTTCAACTACCACGGCAGCATAATATTTAAAAATGCGTATATATAGTCGAATTGAAAAACGCGTCCTTCCTTGAATTCGTTTAAAAATACATTATACAATATTTTTGATTTGATGTATTGATAACCACCATTATACTAATGATATTTATTTATTCAACCAGGTAGTAAGACGATCCTCGTGCAGTGACCGGTTGTCATGGCGTTCCTTGAATAACGCCTATGTCAACAGTGGACGGATAAAGGCTGATGATGATGATAACATCGAGCATACAACTGGAAAAGAGTGGTAATGTTGTTTTGCATGAAAACAAATTCCGCCAAATTTGTGCTGCGACACTACGCCGGTTTGCGCTCTACTTGGCCGACTGAAACGCATTGATAGATTATTGGCCGATTGGACGTACAAACAGAACACTGGTTGGTTGAATTGCTATTACATCAGTGACAAATCACAGACAAGTTTTTATGGCTAGTAGTACTAGGCTACATGATTAATAACAGCTTTCTTAAAACTAATGATTTCAGATAAAATATTGTTCTTTTAAACATACAAACAATTAAAAAAAAACTACTAGTGTCACTGTCAAAATATCACGAAAATATTTAATTCACGAAGTATAGATATAGGAGTCCGAACGTAATGTTGAACGAATGGTTTCAATATTAAGGACATAATTTAGCCGGTAGAGCGGGCCATTATTTAATAAGTACTCGTTTAAATTTTTACGCGGGAAGTATTGTGGCTCTGATTGTGTACTCGATTCTAGCGCAGCCAGTGGCAGAAAAAAGAACTAAGATCTGGGTTTATTATTGTGTATACGAATACTGTGTAAAAGCCTATACTTCGTGATTTAATTGATCGACATTAAATAATTTAGTTACACTTACATTTTTCTTAGACAATATAATTTGTGATATATAATTATACATTTATTAAAAGAACCACAGATTGACAGATTTTGAGTAAACTAACATACCTATATATTGTTCATAATTATGCACTTCTATCGTTTTTATTACTACAGGTCAGTATAACCTAAACACAAAAGAATACTGGCTAAAAATCTTCCATTAGTAGTATTATTTATTATTTTCTTATTATGTATTAAGTGACTACGAAAATGGACCGCAAATATGTACCATAAAGCAATGTTCTACAAAATATTAACAGCGTTTTAAACATGTATGTATTAAGCCGACCAGCGGCAATGATAAGCAAAAATTTTTATTAAGCACTTGTACAAGTTACAATATTATTATACAATATTATTAATAAAATAAAGGCTGTAGGATCTAAATTATGTTAAAGGAACCTACAAAAATATGTATTGGTAAATGTATATTAAAGTGAAACTTTTTTGTCTGTGTGATGCATGTCGCGTGACGGTCGGAGGCTAATATGGCGACGCCTATAGTTCGCAACAGATGGCCGTGTTGTGTGTAGACTATTACCCATTTCCATTATGCCAGTGCTCCACGCAGTTTTGTTTGTTTTTTAAGTTAAATGTTTATAATGTGAAAAAAAGTTTCACTTTCACCGTGGTTTCATAAAGACACACAATCCTTCTTATTTATCGTCTAATATGGTTTAAGGTAATAGGCTCAAAACATTGTAAGTCAACTAACTAACTCTTAAAAGTCTAGTAGTGTCATGAACAAGACGTTCGTGAACAAAATCAAAATATAAAGCTCCACGGAATAAAGTTAAAATACACTATAAATATCTCGTATTAAATAATTGTATTAATGAATATAACCATATTAATTCAAAATCCTATATTGTAGGTGTCTATAGAAACTGAAAGTTTTACTTCTATTCCAATTATTTACATAAAGTAACAGAACATTTCTCGAATACTGATGAAGTCAAATTACATCACCGAGGAATCAGAGCGGTCAAAACCTTGGTCAGATCGGGCTGACGGTACAGAAAGACTCCCGCTGGCAGCGTTCTTCACCAGTATCAGACTCACCGGAGCAGTTCATCCGTGGGGTTGCAGACGGTTCACCCATGCGAGCCGGAGGGGTCGCGGCCAGCCCCCCCGGGAGTCGGGGGTCAGGCTTGCGGCGGCTCGTCGAGGGGGCCCGGGCGCGGCAGCTGGTGCGGGTCGTCGGCGTCTTCGGTGTCCTCGGGCTCGGAGCGCGGCTCGAAGCTGGCCGAGGAGGAACTGCTCCTGCTGTTGGACGATGAGGACGGCGAGGAGTCGCACTGGTTCGAGCTGCCAGAGTCCCTGGAATTAATTTAGTAATATAGAGTATGAGCGACGAAGGTCCTGTTGGTCCTGACCCCCCAGTGGTGCCTAGAAATGGGCTTTTCTAATTTCCTTAGTGTACTCTAAACACGAGATATTTGCTTATTCACCGGTGAAGAAAAGCCTCGTGAGGAAAACGGTCATGCCTGATGAGATTGAAACTCTTTGTAGGTTTATGGAGTCCACTACCGCGCATTGGGACAGAGCACCGGTGAACTATGGTACCTACCTCGCTTGATTTTGCGGAGGAGACTCGTGCCCAACAATAGGACACAATTATTAATGGATTGCTACTTTACTTTTTTATACATATTATTGATAAATTACGCCCACAGGTGGAACAAATAATCAATCTCATCACACAAACATTTTTCCTGTATGAGAATCGAACCCACAATCATTTTTCGGTTTTGCAGTCAGGGTCACTAACCACTAGACCAGTTAACTCCTATGATACAAATCTATTTTGAACCGATTTAATAGTGTTAATCACGTTGTCTTACTTGTGGAAGCCATTGGTCTGGCACGTGTTGTATCCTCCGCAGTGCTGACACTTCAAACCTACCACATGGAACTTCACCGTTGACAGCTGGAAAAAAAACAACAAGAATTAACATTAGTTATGTACGCAAATATCTGTATGATTCTTAATATTGACGGCCGGCTGGTCGCGTGCGATCCAAAACCTATATGGTGCCGGTTGTGCTTAAATCATGTAAAAATTATTAAAAAAAAAAAGTTGGTAAATTTGCCCTTATCGTTTTAAGCGCGACGCTTATTAAATTCTCGTGCGAACCAGTAGTGCTATTCTGTAAAAACCATTTCGATACGCTCACTTCGAAAGCGAACTTTATTGATATAGAGAGAGAGTAGAGTTTAAAAGAATACAAATTCGTCATATCACCGCGGACTCCGCTTACGTGATTCGAAAACGACCTTACAGAATAGCCTTACAGGCCTAAGGTTTCATTTTTCATCCCTAGAGATACAGAACCCTAGAAAGAAACGTAACAAGCAGAAGCTTTTGCAGATCTGCAGTGTAGTAGAACATACCTTGTGACAATCTTTGCACAGTATAGTGGTCTTGTAGTCCGCATACTCCGGCGGCATGGGGGTGGCTGTCACCTCGGAATCCAAATAGTTCCACAACTGAAAAATGCAAATTCTTGATTACTTATGATTATTGTGATGGTATTGAGTAAGCTTATGAAGGAGGTAAAGTCACGGTTTTGAGTTTGAAGGGGGGGGGGGGGTAATCTCTGTATCTCTGAGCAGTTAATTGTTACAGGTTATAATTTACCCCCGTACTCCCACAGAAATGTTAAGTACGCGGGTGAAACCCCAGGGCGCTGCTAGTGTAATAATATTTAAATTAGTTGGTACAGCTGTTGGCTTGCAGAGTAGTAGTATGTTTAAAAAAACATTATATTGAAGTAGATATATAGTCTTTAGAATTGTTGTGATTTCAAACCGGATGCAACGGGAAAAACGACAGGTAAGAGACACAAACACAAAAGAGCGAGAGAGCAAATGTCGGCGTGTATGTATATTGCATACTGCTTAATACTTGCTTGTATTTTAGCATTTAACGTGTGTTTCACTTCTATCGTGTGTAAATCACACACACACACACCTTTTTATATTTTTTTTTGTTAATATTCATTATAATATTATGTACAGCGGTTTTCAATATCCTATCTATCTTAAAATTTTCTTATCCATCTTACAATTTTGACAGATTTTTTAAGAAAATGTGTCAAAATGTAACGATAGATAAGAACATTTTAAGATAGATAGGATATTGAAAACCGCCGTTAATCTTAGTTTGACTACATTTGCAATTATTGTTGTTTTATTAATAAAATATATCTATGGGTCGCACATCTAATCACTTGAAACAATTCAATAATATAAAGACTTTAAATCAAGAACAAAGCAGTTTCTCTTTTATCTGGCTACATATATTTTTTATCACTTAATGTGCCCATGACAGCTTTATATTATATTCAATGATCAATTGAATGTTTGGTACTCACATTAGTCATATCAATCATGCTCGTCTGGCAGGTGGGGCAGGCGTAGTGGCCAGACTTGAGCATCTGTTCGAAGCAGGGCCGGTGAAGGAGGTGGCCGCAGTCCGGGATGTGGCAGGGTATCCGGGACGTGTGAATATCCTCCAGGCACACGGGGCAGTTGGCCCGCGACACGTTCTCTACGCACTGGACAAAAATATAGTTTAATAGTGAAATTAGAATATTCTGGAGTTACATATACATTTTAATTCATGATCATCCTCTATAGTCTGTTTATTACACTAAGTTGCTTAAAATTGACTTCAATCAATTTTGTACAATGGTACACTTTGGACTAACATGATACAAAGGATAGGTTTGATGCACAGTTAACTGAAGCACTAGAATTTATATATTTTTAAACTAGTGACATCTTAGTTTCTGAATATCATAGTATATATTTAAAAAAATGTCATGAAACCGTTTAAGAACATTTTTTTATATAATATCATCATCATCAGCCTTTATCTGTCCACTGCTGAACATAGGCCTACCAAAATAAACGCTAAGATGAATGATACATTGGCGCTTTAATTTGACACAGACCATACACTGCATAGAGATCTTCTTCCTACCTGGTTTATGGTATGTGGGTATTACCATAGTGTATTTAATACAAACATTGAATTCCCAAATCCAAAAAACACTTACAATAATAATCCAATAAAAATTAACTATAAACAAAAATCTAAAAAGTATAGAAGGAATAATGCACAATTTTACACAGCAATGTTTTGTTAATATTTGAACTTTAACATTTACGCTTTTGCCTCTTTGGAAATATAAATGCCAAAACATGTGCATAAGGAAAAAACATGAATATTTTAATAGTATGTTAATGAATATGAATTAGATACTGCAGCTATTTATTTAATATTATCAACTATAATATTAAATAAATAGCTGCAGTATCTAATGAGAAAAATCTGCGAGAATTAACAGGAGAGAACAAGCAGGTGCTTAGTAAAAAGTATTCACCCCTTTCCTAATGGGTTTTTTTGTCGGAGGCAATTGAGCAGTCAGGGCCTTATGATGTCTATTTACACCAGGGCTGTCCAATGCACGGCCCGCAGTGAGTTTTTAATATAATATATATATAATTTCATGTTATGGGATATTACAAATGAATAATTAAAATATTATTTTATACTTATGGCAGCAAGTTTTCTATGCCTATCGTCAAAAGAAAATCCTAACATAAAATCTTTTTTTTAATTGTCTTTTTTATTAGTGCAGGCCCTCCAATCTTTTTAGTAATTTGTATTGGCCCAGGATCACATCTGGTCTGAACAGCCTTGGCTTACACCATAGACATCTGCACAGCCTAAGCTTATGCAGATGTGTTGCCTCCCTTTCCTGATCCTATGGGAAACTTGCAAACAGCTATGCCACTTTATGCCGGTTTTATGTGAGCGAGAGATACCTACCACCTGTCGTACCGGCATGTATATGTTGCAGTCAAAACTCTTAGCCAGTCAAAAGTACTTTTGACCGTATGCTTTAGTCAATAATACTTTTGACTAAAATAACAGTTAAAAGTACTTTTGCCCAATGGAGCTGGTTAAAAGGACTTTTGACTAAGTGATTCCGTCAAAAGTAGTTTTGACTGGTTGTATCAGTCAAAACTCTTTAAAGTTAAGGTGGCTGATAAAAATAACGACAAACGCAGATATAAACTTTTATATTACTCATACCCGCGTAATTCCCAAAGTATAAGCTATTACTGTAAATTTTCATCAAAATCCGTTCAGTAGTTTTTACGTGAAAGAGTAACGAATCCATCCATCGATCCGTACTTACAAACTTTCGCGTTTATAATATTAGTAGGAAGTAGGATTAGTAGGATCATTAATGGAGGACATAGTGATATTAGAGCAAAACTAAGTAACAAAAAACGAAAGAACGCTTTCGATAGTCATGCAATGTGATGACAAATTAAAAATTTGTAAAGCCTACAATGTATGTGGAAAACGCGAAATTAAATGAAAATATGACACCACTACAACAGTACAGTAAACTAAAACGCCTAACACCATTGAAGTTTGTGGTATAAATTGTTACAAACAGACACATACCTACAGAACCTGTCAAATATTTTTTGCCGGCTGAGGAAATCTACGACATTATTGATGCTGCTCATATTTCTATAGGGCATGGTGGTCGCGATATACTTAAGGATAAAATGGCATAAGAGTACGCTAATGTTACAAAAAAAAAAGATTAATTAATACTGCGAATAAGCGAAGTATGCAAAAGAAATAAAAGCACACTGAAATGAACAGCCGCCGTCAAGTCGATCTTATTGACATGCAGTCGCAAAAAGATCGCGGCCATGAAATTATCATGGTTTGACTAAATTTGTAATTTTGGAACCACTGACACGAAAAAGGGCTACTGAAGTTACATATCCATTAATGGATATTTTTTTTTACCTTTGGAGCAGTATTTGGAGCATGTCTTTTACACTCAGATAATTGTAGAGAGATATTTAAATTTCAATTAAAGTTTAAGATTATTTAAACATAGCGACTAACGTAATATAACTAATATAGGTACTGTGTTTTTAACCTATGAATTTTCTAATTACCTACTTTAATGTCAATTTTTAAGTGTATGTTTTCCTTGTATTGATTGTGATGCCAAATTTTTATTTTGACGTCGTTAACGATTTCACATTTAATAAATATCTTTTTTTATTCTTATTATATTCAATATTATTTATTATATTATTTATATTCAATAGTACTTTTGACTGATGCCTTATTGCAGTTAAAACTACTTTTGACGAAGAGTGTTAGTCAAAAGTACTTTTAACCGAAAATTTGCAGTCAAAAGTACTAATAACCAAATAATTTTCAGTCAAAACCCCTTTTGACCAACCTGTTCAGTCAAAAGTAGTTTTGACTGATTTCGCTAGTCAAAAGTACTTTTGACTGGTTAAGAGTTTTGACTGCAAGTGCAACATATATACATAGTTCACAATTTCTATGAAGAAGTAAAGCAATCATAACGACCAAATATAAATTCGTACAGAACTGTTCGGTGCACAAGTCCAATTGGCACAGCTGTTGATTCCAACTAAAGGTCAAGTACATAATAGACAAATTTATAAATTTAGTGAATGATGACATCTCTCTTGTAATGTTCTTGCAAATTTCACTCATTATTATGAAACAACTTTTACGGATTTTATTGCAGTTTCTTATGATTTTTGCATTTAATAGCTTGACTAATGGTTATTCATTGCGAAGAAGTCTTATTTTTTCAATATTGTTGTTAAATTGCGGGTATTATAAATCGAAATAATACCTACCCTATGTCCAACACGTTGCAGCTGAACTGGTAAGCACATGTTACATCTCTCACAGTGGAAGAACCTGTCACGACCACCGACTCTGCAAATACCGCATCCATCACAATGGTACTGTTTCTTGTCTTCGTCGTCAAACAGATTGCATACAAGACATGTGTACTGGGGATAATATACATTAATGTTAGATTTTTTTATTTTACACATATTATCTATATTAGTGGGAAATATTATGTGTAATGCATGATTTTTAGATGGGCAAAATTAATATATTGGCAATGCTGCCTTAGATACATTAAGGATGATATATGATTCAAATACTAGTTATTCCAGCATCACTATGACACACTTGTCTATTAATAGATATAATCTAAATCTTCCATATTTATGCACCCACATATGTAACCCAGTACAGCAATAGGATTTTAAATTAACATGGTTATTTTCATTGTTTAAACTATTTAAAACGGGATATTTACCATGTTTTTTATCATTGTTTCGCGGAGCTCGATATTTCGACATTGTCTACGAATGTCATATTTACGAGACTCCATTCGAGACGACATTCGTAGACAATGTCGAAATATCGAGCTCCGCGAAACAATGATAAAAAACATGGTAAATATACCGTTTTAAATAGTTTAAACCAGTACAGCAATATCTATTCTTACATATCTATGTTTAGTCAACTCACCAACCTCTATGTGTAGTAATTTAATTGTTATAAGTAGGTTTTCTAACATTAAAAGAAATAATCTTGATTTATTTAGCTTTAGGAGCACAAAATGTTCAATGTTTTAGATAATTTACAGAAATCCTTGGCTTTTACCACCACTTGGTATATAATCATGTAATATGTTAAAAGTTGTTTTATTATAATTAATTATTATTACTGAAATTGTATACAATACCTTTCCGAACCTTACTCCACAGTTCTGGCATTCAGCCTGGACGGTCTGTCTAGTGTCACATTCTGTGCATATCAGTTCTGTTACCAATTTTCTATTTATGTAATGGTTCTCGTTGTCATCGTGGCAATATCTGCACATGTAGAACTTGTTGCAACATGGTGTCTGCAATAATATATAAATACATATTAAATAGTTAAACTCACCTTATGTATTCATAATCTCATTGGTAAAAATCTAAGACTTGTTTCATTCATTAGAATTAATACAAATTTTGCTATTGAATTTTTATATATGTAACTCTAACTTTCACATTTATAGTAAATCATAAGATTGCCTTAATAGTCAAACAAATTAAATAGCTCAGCCTTTGAACTTCATTTCTTATACGAGCAAAAGTCCAGAAGTGGATGGGTGTAGCTTGTAATCATGATGATGTTTACAATCAGATCTGCTATTAGATATAGTGACTATGACTGTTTAGTATATTTTATGTTACTCATATTTATAATAAAAAGACTAAGTGTTTTTGCTGGAAAGTTGTCTGGAATACTTTGTTTATATCTCTGAAAGTCTGAAGAGAATTTTACATTCATGATAGGATACGTCCTCCTACCCATTTTGTTTTTGGCTACAGTGTTATGTTACACCAACACTTTATTATGATATTATGATATTTATGATCTTTAAGGAATTAAAGGAAGTAGTAAGAAGAACCAACTAATTTGGCATACGCCAAATTTTGGATCAATGACATCGTCTTTGTTCCTTGTTTAAATTTGCATATCACCATCCATTAACGATTTACGTCGAAGGAGATTAAATATAGATTTACGATTAGGAATACAGTAATAAAGTGCAAGCTATAACGAGGAATAACCTGAATATTCCTTACCACAAACTTAGCTCGCCGTTTGTAATGAGCGCATCCAACGCGTTTTTCACTTATTTGTTCAGACACAACCGAGGGTTCCCCATTTGGCTCCGGGTTTTCGTTTGACATTTTTGTAATTTTACATGAATTGTTTGATGGTTGGTTGTGGCTGGTGCGCAGATACGACAAGGTCAAGAAAGGTAACACATGAATGGATTTAAGTAGTTTATTTAACGATTGAGAATAACAATTTTCATCAAACACAGCGATGAGCAAACTGCAAAACGTGACGTTAGTGTACGTAAGATGACATTTGAGCAGTGTTTCCACAACTGTCAATTCTGAAACCTCTTTTTTTTAGGGGTAAATCAAGGGCCCGGGGGGAAAGTATAATGATGAAAATGACAAATAGAATGGAACCGAAATCTCTAGTAACCTATCCCACTACTGGGGAAAAAGATTATAAAAATAGTCCCATTTTGTAAAATGAGCTCTTTAGTACATGAGCTAAAAAGTCTAAAGGTCTGGGGAAACGATATCGTTATGGTGGAAACACTGCTTTTGAGTTTTGACAACCTGCGTCATGCGGGCGGCGGGATGCATGGACATTGGTCGTATTCTGTTATCATACTATATTATTATAATACGTCCATGGCGGGACCAGTGAATTGAAGCGTAAATAAAGTTTTTATTTGAATTAGCTTCAATAAATAACCGAGTTTTATTGTAAGCTGATCATAGTGGTCCACGGGAGGACTATCCCGTATCACTTTACTCTGACTATCCCATTCCGAATGTAGTCCTCTCGTTACCAATTACCATGGTTACTATAAAGTATTCAAAACGTCGGGCATGTAAAAAAACTTAATAAACTGCGATAAAATCCGTAATTGTTGTTTTAGGGCCTGTTTCACAATCTCCAGTTAAGTTCCCAATAGGCTATCGGCAACATATTTGACAGATAGAGTATGGAGTATCTGTCAAATATATATAATATAATACAATATAATCTGGAGCTTAACTGGAGATTGTGAAACAGGCCCTTATAATAATGAATGAAATTCGTATGATCATAAACACCATAGTGGTCCTATCAGCTTACATCTGTAAATCGTAACTAAAAAATTAAAACGTGTGGCACTCGGGGACTGCCGCGGTAATGCTATTGCATAGCATTTTGTATCAACTTATGCAATTATAATTATTTATTTATTTTAATTATTAATGCAGTATTTCTTTTTCTTTGATATTAATTCAAGTTACACTTTTTGAGCGTGGTGACCGATAAGAAAACATTTTTTTTTCCTTTATTAAATAAATAAAAAAATATAAATATTTTAAACAATATTAAATTTTTATTATTTTACAATACATGTGTTATATTTTATTGTTATTCGTGCGAGCTTCGTAGTGTCGTACAATACGTCTAGTTGCAAGCACACAAACACCGTGTCGAAGACTGCCGAAAAGAAACGACGTTAGACGATGCATGGCCTTCAAGCCACACCTCCGCGTGCCCGTCGGAGTGGGGAGCGTTAGGTTTTTTTTTCGTTACGGAATTTCTCGACTCGGTCCCCGCGCTCAAGGCCCGCGATAGAAACTATGCAATAGCTTAAAAATATTCTTATGCTCCTTGTCCAAAACTTATCTTGTCTAAAACTTCTTTCTTCCAATTAGAAATTAAAAATGTAGGCTTTCAAACATGTCATGTTCATGAAATGTAAAATTAAGTTTTAATAAAAGTAAAAAAAATAGTAAATAAAAATTATAAAGTTTAGTTTCCACGTTTTCATAAAAAAGCTTATAAATAATGCACTTAAAAGAAATATGTTAAAATGAAAATACTTTTAATTTTTATTATTTGCAATGTAACGTGTGTTTTTAGTTTCTTACCACCAAAATTCCAATGGAAAATTATAGACTACGCGTGGGAAGGGAACGTTCGACAATCAGCATTAGCTACAGGAGCATTTATTCCTGAAAATAATATACCAGCTGGTATTGCCAAATGGAAAAATAAGTTGTTCGTTACCATCCCAAGATGGAAACAAGGTTCAAGTTATATTTATTTATTATATATTATAAAAACTATACAATCATTTGCCTACCTTCGTTAAATATTTGCATCTACGCAAAATCTAAAAAAAAAGTAATCGAACATTACCAAAACCTTTTTTGAAGTCTATATTCATAACAAAAGTTTATTAAAAAAAACACTCTTTTGAACGATAGGTAGGTATACTATGAATATTTTAGAATAGACAGCCGAAGAAAAACATTTATGACAATATAAGTAAGTAGTAAAGTATCAACCCTTTATGTCCCACTGCTGGGCACGGTTCTCCTCCTCGAAATCAGGCGAGGAGGGTAATGGGCCAATAGTTCACCGCGCTGGCCCAGTGCGGGTTGGTGAACTTCACATACCTTCAAAGACTTTTTATGACAATGATAAAACATAAATAACTTATAACAGCCGAAGAAAAACATTTATGACAATGATAAAACATAAATAACTTATAAAATATCTCCCAGGAGTCCCTGCTTCTCTGAACTATATACACGTGAATGGAAGCCAGACCCAACCACTTCATCCATATCCAAGCTGGAACGAAGCGTTCGTGTCTCAAAAGGCCTGCTGCATCAGCGGGAACACCACAGTTGTGTCCACTTTCAGGGTCCATATAGACCAGTGCGACCGGCTATGGGTGGTGGACAATGGGGTCACGGATATGCTGGGTAATATTATATATTATTACTAGTCCGGAGAGAGAGAGAGAGAGAAAGAGAGAGAGAGAGAGAGAGAGAGAGAGCACGCAGCTAAATACCGATCTGACTCGTGCGAGATTCTAAAAAAAATAATTATTATTTCAAAGTAACAATATTAACATTTTCGTATCTATTCCCGCTTATTTTATACTAGCTGTTGCCCGCAGTTTCGCCTGCGTTATCTAAGATTTAAAACGGGTCCCTAACTTTTTGATAATTTAATTGTGTGAAAACATTTTTCAAATCGGTCAATTAGTTTCGGAGCTTATTCAATACAAACAAACAATCAAATCTTTCCTCTTTATAATATTAGTATTATAAATTCAATGAGAAGTACAGGTAAATTTGATAAACAGACAAGGGAACCGATAGTGGTGCGATCCTAACACCTTAAAGACCCCCATACTGGTTATTTTGACAGAAAACATAAGACAAGTGACTCCCCCAGCGATACTGGTGTTTGATCTGAACACCGACAGGCTCCTGCACCGCCATGTCTTCGAGGAGGAAGTGTTGCGGGACTCCTCGGTGCTGAACAGCGTAGTTTGTATCTCCTTTATAAATTACGACCATGATCCAGTGGGTATGGGCTCCTCATGAGCGGGAAGGTCCGGGTTCGGGACTCGCTGCGCCCGAACGCTGGTAAGTGGACGCAGCTCTACCCACTAAAACCCGGCGAGTGCCACCAAACCTTTGGTGAGGTGCCAAGGTACAGATCTACAAGCAGCAGCACCTCGACGGCTAGTCAGTCCCTCAAGGGACCGACGCCACAACGTCTGGACGTCGATGAGGTGAGGTTCCCATCATCACCTCTTGCCCCCCCGGCTTTGTTGCCCCCTCTTCTTATAAGAGCCAAAGAGCCCCCTCGGCTCAATTCGCTAAGGTGTTTGGGTCACCCTGGACTACTGAGCCCCACCGCCACGACAAGGCCTGAACCATGATGGGGTCGATCCTGACCCCCTGTGGTGCCTTAAATACGAGACCATCGCTCGCTCACCTTTGGAGGAAATCATCGCGAGGAAATCTGCATGTCTGATGATGTGTCGAGTCTTTGAAGGTGTGAAGTTCAAGTACCCACATTAGGTCAACGCCTAGGTGAACTATGACCCAATATCCCCCCCCCCCCTGATTTCGAGGAGGAGACCCGTGCCCTCACACAAATAATAGGTTGATACTTTACTTTTAATAAATAATAGATGGTTGGTCTTGAAGCCGGCATACGCAACACAATTGTACATAGCTTAATATGTGATATCGAGTTTTTTTTGGCTCATCCAGATTCGCATAAAGTGCCAGTCATTACGCTGCTTCTCTAGTTCTTATCTTTTCTTATCTTTAAAACACGACAAAGGTGTTTGACGGAAGGCCAAAACATGGACATAATATAGATTTGGAAGTGGTACATACATCAGTGAACATCCTACTAATATTATAAATGCGAAAGTTTGTGAGTATGGATGTTTGTTACTCTTTCACGTAAAAACTACTGAATAGATTATTATGAAAGCTTACAATAATATAGCTTATACATCTGAATAACACAAAGGCTATAATTTATCCCTATACTCCCACGGGAATGGGAGGTACGCGGGTGAAGCCGCGGGGCGCTGCTAGTTTATTATAATGTAGTATCACAGATTTATAAATAAAGACAGATGGAGCATGCCGAACAAGCTAGTTACGCCACCAAGGCGAATACAAATTCAAAAGCGCGCTCAAGTGCTTGGCATAGCCTCTATTAGATTGTATTCGCTTTTAAATTTGTATTCACTTTAGTGGCGTCACTTGTATGTTTGGCGCGCTCCATCTGTCTTTATTTATAAATCTGTGTGTAGTGTATAGGTTTTGAAATTGCCACTTTTAGGTTGTCGACAACCTAGGGAGAGATTGCGAAGAATCCTACGCTTATATTTCGGACATGGGCTCCAACGCCATCTTGGTGCACAGTTTCCGGGAGGATGTGACGTGGCGCGTGGAGAATCACTTCTTCCACTTCGACCCCCTGTCGGGAGTGTACAATGTTGGCGGCGTGGACTTCTACTGGAGTGACGGGGTCTCTTCCCTGGTGCTCACGCCGTTGAAGAGGAACGGGTGAGTTGGGAAACTAATTCTGATGATTTCGATCTCCTCCTCGTTCTCTACCTTGTGAGTCAGCGATAAACAGATGAAGGTGTAGGTCTTGAACATAAGCATCTCAATTTAAGGCCTATACCATCAATGCTGCATTGGTTCTCGATTCTTCCTAGTCATCTTCATCACTGCTGGTCGTGGAAGATACTTCTGCATCAGCGTCTCGAACGTCTCGATAGCTTTAGTGATTGGCAGGCTATTGTATTTGTTACCACTTTTAATAATCAGGTAGGCATGGCCAAAATATTTTAGTATCCAGTATTTACTTTAATCATATAGCAGACAGCCATTTCTTTATCCCGAGTTCTCTGTCTACTATAACGCCACGTCTAAAAGGCGCAAATTGAGTTATTTACTCAAGTTAGTTAAACGACAATGATCCAGTGGGCTCGGTCTTTTGAGGTTCCAGAGGTTCCTGATTTGATCCTGACTCCGTTCCCGACACTCGTAGTGCCTTGAAATGGGTTTTTCTAAATGTCCAAGTACACCCTGATCACGAGACCATCGCTCGTTCGATGAAGGAAAACATCGTGTGGAAACATGCACGCCTGAGATTAAAAGTCTTTGAAGGTATGTGAAGTTAACAAGCCCGCATTGGGTCAGCGCATACATGAACTATAGCCCTCGCCTAATTTTAAGGTAAAAAGGAAATAATATATGGATTGGCTACTTTACTTCTTTTAGCCAACTTTAAAAAAAGAAGGAGGTTCTCAATTCGTCTGTATGTTTTTTTACATTATAGTAACTAGTAAGAGATGCAATGAGTTTACTTTACTTACTTTTTTATACTTTTTGACGTGACAAGGTCTTATAATTCGATGGAGCCGGCTGCACGCACGAAAACATGACTCATGCGGCGTTATCTCGCTTTGAGGCGTTCCATTTAAGGCTTGAAGTGCAAGCGAGAGTGCGAAACGAGCGATAAAGAGGCACAGTCGGCCTATCAGTATTTTCTTATGACGTTACGTTCAACTATCGTCAGTAAACTCGAAACTAGCTCAGGAGCCCAGCTCATTGGTGTGTTGCCTATCCTGATGTAAAATGTCAAGTATCTGTGTCAGTGATTACAGTGTACTGCTCTTCTTTTCGAAATACAGCGATAGCTGTTGAAGTCTGTTACTGTAGGCTCCAAACATTTTTAATCGTCTGACATTCCCAGGCACCGCGACCTGTACTTCCACCCGACGTCGAGTACCAAGCAGTTTCGGTTGCCAGTGCAGTTGTTGAGGAACAAACACGCGCCTAAGGAAAACCTGTTTACGGGAGTAGAGGTTTGTGTGTAAGAACATTATTATAATCGTTCAAAAAAAAAGCAACATATAATATAAGATAGCAATTATAATATAATGTAAGTAAAACAGGGAAAACGACCTACGTGTATGATGTCTATTATCATTAAACTTTTTTCCCATAATATCGGAGGTACTTAGAGTCTAGTGTTGTAACAGTATGCAGAGTATCTAGTAAAAAAAAGGATTTTTTTTGCTAACGCGGGCGAATCCGCAGGCAACAGCTAGTATTGTTATATTCCACAATTATGTGGCAGCGGTGTTAATTTACCATCTCGTGGACCGCTTGGTCACTTTATGCTGTAAACAAACCCCCTGCCCACTTTCCAGGTGGTGGGAGACCGCGGGAGGTTGTCTCAGGCCACAGCAGTCGACTATGACGCCAAGAACAATGTCATATTCTATACACAGGTAAGTCGTCTTCAAATAATTAATGGTAAAGGCAAAAAGATAACAATCTCCGTACTTATTCATCACCTTATGCAGCCCCCCTGCCCACCTTCCAAGTGGTGGGAGACCACGGAAGGTTGTCTCAGACTCAGGCTATAGTTCCGTTGTCCGTTGTCTGGTACTCGTAACACAAGTTCTTCGCAAACTTACCACGGGACTTGACTTGGTGTGAAAGTGTTGATAGATATTATTATATGCAGTTAAACAAGAACGGTATCAGCTGTTGGAATGTGGACAAGCCCCTTAACGAGGAGAATGCTCCGACGATCATCAGCGACTGCACGATGCTGGAGTTTCCTAATGATATACAGGTATATGCACTTCTCTCTGCAATAATTATCAAGGTAAGGGGGTATATAATATGTGTTTAAGTGGTGAAGCTCTTCTATTTAAATTTCGAATAATCGAATCCGAAAAATTCGAAAATGGAAATTCGGGTTCAAATCCTGCCCGTATACAGTGTGATTTTTTAAAGAACGGACACAATATTTATGTAACGTATAGAGCTAACGATCCTCATCATATTAAAAAAAATCACAAGTGGGGTACTCACTTTTTTTCAAATATATCCTTCACATTTGAATTAAAGTAGACGCAGTATTATGATATAGGTAAAATACGATGCATCAAATACGCCGACGTTCCAGCGCGAGCCATACCTATGGCCAAAATACATAAGTGCTACAATTTTCTTAAAAATACGTTTCTGAGATAAATGGTTATATGTATTATATAGTATACTAGCTGCTGCCCGCAGCTTTGCCTGCTTTAACTAAAATTTACTACGGGATCTTAGCGGGATTATATATCTTTATGGAACTCAAAGAAACATTCAACTTGTGTCCGAAAAACCCAAATATCTTACGGAACCCTATTTTTTCTAAAATTAAATGTAGCCTATGTTACTCGTGGATAATGTAGCTTTCGAATAGTGAAAGAATTATTGAAATCGGTCCAGTTCTTTTTGAGCCTATTCAATACAACCAAACAAACAAAGTTTTCCTCTTTATAATATTAGTGTAGATAAATAGTATGTTAGGCTTAAATCTTTCAAAGCGTTTCAAATACACAGTATATCCTAACAGGTAGACCAAGATGACCTGTGGATACTGAGCAATAGACAGTCGCGCTTCCTCTACGGGTCCATGAACTTCAGCCAAGTAAACTTCCGAGTGATGACCGCACCCACCGCCAGCCTGGTGCAGGGCACGCCGTGTCAAAACTCCATTATGAGCAGGGCATTCAGTTTTGTTAAGAGACCCAAATCCGTCAATAACAATGTATAGTTTTGATGTGCTGCTTTCTAGCAATAATAGCAATAATTTACAATGCCTTATTTTGATATTTTTTTTAATTGACATAACTTTGATAAATTCAATATATAGTAAAACTAGCTGTTACCCGCAGCTTCGCCTACGTTAACTAAGATTTAGAACGAGATCTGAGCAGGATATTGTGGATGTATTATGCATATAAACCTTCCTCTTGAATTGTTTTATCTATACAAAAAACTGCATCAAAATCCGTTGCCTACTTTTAAAGATTTACAAATACAAATATCTTTATTTCCAAAAAAATACAATTTAAGCATACATACAAAGGAAGCGACTTTGTTTATTACTATGTTAAGATAATATTTTTATTTTAAACATTTATTGTGGCGTTTCCCAGTAAAATTGACTCAAATGTGGTAATTAATTTTTTTCTCTGCATTCCATCATTTAATGTAAATTCATATTAAATATTTTTATATTAAGGTGATTAATCAACATTTTGGCATAAAATAGGCCATTTGTTGGTTTGATCCAGTGGCAAATTTTGAATTTCGAAATAAAACAGCGACATAATAATTTAAAATTTTATTTAAATATACAACATTGTCTATAGCTAATCGTTTATAATAATCTATGTGTTCAGCATTTTCAAACGTCTTTCGTTATAATTCGTTCGTACCCTCAGTCTTACGAGCTGTTATTTTTAATCTGTGAGATTGTTTATATTATGTGCATGTGCCGAGTGATAATATCCCATTATGAAAAAAATCTATGACGTTTGTCTCTCTCACACTATGTGAATAAGAAAGAGACATTCCGCCTCCCACTGTTTGAATTCGACTCATTTTCTATTGCCTTAAATTCGAAATTGGACCAAACAGTTTATTAAAACCGAACAGTAGTTTCATCTCTTTCTAACACGAATCACGATCAACATAACGATCTACATTTTCTACGTGATAAGATTCAGCGACTCGTTTTCCAATCGGAAGGTTCTAAAGATCATTTTATAATAATTTACACGACTTCTATCACCATTTAATATTAATCACGAAGCATAAATGCATGTCTTACTTGTCTTAAAAAGTTTAGTCTATACCGGTAATTACATTTATTATTCATCTCTTTCACTCGTATTACTCTTTTTATTGACTTTAATACACCAGTAGGGCTATACTGTAAAAAAACCATTTCGATATCGAGCTTCACTTGAGTGACAGAGCTCACTTTACGTCACTTTAAAAACGAACTTTGTTGACATAGACAGAGAGTCGAGTTTTAAAGAATACAAATTCGTCATATCACCGCGGATTCCGCTTTCGAGATTCGAAAACGACCTTAATGAATAGGCCTACTGAGCAAGAAATTGTCTCTTAACGCGAGTGATGAAGATGTACAGCATAACTACTGTTAATGACCGAATTTTACCACCTCCTTTTTACACCTTCAAATATGAATTAATAGTGTTAATAGCTGAGACAGAGTACGCAATACATTTTCATTGTATTGCTTTCTCGCTCTAATATATAATTGCTAAAGTTAGTCCTTCAGCGTCTAATATTTAAAATAACGTTTATTAGATTGAACTGTCAAACTAATGTCACAACTGCAATTACTTCCATCGAGTATAAAGTTTGACAGCTGACATTCTAATCGATTTCCATGGACTGATGAAACATCGCAATTCAATGTCCAGTGGCATCAGGTTTTGTGAGTAATGAAAGTGGACGTTCAGCCCGTTGTAATATGCATGGCCAAATCGAACAACTGGCAAATTCAATATCAATTATCTATATTACATATTCCATGATTGCCAAAGGTTTTGCCATAGACAACACCGTTACCCCAACACTATTCTCGATATTAGGCATTGTAGACGCGTATTGGGGGTAGTGATAAATTGTTTAACCTACTATATCCCAAATATATTTTTTTATTTACATTTTTTTTAATAATTGTGCATTTGTAGTATAATTATTATAGTAAACATTAATTATATGCAAATTGATATTTTTAATTGAACTTTACATAATTTCAAAATATTAATAGATTAAAAATATTACAATAATATGTTATTACTTTCATATATCACGTTTTACTTTAATAAATTTCAACGAAGAATAAAAATAATGCATATTAAAAAAAAACAGGCGAATGGGAGTACAACTTCTATGAAAGATCATATTTATTTTATATTTTAGCATATTAAAATAATCGGGATATTATATCACACTTAGGACATGACAAGATTTGAAGTGGCTAAGATGGATTCACTCAAATTGTATTATAATAAAAATATACAAAATACCGCCCAAAGGTTCCAGAGATGCGAGAAATTACTTAATACAAAAAATTTAACATCTACATTAGGTATCATATTAAAAAACGATTTAGTAATATTGATAAAATATTTACAATTTATTGCTTACTATAGGCCTCTATAAACACTAATCGTACGCAAATCAGGGGCAGCCGTTGGGCATTGCGTGCGAGCGAGAAGCATATACACAGCCAATATATCCGTTGCTTTCACTTGAAGCTTTAAAAGAATCAATCGTATTTTTAACTAAGATGTAAAATTTTCCATAATCTGAGCCTTTGAATAATCTTTTCCATAATATTTTTGAAGTCAATTTCAAAACAAAATTATACGAGTATATTTACAAGAGTTTTTGATGTCCCAAATATATTCCCAGGCTACGCTTATCAATGGTCATAACTTCATTTTATCATATTGCATATACATTACATTCGTCTGTGCAAGCAAAAATTAGCGTAGCGGACAGCGTGGTGTTTTTAATTATAATAAATATATCACCTTTAATTCTGATGTAAGTGTTGCTAGAGGAAACAATATGATAAACTTATTTCCACTCATATCTGGGAAATGTCTAGGACTTTTTTATAATTCTTATAATTTTAATTTTACTGTGTCATATTAATGGTGCTCGAAGATAGTAATGTTAAAAGTGTGCATTATTTGCATTTTATCATATTATAGTAGATAAAGAATGTATAAAAACGCCAAACCATCCGCTACAAATAATTACAAATTGTAAATTTTGTATCGTAAAAGATATGTAAGTTCGGAAAGTAATATGATTAATTTCACAGAAAAAAACCAAAGTATCTCTAAAAATATAATAATTTAATTTTTATATAAGTTATATCAGACGTTGAGACTGATAAAATAATATATAAAAAAAAGTAAAGTGTCAACCCTTCATGTCCCACTGTTGGGCAAGGGTTTCCTCCTCGAAATCAGGCGAGGAGGGTAATGGGTATAATAATGTATAACGGCACTTTATAACAAAGTGCGTCGCGTACGCAAGGCGCGTACATGATTCGTAACATCAGCGTGTATGTTTATGAAGACAGACATATGCGCCGTACAAAATGTACATTATAATAGGACAGACTGACAAAAATATGAATAATAGAGGTCTTTTATTCATATTAATTTCCAAACCTGAGGCACTCACATACTTATTGCCATATCGATAATATTTAAAAGAGTAAAAAAAAAACATTCGAATCGTAATTCGAAATCGAAAACCCTAAGAGTAAGATATCAGGTGCGTCACGAAAATATTTTCTAGAACCATGTGACGTACTACCTTAGTGATAAAGTCCATATTGTTATAACCTATTAGCTGCTCTCGGCGTTCTCTGGCGCTTTCTGCGGCGTCGTGTTGACTGCTTCTAGACGTTTCTTCAGCGGCGTGTTGTATTCCCAACCGTCTTCGCCTTTCGGACTGAATAACTGGAAACGGTGAATGAATATGAACACGTTATATTTCGTTGAGAAGATACGTTGTACCCATAGAAATCTAATTAATAAAGTAATACAAATGCGCGTTTTTTGTAGTAATATTGATGTTTTATTAAAAATAATTTTAAGTCATAATTTACTAATAAATTGAATGAATGGCAATTTTTGACTTTATTCATCATATTTAATACAACTTCTTATCTTCGATGTAAATAGAAGAGAAATATATAACGCAACGAATAATGATTTATTCCACCTACTGGCGACACGCGTTTCGTTAGATCAGCGATGTGTCATCACATTTAGATGTGTACGGCTGTATCCTTCACCCACAGCCGTCGGCCGCTGGTTACCTGCGTGACCCAGGGTCTGTTGAGCTCGAGCCGGCGCTTGGCGGCGTCCCGCTGCGCCTGCTCCAGGCGGCGCTTGGCGGTGGTGGCGGCGTCGGTGTCGGCGGCCCGCAGCGCGGCGGTCACGTGGCGCCACACGCAGCGCGACTCGTGCGCCGCCTGCCGGCTCACCGCGCTCACCAGCTTGCGCCGCGGCTTCATGCTCGACACGTCGAATAGCACCTCCGTGCGCTGTTCATATATTTGTTACAAGACATAAAATACATTTTAAAAAAGCCTTTTATTTTTTGCAACGGTTACATTTTTTTTCTGTACAGATTATACTACTAGTACCTACTAAACCAGTGATTCCCAAAGTGGTCCAGGTGGACCCCCAGGGGTCCACGGAAGACTCGAAGGGGGTCCACGATGAGCGTGACAAAAAATTGGTCAATGAGCCATTCAACCAAGAAGAATTTTACTATTGCATGTAATGAAATATCTTTAACGAACAAAAAAAAAGGTCAGCAAGGGGTCCACCTGATGCAGAAAAAGTTTGAAAGGGGTCCATGATGCAAGAGTTTGGGAAACACTGTATTAAACTAAGATTTGATTATTTATTATTATTTAGATCTATATTTACATTAATTTTCGATTAGCTCAGTGCAAGAACCCCTCCTCGGGTGAAGTCCTCCTCCAAGTTACAAGATTTTAAGCACCCCTTGTGTTTAAAATGTTCTAGAATCTAGAGTGTTGGAAGGCCCTCGCAATATCTTCGACTATATCACGTATGCATGCACGAGTGAGCTAAGATGGTTTAGTCATTAGTGGGCCGTATTAAGCCAGAGGTATGAGTTTGATGTTTGGTGCATATTTTTTTACTATTCTTTAAAAATTAATTACAGTAATTGACAGCATTTTCGTTAGAATCACATAACTCTCAAAAAGTGTGCTAGTCTCGGGTGAACTTGACTTGAAACGATATTACTGTAGCAATACTATTGAAGCATTCTTACTTGACCGCACTGAGGTTAGCAACAAGTGACGTCAGACGCGTGCTAACTTCGGATCGATGTACTCACCCCCGTCTCCGTCCATCTGCCCTCCATCCTGGTGTTCCACTCGCCCTGCGCCGTGTAGTACGGCTTTTTGTCGGCGCCGGCGAAGATCTCGCACGTCACTCGGTGTTTCTTGCCACCGTAGAAGGGCTTCGTGAGGAACTCTATGTTGGCCTTGTGGCCTGTCTGCGCGCACTCGATGGCCACGGAGCCGCCCAGCTCGATCCACGGCACCGTTAGTATTGATCTGAAATAACCATTAACATGTTGTGATGCATTTTTATAACACTTTTGTTATAGATAGTTCAACTCATTTTGCGCGCGGCGCTATGTGTGCGTGCGCTTGTAATTACATTCTTTAATTCTTTGTGGAAGTGAACGCTGACGGCCATTTATTTATTTATTTATATTTTCGAGAAACAAACAGTACATTAACACATAATATACCTTAAAATCAAATTGAATAATACATACACCAGCAAAGTTTCTACCAAAAATACACAAATGCAAACTTAAAAGACGTAAATGTAAGAAAAAAAAAATGTTACTGCTACACAATTAAAGTTGTGTTGTGTGCGAGCACACGCACACACGCACACACAGTGCCCCCAGCAAAATTGAGTTGAACTATCTATAAGACAATTGGGCCGGCACGAATGCGATGGTAACATTCACTCGTATAATAACGGCAAAAGTAGCTGAGTTCTGGGCGGATAAAATTTAGGTAGCCATCGACACGCTAAGAAGAAGACGGCAAAAGTGACAGTTATGCTGTGGCATTTCGTGCGGTTTGTGAGTTTCCGGTGGCCCATTGTAAGGATAGGAAAAACAAGGCCAACGCATCTGCATAATCTTTGCTTGCGCGCCCATAGTCGTGCCTAATGGAGTTGGTAATAACTTGATTACTAATGACACAAAAAAGACACCGATTACTTTAAATTATAGTATATATTATTTTTATACAAGCAAACGGACAGTCACTTTCCCCGGTGGTAAAAGATGGTCGACACCCATAGACCCCCGCTGCACTGAAGGGTTTGCTGGTGTGACGCCGTCAAAGATGAGTATGCTCTATTCTTGAAGGATGTACGCAATACGTACTCACGCACACAATCAAACGGTCACCAGTCGCTTGTGTATTATACACGTGACGTGACACTAACCTGCCGTATCCGTTGGGGAAGGTGAGGCTGTACTCCTCCCCCAGGTCGAGCAGAGTCACCAGACCCTTGCCGATGTTATGGACCCCTATGGAGAGTCCCAGGAACTTGCTCTTGGTCCACACCCAGGCGTCGAACTGTATCCTCCTGTTGACGTGTTCAGCGTAGAAGGCCGATATGGGGGGGTGGTGGGAGACCTGCTCCGCCACGAAGGAGAGCTGGTCGGGGGAGCACCAGGGGACGGGCCCGTCGCCAACTTCTTGCTGATGGACGAATTCAAAAAATAATTAAAAATAAATTTCAAGAAAAAGAAAAATAGTTTGTATATCTAGGTATACTTCCCATCTGATGTTATAAAAGTAAAAGTTTGTAAAAATGAATGTATGTTTGTCGCTTTTTCACGCTAAAACTACGGAATACATTTTCATATAACTTAATAATATTGCTTGCACATCATAACAACACATATCCTATCATTTATCACCATACCACCACGAAAGTTGGATGCGGGTGAAACCGCTGAGCGCTATTGATTTTTTTTAAACGCTGAACCAATTTATTTGGAACCACCTCTGAAACATGACCATCCTATTGACCAAAATCCATTCATACTAGCCGTCGTATTCGGCGGATGGAAAAGATCACGTCTCGGTTGCTGTCAAGTGTATATGAAGTTACTTTGAACGTTTGAAGGGTCGGATTTAAAAAAAAAAAACTTAATGTAAAAAATTCGTAAAAATTTGTTTTATACAGGGTGATTTTTTGGTGAACGGACATAATCAGGGACGTGATAGAGCTTCACCAATCAAAGAAGTACGAGCAAGACCCTAATAGTGATATATTTTTGAAATGAGGATCGTTAGCTCTATACGCTACTTGAATATGTCCGTTCTTCAAAAAATCACACTGTATGAGAGACGATGGTACGTTGGGAAGAGAACCTCAAAATGAGACCATCGCCTCGCCATCGCACATCTTGAAGAAACCTGCTTGACGAGATTGGAAGTCGTTGAAGGTGTGAGAAGTTCACCAACCTCTATAGGGTCAGCGCCTTGCTTAACTATGGCCCATTGCCCTCGTCGCCCGATTTTGAGGAGGCCTGTGCCCAGCAGTGTGACATATAGGATGGATATTATTATATTCATATTATACGGGTTCATGAGATGTACCAGCAGCAGGTATCCAGTGAGATCCCCTAAGAGCTTACCTTATCCGAGCTATGCGTCTCCCCCTCCATGTCCCAGTGGCATCGGAACACCTCCCCCAGGATGGGGTTGTAGGGTTTCTTGGCCACCTGCGACTTGCGGCCCGCGTGGTACGAGCTCAGGTACCAGCGCACCACCTGCACCATCCTATCCTTGGGCGACGGCTGGTCTACTATCCTGAAATTGGTTTATTATGTTATGGATAAGTTTTTTTGATGGACTGGCAAATATGTAATCTCTTGTCTTTGAACCTAAGCAAGTAAACCTGAAATATATTATGTATTATAATTCATGTGTTGCCTATCCTAGGATAACACAAGTCTGAAGTCTCCGTCACAGTAATTACGCTGCCTGTCTTGTCCCGTCTCTCCGAAATACAGCAAAGCTGTTTCACGGGAGAAACGAGCAAGATGATGGTACCCAAGCTAACAGGAGGTGTTGGGTGAACCCATTTTTAATCGCGATGACTGCACGCATGATGAGCGCACGACGTATACCATTTACTGGCTGGTCTAACAGTTTGCCTAAAAAAATAACATAAAGAGCGACGATAGTCCAGTGGGTATAGGGTCGGCCTTTTGAGCAAGAGGGCCCGGATTCGATCCTGACTCCGCCCTCCCCTCGGTCACCAGTTAAGGAAAACATAGTTAGTAGTTAGGATTCAGCCTTATCAGATTGAAAGTCTGTGAAGGTGTGAAGTTCACCAACCCGCAACCAAGCATCGGTGAACTATGGCCCGATACCTTCCACGCCTGATTTCGAGAAGGAGACTTGTCCTCAGCAGTGGGACATAATATGTGGGTTGCTACTTTACTTTGTTTTTACTTGTATATGTGCAAACGGAGAGACATGGAGGAGTGTGGAGTGACGCAGGAACTAACAAGTATGAGGCCAGAGTGGAGACACAAGACATGTAAAGCCGACCCCAAATGAATGGGAATAATAATGGCTAGGAAGATGATGATGATGATGTGCACGCGGGTAAATCCGCGGTAAATACTTAGTAAATGAAAACTCACTTGACGAACTGATCCGGGTGAGCAAAGGAGTCCGCGTACATCTCTAGCAGCGACCGCCTCTCCAGTATGAAAGTGGGCAACACAACCTGTAAACGTACACACGGCCTTATTGTATGTGGTAACACTTGAGTAATATATTGACTGTGTTGCCAATGCCATATTGTAGGATAGCATGGATTATTGCAAGCGGAATATTACAATATATTAAATCTGGTTGTAAATATACATTTTACATATGCGGCTATTTCAGACGTTAGAATAATATCTATATGATGCAGCTTGGGTTTCTCCTTCCAGGCTAGCATGAGTACAATGAAATATTATCTCTTGACGAGAGAGAGAAGGAGAGAAAGAGAGAGCGATAATGTCTACATCGTGTATTTTCTGGATTACCCTAAGAAGCGCACTACGGGTACGAGAGACAACTACAATTGAATGATAATATCCTGTTATCTCTTCTGTTGACGTAAGGAGAAGAGGCGCGCACGGGTTACTTTTGTCACCGTGACTGTTTCGTCACTCTTATCAAGTCCGTGGATATGTGTGGAGATGCGCGCATGTTATGACGTGACAAGTGGGTGACATTTATGTACGCCGATCGGCGAACACGCCCGTGACGAAACTGTCACCGCGCCATTAGGTTTTTATAACAGTCATAGACATAATATCGGCAAATGACGCTTCGATATCAAAAAAGTTTTGTCACTTTCACCCTTCGTGAGCGCACCACTTTGGAAACGTGACGTGACAATGACAAAAACTTTAATGTCACGGTGACAAAAGTAACCCGTGCGCGCATAGCCTTAGCTACTGTGTCTACTGTACCTGACATGCTTTTTTTTTTTCTTTTTTTTTCGAAAGGTCTAGACTTTTAGGCCAGGTGGCTTTTAAGCTCAATCGGTAGGTAGGTGAGCAGATGGCTCACCTAGTAAAATTCGAAAGGGGGGCGCCCACCTCCGTGCCCCGCAGGGGGCGCGGTATATCGCGCGCGCTACTCTGGAGAGTAGGTGTTTGGTTAGTCAAATCCAATACGGTCGACGAGTCATTAGCGGATGAAGTTAAACTACTAGTCGGAGGGCCGGCCCTCTCCTCCCCCTCTGACGGGGGAGGTGGGTCGTGCGCGGTACCCGTGCAATCGACCAACCTGACATGCGTAGTTAGACATATGCCATAGAGATATAACACGACAAAATCATGTCGCGGCGCGCATGCTAGGCCGGCTGGTTGCACTTGCCTTGTCTATAAGTCATTGCAATCTTGCGGTGGCGTCCCGCCTAAATTGGGAAGACTAAACTATTTTCTGTCCCTCCTGAATTCCTCGGATCTTGAGTCGGGTTCACGCAACTAACCTTGGTGAGGTCCATTCCGATTTTGACCTGCGACAGCAAATGCGTGACCACCGAGCCGTGGCTCTCCATGGAGCCGAGGTCGCTGTCCGAGTCGTCCTCGTACAGGGCTGCAACATGACACACACGTGATGACCAGGTTCGAATCCCGCCGGGGGTCTTCACACCCTCGCAGTAAATACTGTTTTATAACTAGGACAGCGAAGAATGTCAAAGTACTAAATGGGTGAACTGTTGATGCCGTTTTTATCCTGCTTGTATATTCCGCGATACAGCTTTGCTATGTTTCAAAGAGAAAGGCAGGACACTTCTTTGTAATCAAAATCGATGAAGGAAACATTTACTGGTAGATTTTTCATATCCCAGATCGTTAAAATATAAGATGAAAGATAAAATACTAAAATTTTGCAATAATATTCTATTGTACCTTTCCTATTTTGCATAAAATTGCAAAGGTACACCAGAAATTCGATTGCCACGGCTTATAAATAGCAATTATAACATTTAAATAGGGTCAATAAATAACCTAATAAATAATAATAAAACATAAACTCAAATTGTGATATCCGAAATTATGTAATTGTTATCCTGTCGCAATATTAAATGGCATTATGTTAAGTACATACATAATATTATAATATGGCGTTAAAACATTTTTATTCAATCTCTAATTAAAAAATTATTATTATTGTCACCCACTAAAATATTTGACACTTGTGACTTGTAATTCAGAGTTAAATAAGGACAAAGATATTTTGTCGGTCAGCCAATTTTTTGAGACATTATAAGACTTCGACAATAGTTGAATTGAGTTGAAATTGAAATGAATTGAAATGATTTTAGGACAGTGAATAAGACTGACCAGAAATTTTGTTTAAACGTTATTCTATGAATCATCATTTCGTCCATACAATATTTCACAGGTAATATCTTACAACTTAGCCAATTGTAGAGCGTATATATTTTTTTATCCCACGTCAATCTGGTCTCGTGCTAACTCTCCGAAGAACTTTTTATTATGGGCGTGTATAATGTTTTTTGGATGGTTGTGAAAGGATATAATATGTGTTATTATAGATTGTATATATATTTAAGACGAAAGATTTATTTTATGTTGCGAGTGTGTGCGATGAATAGCTAGTGTATGACAATAAAATAAAAAGTTATTGTATAATCGCTGCTATACTATACATAATTATGGAGTTTCGTCAAAATCCATTTAGTAGTTCTTGCGTGAAAGAGTAACAAACATCCTCACAAACTTTCGCATTTAATATATTAGTAGGATTATCCCGCTAAGATGCCGCTGTAATTCTTAGTTCACGCAGGCGAAGCTGAGGCAACAGCTAGTAACAAAATAAAGTGGTAACAATAAGGAGACAATACGCGGCGTACAGTCGTTACAGTAAACTGGTATACTGCAAACGACATTATGATTCAGGAGCATTTTATCACACGGTATACGTTACAGTTTGTACGGCAGTGTATTCCTGTCGCGACCAGGGTTTCCTGTTATCTGACTCACGCTTACAACTACGTCGCACACTATAGGCAATTGGGTTAATTGTATAAATATCGTATCCTAGCGTAGAATGTCTAACAAGTGGTCGAAACCCAAAGCGATGGGTCCGACTAGGAGAAGCCACTGGAGATAATAATAATAATATGTATGTTGGGATAACTCACAACACGGCCATCTGATCTCAAACTAGGCAAAGCCTGTTCTTATGGTAACCAGACAGCTGATACACTACTTATATATTTCTAAAAATATACATAATTATTATAGATTAATTACGCCCAGACACAGAACAAATGATAATGCTCATCACACAAACATTTGTCCTGGGTGGGAATCGAACCCACGACCTTCTGGTTTAGCAGTCAGGGTCGCTAACCACTAGAACAACAGGCCAGTCAAAAAAAGATACGATGAATAAAACACACCCTCCATGAAGCCCATGTCCGAAGCTGGTGGAGAAGATCCATCAACAACACACGAGGTCAAGTCACATGCACGATGGAACTTGTTACTTTACTTGAGGTCAGGATCTGGTATCCGCCACCACGGTTCAGGCCTTGTTGTGGCGGTGGGGCTCAGTAGCCCAGTGTGATCCCAACACTTTGGGCGAAGCGAATTGAGCCGTGGGCTCCTTGGGGGCTTGTAGACCTCTTAGAAGAAGAGGGGGCAAAAGAGCAGTGGGCAAGGGGCGAGGACGGGAACCTCGCCTCATTGTAATGGGGTTGTTTTGTGGTGCGGGGCAATCGCGCTGTGGAGGTGGCATCGGTCCCCTGAGGGACTGACTAGCCGTCGAGGTGTTCTGTTGCTTGTAGATCCAGGAAACCTCACCAAAGGCGGCAGTGGTGGCACTCGCCGGGTTTTAGTGGGTAGAGCTGCGTCCACTTACCATCTTTCGGGCGCAGCGAGTCCCACATACCCGCCTGGGGGCCCACTCCCCCGCGGGATGACTGAGCGCATTTCCCGGCGTTAAAAAAGGCTTCAAACGAAAAAACTCTTCATCAATACAACATACGTATATGACCGTATATTTTGGTTATAGCGTGACTGGAGGCGGTGTTGTTATGTTGTCGTGAAAGCGTGTTACGTGTCAACTTATCACAGCCAGGCGGTCACGCCACGTCGCTCAGGGTTGGAATAATGTTCGATATAATGGTTTCATTTAATATGATAACTCGCGTCTAAGAATATTGCATTGTCAATATACAATACTGTTAGTGCTTTGCATCATTACTTACATTAATGGTGACGGACTAAAAATTATGAATTAAAAACCGTATTTTTTTGTTGTGTTTCGTCGTGTTGTTGTAAGCGGCAACAGAAATACATCCATAACATCAACGATAGTTTTAACTGTTGCGGTTCTTGAGATACGACAAATGAAGGACAGACAGACAGCGAAGTCTTAATAATAGAGTCCCGTTTTTGCCCCCTAAAAACGAAAGTTTTAAGGGATTCGAAACCTTAGAAACGACAAAACGGAACACTCATAGGATCACTCATTTGTTAGTTTGTCTGTCAAACTCAATAATGCAATTTCCATTAGCATAGAATCACATTCGGCAAGAAGCTATTTTTCACAACATCTGTGAAGAAAAATGTAAAAAAAAAACGCTTATTTCTATTAAATTGGATTTACATTTTTCCATTTTTTTATAATATGTAAAATAATATAAAAAAAATATTTAAAAAATTCAACAATTAATTCGTTGATTGTTTGCGCTGGGTACTTTAAAGATAATAATAAAAAGAACAGATGGCGATGTTTTTATCGTCCTGTAAATTTGCCTCGAGGAACATACACTTTCGATATAAACAAATGTTACTGACTTTTTTGTGAATAAACATCGAACACGTTATGTGCTAGCATTAAAAGATGATAGAAGTGATGAGAGCTTGGGATGGGAGCTCAATATCCTCCGGGTCCCAGGACAGGCAATCATCAGTCTGGTTCTAAAAGAACATATTTATGACCTCTATGTGCCATTAAAAGGTAAAACATTATGTGTAGATATTTTTATATAGACTGCACTTAGTGCATTGCCAGTGTCGAGTATCAAGTTTTTTAAAGAAGAAGAATAAATTATTTTTAGTCTGTAATTTGGAGAAACGCTAAGGGGCGCAGTTTCGCCCTTCACGTTCTTATTCATCAACTATCACTTCCAACTCCAATCCTTATCCAAAACAGTCTACCAAAGTCCAAAATATTCGCTGCCAATCACATTATATATGGATTTAGTTTTTAAAACAAACATTACAGAAAACCGCCAGAATAATCCTCTAAAGAAACCGCTCCACAACAGTTCTAGTAAAAACACCAATAATAAATTTCTACATAAAATACAGCCCACTTGTCAAATAATCTTTTGCACCACGAAATGGTCCTTCGAGCCGGATCATTTGTCAGCGTCTCCATGACCATACTGTAACTAGCCCAGTCAACTCGTATGTCGATCATAAGACATACATAAGATTATAAGTCTCTGTGCCTGTGTGCTCTGTGCAAATACAGCAAAATTACTAGCAGTCCTTATAAAAAAAAACCCAGAAAATTTACATCAGCGCTCCATTAATGTGTACTCAAAGGTATAATGACCTGAAGAATTTATTTTGGGAAATGCGGGCGTAAAGCAATTTCCTGTGGGGTAAATTAATGTACTAAATATGTAATTAAACTTTTTTAAACCTAACTATATTATGAATTGTTATCGTCTTTTTAATGTAAAATATATTTAACCTGATTTTTTAAAGTTTTTTCAGCAGACGAACCACACAGGTTAACGTAGCCCTTGATAATAAAATGCGTTCAAACAGATTTGTTCTCGCTCATACGCTGCCTATACTAAGACTAAAGATGGTACATCTAACGCCAGAACTTGGCTATCCTGCCCTTCTCTAATAAACATAATACAGAAAAGCATCACGATAAAAATATGCAGACGGGAGCGCGACATCGTATTCCTCCCAAAAGATCTAGTAATAAAGGCTTAGTCCAGGGGGTCTAGCCAAAATGCCACTAAGAAAGCGTTAGCGAAGTTGGAAAATTATAAAATGTATGGTATTGACATAAGGCCGCGCTTAGTCACGTCCTATACATTTTATCATTTTCGAACTTCGCTAACTCTTTCTTAATAACATTTTGGCTAGGCCCCCAGGACGTTCCCTCATAATGATGTACGGTTGCTTACAGGCCTGTAGTTAGAGTCTAATTTGGGGTAGGGCAGCATTTATTACAAGTAGGGCAACATTTGTTTCAGGTAGGGCGGAAGATAAAGTCGTATTCGTTTCATTATAATAATTTATCTTAGTTTTTGGTATTTTTAAGGTAGGGCATAGTGATTTCAAGGTAGGGCATTGCCCCACAATGCCCCCCCCTAGCTACGGCCCTGGTTGCTTATCCAACTAATCCCACCGCACGTACCGTCATAGTCGATCTCTCCATCCCTCGTCCTGGGCAGGTCCACGGACGCCGGCGTCGAGGCCTCCTGCTCAGCCGTGCCGTCCGCCGCGCATGTACGGTTCGCACTGCAACAAATACAATGACAAATAAATATAAAAAAATAAACAATGTAATGGTGTGACAAGGCATACCTTGTATTAGGAACGACAAATTTGACCATCACAGGACGGCAGGCAGATTTGAAACATCTGCTCGTATATAAATTTATCTTTAAAAATCAATATAAATGTCTATAATTAAAATATTGCAGAAAATTTTATATAGGGCGGCGGCCATCACACAACTTTTCGTCTCGACATTTGAGTCAACCTTAATGCCAAGGCGGGCCAATTTATGTTTCACATGAAAAATATAAGAAATTTTTATACCTACTAAATACATATTATGTACCTCCATGACCCAGTGCAGACATCTATATTCATTATAATTCATACGAATGATCTGAACTTGAGAGGGATTCGAACCCGCGAGCGTTTAGTGTTCAATCGATGTGGCGGACCAATCACAGCGCCACAATCCTGAATCGCGCTATCAGAATTCCAGCGCCCGGTCGCTATATAAACGACATCTGAAACGATAGCTAGTAGGCTTCAGCCTGGCCGAGCACAGCACCTCGCTCGGTGGGAGATCTCCCTTTGGGGCAAATCACCATAACTCCCACAATCACCAGCTGTCCACTTGATCCAACGGCCGTTAATACATAAAAAAAACGACACCAATCAATTGAGTATTGATATATCGATATGTTATTCCATCGTTTGGCTGGCAACTTAAACCTATGAAATAATTTGTGCCTACTAAAACCTATACTTTAGATTCTATTAATAAGAAGAATACTATCCCAAAAAGGCTTGACGGATTTATATGAAATTTTATATAAGTATTCAGTGGGTCTAAGAATCGGCTACTATCTATTTTGTGTTCTTAAGTTGTAAGTGTGTTTAATTAATAAGGGTTGTCACTTACATTTAAAAAAAAAATCAAATTTTTTATTATATGATATTGAAAATACAAACAACCGTAAATTTTCACCTTTCTATCACCAAACTCTACTTTTAAATAGCGATATTAGTACTTTTTACAAAACGAAGTTTGTTGGGGAATATATTTTTTTGGAATATATGGCCGTAGTGTATTAACTCTGGCAGACGTAATATGATCAACATAATATTATGGTGGAATAATATTATAATAATAGTATCCTAAATATGCCTACAAAAATCTGCGAAGGGATATAAGTCTTTATTTTCAAGATAACATATTATATCCATTTTAATACAAAAACTTAGTATGTAATTATTATAAAATAGAAAATGATCATCATCAGACATGATAAATCCGTAAATCTTAGATTCACGCGGGCGAAGCTGCGGGTAACAGCTAGTGACCCTATACGTTCAGGATTACTGTGGCACCTCAAAGTATTGTTTATACGAGTGTTAGTCAAGTGATAATGCTTGAAGTAAAAATCAATGCAATATATACGCGAGGTGACAGGTGTCTACCAGGAGTCTCCAGCCCTCGACTCCCACGGTGCCTATTGATTGGGGGTGTCAGGGTCGAGGGTCTTGACCTTACCCCCACGGCCATCATCGAAGGACAGTGCCACGTAGTCCTGGGGCCAAGGTGACTTATATAAGCTCAATTAATAAAGTGCTTGTAAATTAGTGTCGTGGTGTCCATAATGGCAATTGTGACGACCATGTACTCACTTAAAACAATTAAAAATAGAACAAACAAACGCTTTTAGATTTGTAATATCAATATATAAAATGAATGTTTGTATGTCCACAAGTCTCTTCGAGAACTTACCATGGAACCAGATTGACGTGGTTTAAAAGCGTCCATAGATGTTCTTAATAGAATCGTAAGCTATGCGTCTCTATATCTTTAGCAAAGTTGTTGTGTTAGCATAATGTGTAAGTAAAGCAAAGAACCCGCGAAGCTGTCGGAGTTAGTTCGACTAATTTTCGACAGATGGCGCCACTGTCATTCCAATTAATTTCAATATTTGTGTAATGTCTTTCCTTCAAATATATTTTAGTTGGTGGCGTAGCGACGCGCGCAGGGTACAGCTAGGACATTAAAACTCACAGACCTATAAATAAAGACAGATGGAGCATGCTTAACACGTGAGTGACGCTTCAAAGCGAATACAAATTCAAAAGTGCTTGTGTCGTACATAGTGTGTGTACATAGTGTCGTACTCTAAACGTCTATTAGATTGTGTCCGCCTTTGAATTTGTATTCACTTTGGTGGCGTCACTCGCGCGTTCGGCATGCTCCATCTGTCTTTATTCATAAATCTGTGTTAAAACTATTGGAATCGAGACAGCCGTGACCACGTCATTCGTAGATAATGTCAAAACATCAAGTTCCAAAGAATAAAAGCGCTAAAACATCGCGTTCTAACTTTCATCATGATCATTTAGTTTCATGCAGAAGCTACACTCCCGACGATTGCTAGACACTGTTACAGTTGATTAGGCACGTCATAAAAGTTGATACCCTAAAGGAGTTCCTTAGCCCCGTCATAAGTAACCCTATCCCTTCCGAGAGCCCTACGTCACAAGACACCCGACACCGGAGGTTTCTGGAATCTAGGGTTTCCCTCCCTTAATCGGTGAAATTAAAGTCGTTGACCGTAATACCAGGTCACGGTTGAAAAGGGACAGTCTGTTAAGATAGGGATTAGGGATAGATTATTCTCTATCCCTAAAAATGACTGAACGGAACCCATACAAAATCACTATGTCCGTTTATCAATCTGTCAAACAAAATCACATATTTTTTGTCCGTATTTCTGAACATAGGCCTCTTTCAATGAACGCCAAGACGACCGATCCCTTGCCACGCAATCAACATGGACGGAGATCTACCCGTTGTTAATGGCCGACCAACGTTTTCTTTTTCGACGATCTTTTGTACCTTGTTGGACCATCGGATATCGTTTTCATCGCCATCTTAAAGATTTACTTTTATCTATTATCCCCCACTTCAAGGGAATGTGAGGTACGCGGGTGAAACCGCGGGGCGCTGCTAGTAATATATAAACGAATGTATTTCCATTACCCTAATCGTGTCGTGACCCAAAAACCCCGTGAGTCACACAAACGCATTACCCTACTAGCATCTTTTACTTCTCTTGTATTGCTTCTTAAGATATGACCGTCATTAATATAGAGCATCTCTTTATCTTCATTTGTCATCATCATCAGTCTTTATCCGTCACTGCTGAACACAGGCCTCCCTCAATGAACGCCAAGACGACCGCCTTACCATACACATCCAACACGAATCGGCCGCAATTTTCTCCAAGCATTGCTTAAGTCACAGCTCATGTTATCATCAAATAGGTCTCTTCCATGAACAACCAGACCAATTAGCCGTCGTTATATATATATTTTACTCATATTAAGGCTGATGAACACAAAAATTTACTAATCAACTGTCAAACCGGTTGTTAAGTGTCAAATAAGTTGCTAGAAGCATGGTTAAAATACTTAATTAGATCAGCCTGTCAGTTGACATAGCCACTACAATGAAAAGGTGGCAAATTTGACTCTCGAATCGTATGTTAACGGCCATTAACAGCCAAGTTAGTTAACATACACTTTGACCAACGTTTTAGAAACCGGACGTTAGTCTTCTAATAATACCTATGTAATCATAACAGATAGGATGCGAACTGGGACATGTGAGTCGACTCACAATTTCACCGAAGCCGTGTTCACATGTCAGCGTCGGGTAGTATACCCGTGTATACTACCCGACGCTGACATGTGACATGGTTATCGCTAGGGTTGCCAGGTCCCCACCATGGTTCAAGCCTTGTCGTGGCGGTGGGGCTCGGTAGCCAAGGGTGACCCAAACACCTTGGGCTAAGCTAATTGAGCCAAGGGGGCTCTTTGTATCCCTCTTATAAGAAGAGGGGGCAAAAGAGCAGGGGGCAAGGGGCGAGGGTGGGAACCTCGCGTGGTGGCGAAGGTGGCGTTGGCCCCCTGAGGGGACTGACTGGCCGGCGAGGTGCCCTGTGCTAGTAGATCCGGGGCGCCTCACCAAAGGCGGCATTGGTGACACTCGCCTGGTTTTAGTGGGTAGAGCTGCGTCCATTTACCAGCTTTCGGGCGCAGCGAGTCCCACATACCCAGGGAGACCCACTCCCCTGCGGGATGCGTCAGTGCATTTCCCGACGTTAAAGAAAAAAAAAGAAAAGGGTTGCCAGGTCGCTAAACCTAATAGCCGGAGAGACTAGCTCAGACCAGCTAGTTTAGCTGAACTTTTGGGTAAAAAGACCGGACACCATACATTATTGAGGATATTGTCTTGTATTAAAATGTACGACATATACATTGTATGTAAAATCAAGCTTTTTTATTAGCATCATGAATCTTGCTAAATTCTAGTGAAATAATAAATAAAATCGAATGCCAAATTAGTCTTAGGATAAGATTAATTTGGCATCGCTCATTTGCCTAATGTGAAAAGTCTAACAAAAGCCGGACACCGTTTATTTTGGCCTGACACGCAATCAAAAAGCCTACCTATGTCCGGCTTTAACCGGATGCCTGGCTACCCTGGTTATCGCTAATTGTCGTACTATTGCGAATGCATTCGTCACTTGAGTCGCGCTATATTAATTATCATCACCTTCCTTACACTAATTGAAATGCAAGCCTTTGTTACCGACCGACACAAGATATTTGAGGCATTTAAATGTCTGGAATCGAGTTTCATTGTAAACAGTAATTTAATTATCTAGTGGTTCTACGAATTTCGTCATCATCATCAGCCTTATCCATCCACTGTTGTACATAGGCCTTCTTTGATGAACACCAAGATGACCGATCCCCTGCCACTCGCATCCAATACGGACCGCCCTCTGCACGGAGGTCGTTTTCCTATCTGGTCGACAAACACTTCGTCTACCTAAACACGGCCTCCACTCTTGAACCTCAATGGCCCATCGGCCATCCGTTCTTCTGACTATGACCAGCCCATTGCCACTTCAACGTGCATATTCTTCGCGTGATATCGGTAACTTTAGTTCTCTGGCGGAGGACTTCATTTCGAATCCTCTCTGCCAAAGAAACACCCAGCATAGCACGCTCCATAGCACGTTGAGCTACGGCAAACTTGCGGACCAGTCGTAAATTAAGAGGCCACGTTTCGGCCCCGTAGCACATCGCGGGGAGAACGCATTGGTTGAAGACTTTCGTCTTCAAACTCTGCGGTATAAACGACGTGAGAATATGGCGAAGCTTCCTAAACGCTGCCCATCCTAATTGAATCCTCCGGAAGCCGATACTTCCTTCTCAAACGACCGACGTGTCGACCTAGCTGTAAAAGTGTAAAGTATGCCTGAGGTACATATTACATATATAGTACATAATACATATGACATACTCTTGCACGGCTTCGAGAGTTATGCTATCGACGTTAACAGGCCTAGGGAGAACGTGTTCGTTGAACATGACTTTCGTATTGTCCAAGTTCATCCTAAGGCCCACCCGTCGGGAGGAATTATTTAGACCTACAGCATCTCTTGTAAGCCAGTGACTTGACCACGACTTCACCTACATCTATATATGTATAATTCATCTGTCCGTGTGTACGTGACTAAGTTTCTCGTTAAGATAATGACATTGTTATTTCAGCGAGGGTTCTGTTCAATATTTACCTACCAATTAGGCTCTGAGGTAACAAACAATTAGTTAATTAACGAAAACATTCGCTCAGACATTAAGCACACTGTCAGGCGCTTTTAGGGATCCGCAAATGCAATATGCAACGAAGATACAAATATTTACCTTTCATCATCATCATCATCATTATCAGCCTGCGGCAGTCCACTGCTGGACATAGGCCTCTCCCAAGGCACGCCACTTTTCTCTGTCTTGAGCTTTGAGTATCCAGTTGCTGCCAGCCACCTTGCGCAGATCGTCGCTCCATCTTGTAGTATTTACCTTTGGCCGAATTCAACTCACGCGAAACAACGACCGACAACGACATAGCTAGGTTAACGTATATCGCATACTCATATTTCTACCTGCTAGTCCTTCGTATAGCTATTCTGTAAGGTCGTTTTCGAATCTCGAAAGCGGAATCCGCGGTGATATGACGAATTTGTATTCTTTAAAACTCGACTCTTTATCTATAGTACCTGGTTGACCGAGCATTTGCTCGGTACCCTTAGTGATAAAATACGATAAAATTTTTCTTCCAAAAAAATTAACTTAAAAAAAGGAAAAAAAAGGCCGGACTGGAGATTCGAACCAGGTTCGTTCGGATTTATCTGCCTAATTTCACAACTAAGCTACCATGACATATTATTTGACAGCGAAATTTACGTTCGTATTCTAATCATATTTTATCGATGCCTCAAAACGCGGATAAAAAAAAAAAACTAAAAATTTATCCTAGCTAGATCGATTTATCGCTGTTTATAACACATGTATACAAAATTTCATGAAAATCGTTGGAGCCGTTTCCGAGATCCCGATTCTATATATATATATATATATATATATATATATATATATATACAAGAATTGCTCGTTTAAATATATCACTCAGGTGAATCGATATCGAAATGGTTTTTACAGAATAGCCCTACTGGTGTGGCCGGTGCCTTTAGATGTCGCTGTCGCTTGGTCTTCACACACCTTCGAAGACTTTTGGCCTCATCAGGCATGCATGTTTCCTTCACCGGTGAGCTAGCGATGGTCTCGTGTTTGGGGTGCACTTAGAAATTTAGAAAAACTCATTTCAAGGCTCTACAGGCGGGTGTCATCGAACCCAGATCCTCTCGCTCGAGATGTCGAGCTCATACCCACTGGACCATCGTCGATTGTTGACATTTATGGACGACCCCTGTGGCTCAATGGTTAGCTAGTAGCGGGTTCGAATCCCGCCAGGGAACAAAAAAAGTTTCTGTGTTCCTGGTTCATGGGTGTGTATTAAATATGTGTATTATATAATAAAAATCTTAAATATAAGTATTAATATAAAAAGTATTAAATATATGTATTTCCTTTGTCTGGTACCCGTAACACAAGTCTCTTCAAGAACTTACCACGGGACCAGATTGACGTGGTGTAAAAGTGTCCATAAATATTATTATTATTATTTATTTACCCTAACATTACTCGTATACTTTAGACTTTTCATAAAAAGGACATATAATATCCTATTCTCAAGGAGTACCGCATAAAACTTTGTCATTTTATGACTCTCCGGCATGTTCCCGGGGGATGAAAGTGGGGAACAGCCATGGATCATTTCAACTGTAACGCAGACTCTGCACACAAAGCTCGTAAAACTCCATAATATTATCATAACCAACTTATTATGGTAGCTTACTGAGGATATAAACATGTTAAGTATCTGTGTAACCGCTAAGTTGATATACGTAATTATACAAACCTTATAATAATAGGTCCTTCTATATATCACTACATATTATAAAACAAAGTCGCTTTTTCTGTCCCTATATCCCTTTGTATGCTTAAATCTTTAAAACTACGCAACTGATTTTGATGCAGTTTTTTTAAATAGATAGAACAATTCAGGAGGAAGGTTTATGTATATAATTTATTAGGTTTTTATTTACATTGGCTAAGATATAACAATAATTGTTGGAGGGGTCGGGAAAAAATAGACCGTCTAGGAGTTTTCAACGAAAACGCTGCCTAAACCCTTTGAGATATAACAAAATAATGTATGGTGGAATTGTGTATCTTGAATAGATCTATAATAAAGTCCGCGATGGCATATGTCTATCTCTTAGGGATATCATACTAAATCCATTTAATACTTAAAAAAAATGGACAATTATAGCGTGATAATTTGAAAGTTATTTACACAAATACGGTATGAATCCTTATCATTTTAAATCAGTTAATTAGCTGGAGCACTTCATAAAAACTATTTTTCCCTATTACATCATGCAAATTAAATGAATACTTTAGGAGATATGGCAAAATCAAAATAATAGGCAAGAAAATAAATCGGTTGTCTGATGTCTAAGGCCGTAGTGTATAAACTCTGTATGGTGGAATATAATATAATAATAGTATCCTAAATATGCCTACAGAAATTCTGCGAAGGGTTATATCTTTATGTTCAAGATAACATATTATATATCCATTTTGATACAAAAACTTAGTAATTATTAAAATAGAAAATGATCATCATCAGACATGATAAATCCGTAAATCTTAGTTCACGCGGGCGAAGCTGCGGGTAACAGCTAGTTATATTATAAGTGTTAGTACTTTACTTTACTTTTGGTTGGGACTTGCTATGAAATTTGATACTTTACTTTACTTTTAACGTAAATATTGCATCAACGCTACGCTTTAATGATAAGCTACTTAGCTTAGGCTTGTATGATAAATGTCTATTGTAAAATATTTAAAAGCTTAGTTTCACCGAGTTTGTTCCGCCGGTTCGTTCTTAGTAAAGTCTTAGATTCAGTAGTAGAGTCGATTTAGCGTTCAATAAGATAGTTAATATACAATAATGAATAGAAATATTTTTATTTTTTACTAGCTTTTGCTCGCAGCTTCGCCTGCGTTAACTAAGATTTGCAACCGCATCTTAGCGAGAAGATTTATATCGATAAATGGGCGCTATCTAACACTGAAAAAATCATCGTGCACATTCAAACAAACAAACTTATCAGCTTTATATATTACTAGTAGCGCTGCGTGGTTTCACCCGAGTACCTCCCATTCCCGTGGGAATACAGGGATAAATTATAGCCTATGTGTTATTCTGATGTATAAGCTATATGTGCAGGACGACGCCGAAGACACCGCAATTAATATGTAAATATAGTTTAATAGTCAACAGTTTGATAGGAATGTAAATATTAACTCGATTATTTACTTAGAGATATAAGATTTACTTTAATACTTTTCATATAGTAATAAGTCCTATAAGAATTGCCACTTTAATTACATTAGAATGTGTTAGAATCACATTAAAATCACATAAAGTTAATTAGTATACGAGTTAATCATATTAGAATCTTATAAACTCAATTAGAATAGAATAAATTCATATAAAAGCCTTTAAAACTAATTAGAAAGTGTAATTACGTAAGTTTCTACTAAGGGCCGAAAAGTAGTCTCGCCCCGACTCGGTTGTACGCCAACCGAGGTTACCTCATAGCTTGTTGTCCCGCTCCTTTTTCATATGTGTAAAAGAGATGCCAATATGTATGGGAATTTTAAATGTTTAATTTAACCATGTTAATGATTGTTTTTGTTGATAATAATATGTTAATTAGTTAGTTCATTGTTCAAAGTTTCATAGTACATTAAAAGTTTATGATATTGTTAATTATTTCTATAAGAAAACTTGATGTAAAGAAATTGTACTGTTAGAAAAGATAGGCTATACTGTAAGAGCGAAAGGCATATAGTTAGATTCTTATTGGTAAATTGTATAACTATTCTGATTGGCTAACCAATAAGAATGTAGATAACTCTTACGCAGGATTCATATAAATATTGGGTCGATTTTAAGGATCGACATTCAGTATTCGGCAAGAATAGTATGGAAGATAACTAAGAAGAAAAATAAAGGAAGAAATTCTGAAGGACTAATTCTTGTTTCAATTCATCACTCGTCCTGTTTCAATTCTCCAACCCAGCAACAAATGTGCCATAGCGCAAATTTATGGTCCTTCGGTCGCCGGATTGTAGAGAAAAAAGAAGCGGAATCCCTGCTCGTCGTCAAGAAGTGAAATCTCTGCTCGTCGTCAAGATAGAAGAATATACTCACCGTCAAGAGTGAAATCCCTGCTCGTCGTCAAGAGTGAAGCGTATACTCGTCGCGAAGTGTGAAATAATCCTCGACAACCGTCCGTGTCGAGTGAAATAGTGTCCGCGTCACCGTCCGCGATCCGCGTCGAGTATATAGCGTCCGCGTCGGGTATATAGTGTCCGCGTCACCGTCCGCGATCCGCGTCGAGTGTATAGCGTCCGCGTCGGGTATATAGCGTCCGCGTCGGGTATATAGTGCGCGTCGAGTAGATAGGGTCCGCGTCGAGTGAACAGTGTGAAATATAGTGTCCTGTATATAGTGAACTATTAATAAGTGACGTTAGTGTATAGTGAATAGTGAATAGTGACTTGTGTATAGTAGTGTGAAATTAATTAGTGTTAAGTGTACAGTGTCTGATTGAACTGATCGCCGATTATAGTGATAGTATCGTAGCGAATATGCCGGTCACACGTAAAACCCAACAGGCTATGGGGGCGCAACAGTCTGCGTCCGAGACTGAGCACACGTCATACGAAACCACCGGTTCAGAACGAACGCGAACATCGGGCGACACCACAGGCACCGGTACTACGGAGCAGACTAGTACCACACTTACCACCAGCACCGACGCTACGAAGTCCAACGTCACCGAGAAGCCGGATACTGAATCACAAGCCGATCATCCGCCACGTCCCTCGACTACTGCCAGTCGGGACGCGCCGCCTACAGTTCGCAAAGCGAACACAACAGTCGCTTGTCTAAATGAAGCCGACAAGCATGAAGAAAGGAAACGGGCCGCCTCTGTCAAGTCAACGAAGGCTTACAAGATAGCGAAGGCAAAGGAAGAGTTAGCGCGCCTCCAAGTCGAACTAGCCGCTGCTCGCCTTGCCGTATTGGAAGCGGACTCCGATAATGAAGAAGAAGATGTTGTCTCCGTGTGCTCGAAGATGGAAGCCACCACCACACGGGTCAGCACATGGCTGCAGGCTCAGACAGAGCCACCAGTACTAGCCATCAGCCACGAACCTCATCAGCCTGCCACCACAGAAGAAAGGAACACATTGGGGCAACCGATCAACACTGAAGACAGAAGATGCAACGAACCTGTCATCGTGTCTGAAGAAAGAAGACCAGAGCCACCGAATAAAATAAATGAAAGGAAATCGGAGCCAGCTGTCTTCATGGAAGAAAAATGCAAGTATCCTCGGTCGGAGCTATCACAGCTAACCGAGGCCATCACTCTCGCTGTCAAGTCTGCGCGGCCAAGGCTAATGGAACTACCCGTCTTCAATGGAGCTCACCAAGAATGGCTTCACTTCAAGGCCGGCTATGAAGAAACAGAAAACCTCTATTCGAAGACGGAAAACATCAACAGGCTTCGAAGAAATTTGAAAGGAAAAGCCAAAGAAGCCGTCGATGGTCTGCTTATCACGAACGCCGACCCTGCTGACATTATGAAGACTCTGGAGTCGAGATTTGGAAGACCAGAATCAATCGCCATGATGGAAATAGAGACACTGCGCACACTGCCGCGCCTCTCCGAGTCACCGAGGGACATATGCATCTTCTCGACTAAAGTGACTAACGCCGTGTCTACACTGCAAGCATTGAACTGCGTCTACTATCTCTACAATCCGGAAATCGCAAGGGCCATGGTGGATAAGCTAACACCGACACTCAGATACAGATACTTCGACTACTCTGCAACATTGCCGAAGGACGAGCCAGCACTTCTGAAGTTCGACAAGTTCATGAAAAGAGAAGCTGAACTATGCGGGCCATTCGCACAACCGGAGCAAGTGGGTTCACAGCCGCAGCCCACCACAGCACCAAGACGTCATCAGCGAGTGAACCATGTCGCAGAGAAGCAGCCAATAGCCAAGTGCCCTGTATGCGAGGCAACAGGACATACAACGAATGACTGCGATAAGTTCAAGAAAGAAGATGTTCATGGAAGATGGGACATCGCCAAGAGTCGTCGACTATGCTTCAGATGCCTGCGCTACAGAAACAAGACTCATACGTGTCGTCAACGGACATGTGGCATCGACAACTGTAAATATTACCATAACCGGATGCTGCATGTCACGAAGAATACTGAAAGGAAAGAAGACGACCAGAAGTCAACTGAAGCAATCAACTCTGCCTGGACTTCAGCTACAAGACAGTCTTACTTGAAGATCATCCCAGTCACAGCGTCGGGACCAGCAGGAGCGATCGACACATACGCCCTTCTGGATGATGGGTCAACAGTGACACTCATTGACGAGAACCTAGCTCACCGCATCGGAGCAAGAGGACCCATCGACCCACTGCGCATAGAAGCTATCAACGAGTTAAAAACCTGCGAAAATAATTCAAGAAGAGTCAACATCAAATTGAAGGGAGCAAATGAACATGAAGAGAACATACAAGCTAGAACAGTGAAGAATCTTCATGTGGCCACTCAGAAGGTTCCCAGGGAGAAGATTGAAGAATGTCAACATCTTCAAGACATCAGCGAGTTCATCACGTACGCACATGCGAAGCCAGAAATATTAATAGGTCAAGACAACTGGCATCTTCTTCTCACGTCGGCGGTGAAGACAGGAAACAAAGAACAACCAGTGGCGTCACTCACTCCGCTCGGATGGGTTCTCCATGGAAGCCACATCAGAAGCTCTTACATCAACTACATTCACCACCTGAGAGAAGATCCAGCTAAAGACAACCTAGAAGACCTAATGAAGCAGTACTTCGCAATGGACTCCTTATGCATCAACCCTAGGAAGCCGAAGACAGATCCAGAAGAGCAAGCCCTGCGCATCCTAGAAAAGAATACAGTCCACACGAAGACAGGAAAGTACGAGACGGCGCTCTTATGGAAAAAAGAAGATATCAACCTCCCTGACAACTATGAAAACTCGTTGAAAAGGCTCTACAACATTGAAAAGAAGCTCGACCGGGATCCAAAGCTGAAGGAAAAATATACCGAACAGATGGAAGCACTCATCACGAAAGGATACGCCGAGCCAGCTCCGAAGACGAAGACACCAAACAAGACGTGGTACCTACCACACTTCGGAGTGGTCAACCCAATGAAACCGGACAAGCTTAGAGTGGTACATGATGCGGCAGCCAAGACGAAAGGGACATCGCTCAACGATCAGCTCCTCAAAGGTCCAGATCTACTACAATCGCTGCCAGGTGTCGTCATGCGGTTCCGACAACACACCGTCGCTGTGACTGCGGATATCAAGGAAATGTTTATGCAAGTGAAGCTTCGAGAAGAAGACAGAGACGCCTTGCGGTACTTATGGCGAAAGGATAGAAGAGATGACCAACCACCGGATGAATATAGGATGACGTCACTCATCTTCGGCGCATCAAGCTCTCCGGCAACAGCTATCTTCGTAAAGAACCTCAACGCGAAGAAATATGAAGAAACCTATCCAGAAGCCGCAAGAGCAATAGTAAAGAAGCATTACGTCGACGACTACTTGGACAGCTTTAGAAGCCTTGAAGAAGCGATACGCATCACCACAGAAGTCCGAAGCATACATAAAGAAGCAAACTTCGAGTTGAAGCAATGGAAGTCCAACTCAACGAAGCTCCTAGAAGCCATAGGAGAAACAGAAGGTCAAGAAGACATCGAACTGTACAAATCTGAAGATAGACTCGAGAGGGTACTGGGACTCATCTGGAAGCCAGAGAGGGACGAATTCACCTTCAATCTCAACATGACAAGAATACCGTCGTCACTCGCCGAGGGGAAGAAGCCAACCAAGAGAGAAGCACTAAGGGTCGTGATGTCTCTCTTCGACCCGCTTGGTTTCGCCTCACCGGTAACCATCAAGGCCAAGCAGATACTGCAAGAGGTATGGCGACGTGGAACATCCTGGGACGACGAGATTGATGAAGACCTCTCAGAAGATTGGCAGAACTGGCTACTCCACCTGAAGAACCTCTCGAATGTAGCCATACCAAGATGCTACCTAGGCTACAGCAACGCCGCGTCTCTTCAGCTACATGTCTTCACCGACGCCAGCGAGTCTGCATATTCAACGGTACTGTTCTGGCGAACGGTAGCTCCGAACGGCGAAATCAACGTGTCACTCGTCATGGCCAAAGCCAAGGTGTCACCACTAAAAGTAACGTCAATACCAAGATTGGAGCTACAAGCCGCCGTCATGGGAGCAAGACTCGCCGAAGCCGTCATTGAAGAACACGAAAGGAAACCAGACTCGAAGACCTTCTGGACAGACAGCAGAACTGTACTCACCTGGATCAAGACGGGATCCCGCTCCTACAAGCCATACGTTGCGCACCGACTAGCCGCCATAGAAGAATGCTCCACAGTAAATGAATGGAGATGGGTTCCGACTAAACTCAACGTCGCTGACGACGCCACAAGGGACGTACCACCCACCTTCGACAAAAATCACAGATGGTACAAAGGACCAGAGTTTCTCTACGAGCCCGAAGACTCATGGCCGACGGAGCAGCCTACTAGTGCGACGGTAGAAGAAACAGGAGAAGAAAGGACTCATCACATCTCAGTCGACGACACTCCGAAACTATCAGAGGCCCTACCCGAGGTCTCACGCTTCTCCAACTGGGATAGACTACGCTACTCAACAGCAAGAGTACTCCAGTTTCTTCAACTCTGCCGATCCACAGAAAAGGTAAACTACAAGAGAAATACAAGAAACTCTGAAGCCGATCCAAGTTGGAAGAAGACCAACAATAAAGTCGAAAGAAGACAGCCGCGACAGGAACAGAAGAAAGAAGAAAGAAAATTCATCCCAGTTCCTGCAGAGCTCCTGATCAAGGCAGAAGAACTTCTCATGCGGTCTTCTCAACAAGAAGCCTTCACTCAAGAACTTCAAGACATAAGAAGAGGGAAGCCCATCAGTAAAGAAAGCCGACTTCATCAGCTGAGTCTAGAATACGTCAACGGGGCCCTCAAGCTAAGAAGCCGCATAGCAGCCATACAAGAAGTATCAGAAGCCCAAAGAAGTCCTATGATCATAGACGGAAATCATCCGACGGTGAAGCTATGGATCAAGAACATACACTGCAAGCTTCATCACGCCGGAGTAGAAACGACAGTCAACGAGTGCCGCCAACAGTATTGGGTTCTCCGTCTACGCCCGATAACCCGCACGATCATACGACAATGCCTACGTTGCAGAATGAAGACTCAAGCGCCACCCTTTCCGAGAACCGGAGACCTGCCATCGTGTCGACTGGCTCATCATCAACGCCCGTTCACATTCACAGGAGTGGACTACTTCGGACCTCTGTCAGTCACCGTAGGTCGCTCGCACCAGAAGAGATACGTCGCCATCTTCACTTGTCTGACCACGAGAGCGATACACCTAGAAATAGCCGGCTCGCTCAGCAGCAGCTCAGCAGTCATGGCGTTAAGAAGAATGATGGCCAGAAGAGGCTGTCCAACGGAGATCTGGTCTGACAACGGGACCAATTTGAAAGCGGCAGACAAGGAACTGCGCCGAGCGATCGACGAGTCAACGGCCGAAGAAGCAGCGAAGAGACAAATAAGCTGGCGGTTCATCCCTCCTGGAGCGCCATTCATGGGCGGCGCATGGGAACGAATGGTGAGATCCGTGAAGACCAGTCTGACGTCGACACTCCACGAGCAACATCCAACAGAAGAAGTACTCTCAACGCTGCTGGCAGAGGCTGAATACACCGTCAACAGTCGACCTCTAACTCATGTATCAGTCGACCCAGAAGATCCAGAAGCTCTGACTCCCAACCACTTCCTATTGGGAGGACCAGGAAGAGTACCAGCGTTCGGACACTTCTCGGAAAAGGACACCATCTCGAAATCCAGCTGGCAAGCCGCGCAGAAGCTAGCAGACACCTTCTGGGAAAGATGGCTACGCGAATACCTGCCCGAACTCCAAAACCGGCGGGAGCCCCATGGCCGAGGCCCCCCGATACAAGTTGGAGATCTAGTTCTGCTAGTCGATCAGAACTCACCGCGCAACGTATGGCTGAAAGGGAAAGTCGTCGCAACGTTTCCTGGACCTGACAACGTCGTGAGGACCGTCGACATCCGGACCAGAGGAGGAGTACTTCGGCGCCCGGTACGGAAGCTGGTGATCCTGCCCATCGAGGACAACGTCGTCGCAGCACCGGAAGAAGGTGTGACGGAGCCACACGGCGGGAGGAATGTGCAGGACGACGCCGAAGACACCGCAATTAATATGTAAATATAGTTTAATAGTCAACAGTTTGATAGGAATGTAAATATTAACTCGATTATTTACTTAGAGATATAAGATTTACTTTAATACTTTTCATATAGTAATAAGTCCTATAAGAATTGCCACTTTAATTACATTAGAATGTGTTAGAATCACATTAAAATCACATAAAGTTAATTAGTATACGAGTTAATCATATTAGAATCTTATAAACTCAATTAGAATAGAATAAATTCATATAAAAGCCTTTAAAACTAATTAGAAAGTGTAATTACGTAAGTTTCTACTAAGGGCCGAAAAGTAGTCTCGCCCCGACTCGGTTGTACGCCAACCGAGGTTACCTCATAGCTTGTTGTCCCGCTCCTTTTTCATATGTGTAAAAGAGATGCCAATATGTATGGGAATTTTAAATGTTTAATTTAACCATGTTAATGATTGTTTTTGTTGATAATAATATGTTAATTAGTTAGTTCATTGTTCAAAGTTTCATAGTACATTAAAAGTTTATGATATTGTTAATTATTTCTATAAGAAAACTTGATGTAAAGAAATTGTACTGTTAGAAAAGATAGGCTATACTGTAAGAGCGAAAGGCATATAGTTAGATTCTTATTGGTAAATTGTATAACTATTCTGATTGGCTAACCAATAAGAATGTAGATAACTCTTACGCAGGATTCATATAAATATTGGGTCGATTTTAAGGATCGACATTCAGTATTCGGCAAGAATAGTATGGAAGATAACTAAGAAGAAAAATAAAGGAAGAAATTCTGAAGGACTAATTCTTGTTTCAATTCATCACTCGTCCTGTTTCAATTCTCCAACCCAGCAACAAATGTGCCATAGCGCACACTATATTATTGTAAAGTTTCATTAAAAACCATTCAGTAGTTTTTACGTGAAAGAGTAACAAACATCCATGCTTACAAAACTATCGCGTTTATAATATTTGTAGGAAGAAGTAGTCCGTCATCACCGTCATACACTTACCTATCACTCTCCCTCGTGCTGTCCCTCCTCAGCGACCACCTCCTGGACGTGAGCGCCCGTATCATGGTGCTGGTCACCACAAGCACATCACCAACACCACAAACACATCACAGATACCACTTCACCGCATCACTACATTGTTATATGCGTACTTATGGAAACGCTATGTCAATAGGTACTCAATTATTAATTGGCCTAAGAAAACGTATTAATATAAAGTAAACTGCTTTTATATAACAGGTAGAGCAAGATGGCTATAATATCGATGCCTTATAATGTGTGAGAAACCTCCAACGTAAATATTATCTCCTATCTACCTACCAATTGAGCTTAAAGTCTAGACCTTTCTAATAAAAATATAGTTTCAACGATGCGCTGGCCCAACGAGGGTTGGTGAACTTCACATACCTTCAAAGACTCTCAATCTCATCAGGCATGCAGGTTTCCTCACGATGTTTTCCTTCACCGGTGAGCGAACGATGGTCTCGCGTTTGGGTTGCACTTAGAAATTAGAAAAACCCATTTCAAGGCACACACGGGGAGGTCAGGATCGAACCCGGAACCTCTCGCATAAGAGGCCGAGTCCATCCACCACTGGCCCATCGTGCTCTAAGTATACAATATTATTTACCTAAATATGCAATCTTATTTTCCGACGTTACAATATATTCCCGTTTGTACACGCGGTATGTGGGCGTAGAACAATATCCCGCAGGTTGTTAAGTGGCTTACGTGAGTACAGTCTTCGTGAGATGAACGAGACGCGAGAATATTACCACTCCAATTAGGAACGATAATAATCAGCATCTTATACGTTTTTGTGGTAAATTGGGAAAATAATATCAGAGATCTGTTAAGACTTTCAAATATGTTAAGAGAAGTAATTAAATGTTTAGCAATTATAAAATTTGGTGAGCCACAAATAAACAGCATTTAAATAATTTGGTCAGCATACAATGAAACGACGACAGTAGACAAGCAGACAGCGTAGCTGAGCGCAGTCGGACATTTTTTTAATGTCATTTATTACATTTTTTTTAATCAGTCCGTCCAAGACCATGGCTGCTGTAAATCAGCCTAAACTTCGAGAATGTAAAAAACTCAATAAACCGAAATAAAATCCGTAAAAGTTGTTTCATTATAATGATCATGATGGTTCTTGTGTTCAATCAATTCTGAACACGTTCCTGATATAATATTACATCAGCGATAAACTCTTCGTATCTCATCTTATCGCACCGAAAACCTATCAGCCGTCGAGCGTGAAATGTACGAAAAGTGAATTACATATAGAAGTATGACGTCATTCAACTAGAGCCGACCAATCAGAGGCAGTGTAGCGTGTGGCGTCATTTTAATTACTTTAAATGCAGCAAATACGAGATGTATTAGAGTAAAAATTATCGACCCATATAATATATATGTCCCACTGTTAGGTACGGGTCTCCTCGAAATTAGGCGAGGAGTTTGTTGGATTATAATATTTTAAATTAACAAGGTTCCGAATCAAGAGGTTCGGAATAAGGTTCAAGAGTGGAGGCCGCGTTTAGGTAGACGAAGTGTTGGTTGGCCAGGTAGGAAGACGATCTCCGTGAAGTGACCGGACCGTAATTGCGAGCGGCGAGAGGTCGTCTTGGCGTTTATCGAGGGAGGCCTATGTTTAGCAGTGGACGGATAAAGGCTGATGATGATGATTATTTTTATTAATAAAATACATTCTGTGTATAAACAAGACATTCGTAATGCCGAAATATCGGTCACCGCTGAAAAAAAATAAACAAAATCTCGTACCTATACCGTTTTAACTAATTAGTGTAGTTAGTAGTTTCAGTTCAACAGATCCTTGAAGCAAGTAATACAGACAGAGTAATCTACTATACCCTAATATTATAAAGAGGAAAACTTTGTTTGTTTGTTTGGTTGTAATGAATAGGCTTAAAAAGTACTGGACCGATTTCAAAAATTCTTTCACCGTTTGAAAGCTACATTATCCACGAGTAACATAGGCTAAATTTTATTCTGGAAAAAAATTGGGTTTTTCGGACACAAGGTGTAAAAAATAAAGATATACATCCCGCTAAGATCCCGTTGTAAATCTTAGTTAACACAGGCGAAGCTGCGGGCAACAGCTAGTTACTAATATGAGGATGGAGGGGGCGGGGTGACGGGAGGGGAATATAATTGATTTGTATTGGATCAGTCATATGGTTTCCAATTGAAGACATACCGGCGTAATAAAACTTTCTTCCAAACTCTATTAGCTCTCCTATAAAACAAATGAGTTTGGATATAATAATATTAGCAAATAATAATACTCAAATAATAATACAAAAGAAGTACTAAGCCAAGCACGAAAAAAGTACGAGCAAAAATGGCTTGAATTATGTATGGTTGCCTCAATTTTTATTTTATCGTGTATTATTTGTTGTTCAAGAAGCACCATATATTATTGTGTGATAATTTCAACTATATAGCTATCACTAGGTTCAGATATTATACATTTGGTACAAACAAAAAATGAAAAAATAATGGACAGACATACAAAATGGACAGCTTACAAAAAACTACTTAACTTTTTGTTAGTTTTGCGAATTTAACTTTGAAAAAAAAATTGAACGCAAGATTTTAAAAAATCCATGTACTTGTATAAATTGTAAAAAATTATAGAAAATCTTTTTTTATAGGAAATATAAAATTTTCGAAAAAATCGCGCTATCTATTTCAAAATAAGAAACATTTGCAAATACAAAATCAACTCAACAGACATTTTTGGTCTAAAATAGCTTTACAATTTACATTAGAAGCACTTGAATACCTTGAAGCTGTATTTATCCAAAAAATCCAAATTTATCCAAATAACATTATTATTTTAATCTGAGTTATTTCTAAACAGAATTATTTATGCGACATTTAAAATGAAAACAAAATCCGATCAAAGATAAAATTATATTTATTTATTTATATATTTGGCGAATTCCATTATTCCGAACCTGGCAGTGATGATGATCACGTCATGTGTTTACGAGTAAAATGACAAACTGGGATTTTCATGACTGATCGAGCAATACAATTATTTTAAAATTAACTTTATGATGTCAAATCTTTGTTTAAGTTAAAAAAAAAATATATGAAATTAATAATTAGGAGACGGCCGAGTGGGAGTCAGCTGGCTAACGCATTATAATAACGTACTGATCCTGGCTAGATAGATGTACTTGATGTTAGACCCAGTTATATAATGTTCTTAGAAAGGCAATTTACTCAAAAGTATAAGTAAGTAAAAGTAATGGAGAATATTTTTTATATTATCATATGAGGTCGAGGTCAACAGTCGAAGCCTTTTGGCGACTATCGAAACCCTAAGGCTCAAATTACACCGAAATGGTAGCGCAGGGCAGCGGCGCGACTGAGGAGTAGCAGGGGGCCTAACCAAAATGCCATTAAGAAAGCGTTAGCGAAGTTCGAAAATGATAATATGTATAGGATGGACCACGTGATTAAGCGCGGCCTTATGTCAATCCCATACATTTTATCATTTTCGAACTTCGCTAACGCTTTTTTAATGGCATTTTGGCTAGGCTCCCAGGAGTCGTCACAGTGCTCGCGGCGTTGCGGCGGCCGCGAGACTTATAGTTTCTTAAGCGATACTATGTATTAAAATAATGAAGATAAAATATAAAATCATTTGACACTGAAAATGCTGCTGCGCTGTCAGCTACTGCCATTTCAGTGTGGTTTGAGCCATAGACAAGCAATGGTTACTCTCCTTTTCCATATCTACCCGGAACGCGACAGCACAGCTGTCACTTTACGCCGGTATCTTTTTGGCGTTCATCACGAACGGGAGCGGACTGGTGATGATGATGATGGATATTATCATATCATACGCTGATAGGCTGTCCCCGTCAAGATGATGAATGGTATGTCACACTACTGTTATTAATTTAATGACTAGCTGTTGCCCACGGGTTCGTCTGGATTTCGATCACATCAGATAATTTAAGGTTTAGGTAAGGACAAAATTCCACGAGCGAACATCGCATGATAATGAAAATATGGCTTTTAAGAAAAGAGCAATAGGATAAAGGAAATAATACAATTTACATGCGTGGATTGAGCGACGATGGTCCAGTGGTCGACTCGGCCTCTTAAGCGAGAGGTTCCGGGTTCGATCCAGACCTCCCCGTGTGTGCCTTGAAATGGGTTTTTCTTAATTTCTAAGCGCACCCTAAGCAAGACCATCGCTCGCTCACCGGTGAAGGAAAACATCGTAAGGAAACCTGCATGCCTGATGAGATTGAAAGTCTTTGAAGGTATGTGAAGTTCACTAAACCGCATTGGGTTAGCGGATCGGTGAACAATGGCTCATTACCCTTCTCGCCTGATTTCGAGGAGGAGACCCGTGCCCAGGAGGACATATAAGTGGATACGTGGATGGATAAAGGCTGACGATGATGAGTTTTTATAAACTCAAATCTATAAAATAAGTTCCGTCCCACCAGCAGGAAAATAGGATTATTTATTTACTGGTGACTCTGATAACGATATATTAAGAACATCTACAGGATATTAATTATACAACAAAGTAAGATAAGATTAGCCATATTCAAATATTTGTGTTGGACGCGAGTGCCAAGAGTCGGTTATCTTGGCGTTCATTGAGGGAGGCCTATGTTCAGCAGTGGACGGATGAAGGCTGATGATGATGATGATGATGATCTAAAAATATTAAGGTAGAGGTATAAGGAAAGACAAAATAGATACATATTACTTTAAGTCCTAGTTGGACTTAAAGTAATATCTATTTTTTCTTTCTTCCTACTGACATAGGAAAACACATTATGCCATTCCTACTGACATAGGAAAACATGTTATGCCGTTCCTACTGACATAGGAAAACACATTATGCCATTCCTACTGACATAGGAAAACACATTATGCCATTCCTACTGACATAGGAAAACATGTTATGCCATTCCTACTGACATAGGAAAACACATTATGCTATTCCTACTGACATAGGAAAACACATTATGCCATTCCTACTGACATATGAAAATATGTTATGCCATTCCTACTGACATAGGAAAACACATTATGCCATTACTACTGACATAGGAAAACATGTTATGCCATTCCTACTGACATAGGAAAACATGTTATGCTGTCTCTGCTAACATAGAAAAACATGTTTCTCATATTTTATACAAGGCTAAGACATATCACGTATCTAATTCAGTTCACTAAAGTGAGATGGGTTATCTATTCTATTGCCGATCAATGACTCCTGAATGCAGCTTCCGTTCCAGAACATCGTTTCCGAGATGTAAAACTTATGTTTTGAATTCTGATGTCATATTGATATTTTTACCGTTAACGAGTCTTTAATGTACTAAATATTAAAATCCTAAGATTTTATTTTTAATCATTATAATGTCGACAAGAAAATATTAATTATATTTTTTAAATTAAGCCAAACGTCGGATCAAGTTACTTCAAATTGTAATCAAAACATTAAAAAAAAAAAGAATAAACCTCCTTCGATTACCTTAAAAAAAAAAAGATTCAACGATCCGAATCGCATTCAGCGTTGCATGAAATGCATCCACTTTATAACTTTCTAAATTCAAACACTCAATACTGTTTTACGTACACAAAATAGGAGAAAAACGCACGAATATTACGTATTACAAACACCACATGTGTCCATACGATTTAGTGTATATAGTGTATCGATCGCCGTCGCCAATTTTCGAGGAGGTGCGTCGCGGCGCGCGCTCCGTGTTGCACTGAGACCGCTAACACGCAGAGAGTAGCGCGCAGAGAGGATTGAAATGTTAGTTTTTTACCTACTTTACATTATTTTAAAGTTGTTACCCGTTAAAGGGTGTTCAAACTTAAGAACTGTTTATTGGCTTATAGCCAATCTTAGACGAAATGTCTATTATCGTTGTAAAAATTATGAGCTAAATCTCTAAATATTTTCAAAAAACTTGTCAGAGACCACTATTTAAATTAAAATCTAATCCTTCATGCCTCATGTTGTTTGTCCCTTTGTTTACTATTTTACATTCATCGGTTTATGTTATTTATATATTTTATGTATATTTATAGATTATATTTTTCTCTTTATTTATACATTAGGTATATAAATAATTATATATTGCATAATATCTATACATCTGCTGTGTAAAATGCCCAGGAGATTGGCCACTCAACCAGCCGGCCGTAAAAATGTAATAACATTCATGACAAAAAATAAAACAAATTCCAAGTCTATGCCTCTTATGAAATCATTTATTGGCAGACGGCCAGATGTTTGGATTCGATATTTAAACGGATAAAACCCACCCAATAATATAAATGTCAGAGATTTATTGGCCATGTTGTTCCTTGAGTTTTTACTCAAATCGGCTGAACTGATTTACAGGTAATGACCACGATTAATATTAATTCCGTTATAACTTGCATCATTAACTTGCACTGCGTTATAACACTATAAAATTTAAAAAAAATACACAAAAAATGACGTCTTGGTGTCACGTGACGCACGCGTATAAGATCCACCTAACAAATAGAGCTCAAGACTATTAACAATTTTTTTCACTATTACAAAAATCACCTATATACTACATAATTTAGTTAGAAAATCATGATGTGATCCATAAAACCTCATTTCACCAACCCTTGTGTGTGTCGTGTCCTCTCTACAGCGCGAGTCTTTGCCGGCGATCGCAGCGAGCGTGCGCATTGACGTATCTCTACCAAACATAACGCTTTATAAATAAACACGCCGAATTATCCATAACACGTTATGGTCAAATCTCGCTGGTTGTCTTTTACTCCTGAAAATCACCTTATCCTGCTAAGGGAACGTGACCATAGCGGAGAGGAGGAAAGTCGTTTCGTCTTGAGAGACACTTGACTCATTATTTCATTTTCATTTCATTGCATCAAAAATTAAAAAAAATCTATAAAGTATATCATTAGCTTAATATTACATTTCTGAACTAAATAAAAGTTTATCAGAAAATATTTTTTTTTCAGAATCAATTTAATAAAATCTGTGTCCCGTTTTTGTGTTTAAAAATATGGTCACGTTATGCTAAGGACGATTTGTAAGATGTACCGAGGTATCTTTTTTTATTTGCAATGTCCTGTGCAATGCTGTGGCCAAAAGGCCTTTGAGCGAAATCGGAGCTGTGGGTTGGCAGGTGGCTCACCCAAGAAATCCGGGGTGTCGGCGTATGTGGAAAATGTAAGAAGTATTGGACTAAGCAAGTGTGGTCACCATGGTTGCTGTAAACTATCAAATATAAAAAAAACGGCTGTCTGTAAAGTCGGTTTACGGACGATAGTTGAACGTGACAACGTCAGAAGAAAATACTGATGCATTTTTTATGACGTTGTCACGTTCAACTGCCTCTTTATTGCTCGTTCCGCGCTCTCGCTTGCACTTTAAGCCTTAAATGGAACGCCTCAGAGCGAGGTAATACCGCATGAGTCATGTTTTTTCGTGCGTGCAGTCGGCTCTATCAAATTATAAAACGTTTTCACGTCAAAAAATCTAACAGGGAGATAGCTCCTAAGCCGGAACCGATCTGGGTGTTACCCACTGACTTCAATGCCGTCGTTTACTGGCTGTCCTACGTAAAATACTATGCTGTATTTAGACACGAGTGAAAACTATGATCGCTTAAGAGTTTATCTTTAGTCGTGTCCCGTCTTTATCTATCTTTTATCTTTATCATTTGTATAAGCGGGTACGTCACGGAGCGTCACAACAAACAATATAGCAGCGCCCCGCGGTTTCACCAGCGTACGTACTACGTACCATTCCGGAGGAAGTGCGGGCATAAATTATTGCCTATGTGCTATTGCTCACGTAAAGGCTATTTATTATATTGTAAAGTTTCATTAAAATCCATTCAGTAGTTTTCACGTGAAAGAGTGACAAACATCCATATATCCATACATTCTTACAAACGTTCGCGTTAATTATATAATTAGGATAGATGGAGGAATAAAATAATTAATAGACGGCGTCATGCCCTTTGTCGTCACGGCTTTGCAGTCGATTTTACTGCTTCCTCTCCACACGTTTTAGTTTTAAGCACACATCCATAATAGACTGTACATCTATATTTAGCAGAGTGGATATCAATAGCAATCGATTTTCCAACAATGCTCTCGAGAAGTCAACAGACTATCTGATTGAGCTGTCCTAGTTTCTAGGACAAGAGATATTGTACATCACGTTAAATAGAACATAAAAACCACTGCATAAAGAAGAAAAGTATTAAATCTTAAATATATAGGTAATAGGTATGAAAAAACAAAAGAAGATTTCCTGTAATTATTTAAAATACAATACACATACTTGTATTAAACTACTACTCGTATTAAAATATGTCTCAATACTTCAAATAGTCCAAGAAAATAGGTCTTTAAATCGAAATTTTTTATACCTTGAATTTTTTATAAGTTACTTTGAAGAATTTAAAATTACGAACTGTGAAAGTTTAGGGTGGGGGGGGGGGGGGGTGTTGTTTTATAAATTCCGAGATTTTAAGACCTAAGTCAAGTCTAAGTAAAAACTCAATAAACCGCGATAAAATCCGTAAATCCGTTGTTTCATTATAATCAGTAAAATTCGCGTAAACAAATTTATTAAGAAAACAAAATAAGCAGATGTAAATTATATACGGGTTTCTCCTATGAAACAGCTTTGCTGTATTTCGGAGAGACGGGACAAGACAGGCAGCGTAATTACTGTGCGTAACACCCGTATACACAATCAATACTTTGATGTGTCACAGTACTCCCGAACGCATAGGGTCATTCTAACCAGTTCACAGAAAATGAAATCAGATCAATCAATCAAATCAATCAGTAAATGAAATATGCCACTGTGCGTCTGTCAAACCCATATAAAACACGACTATTGATACCAGGAACGCATAGATAGAAGCGTCCTTTGCAGAGTATTGTTTCATGTAAACCCGTATTCACAATCAATACTTTAATGTGTCACAGTACTCCCAAACGCATAGGGTCATTCAAACCAGTTCATAGACCATAATTAAATTAAATCCGCCACTGTGCGTCTGTCAAACCCATATAAAAGCAGACTATGATACCAGGAGCACATAGATAAGAAGCGTTATTTGCATAGTTAATAGTTATGCGTTCTGAAGTACTGTGACACCTCACCTCACCTGTTCTTGTACATGGGCGACGCTAACCAATTGCCAACACATGCATCGCCGCTCGTTTGCCCGACATAGTAAAGTGTAAGGAGAACGTCGATAAACGTAACCCTTCACATAGTAAAGGGCTCTTCCCTTTGTTAATCAGCTTTTAAACACGTAACATTAAATTTACCCGTGCCCATTAAAATGTACTTAATCAAATTCATGCATCCATTAGGTTCGTAATGCGTTTAAAAGCGATAAAAATAATATTCTGTAAACTGCGCATATTATAATAGAGTTTACGAGTAAAATGTAGCACAGATGATCTATCTATTAAACTTGAAAGAAAGAGGTAGAAAAGGAGGGCAACGCAACTGCGTAACCTCTGGTTATGTGGACGTTTATGCCATAAAAAACTAAAGAAATAAAGGTACAAGACGTACAGTTTACGTACACTTGAATTCCTACTCGAAACGTTTGAACGTTCAAAATGTTATAAACGTTTCAGCCTGTGGAAACGTTTTCCACGAAACAATATATCCAGGTCAGCTGAAGCGTGGTCCGCGGTGGTAATTTCAGTTAATTGACACAAGCTCTCCCAGTGCACATCAATGAAAAACTCCATGTTTCATTTTAAAGCTTTTGAAGTGCTCTACTTGTAAAGTTACGTATTTAATATTATTTTTTCTGAATATAATTTTATTGTTAAATAATATTATAGTGAAATAACATTTACGTATTTTATCGCGGTTTTTTTATCAATAGTAATAATATAATTTTATAAAGAGGAAAGGTTTGTATGTATGTTTGTAAGGAATTGGTTAAAAAAATACTGGACCGATTGAAAAATTCTTTCACAATTTGAATGCTACGTTATCACTGATTAATATAGGCTATTTTAATTGCCAAGAAGAAAAAAATAACGATCCCTTCTAAAACTACAATAATATTACCCAATATGTAAAAAAATGCCTATAAAATATCTTTTAAAAATGTTCCACAATATCGAGGACATATTATTATTATCAATAACTACAAAAAATGTCGCGTATTATTAGTGTAGTTAAGTCACTATAACTACTTTTAACATTTTAAAATTTAATAGAAATTTCGACCAAAACCAGACCAAGACATTTAATCCTTACCTAAATAAATGATTTCTCAAGCTAGTCTATTAAAATACCTGTATATTACTTTTTAAGTCATTGAAATAGGATATTCTATTCAAAAGATATAAAATTGAAATAAAATTAATTCGCCGCTTCGCCGCGGCCGTGACGGGTTGGAGCGCCGTGCCGGGGCCGCAGTGCAGCAGAGGGGTTCTACTCAAACTACAAATTCTTCAGCTTTATATTTTTACTATAAGATATAAAATAGAAGAGTTTGTTTGTTTGAACGCGCTAATCTTAAAAACCATTGGTCAGGTTAAAATGATTTTTTCAGTGTTCGATAGCCCATTTATCGGTAAAGATATATCATCCCGCTAAGATCCCGTCGTAAATCTTAGTTACCGCAGGCGAAGCTGCGGGCAACAGCTAGTTTTTTATAAACCGCGATAAAATCCGTAAAAGTTGTTTCAGACTTCAAATCATTATATATTTTATATTCACGTATATAACTAAGTTACATACAAAAATCACGAATCTGAAATATGCTCTAATGAGCTCAGACTGAAGGTCACGGCTCCTAATTCATGTAAATCATTCTAGTGCTTGAATATAAGGTATTTGCTTCACGACCTGACCTTCGAACTTGAAATATACTATTTTCTCTTTTGGAACTTGAATTAGACAAATTGGCACGCATTCTTACTGATGAATAGTAGGGATCATGCAGGAAGACCCATTTTTTGACGTGACAACGTCTAATAACTCGATATTGAAGGCAGCATGCACGAAAAAGATGACGTCATGTCGCGTTCCGCCAGCGCGCGGCACGAACGAGAGAGAGGCATGATCGGCTCGAACGATCAGCTCAGTTCGGTTCGTGCTGCATGTAATATTTGACGTTGTCACGTCAAACTACCGTCCGTAAACCGACTTTACAGACAACCGATTTTTTTCGGACTGACTGTCTAGACTTTTAGGCCTTTTAGCACAATCTGTAGGCAGGTGAGAAGATGGCATACCTAGAAATTATTCGAAAGGGGTCGCGGTGTATCGCGCGCGCTACTCAGTAGAGTAGGAGAGCTGGTCAAATCCGATACGAAAGTGAACGTAATCTGCTAACTCCCCTTTACCAAAATGGCGTGGAGAATCAAAATCATTTAAATTAACATCGCATTTTATCCATTCGTAGCATTTAGTCAAATATACATAGTATTCGACTGAAATAATAATGTGAATAATATGTGCTTAAATGCCACGCACTCCCAAGCCATACGTGGCATGCTTAAATGGGGTTTCTTTACCCACTCTTCAAATACTATATTGTTGACGTATTTCAATTGCACATGTTGTTACTCAGGAAATACAGATATTTTTATTTGATTTGAATACTAATTTGTTTGCGTAACAATGTTCAGAAATATATATCATCGATTTCCGACAAATACTGTCTGATTCTATTACCTGACACATTTTTTTTATTAACGTTAGAAATCAGTCAGTTAGATTTCCACCCCCTATTCCCCTGAACGTCTTAATTAACGATTGCCCCCTTACACTTACCTCGGTCCAGCCTGGGGCGTGTCTGCGGGCTCGTCATCTGCGTCGTAGAAGTCGTCCTCCCCCTCCGAGGAGGAGTAGGAGGTGTCCGGAACCAGCAGCGACATCGCCTGTCCTGTACATATTATACTACACTATAGATTGCCTGCGTTTTTATTCGTCTTGGCGTTCATTGAGGGAAGCATAGGTATACATACAGCAGTGGACGGATAAAGGCTGATGATGAAGATAGATAGACAGGCTGATTAGATAGACCCCCGATAGATTAGATGGTCTTCTAGATAAATTTTCTAGCAGCGGTATTATTTATACTCATTATTAAATAAGCAGCAGCAGTGCTGTATTCTGTAAAAAAACATTTCGATATTGAGCTTCACCTGAGTAATAGAAGCTCACTTTACGTTCACTTCGAAAGCGAACTTTATTGATATAGATAGAGAGTCGAGTTTTAAAGAATACATATTCGTCATATTACCGCGGATTCCGGTTTCGATATTCGAAAACGACCTTACAGATTACAGAATAGCCCTACTTTTCTGCTTTGTTCTACGAAACACCGGAAAATAGTGACACGAGAGAAAAAGGAAACAGAATGGAGGTACCCATGCAGCTCAGCGCATCCCTCCGATAAATAGACAATAACCTATCGGAAACAATGTAAAGTAAAGTAGTAAAATATCAACCCTTATATGTCCCACTGCTGGGCACGGGTCGCCTTCCTCGAAATCAGGCGAGGAGGGTAATGGGGCAATAGTCCACCGCGCTGGCCCAGTGCGGGTTGGTGAACTTCACATACCTTTTAAGACTTTCAATCTCATCAGGCATGCAGGTTTCCTCACGATGTTTTCCTTCACAGGTGAGCGAACGATGGTCTCGTGTGCACTTAGAAATTTAGAATCGGAAACAATGATATACAACTAAATACATTCAGGGATCAAACGACTTATCTATACAAATATTATAAAGAGGAAAGGTTTGATTTTTTGTTTGTTTGTTTGTTTGTATGAATTGAATAGGCTCCGAAACTACTTGGCAGATTTGAAAAATTCTTTCACCATTCGAAAGCTACACTATCCACGAGTAACATAGGCTACATTTTATTCTGAAAAAAATAGGGTTCCGTAAGATATTTGGGTTTTTCGGACACAAGGTGTAAAAAATCAACCAGAAATGTTACTTATTTTGCGTACGCTGCCTAAACTATAAAAGATAGAACCATAAAATGTTCTAATTAATTGTAGATCTTATAATTATCTACAAAAAAGTCCGCGACACGTTATACCTATCTATGTCGAGTGAGGCACAGTAACCATTTTTTTATTTAGATATTTTGATTTTTTTTTGGACTACATTTAAACGCGTTTATTTTTCTCATGCTTTGGATCCTTATCAAAAAAAATTATTTCATCACTAAGTACAGTTTATGTAGATAATATTTCGACTTTGAATGATTAAAATTGGACGATCGGTTTTGAAGTTATGGCGAAATCTATCTATACTATATATCTACACTAATATTATAAAGAGCAAAACTTTGTTTGTTTGGTTGTAATGAATAGGCTCAAAAAGTACTGGGCCTATTTCAAAAATTCTTTCACCATTTGAAACCTACATTATCAACGAGTAACATAGGCTAAACTTTATTCTGGAAACAAAACAGGGTTCTGTAAGATATTTGGGTTTTTCGAACACGAGGTGTAAAAAATCAACCAGAAAAGTTACTTATTTTGCGTACGCTGCCTAAACTATAAAAGATAGAACCATAAAATGTTCTAATTAATTGTAGATCTTATAAATGTCTACAAAAAAGTCCACGACACACTATACCTATCTATGTCGAGTGAGGCACAACAACCATATTTTATTCAGAAATTTTGATTTTATTGGACTACATTTAAACGAGTTTATTTTACTCATGCTTTTAATCCTTAAGATATGAAGCTAAAGAGTTTGTTTATTTGAACGCGCTAATCTCAGGAACTATCGGTCTGATTTTAATGAAAAATTTCAGTGTTCGATAGCCCATTTATCGGTAAAGATATATCATCCCGCTATGATCCCGTTGTAAATCTTAATTAACGCAGGCGAAGCTGCGGGCAACAGCTAGTTCCCTATATACGTGTTAATCGGTAGTGGTTGCCAACGGAGCTTGTTTGGTAGTTTAGTCTGTGTGCTACTTACTAGTTCCATCCAGCTCCAGCGGTGGCATCGGGAGCGTGGGCGTGGACAACTCGCGGCACTCGGATCCCAACTCGACGCGTGGGGAAAGCTCTGACAAGGAAATAACCTATGGTTGTAAATAGAAATCAAAAAAAAAAAAAAAAATAGAAGAGAGAACCTCAATTTTTTCGATTCAAAAGTCTAGACTCTAGACAATAATTTAATATTAATGTTAAAATATATAAGAAAGAAGAAGCGAGTTTGACTTGCGCGTTGACGTATTCTAAAAACGTGTTCAAAGTAATATAATATATTACTATTAGCCAATCGCGCCTTACTATGAGTGGTGGCAAGCCCGATTGAGTTCACCGCCCGCCCCAAGCGATTGGTGTCGAGTGGAGCCAAGTAAGCCCGATTTAGTGGCCTGGCGGTTGGCTGGCCCAAGTGGTTCGTAAACCCCATAGAAATATTTAGATTATATTTCAAACATCTGTGGTAAGCCCTCTTGGTTGGTATTATATGTCTTAAGCAGTTTAAGCGCGTGCGCATATTTTCGTCTATGGTCGTCACTTCAAAATGTTTAAGACAGTTCGCTTCTTTGTTAATCTTACCTTCTTTGATGTGTGTTTGTGATGTGTTTGTTGGTCCTTGGTATACTCCGTTTACGGGATTAACTGTATTCTGGGAACAAACATCTTTAGTTTATAACAGAATAAATAAAAACAACCAACAACAACAGGAGAATCATTATTATACCGGATCCACACGTTTGTGGCTTGCCGCAAGCTCCAAACCTCCACAAGTCACAAGCATGTGGACGCCTCGAAAGCGCTTGTGGCAAATACTCTTTTGTTTCCTTTGGCTTGTGCACAATACCGACACTCGTCGGGTCGGCCACTAACCCTTGCAAAACTGTATACACACGTTTGAATTTGTGAAGGCTTGCCAGGCCTCGGCAAGCGTGCGGTTCCGGCTTTAGAGTTTTGGTAGCAATTTATGTAATTTTTATATTGCGGTTTATCTTGATAAAAAAATATTCGTATGCGATATGAAATAGCTTATTAATTATTATATAACCACGGTGACTTAACGTCACAAACTTTTACAAAGGTTAATAGAAATGCTCAGAATGTATTTATTATTAATCATACATACTTTCAAGTCCCATTGTTAGATAGGGGTTCCTCGAAATTATGCGAGGGACGGTGTTGGACCACTTTAATTACGCGCTGCTTCAATGCGGGGTGGTGAACATCACACATTCAAACTTTCAATCTCATCAGGCATGCAGGTTTCCTCATGATGTTTTCCTTCACCGGTGAGCGAGCGATGGTCTCGTGTTTCGGGGTGCACTTAGATATTTAGAAAAACCCATTTCAAGGCACACACGGGGGGTCAGGATCGAACCCGGAACCTCTCGCATAAGGGGCCGTGTCCACCACTGGACCATCGTCGCTCACCACAGCCCTGTACTCCCACGTAAATATGTAGTACGCGGGTGAAATTGCAGGGCGCTGCTAGTATGACATAAAGGGTTTTTTTCGAGATAAAAATAAAATATAAACATAATATTAAGGATCTACAGTTATTACCTTAGCTATTTGTAGGAGAACTATGGAATGTTTTATATTATCCAACATTGCCTGCAACAAAACATAACATTTAGAATAACACCATGTCATCATCATCACTCCGCTTCCGTCCACTGTATCTTCAGCGGTAACAACATATTTTTTTTAAAGAATATAATTGGAATATGGTTTTATTAAAACTTTGACTGGGCAAATATTGAATTTAATGCATATGTTCTGAGTTATGAAAGGAAACCCCGCTAATTAAATGTTTATTTGCAGCCCGGTTCATTTATGCTTTGCAAATTTGAACCTTATTCATATGCGGTTGTGTCGGTGAAATCGAATATTTGAATCGTAGTCATACCGCGCCTTAAGTTTTATTATCTATGCATGCGAGGCCGTGGATGAAAGTAACTAGCCATACTCACATTAGAGTGATCCAAAACCACCTGCCCCCTGTTCTTTTCGTGTGGGTCCGTTAGCTCTGACACTCGAGTCGTCAATTTCTGAAACGAACAAAATATCACTCACATTATTATTATTATCGTATCTGCATTTTATTTTTAATGTTAAGTGTTTGATTTTGTATCCTAACTATAGTTTTTTTAACATAGCCGTCTGTGTTGACGACATCTGTGGCTCAAATGTAATTGTAAAACGCATGGGCGCTTAAGCCAGCGGTTAGCTTAAGGTAGCGGTTTCAAATTCCGCCGGGGAACAAAAAGTTTGTGTTCCTGTTTTTGTGATGAAGTCACGGAGATAGATAAGATTGGTATTTGACAAGTGATCCTATCTAGTTGGAGGTCACCTGAACTTCGAGGCTCCGAATATGGGCGCCACATTCGAAACTTATTGTTACTATTCTCTAAGTTAGAGACTAACTCACGTTGATGAGGTCTATCATGATCTGCAGATAGGCGTCGGCCTCCGCGATGCGCCGCTCGAGGTCGCCGTGGCGGTGCGCGGGCGCAGGCACGCAGCGGGACCAGCGCTCGCGCCGCCCGTGGCGGACGATGGTGTCCTCCAGCGCGCGCACCCACTGCTCCCGCTCGGCGCCGTCGCGGGCCTGCAAACACAATCCAAGAGTGAGGGCCTTGATAGTACGAGTAGGTTCACCTTGAAATGTTATATATAAAGCCGGCACTACACATAGGCCAACGCGTTGGGCAAGCGCGCTAGCCGAACCACTGGCCCAATGTGTAGAACGGGCGTTGGCGGATTGACACGGTAGGTATTGAACGTTGGCCGGCGCGCTTGCGTGTCGGTCGCATCAAAGGAAACTTGTCGCAAGCTTGGCGCAATATCCACACATAGGCCTCGCGAGCAGTTTGCCCGGAGCAGCGATCAAGAAAACATTCATTTTGAACATTGGCCCAAACCAAACCATACTGAGTGACCTTCCAATGTGTTATTTATAATAAAATGTAAATTACTCACAAGCGCGTTGGCAAGCGCACCGCCAGCGCGTTGGCGAATGCGTTGGTCTATGTGTAGAGGCTGCCTAAGTGTAGGCCTCAAAATAGCGGACCAGTATATAAGGGCCTTAATATAATGTACGGTAGACATTGAAATAGCGTTCAAGTAGGCGAGGGCTTTGGCTTAATGTACGAGTAGGTTAGGGCCTTCTTCTTCTTAGCGTGTCGATGGCTACCTAAATTTTATCCGCCCAGAACTCAGCTACGAGTATTCCATTCTCAGTAGCGTCCATTAAGTCCTGCAATGTGCAGGTGGTAGGGCACGCAGGACACGACATGAGATGGTCCATTGTTTGTGGGACGGCACCACACATGCACTCCATATTGGCGGGGTCTGTGAATCCCCACCGAACACATTTATCCTTGCCCCGGCCTGAGTTCTAAGTCTATTCAGGCACTTACAGGTCGGCCACGGCAGCTCGTGTCCAGGTGGGGGATTCTCGGACGGTGGGACAAATGGCGTTGGGCCTTGAAATAGTACGAGTATGTGAGTGACTTTAACTAGTGTGCTAGTAGGTAAGGACTTTTAAGATTAATAAGAGCCTAGAAGTTGCTTGCTGCTATTGTTGCTGCCATTGTTGTATGCTAGTCTTGGCATAGTTAACATGTTAGTAAGATGCTTAATGCAGTCTAACAAGCATGTTGAAACTTACAAATTAACCGCGCCCCGTGACCTAACTATTGGAGATGTTTGATTTTAACTTTGTAAACAAGCTGGGAACGTGACTCTGTGTATGTGATTAAATTAACCATCGTAACTTGGTCACGTTATCGCTCATATTGATAAAGGTCGATGGATAGATGTGGTGAAAGCATCGGCGACTTACTACTCTCTTTTCTTATATCAAATCTTTATATAAAATCTGCGTTTCAGGTGGTTCGGTCTTGAACTCTTACTCGTAAAAAAAGTATCAATCCTTAATGTCCCACTGTTGGGCACGGGTCTCCTCCTCGAAATCAGGCGAGGAGGGTAATGGGCCAATAGTTCACCGACGCGCTGGCCCAGTGCGGGTTGGTGAACTTCACATACCTTCAAAGACTTTTAATCTCATCAGGCACGTAGGTTTCCTCACGATGTTTTCTCTTACCGGTGAGCGTGCGATGGTCTCGTTGTTGGGGTGTAATTTTGCTTTTGCACTTAGTAATTATAGAAAAACTCATTTCAAGGCTCACACGGGGGGGGGGGGGGGGGGGTGTCAGGATCGAGCCCGGAACCTCTCGCATAAGAGGCCGAGTCCATCCACCACTGGATCATCGTCGTTATTGGATTGGACAGTTATTCGTATCCGATTTAATTGAAATGCAGACTGTGTGTAGCCTTGGTCTAAGTCTGTCTGAATCAGAGTCTTCTGCTATTCAGGCTATCATCACTTTAGGAGGTTCCGGAAGGGACCAATACAAGTCTGGCTTTAGAGCTGTTGGTTTATGATACTAAGGTCAAGTTTCGTCGAGGTTTCCACGGAATTTTACCAGCTATGTAGTTACATTCCTGGGGTGAAAGATCATACAGTTTAACGCATAAAAAACAAGCGGCTAAACCGCAACTCCGCTTACGTTGGCAATGAAAAATGAAATATATTATCATTCCGTTAACTATTGTTGTTACAAACTAGACATTTTTCGTGGGTTTTCCCGAGATTTTTTATGGAAAGACAAAAAAAGGAAGGTTCACTTAAATGTACGTGAATATCGGCTTCCACAGGACTAATTTATTCAATATACACACGGACAAACAAACACACGACTTATATTATGTCATCATCATCATCAGCCTCTATGCGTCCATTGCCGAACATAGACGGCCTTTAACGAACTACAAGACGGCCGATCCTATGCCACTCGCATCCAACACGGACCGACCACCGCGCGGAGATCGTCTTACACATCGACCACATAACCCATAGACTCCTAATAACAGGGGAACGGGTTCTGGCGACACATCTGACTTATAGTTCCGATGTAAGCCGTAAACAATGTACTCAAACTTTCGTGTCGTCTCATTCTTTCCCGTTGCGAAATATATCCATTTCTTTTTAACGTTCCGTGATTGGTAATGTATGATATTGAATTAGCTAATCACAGCATTGCAACCCCTTTCGTCTCACCTCAGCTAGTTGCCAGAATGCATTTTATACGAAAAATCAAACATTAGGAGTCTATAGGGTGTGTGTAAGGGAGAGGGAAAGATTGATGGAAAAAGAGGAAGAGGTAGACCGAGACGGAGTTATATGCAACAAATAAAGGAGAAGGTACAGGTTATGTCGTATCGGGAGGTGAAGGTATTGGCGGAGAGGAGGAATGAGTGGCGAATACTCCACCGACAAGAGCAAAGCTCTTAAATAGAGAGAGAGAAAGAGAGAGAGAATGTGTGGTCGATGGTCTTATATAATTATATGTTAAATCCCTATTATTAAGCATTTCCATCAACGAGAACAACAAACAAACAAAACAATCTGTGAAAGACTTTTAAATTATCATAAACAAACGGACAAATACTTTTATAGATAACATATTATAATGTAAAATAAAGTTTTAACTATATTATGTAATATTGTCCGTCATTGTGAATAAAATGTATTCGGGTGTTTCATAAATATATTATGACCATTCTTCGACCGTTGTAGTGTTTGGAGACGGTCGCAGATTCCAATTCCGTCAAGAGCAACATTTTTGTTATTTGTATCATTCTTGATAGCGGTAATGCATTTAGATTTGGAATTCCTAAGGTCCAGCAAACTTAGATCATATATACCATTACCGTTCGCATGAGCGCTTTTTTACCGAGCGGTAAAAACCGTTTAAATGAGACATACGGACACCCATGTATCTGTTCACATGAAGGCGTTTTTAAAACGCAACGCCTTTTTATCGAACACTGTCGGATTTTCGACGTTAAGTGTTTGACGATCAAAAATATTTTTTTGATGCTCTTTTTAATTAAGCCTATCTTAACTAGCAGCGCCTTTATTTTAATTAGCACGACCTACGAAAAAAGTCCTATCTCACAGTATTATAAGGGGACTTGGTGAGTTAGTCACCGATCCCGGGGTCTCACCTGGAAGTGGAAGGTCTTGTGGTCGACGGTGATGGTGAATGTGGAGTCGTCCTCGTCGTCAATGCCGATGACCGCGGCGCGCAGGCGCACGCAGCCGCGCCTCACTCCGCGAGTCATCTTCTCTTTGGACTGGAATTACAAAATATACCAACTATTTTACAAAATCAAAATAGGATCAACATTGTCTCTTGAACGAATTATTTATAGATAAAAACAGTAGAATATCATCGAGGAGCTCGGGGCGCAGTGGTAACAGCCGCGCGGATCGATGCACCAGGTTAAGCAACGCTTGCCGAGGTTGGCCCGGGATGGGTGACCATCTTTACATACCGAGACTCCTCCGTGCCTCGGAAAGCACGTTAAGCCGTTGGTCCCGGCTGTCATTCGTGGATCTTTGACAGTCGTTACGGGTCGTCAGAAGCCCAAGAATCTGACAACCAGTCTAACCGTGGGGTACCGTATCACCCAGTTACTGGGTTGTGGAGGTCCGACAGCAGTCGCTCCATGTAAAATACTGGTATTCAGCTGAATCCGGTTAGACTGGAAGCCGACCCCAATATATAGTTGGGAAAAGGCTAGGATGATGATGATGAAAAACAGTAGAATATCAAGCCATATATCATGCTCCCACTGCTGGGCACGGGTCTCTTCCTCGAAATCAGACTGGCAGGATAATGTGCCATAGTTCACCGATGCGCTGGCCAATGCAACAAACCCTGAAAGAATCTCTACAGGAATGCAATTTTTTTCATGATGTTTTCTTTCACTATCTTATTTAGGGTGCATTTAGAAAATTAGGAAACCTATTTCTAGGCACCAAAGGGGTTTTCAATTCATTGGACCATTGTCGTTCAATTGTAGTTTCAGGATATAATGATTCATCATCATCATTGTCTGTCTTTATCCGTCCACTGCTGGACACAGGTCTCTCCCATGGCACGCCACTTTACTCTATCTTAAGCTTTGAGTATTCAGTTGCTGCCAGCCACCTTGCGCCAGATCGTCGCTCCATCTAGCAGGGGTAGATGGAGCGACGATCTGGCGCATCCAGCCTTACTAATAATTAAATGGTCAACAATAAGTAAAAATAACCATGTTCATTAAAATCTTATACAATCCCAAAGGAAAGAAGAAATAAAAAGAAAAAGAAGAATAGAAATTGGGTGCAATAGTCAGCTTGTACAGGGGGAGACGTTCAGAAGATCCGCGCTCACTCCTTATCGTTCAGCTTGGAAAATGGATATTATGGGGTTCTACAACCATACACACTCACTGAGAACGTAACGTAAGGCTAGCTGGGCTAGGCTAGCCCGGGTTCAATCAAGCTAACACAAATGTTGGTATATCATCATCATTATATATAGGCTAGTCATCATTATATATAGATTAGTTATAGGCTAGACTATAATCTTAGGCTAGTGTGCAATTATTTTTAAATATTTTATATTTTAAAAAAGAGCAACCCAGCAGAGTTTCTCACTATACTAATAAAGTATTATGTATTTTATTTTTTGTATGAAAATATGAAAAGATTAGTTCCACTGAGTTTGTTTCGCCGGTTCTTCTCAGTGGGCTTGCTTTGGAACCGGTGGTAGACTCAATTGACTTTCAAAAAGATACTTTGATTGTACTATTTTGAATAAAAAATTTGACTTTGACTTTGACTTTGACTTATCAACCTGTAACCGTCCATTCGACGAGTATTCTATTAATTATGTACATATAGTATAGAACATCTCCGCGCAGTACGATGCGCGTGGCAAAGGATCGGTTGTCTTGGCGTTCATTGAAGGAGGCCTATGTTCAGCAGTGGACGGATACAGGCTGATGAAGATGATTGTATATAATATCGTGTTCTACTAATATTAAAACGAAAATTTCACACGTAAAATAAAAAAAAAAAAAAAAAAACTATTTTATCGCGGTTAACTAAGTTGAAAGTTCCGATGGCCATGGTTGGTGTGAAGTATCCGAAACGTCGCGACCGTCAAAAGTATAATAAAGTTGTTTGATTATAAAATATATTCAATAAATAATTATTCGTATAAAATATTAATAGTGATATAACCGAAGACGTCTATGGCTCATTTTCTATATCTGATGTATAACAATGAGTTGAGGTCAACCTGTACTGACACAGGGTGTTCCAAATATTACAAACTATTAAAAAAAAGGTGTGTGTGCGATTCACACAAGATAGAAGTGAAACACACGTTAAATGCTCAAATACAAACAAGTATTAAACAGTGTGCAATATACATACACACCGACATCTGGTCTCTCGCTCTTTTATATTTGTCTCTTACCTGTCGTTTTTTCCGTTGCATCCGGTTTGAAATCACAACGATTCTAAAGAAGTTTCACTTAAAAAAAACTACGTTTATCAGAAGGCAGTGGTGGGTGGACTCGGCCTCTTATGCGAGAGGTTCTGGGTTCGATCCTGACCTCCCCGTGTGTGCCTTGAAATGGGTTTTTCTTAATTTCTAAGTGCAACATAAACACGAGACCATCGTTCGCTCACCGGCGATGAGATTGAAAATCTTTAAAGGTATATAAAGTTTACCAACCCGCATTGGGCAGGGCATCCATAAATTATAGCCCATTACGCTCCTCGTTTGATTTCGAGGAAGAGACCCGTGCCGAGGAGTGGGACATAATATTATAAGGGTTGATACTTTACTTTTTTAAGACGGGTAAATCAGTGAGGCACCGTTAGTAGCGAATTCAATTGACACAACACCCTGTATATAATGACAATGTAAAGCAAAGTGGAATATTTGCCAGCAGTGTTTTGCCAGTGAGGAGCTCGACCGGGCAGTGGACAGTGGACAGTGGGCAGTGGGAACCAAACATGGATGCGCTAGTGAGGGGATACAACATATTGTTCTACGAGAGAGCAGGTAATCTGGTTTTACTGCTGTGAAAGTTTTTTTAAGCGGGAACAAAACAGGCTATTGTCAATTTTGGGTTCGGAGATAAATCTTTAGTGAGTCTTAGGCAAAACCAAAATAGGCACAATATAGTCGAACCTGACTAAATAATTATGGTTACGTAGTCTAGTCTCTCTTGTGATCCGTCATCTTTGCGTTCATTGAGAGAGGCCTATGTTCAGCAGTGGACGGATAAAGGCTGATGATGATGATGAAACTCTAGTCACCTTAACCTTAAGGAGGAGTCTCCTGATTTTTTGCTTTGAAATGCAAGTAATTCTAATGTCTGTCGAGCTCTTATCAGCACATGTCCCACATATTCAAGGAACTTCTCTCTCTCTCTCTCTCTCTCCCTTCTTTACTGTCAGATATATTATAATAGTTGTTCTTCATAAGTTATCTCTCATCACAAACCTTGATATTAAAAGTTACAACCCAATATTACTCACTGCTGGGCACGGGCCTCCTCCTCCAGGCAAGGAGGGTCTTGGGCCATAGTTCACCGGTCCACTGGCCCTATCAAGTTGGTGAACTTCATAACCTTCAAAGGCTTATTCTCATCTGGCATGCAGATTTCCAGCGGTGGGGGAGCGATGGTCTCGTGTTTTGTGCACTTAGAAATGTGGAAAAACCTATTTTAAGGCACACACGACGGTGGGGGTCTGATAGATAGATCCCGGAACCTCTCGCACAAGAGGCTGAGTCCATCTACACAGTTTTAGATCAGAAGGCACGAATGGATGATAACGAAAAAAAAAGAGTTAGGAATCGGCGGGTTAAAATCCGTAAAAGTTGTTTCATTAATAAAAAAGTAAAAAGTAAAGTATCAACCCTGAGGAGGTCTCCTCCACGAAATCAGACGAGGAGGGTAATGGGCCAATGCAGGTTGGTGAACTTCACATACCTTCAAAGACTGCTAATCTCATCAGGAATGCAGGTTTCCTCACGATGTTTTCCTTCACCGGTGAGCGAGCAATGGTCTCGTGTTTGGGGTGCACTTAGAAATTTAGAAAAACCTATTTCAAGGCACACACGGGAGGGTCAGGATCAAACCAGGAACCTCTCGCATAAGAGGCCGAGTCCATCCACCACTGGACCATCGTCGCTTTGTGTCATTAATACATCAGTAAAATTGGGTTTAATATCAGGAAACAATTCTTATCATTGAATATTTTTCAGATCCCCGTGTCAAGGACTGGTGGCTCATGTCCTCGCCATGGCCGATGCTGACCATCTTGCTGTGCTACCTCACCACCATCAAGCTGGTGCTGCCGGCGGTGATGAGGAACCGGCCCGCGTACGAGCTCAAGACCATCCTCAAGTGGTACAACATCATGCAGATCGTCGCCAACGCTGTGGTCACGTGGGGTGTAAGTATAGTCAGGCTAAACCTGAAGCTCGACAGCGGAAGAAAGGCGGCACGTAAAACATGTAAAAAATTGGTTGTCTGTATAGTCAGTTTACGGACTGCACTGCATGAACCGAACCGAGCCGATCATCTTTATTAGTGTATCTTCTCTCTCGTTCGTGCCGCGCTTTCGCTTTTGGAACGCTACATGACGTCATCATTTTGGTGCATGCTGCACGTATTATCGAGCTTATTAGATTACTAAGGAGTTATTAGACGTTGTCACGTCAAAATAAAGAGTTGTTTAGAAGGCAGGTCCCTAAAGAAAACGAGAAATAAAGGGTTTGTTCTTTTGTCAAAAGGTTTAGAGATAGATGGAAGTCATTGTTTTATGATGAGGGGAAAATCCTGTTAATATCAGATTTCTGCCAACTCAATCCTCCATCACTAGACCGGCCCACATGGGCCCATGAACTTCGAGAAGCCCTGCGAGTTGCGACTTTGAATCGAGTTCACTATTGCTTTGGAAATATGTGACAGATGGCTTTTCTTTGGTATAGGCATAGCAGTTCGCTCATGTTTATGTAACATTACCATCATATGACACATCTGCAAGTTTGTTATATTAATTAAAAAATATCGTAATTAATATTTTGTTTTAGGCTTCAATTAATGTGCAATGCAGCTTCAATAATCACTTAGCATTAGTGATAAGTGATAACATTAAGCATTATAGTATTTAGGTTGATTTCGAAGGCTTTAATCATATATTAGGTTCATAAAATACACAACTCTTAGGGCCTGTTTCACCACTTCCTGATAACTGCCGGATAGGCTATCCACAAAATATTTGACAGATAGAGTATAGAGTATCTGTCAAATAAGTTGTGGATAGCCTATCCGGCACTTATTAGGAAGTGGTGAAACGGGCCCTTAATTTATTCAAAGTGATTCGTAGAGATTTTCATAACGTAGAGATAACGTGAGCACATAGAAAGCCAAACACAATAAACGTAATATACGATGATACTAAACAAATATTAAAAAATTACATCGATGTAAAATATCATCTAGAATACTAGCAGCCCCCCCCCCCCGCGGTTTCACCCGCGTACTTCCCATTCCCGTGGGAGCACAGGAATACATTATAGCCTATGTGTTATTCTGATGTATAAGCTATATTATTGTAAAGTTTCATTAAAATCCATTCAGCAGTTTTTACGTGAAAGAGTAACAAACATCCATACAAAATTTCACGTTTATAATATTCTATCTAGAATACAATAATATAGACTATACATAATATATTATGTATGTAGAATCACTAATGTCAAAATTTAATCTGGCCTGTGCCAGAGCAACGGATGTGATTTTAACATTAATGATCTTTTTTGCTCATTTAACCACTGACAGAATCAGAGACGTCGTGAGGTGTATATTATAGAGAAAATAAAATTCGAAGAACTCAGTAGACGAATGAGGGTTGAGGACAATTAACTAACAATTCTACTGGAAGTAGCGTTATTGTATTTAGATACATTAATGTTTGTTTGGGTTACCTCGTACACGGGAGACAGTCCCACCGTGATTGTGTGTGACCATTATGATTAAAACATTTCCAAAATTCAACATCAACTTGACAAATTCGATTTCAAATTCAATTCAACTTCAACAAAGCTATAGACGTGATATGCATCCAAACAAATGTGTGCTTAAGAATGGATCGCGTTAATTTAAAACAACATATAATTATTGTGTTAGATTCTAGATCGATTCATGCCTTGCCTCGGACGCCAGTTACGACACCGCTTAAGCTTTTAGCTAATAAAAATTATCCGTTGTCTGCAAAGTCGATTTACGTTTTACGATAGTTAAACGTGACAAGGTCGTAAGAAAATACTGATGGGTCGATTGTGCCTCTTTGTCGCTCGTTCCACACTCTCACTTGCACTTCATGCCTTAAGTGGAACGCCTCAGAGCGAGGTAACGCCGAATGAGTCATGTTTTTTCGTACGTGCAGCCGGATAACCAGGATAATGACACATGCAGACATCCTATGTTTGTCACTTAAGTCTTCTTTGAGAATCACAAGAACGCTGTTTGCCGACAGATAAGCCGGGTGGTGTGACATGCAAATACACACTATCTGGATCTATTTGTATTTCACATCTACGCCCGACCTCACTCCACAGGGAGGCGTCGGCAATTAGCTAAATCAAACAGACGAGAGGAGCCTGTTGATAAAAGATAACGAGAACATTTTTTATGAGATTTCGTGTTTATTAACCGACTGCGAATTGAATGATTGCAATTATTACATTGCTTGCAATGCTTTGGAGGACGTCTTCAAGACCTTAAACTGGGCAGAATGTGGCATAAACATTAACGGCGAGTATCTCTCACACCTTCGTTTCGCCGACGATATCGTTATATTGGCCGAGTCGCTGGAGGGTTTGCAGGAGATGCTGCACAGTCTAAACGAATCCTCCCGACGGATGGGCCTTAGGATGAGCTTGGACAAGACGAAAGTCATGTTCAATGAGCACGTTCTCCCTAGGCCTGTTAACGTCGATGGCAAAACTCTCGAAGTCGTGCAAGAGTATGTCTACCTTGGGCATACTTCGCAGCTAGGTCGACATAACTTCGAGAGGGAAGCCGATAGGAGGATTCAATTAGGATGGGCAGCATTCAGGAAGCTTCGCCATATTCTCACGTCGTCTATACCGCAGAGTTTGAAGACGAAAGTCTTCAACCAATGCGTTCTCCCCGTGATGACCTACGGGGCCGAAACGTGGCCTCTTAATTTACGACTGGTCCGCAAGTTTGCCGTAGCTCAACGTGCTATGAAGCGTGCTATGCTGGGTGTTTCTTTGGCAGATAAGATTCGAAACGAAGACCTTCACCAGAGAACTAAAGTTACCGATATCACGCGAAGAATAAGCACGTTGAAGTGGCAATGGGCTGGTCACGCACTCAGAAGAACGGATGGCCGATGGGCCATTAAGGTTCAAGAGTGGAGGCCGCGTTTAGGTAGACGAAGTGTTGGTCGGCCATTAACCAGATGGGAAGACGATCTCCGTGCAGTGGCAGGTCCGCGTTGGATGCGAGTAGCAAGGGATCGGTCGTCTTGGCGTTCATTGAGGGAGGCCTATGTTCAGCAGTGGACGGATAGAGGCTGATGATGATGATGATGATGAATTATTACATAAGATCAAATCAAAGTTTGTGCTTGATCATTTTTGTAGTACTTGAGACAAATCAAACAAAAGTAAACCGTATTATGCATAACGATAAAAATGCCAGTTGAAGGTCGAAATGTCCTTGAGGACTATTAGAAATAATTTCATACAATTTTATTTTAAAATCTTGGAAGCGAATGTCTTATTCCCAAGGGCGTGTTATCCTTGATAAATGTGTGGTGTATCTCATTACTCCCTAACAATTTGGACTTACGTGATTCTTGCTACGAAACATATTACTTACTTTAACGTTCTTACTTCGAAAAAAGATAATAGTATGAAACAAACTAGCTTTCTTAACGTTAATGCAATTTACAGTCGATTCATGGCGATTCCACTAAGAAACGGCGAAACAAACTCGGTGGTTCTGGTCTTTTCAAATGCCTTTTCGAGCCACCTTCTCCTCCTTGCTTCGTCTTCCTTAGAGTTATGACTATTACATCACTTTCTCATCATACTTCTTCACCTGTGTCTGTCTCCAGCGGTGTGGACAGTGTTAATAGCAGTATGGACATGGCCTTTTTCCTTCTGCTTGTCGGTCAAGATGGACTTCCGTTACATATCACCATTACCTAAAATATATGCTAATTCCTTGAAATCCGCCTCCAGATCGCAACCTCGGGCTGGACCACCACCTACTCGTGGGCCTGGAATGGCTGTCAGCTCCCCGATTACTCCAACAACCCGGAGGCGCTGCGGATGCTCAGATTCCTGTGGTGGACCATCATACTCAAGATGCTGGAGCTGGTGGAGACGGTATTCTTCGTGCTGAGGAAGAGGCAGCGACAGGCGTCCTTCCTGCACGTGTACCACCACTGTAGTTCGTTCTTCATCATATGGTGCGGTACCAAATTTGTTGGAGGTAAGTACACGACCATAGCAATATGGCGCATGAGTGCAATGTGTGACCAGCGTCACCCATGTTGGTAAACGAGTTTACCAGGAACTAGCCTAGACAACTCGTGTATTCCATGGTTCAAGCCTTGTGGCTCAGTAGCCAAGGGTGAGCCCAGCATCTTGGGCGAAGCGAATTGAACTGAGGGGACTCTTTATACCGCTCTTATAAGAAGAGTGGAAGAGCAAGGAGTGAGGACGGGAACCTCACATCATTGTACTGTCCCGACGTTGGGAGGAGTTGTTCTGTGGTGCGGGACAGCCCTTCGGTGGATGTCAGTCATGTAGGTCAGGTCGAGGTGCCCTGTTGCTGACAGAAACAACTAACTAGGCTAGGCAACTCGTGTGTTATTTATAGGGTTGCCAATCGTTTTCTAAAGTAGAGTATTGTACTCTACATCGTGTAGGCGTACTCTATAATCTATGACGCTAATAGAGAATGCTAAAATACTACTCGTATTTACTATACTACTATAAATGATTGCTATTTGGAAGACCAGGGCTTCATCAATTAAAAATGAGTTGCTGGTCTATGTGAATTTAGAGAACATATTATAGAGTCGTATCATTATTTTAAAAATAAAAACAAAAATACCTTTTCCCTAATGTTCAATCAGTGATACTCTTTTTCAAAGTTTGTACTCTTTATTTAACTTTTTTGAACTGGCATACTTTATTTTTATAATAAAAGTTGTTAACAATAGTTGCCTATCTTGAGACGAGAAACTAAGCACCCTTTATTCCGTAAATGCAGCAAATATTTCGCTTGAGAAATTAGCACATGTATCACGTTTCACAGATAATAATGTAAAGTCCATTGGGTCAAATATACAGATTCATAATATTATAGACAAAACTGGAAAAATTTATTCAAATTGAATAAATTTAAGAATTTCAAATGTTACAACTCTAACTCAGAGGCTAGCACAAGTGAGCCACTTATCGTGGCCAAAACTATCCTCGAAACAAATTGCACAAAACACAAGAAAAGGGTCACCAATTTAGAAATTATATCTCATAACGAAGAAATGTTAAATGTTTGCCTTGTTAAGATGAATGATTATGTAATAATGCTTACATTTACTTCACACACATATGAACACCGCTTATTATGTAAGTATTTGTAAGTTTGTCTGCTACTCGATTACGAGTGCTAAGCAGATTAACGTGTAATTGCTAATGAAATACCGCCTATCTACCCGCAGTATGTCCGAACCGAACCCTCAAAAAGAAAGGAATGCTCGTTATGAATATACTCGTAATAATGGACAGCAATGCACAACAAACTCACCTGAACCTATGGACATCAGTGATCACGTTTGGTTGACTATCGGTGCATCTTCTTCATCGTGAAAAAGTTGCAACAGGGACTAGGATACAAGGCAAAATCGAAGTATCGTTCCATGATTGCTGGACAACGGGTGTCCTACACGAAATCAATAAGCAGGTCATTGGGCCATTATTCACGAATACTCTGGCCCAATGCGGGTTGGTGAACTTTAAACACTATCAAAGACTTCAATCACATCAGCCCAAACCAAATGAACTACTTCACCGGTTTACACAAGGTTGGTAACCACTAGGCCACTGGGCATGGTTATTCACTTATTCTTCAACAACACTACAATGAACCGAAAACGAAACAAAGATGATAAATATGCTAAAATACGAAATATAAGCCATATTAATATATTGGTAAATAGGTGTTACAAGTAATACAGGCGTGCGATGCGATTCCTTACGATGATTCCATATACCAGTGAGCAAGTCTTCATATTCAGAAGCATAATGCATTAAGAAAATTATAAACCCATTTCAAGGCACCACACGGGAACAGGATCAAACAAGGATATCCCACTGAAGACACAGAGCTAGTGACTAGACTATCGTCATTCTATCGGTCCTCGCCCAGCTGTTCTTATTCACCGATCCAATCAGATGAGGATCTCTGACAACTGAATTTACAAAATACACTATGAGGTGTCACAGTACGAACGCATAGGATCATTCAAACCAATTCATAGACAATACTTAAGTGAAATCCGCCACTGTGCATCTGTCAAACCCGACTTTTGACACCAGGAGCGCATAGTGTTGTTTTATTAGTCAGCCAAGTAAGCTTCTTGAATACTAGTGTAACGTGTTTAAGCAGTAAACACAATGCAAGTAAACTCGGACATACGTTTTTAAACTTATTAGACAAAAAATTTAAATTAGTTCTATGCGCGACGTCACAGCATCGTACCGTTTTCTTTCTGGAGATTCAAGATGATTTTACTGTATTTATTTTTTTAAGTAACATCTATAGGGACCTTCCCTATAGATCTACATCTACATCTACACTAATATTATAAAGAGGAAAACTTTGTTTGTTTGTTTGGTTGTAATGAATAGGCTTAAAAAGTACTGGACTGATTTCAAAAATTCTTTCACCATTCGAAAGCTACATTATCCACGAGTAGCATAGGCTAAATTTTATTCTAGAAAAAAATAGGGTTCCGTAAGATATTCGGGGTTTTCGGACACAAGGTGTAAAAAATCAACCAGAAAAGTTACTTATATTGCGTAGTAAGATTCCGTAGTAAATCTTACTTAGTTAACGCAGGTGAAGCTGCGGGCAACAGCTAGTGTTACTTAAAAAAATAATAAGGCTACTAATGAATCCCCAGTCCGTGACTCGATTTTATAATTAGGATTTCGTTCTATATAGTAAGGCCCTCAATATGATCAACGTTACAAATGATTGTGTAGAACACGCTAGAGTCTAGACTGTTACTAGACGTGGCGCCTCACGCGACCTCAAGACAAAGCCTGATCGCAACGCCTTGTACATCATGACAGTAATAGGCATGTTGACACATGTTACAAATTCATGTAAAGTTATGTTTTACATATACAGTATTTGAAAACCTAAAATAACATTTTAAAAGTCTACTTCTTTGTCTTAAAATTTAGAAAATTAATTTAAAATGCGTTATTTATCATGCATTATCACGTGACTGAAAACGCTAATATAAGGCGATGACGTCACTGAACATTGATTTAAGTACAAACTGTCATAATTCACCTAACATAGCGCGAGCTCTGTATGCGGTGTGTGACGTAATGCGGTGTGTAGCGCTTAGAGCGTTTTAACGGCAATTTTAAAAACTATTTTTCTTTATTTAATTTTTTGGTAAAATTGGACATATTTCTTTACAAAAGTCTTTTTTCGTGTTTATCTATAGTATATCTATTAAATAAAATCCATTAAAAAATTAGTCAACATCCCTAATGCATAAAAGTAGTTTCGACTGATGAAACGGATAAATGTCTTCAGTTTTCTTCGGAGAAATATGTAACAAATCGGAGGTAGAGATAGTCTTTCCAAAAAAAGCATTCAAGTGTATTTAGGGAACGCAATCTTACATACATTTATCGGACACAGCAGCGTTGGTTATCGATATGAAGAACAGGCTGTAAAGATCTCCATCGAGACGTATCTTTCATCTGAGCACATACCTTTTATGGACGATTCAGAGAACCGGCACAATTGTTTATGTGCGACGCTGGCCAAATTATTTATTAGCCGAATTCAAAAAAGAAGAGGTATTCGATTCGTCTGTATTTTTTTGTATGTTTGTAAATCGATTATTCCGCTAGTTGTAAATGGATTTCGATGATTCGATTTTAACACGCTTTTATTAGCTTCACCTGTATGTTTGTATGTAACCGACTTCTTTGAGCTCGATTTTGTCCTACTTTGAACGATCAGATTTAATTCAAACTTTGCACATCTGTCAAAGACCGATGACAATGCAATAATTCGATTACAAAATCCGATTATCCCAATTAGATTCGCCAGGATTAATTAATTCCTTTCCGCATCCTTTGCATTCGAGTAAGAGAGATAGAGCTAGTGCGCGAACTCGGAGAGACTTGTAAAGCGTGTTTTTTTTTTAGTTTTTTTAAACTATTATTTTTATAATTTAGGATGCCTATCTTATCGCAAAAATCTGCATAGTAATTTAATCTAAAGATTCTTGTTTGTAATTTTTTGAAAATTTCACATTGATGTTGATAAAACTAATAGCATGAATCTGCTTTTACAAAATCAATATAATATTTATATAAATAAAAATAAATCTCCGAAATGTCTGTACGCACATAACTTCAGAGCAATTGCACCGAATTAGACAGTTCTTATTATGTTGTGTTTGTTATCGTCAGAACAAAGTTCATATGCAAAAAACATGATGATTAGGCCAAACATTTTTGGATGAGTCCAGGATAACTTTTGCCGGGTATAATAAAATGTTTGTGGGAGTAATAAAAAAGCAGCAATTTCATAATAAGAACTGTTTGAGACTTTGCACGTTGCACGAACATTAAACGACTACGTGAATAAAGAAAATTAGACGTAAAAGAGACGAAAAAGAATACTAGAAAACATCGGTGAGTAAACACTATTTTACTACCTCCAAGCTATTTTTAGACGTCTGTACCTACACATAGAATTTCATTCTGAACACTCTACACCTCTGTGATTGTTATAGCTAGGCAGAGATTTTTTTCTAACGATTTTGATGAAATTTCATAATTTGATTAGGAATTTTTTGGAAAAAATGAATAAGAGTTTAAAAAAAATGATATTATTAGGAAGTCTAATAGAATAATCATCATGAGTGTTGAATAGTTCTGATACAGTAGTAGTATATTATAATTATCATCATCATTATCATCATCATCATCATCATCATCATCATCAGTCTTTATTCATCCACTGCTAAACATAGGCCTCCCTCAATGAACGCCAAGACGACCGATCCCTTGCTACTCGCATCCAACTACATATATTATATATCACAGACAAAATCAACAAAGCTAAAGACTTCACTTACGTGTAACTCTCATTAGTAATAATTATCAGTACATTAATATCTTGATAATTAATAATCATCCCGTGAAACTCTGCATTTAACCTTACGTTTCCCTTCGTCGGGATCCTTAACGACTGGACTATGCTAAACGTTATTAATAATTAACATAATCCAATCGTTAAGTTTCGCACTCGAGTTGTTTAGGTTGCGCTGACTAAGCATTTTTATTGCATAGCTGACGTGAGTTTTGCAGTGATTCAGCTTCATAATCTACCTTTTTTTATAGCATATGAGGGCAAACGAACAGTCGAAGCCTTTTAGCGACTATCGACGCCCATAAACATCCACATAACTGGAGGTTAAAAGGAGAGTAACGCATCTGCGTTGCTCTCCTTTACCCAATTCCCCCACTGGGCCAATGGAAACGCGACAGACTATCACTTTACGCCGGTATTATGTGAGCGAGAGGTACCCACCCCGGTCGTGGTATACGTGGTCACATATCAGCTGTCTCTGTCTGTCAGTTTTTATGGACCTTAGCTAGTGGTTCCAGGTCTACTCAAAGTTCACCTCTCTTTATATGATGCCAGTGTTACCAGTGCCATGGATTACACTATAAGATAATGCCAGTTACTTCAGGACCTTAGACAATCCTTTTTAGGGCGGCTTTTAGTTCACATTTCTGTGGTAACGTTATAGTCTATCGAGTTAAAGTCAATTTTTTTTTATATATACCTCTATAGTTACCTATACAAACTGTTACGAAAGAAAATTTAAGTTCACAATTACGGTCAATATTGTCATCATCATCAGCATTTATCGTTCAACACTTGACGGCCACTTTCAATAACTCAGAATACTGGCAACATTTAGTTATTTTAAACTCGTTAAAACTATCTTTGCTATGTCGCGAAGCTCTATATCTCGCCACTTTGTGAATCAAATTGGTCAAGTCGTTAAATAAGCATCCTTATTGTGTAATAGGCGTAACAGGCGACGGTGACCGAGACAAGAGATATGCATTAGCCTTACGCAACGGTTATACAATTATCATTATATAATATTGTCCTACCTATAGAAAGTGCTGGAAGGGTTATATAGTACGGAATCACCATATTGCGACTTTCGTTTTTGTCTCGTAATATCTGGCACATGTCAAGGGTGGAAATGATCAAGATATTGATTGATATTTATCAGATAATTATCTTGCAAAAGTCAACAGGGTTGGCCGTGCGGGGAAGGTATGTGCTTGCCGTCTGCGTCTACGCATGCTGTGGACGCTATGCGCTGTACTGATGCGCGATGTCGCAAACATAATATTCTCTGATCGTCTCTGGACTTGGGAACTGTGGTCTTAACACAATGAGGGCTAGTTAGGCTCCGTGAGAACATGAGAAAATGCAACGTGTGTCGAGCATGAATATTGTTATACTGTAGCAACAGTCACAAGAAAACGAACGAACGATTAATTTATTTAAATTAACATGATTATTATTAATATTTCAAATAGACCTCTTTAATTTAACATTCTCTACGATTTACTTTCTATTTAAACGTTACCATATTTAACTTATTCACCTATTAAGAATTTTTTGCATCCCCAGTTTAGGTTTTATATCTAGATGATATGTTTTAGGGATAAGTCCATTTACTCTCGGCTCAATGGGCTATATACGATGCTCGGAGTCACTGTGCCGTGTAAGATTATGTACGAAGTGATCTGGATATAACATCATCACTACGTAATCCTCGCGCGCGTATGGTTCCTAAAAACGTGTTTTTTAATGTAATTTACTATTGATAGTTTAACTCAGTGATTCCCACAGTGGTCCAGGGTCAAGAAAAGGTCAGCAAGGGGTCCACCTGATGCAGAAAAAGTTTGAAAAGTCTATGAAGTAAAAGAGTTTGGAAAACACTGGCGCTTAACTCAACTTTGCGCGCAGCACCATGTTTGTGTGCATTTGTCATGACACTTAATTAGCGTGGCAGTTGTCGTTCAATCAAAAAAAAAAAAATCATACCTGGCGCTTCAACATAATATGATTCTGGTTATATTTAACTCACGTCGCAGAGGGTGTTTATAAGTTGGACCGCTGTGTGCCGATTTTAGCCAGGTTTTCTAGCGGTAGTTTTTGTACATGTATCGAAATCAGTTAAATTAATGAATAAAAAACTATCAATTATAAAATAATTAATAGTATTATTTTAGTAATAGTATTAGTATTTGGGTCGGATTAAACGGCGGAGGCTAGTCCTACTACTATTACTAGTATACTGAATAGATTTTCATGAAATTTTTCATTATTATAGCTAACACGTCTGAATACATAGGATATATATTTTCCCCTACTCCCACGTATGCAAAGTTCGCGGGTGAAGCTACAGGAAGCTACTAGTAGCTTATAGGAGAATCAATATCGTCCCCATCCGAAACTCCATATTAACAAAACACTCGTGAAAACTCCGCATTCATTTAAATCGAGTTATTTCGCCAGTCGTTTTATTTCTCATCTGTTTCATTACGAATATTTTTATTGAGCATAACAATAATAACGGGAATTTTTCTGCAATCTGTTTCATGTTATTAAACATTGGTCGTGATGAAATATCATCATCTACAGCCCGTACCTTCACACTACGCCAACACAGACGATAAAGGTGGACATGTGGACCCTAGTCCACATGTCCGCGTCGTACGCAGCGCATCAAACGAATCTTAGTTTCTTTGCATTATATAGAAAGTGACGTTTAGCTATGCGTACGATGCAGGCATGTGTACGCTTACCTAAAGGTACAGTTCCGAGTTGGATTAGATGGCATTTAATGTTAGGGCGACGTTGGTATCAGGCTTACAGGGTGCTCCACCATGGTTCAGGCCTTGTCGTGGCGGTGGGGCTCAGTAGCCCAGGGTGACCCCAACACCTTGGGCGAAGCGAATTGAGGCTCTTTACACTCCTCTTGGGGGCAAGGGGTGAGGGTGGGAACCTCACCTCATCGTTCTGTCCAGACGTTGGGACTGGTTGTTCGGTGGTGCGGGGCAACTGCTTTGTGGAGGTGGGGGTGGTCCACTTACCATCTTTCGGGCGCAGCGAGTCCCACATACCCACATGGGGAGACCTACTTCTCAGCGGGATGCGTCAGTGCATTTCCCGGCGTAAAAGAAAAAAAAAAGGCTTGCATGGTGAATAGACACGCACACAGATGCGAGGGTAGTCGGCCATTTTGGCGTATTGGAAGGCCTGAGTACCGTGGTAATCTAGGTGGACGAAAAGAGAATGACAAGAAAAGGCTGAAATTAAGATTCTAATAAGGATCTGAGCTCACTGATCTGATGAGACGCAAGTCAAATTGGCTCCAAGGTTAGGAGCTGCCCTTTCATTTTTTCCATTATAAAAATTTTCGTCTACAGGGCAATTTCAATCGAAGCCTTTGTTAGTGCGGGCGGGAAATGCTTTCAATAAGTTTAAGAATTGAAAATGTTTGAAGATAAAGGAATTTATCGGGCACAGCACCCACGTCACAAGCCATTCAACACATTGTAATAAATTGTAACGAAATTGTTTTGACTATTTGCTCGCAACTCACACAAATATCGGCGAAATTCAACGCGATGCTTACTAAGCGCTCGTGCGATCGGGGGTTTAAAATTCTAATATTTTAATATATGATAAATATTTTCAAATAATCGACACCTGGCCCGTGCCTTGTGTTAAGCTCGTAAGAACTTGTGCTACGGGTACTAGAAACAAAAAAAAGAAATTCATATAAGTATGTGTACATATACAAGTCTATGACCTGGTGTCCGTCCAGTACCCTGGCCACTCGATCAAATGGGCGTTCCCCTTCCTAGGGGGTTTTAGTATTAGTATTCACATACCATTATAAAAACCCGTCACATATTTGTATGTTTTTTGCGGCATTCTCAAGATATACTCTACAAGTAACAATTGTGAAAAATGTTTGTTTATCATGGTATTCCACAATGTAACACCTGATTCTACAAGTTGTGATGTATGGCTACTTAGTTATGATGATAAAATTTAAATGGTCAACGTAATGACCGATCATAATGTGAATTGGATGTCAGGTACCATGAACTACGAGTGAAGATCTCCCAATATAAAGTGAACTAAAGTAAAAGCTATAATAATGACAACATTGTTAAATGTACAATAAATAATTGGTATCTTTACATTTACAGGTGGCTTAACCTCCTTCCCTCCGATGCTTAACAACGCAATACATGTCATAATGTACTGTTACTACTTACTGGCAGCTGAGGGAAGCCCCGCAGTCAAGGCTTGCCTTCATAAATATAAAAAATGGCTAACTATTTTACAAATGGTGAGTATTGACATTATTATATAAAACTATGGTAAGGTCAGATTTGGAGTAGCTTTTGCATGCTAAGGGCCCATTAGGTTCAAAAGTAGAGGTCATGTTTAGGTTGGCAAATTGTTGTTTGGCTATTAACCAGGTAGGAAGATGATCTATGTGCAAGGACCAGTCCATGTATCATTGGTAAGGGATTGGTTATAAAGTTTGACAATTATGAAATATAAACATCATTACATGTACATAAAAAAATGGTTAAATTCATTTTATACTATAACTGTGTTTATGGAAATTTTGTAGCATAGCCTTATTATTATAAATTTGATTTTTATTATTTCAGGTACAATTTACAGTTATGTTATTATTCAGCTTACAAGTGTTTTTGCCAAGCTGTCCAGCGCCTATGGCAATAGCATATTTATATTTTCCCAATGTTATATTTGTGTATTACATGTTTTACGATTTCTTTAAACAAAACTATTGTAAAAAAAGTAAAAAATAAGGTTATCAATTAGAGAAAAATATTTTTGTACATAGATAACTTTACTTGCCTCTTAAACATGTACTATGTAATTGTAGTGTTAAGTATAATAAGTAAACTAAGTTTTCACTGTACAATATATTAAAAATATTCGAATATAACTTGCCTACCCTATGTCATTCCACTACATTCGCAAACAAGGATAATGTTACCTAAACGTATAATCATTAGTAAACAACTAGGTTGACAGTATTTAAAACTGAAAAATATACAAGTTTTGTAAATAAGATACGTAACAAAAACGAAGAGCGGGAAAAAATGCTTTGTGAACGTAAATAAAAATAATTGCAGATCGTCGTAGTACGAATAACAAAAGAACTTTGAATAATAAATGGTACGACATACCGTATAGTACGACAGCAGTCCTGCGTTCTCATCTAGCACGAACCAGCGATACTGCCAACCCTTCATCACATTTGTCCATTTGCTTAACGATCCCTCCATCATATTTAACTAATTAAAAACTATTAGAAACTGAACATACAATTAAAAGGAGATTTATCACTGCGGCAGAAACAACTTCTTACAACTCAAACACATAAATCCATATATTTGACATTTGACAGTGACAAATGACAATTGACATTCGAATGACGTAGAGTTGACTTTTTTTGTTTTATAAAAGGCATTAGATACACACTATCCGCCACAAGGCAGTTATTACAAATAATATTTAAAGTAGCAAAATATTTAAAGAAGAAGAAGTAACTACCATTAGTCTGTAATTTTTAGAAATGGCAGGAACGAAAAGGGGTGTGGTTTCGGCCTTCACGTCTCTATCAATTTACTATCAGTTCTGATTCCTTCCAACTCCACCCATCCAGAAAAGTCCCCCACAATATTTGCTACTAATCTCATCAATAATATATGGATTTAGTTTTAAACTAAACACCATAGAAAATCGCTAGAACAGTCCTGTAAAGAAAGCAGTTCTACAATAGTTTTCCGTAGTATTCGCCAACCAATCACAATATTATCATAATAATATTATGCAGATTGGGTTTCTAAAACTAACACTATAGAAAACTACTTCGAATGAATAAAATACAAAATGAATGCATTAGCATTATTGGGAAACAGAAAAACCTGAACCGCGCACCGACCCTTCCTGTCGCATTCCCGTAGAGTTTACTGTGCTGCCATTTGTCTTTACAAAATTTAACAACCTCTGGGAGTAATCCTGAAGATGAGTTGTTAGACATGACTCCATAAGTGGTAAATGGTGAAAAAAATTATTCAAATTAAAATTTTAATAGAATAATGCATTATTTAGACATAAGACCAGTTAATTTGTGATTTAGTAAAAATTAATTAGAGTTTAGTTAGACTATCAATTTTTTTTGGAAAATGCTGCCATTATGTTAATCAATCGAAGTATTTAGGACGGATGATGCAGTTGGGACCTAAGTTTTAGACTTCTCGAGACATTGGGAAGGCCACTGCTAAGAATCAAGTATACCTATATTATTATCTTGTAGCCGTAGGTGCTCTTTGATAGGCATAAGTTAATTAAAATCGTTTTCTGTGACTATTTGGCTAGGTCAACATTTGAAAAGTCTTGTGAGCAAATTGTTTTCTTTTAATTATTTTCTTTAGTTCTAATTTAGTATTAACTTTACCTTTCTTCTTTTGTTTTTTTGCGTTACTACATTAGAGTGAATATAGATAAAGAGACTAAAAATAAATTAAATAAGTATAATATTATATACTTCTCATACAATGGAATTAGGAAAAGGCAGCATGAAGAAAACAGTGTAAGAGAAACAAAATGCAATCGTAAAAAACATTGATAAAATTTTTAAACAATCAGGCTCTACCAATTTTTTGGTAATTAATATGTATAGCTGTTCAAAGACCGTATCTACAAGAAGTAGATAATGATGATTAGTAATTTTTATTTGGATATTATAAGACAATAATTTATCTAAAAGTGTCAAGTGAAGGACTAATATTCCTAAGAACAAGAACCGTAATATTCAAATCAATAGTTTTTTTTATGATTGAAGTGATTCCTAGATGGGCTTTTTTGCTAAACTATTTAACCTACCAGGATTTTATACGAATAAAAATACAGAAAATTTCATGTAGTCTTTTATATAACTCGATTATCACTTATAAAATAACAACGACATTTACATACACATCACGTTTTAATTTAGTAATACTAACTATAATATTTACAAGTCTTCTCTCAGCTTATACGTTATTGTCTTCTTACTTTAAGTTCTTTAAGTGATCTGCCATGTTTCGTTTTACTGTATCCAGTTGATATTGATATTTGATTATTATTCCCTTCATCTAAACTAACTCCGGATAGGTCTACGAATAATGGCACGTTTTCTGATCCCTCAGCCACCTCATCATTTCTAAAGTCTTCGGGTGTGCCTTCTCCTTCTATCGCTAATTTTTCTATGTCTTTACTTAGTGAATTGTTCTCAGCGGCGTCAACGAAAGCGTTGGATAGATCTCCGCTCAATTTGCTGACGTTACCAGAAGCTACATCGTACATGAAGATTTCTCTGTCTTCTTCAGATTCTTCGTTTCTGTAACATAGAATATTTTTTGTTATTAAATAGTCTTTAAGCAGTCTAAAAATATGAAGTTTGTTGAAAATATTATATCGTGCTCATTATTAAAATCTGAATTTTGCAAATTTTAATTTCAAGTCATAGCTCAGTCGAAAGCAAATTACATCCGCGATAGTTAATAGGCTTAATTGTAGCCTGTTACCAAATTGAGGTTCTGTCAAAAGCAAACTGTAAATAGCTGCTTCACATCCCCGTGGGAATAAGGGCTAATTTGATAAATTTTGTTTAATCAAAATCCATTCAGTAGTTTTTCCATGTAAAATTAACAAATATATATCTAGCAGCTGGCGCGTTTATAATATTATTAGGATTAGTAACATTACCAATTGTACATAATCATAATCATCAGCCTTTATCCATCCACTGCTGAACATTAGCGTCCCTCAAAGAGCGTCAAAACGACTGATTTCCAGCCACTCGCATCCAACACGTTCCGGCCACTGCTCGGAGATCGCCTTCCCATCTGGTTAATAACCGACAAACATTTCATCTACCTAAACGCGGCCTCCGCTCTTAAACCTTAATAGCCCATCAGCCATCCGTTCTCCTGAGTGTGTAACCAGCCCAATTGCCACTTCAATGAGCTTATGCTTCGCGGCATTACCAACGTTAAGATAATTAAATTTTTAACGACTTCGAAGCCGTGTTATAAGCGAGTTTTATTAGCAGTTCTGACGAACATGGCAATAATTAGATCTGATACAACTGCGCTTTTAAGTAACAGAAGAGTAAAGCTCAACTTTTATTAAAATTACTTTAAATTATTTCTTTGATTGTTATAATAATTAAAAATTAATTCATTTTATAAACTTACCCAAAAACTAGAAGAATTACTGATTGTTGATCAGTAGCAGTCATTTTCTCTGTCTGTAGCCATTTTTCAAAGTTATCTTTAGTAGGCTTCTTTAATAGATTATGTAGGCTATCACCAGCAATAAACTTGATTCCTCTTAAACTTTCACCTGCAGCACGCTCAGCTCGAGTATGGTCATTCACAATAGCTTCTGTTTCAACGGGCGCTAAAACTACCACTGAGGTAATCTTTTTACCTTTTAATATATCTGGTAAAGGAAATTGGTTGCCGCTAACTTTGAGAGGTAAATATCTATTATACTTTTTATCATTTAAAGCAACGGGATCAACTTGTTTAGCATCTTCTTTTACATAATCACTTGCAAGTTTTTGACCTTCTGCAGTTTTAGGGTCAAAATGTACGACCTTCATTTCAACTGCTTGCTTTTGGGTTGAAGATGGGCTCACATAACTCGGTACATTTTCAGATGCTGCTATTTCTTGGTCCTCGTCGTCATCTACGTTTTCATCAATTCTGGATTCAATTGCGTCACCATTTGGTTTCACGAAAACCGATTGCTTTTCACTTGCAGATATTTGTTGACCTCCTCCTGCGCTAAAGAAATTTGCTAATTGATCTGGAGGTAATGATTCCAAAGGAGTTTCACCAACTTTATCATAATCTAGGACACTAATATCTGCATTGTCTAAAATACCAGAAGATAGCAATTGTTGTCGAAGGTCATCTGGGACTTCATCGGGCAGCTCATATGCTGGTTTCTTTTTCTCTTCTTTCTTTGGTTCGGATGTAGAGCTTACAGAATTTGGTGTGGACGAAACAAAGTTTTGAGTTGAAGGCTTAATTTCTACAGTTCTTGTTGAAGACTGGTAATACTGGGGTGATTCGGTACTTGACACGTAATTAGCTTGAGGTCTTGATCTCTCCTGAACATACTGAGAACTTGGCGCAGATGGTTGCTGTTGCTGTTGTTGTTGTTGCTGTTGACTGTAAAAATTGTTACCATTTTGACTCTGTGGCTGTGATTGTTGTTCATGTTGGTGTTGAGCATATACTAATTGAGACTGGAGTCTCTGAATTTCCTCCTGTTGCTTTCTTACGTTTTGCGCTAGCTGCTGTTTCAATTGTTCTTGTTCAGCGTTTGCATACTGTTGCTGTTGAGTATTTTGCTCTTGCTGGTGATACTGTGTGTTCGCATTACTAGCTGTTGAATGTGATTGCTGTAAGTTATTGTACTCATTATAGTTTGGAGTCGTTGGCCCGTTGACAGTAAAGTGTTGTTCATATTTCGAAACAGACGGCACTAATTCCCCGCCATTAGAAATGAATTGACCTACATTTTGTAGATGTTGACGATTTGATGGATCATGTAAGCTTTGATGGCTAGGAGGTCGTTCAGTTTGGCTTTGTGAATGTTGAGGTCTATCTGAAGAGAAGGTTTGTTGATGGAAATTTTGAAGAGGTGCTGATGATGGATGGGGGTTGAAAGTGAAGAAAGGAGTAGAAGAAGGCTGAGGCAAAAATTGAGTTTGCGGTATCACGGAGGGGGAAGGTGAAGGTGATGGAGATGGTGAAAAACCATTGAATGAATTGTGGCTCTGATGTCCTTGGTTGGTAATCTCTATTGATGGTCTAGATATGGATTGGTGTCCTTGGTGAAAATTCACTTGATGCTGTTGTTGAGGTTGAACTTGGGGGGGTTGACGTAAAAATGGCTGACGATTTTCTTCAATTTGAGGTGGGGATGGTCTCAGGTTATAGAAAGGTGGTCTATTTGGTGTGATGGGGAACGATGGTTTATTTTGATTTGAATTAAAATTGGTGTAAGGTCGCTGTTGAGGCAACTGTTGATTGTAAGGAATTAATTGTTGAGTTTGACCTTGATGCTCTTGATTGAATGGTGACACGGGTCTTGGACTAGGCTTAGAACCAAAGTCAAAATTTTGTACTGGTCTGTTTGGTTGAGCTGATTGCTTTGGTGTGTTGACTTGATCGGTAGTAATTGTGTGATAATTTTCTTGTAAATATTTTGCCTCATCAAAATATGTTTGAGGTTGAGATTGTGATTGAGTTTGTTGATAGAAAGGTCTTTGCGGCCCTGAGTGGAAGCTTCTTGGAGGTCCCGAGAAATGCTGTCGAGAACTAAATACCGGTGGACTAGGACGAGGACTAAATGAAGGTATGTTACTAGGCCTTGCAAAGTTTTGAAAACTTGGGTTTGTCGGAATAACACTAGGAGCTTGATTACTAGGACTTGGTGAAACATTAGGGAAAGATGGATGATGGCCCAGTGAAGGAGAATGATTAAATACACCTTGGCGCGGTGGTTGAGACGGTAATGCTCTAAAAGGTATATTTGAGGGACTTTGTCTGGGTAACTGGGGATCATAGCTTATATAGGGTTGCTGAAACTGAATTCGAGACTGCGAGCTAGGTCCTGAGTGAAAAGACTGAGTGTTTTGTTCATTATATGGCCTTGATTCCAGATTGTTATATTGAGGTCTCGGAGACGCCGACCTTTCCAAGGAAGCGTAAGTTGGTGGTTGATTTGGCAACGCAATTGCTGGTCTTGGTGCCGTCTCTTCTTTATGTTCAGAGTAAGAGTTTTCTTCTCTTCTATTGCCATATTTTCGACCTTCGCTACCAAAGGTAATTTTCACTTTACTATCACTGTGATATATTTCAGATTCTGGTTTTATGATCGCTCTTAAAGTCGTTGTTTGTGTTGGGAGGTATAATGGCTCAGGAGTAACCGTGACGTATTCCTCATGATGATCATCTTCCACGTTCGAAGGAGGAGTTATTGCTGGTACTGGCTTCTCATAAATAACCTTGTCCTTAGCATGAGGATCCTTGCTATATTTAACATAGAATACCTGTACAGGTTCTTTTTTCTTCTTCTGAATAGGTTGAGGTGGTGGTGCGGGTAGAGATTCATTAGATTCCTTAATGATTATCTCAATGATGGGTTCAGGCTCTTCATAGTAATGGTGATGAGGTTCATGGCTGTACAAGGGTGCAGTTGGTAGTCCGCCGTAAGGAGGTCCGAAGGAATTTTCTAAATCTTGATCATGAACATTAAGAACTTTAGGTTGAGCGAATATTTCATTTTTGTTTACAAGCGGGTTGTCTACATTTTCGTGGTTGCGGTCGTATAGTGGGTCTTTTTGTGAGTACTGCACGACTGGTTCCATTTGGACCGCGTATGGTGGAAGTTTTCCAGCTCTGGGCGCAACATTTGATATCCTCCGATTGGTCAGCTGCCTGAAGTTTGAAACCCTCGAATGGGGCAAGACGAGGGAGTATTGTAGGTTCTGGGGAGTTCTTATATCGTCTAGCTGTCGTTTTGGTTTCGTTTTCGCTGTCGTGTTTTTCGCTGTTGCTATGCTGAGTACAGCAAACGCTGTGACCTGGAACAAATAAATAAATTCATAAATAACGTTATTTAGTACATATATATTATGGCTGTTGCCTATAGATACAATCGTGTATTTCAGATTTGATAAAATTTTAGATTTTATTTAAAGATAGAATGAAAAGATTTTCTTTTAAAGATAGATAGGATCTTGAAAGCCGCCGTTAGTAGTCTAATCTAAAAGTGTTTTTCTTTCTTTCTTTCTAATCAATAAATTTATATTTTGTTCTTTTTTTGAGTTTTACAATTTTAATTTATTAGATAGAGCGAAACGGATGTTAAGTAAGGAAGGCTGACCCCATCACCATGTGGGACACATAGCTAGGAAGAGAGAAAGAAAGAGATAGAGATAGTTAAATAAATATAATAGATACCTAATCAATTTTCAAATGTTATGATAATTTAATTTTTTAATAATAAAGATTGAACCAATTAAATTCCTTATAACTTAAACCGGTAAATAGTTTAACCTATCGTTAATAGGTTAAACTATTAACCGTTTTAAGTAGAAAGTTCAAACTCAATGATAATACATATATCTCTGAATAGTGTCCAAAACACACTCGAATCGAGTTTAACCGACGGTTATGTCTGCACTTTCACTCCGAACATCTGTCTTGAATTTTAATTCATAACGTAATACACAAACGTAGCCATTAAAACGTTCGTCTGAAGACTAAGGGCCTGTTTCACAATCTCCAGATAAGTTCCCAATAGGCTATCGGCAACATATTTGACGGATATTTGACAGATACTCCATACTCTATCTGTCAAATATGTTGCCGATAGCCTATAGGGAACTTAACTGGAGATTGTGAAACAGGCCCTTATTATTTTTTATCAGGTTTATTGTTGGTTATATTTCTCAGCGTGATAATGATGAGCATATTCCCAAATGAACCCCATCGGACTACCAGCTAATAAGATATCATTACCATCAAGAGTAAAAACAAGATTATCCAATTTGTAAACAAGGTCTAAGCCTCCTTGGAGGACACGGCGATAAGAAATTATTATATAGGTATCGAACTATTTACCAATAATCCTCATACACTTATTATTAATAGTAAATATTTTTTTTTATAGCATAGAAGGGCAATCGAACAGTCGAAGCCTTGCGACTATCGACTCCCATTAACATTCACATAGGTTATGCAGATGCGTGGCCCTCTTTTTCCTTGTCCCTCCCAATTGGCCAATGGAAACTCACAAACCGCACGAATCGCGACAGCCTAGCTGTCACTTTACGCCGATTTCATGTGAGCGAGAGGTTCCTCTCCGGTCGTGCCGGCCCAATTTGCCTGCAAAGCAGCATGGCACTACCTCTTAACAAAATATTATGTCCTAAGCTCTATAGAAGTTTTTTGGTGTCTGCCACAGGTAGACATCTGATTTCTAATAAGCTATACCATGGCTATACCGGACAAGTGTGTAGAGACCTTATCCGTTTTAATATGAATTTTCACCCAACAATCACTAGATGGCGTTATTCTAATCTATATTTAAATCATTTATTTAATATATGTAAATAACTAGGCATTGCCCACAGCTTCGCCTGCGTTAACTAAGATTTACTAGATAAAATATAGCCTTCCGTGACAAATGGGCTAGCTAAAACTCAAAGAATCATTCAAATCCGACCTATTCCTAAGTTCTTTTATTATCTATCTCTTTTTATCCCGAGTTCTGAGATTAGCGAGTTAAAACAAACAAACTTTTGAGCATTATATAATATTAAGTATAAGATAAAAAAAATATCTATTATTAATAGTAAGCTACTTTGCCTATATTTTGTAGCAGTTCATAAAAAACATACTGTGTCAGTATAACAAAAAACTAATTGACACTATTTAAATATTCTTTTGTCTTATGGTCAAGAGGTCAATGACGTAATTGAAACTAAACAGTGAAACCATTTTACTTAATTCATCATTGGTTTCCCACAGTCAGTAAAAACTGAATTTGCATAAGACTCTTTCTATTTCTCACACTGACATACATCTCTATACGATTTTATCTGAGTAGAAATTGTTAATCAATTGTTATTTGATAAGTTGAATGTGAGAATCAACGTATATTAAGGGAACATAACGCATTTCAAGGAACCACAGGTGTTGGGATCGAACCTGTCGCATTAAAGACCGTGCATAGACTAACTGGACCATAGTCTCTCTTTAAACTATTTACAAAATTTAATAAAATCCCCTTTCAGAATTATCTGCCGCTCACACACACTAGCAAATAATTCCAGGACGGTGTGTACACAACATTATTCCTTACTAGCAGCTCCTCGCGGTTTCACCCGCGTACTTCCCATTCGTACACCGCGTACACCTGAGGATGACTTTGTAAATTGTAACTGTTATAATATATAAAATAAATAGTGGAAAAATTTGTATAAATTTTTCATTATAGTGGCTACTTCCCATTCCCGTGGGAGTACATGATAAATTTTAGCCTATGTGTTATTCTGATGTATAAACTATATTATTGTAAAGTTTCATTACAATCTTATCAGTAGTTTTTATAAGAGTAACAAACGTTTTTATTTACAAACTTTCGCGTTTATAATATTAATTTACACTGTGATATTAGTAGGATAGTAGGATAATGATGGTCGGTCATGTCATTACGTATGAAATGGGAGCACACCTTTTTCCTGTTGCCACTCAAAGCTTGTTTGTATAATAGCGCCTTATTAACTCTCCATCTAATTAAGTCGGTGAGAAGCTTCGAAATTATGGAGAACTAAGTGGATGAGACATTAAACCCACTTCCTGCCCCCTGATTCTATAAGAGTCATTTTCTAGGCTGTGCGCCGCGACGAGCTCGTCTCGGCGCACAGCGTTGACAGCGCTAGGGTGTTTTATATGGTTTGACAAGCTTAGTGAATACCAAGCTGAATTCACAGCGCTGTCACAGCGTTGCGACAGCGCTGCTCTTCTTACAGAATAGCACTGCAGTCCTTTAAGACGTTCGCACGAGCGCCGACGTTGGCACGAGTTGCGAGCATGCCACATTCGTTCAACGCTAAACGAAAATCATCGTCGAACTATATTATATATATTAACTGTTACAGCATCAGCTCATCTACCTACCGATTAAGCTTAAAGGCCATCACAAAACGTTAGCAAAAATAATAGCTAATCAACATCTTTGAATTATTCTGAGACAATCGGTTTGTGTTTGTTTAACGCTTCGTGTGACACCTTTTTTTTTTTGGATGACGCAGCGGAAATCATTTACGACCATACCAGGGCCCGGGTAGGCGCGCTGGCGTGTGTGGGGACTCGCATTTGGGTGCCCTACCCCACTAAAGCTGCTGCGTGAGCCTTCAGCCGCTATTTGAGGGACCCGGAACGCAGGCAACGGGAAACCCTCAGCGACAGACTGGTCCCGGCAAGACCAGATTCTCCACAATAGGGGGACTGCCCGGCTATCACTTGACAGTACCCACGACGTCGTGTCTTCAGCGGGGCCCGGGCGTCCCGAGCCCGACACGAGCACAGGGGTGTTATTGGAGGCGCATGCGTGTGTGACATCTTCGTGTAACATCGTGTGACATCGTGTAACATTGTAGTTTGATTATACTCCCATAGGGCCATAGATTTTCATACCCTTATATAAAAATGAAAATCGATTCTTAGGGAGTAAACTCCAAAAACACATAGCCATCTGTGACGGCGCGTGGTTAGGTTTAAGAAAGAGAATCTTGATAGAGAACATTATTTCAATCAGTTGTGCGCCTATGACGTTAAGGACACAAAGGCTTTAAGGGTCTTTATATTCGAAAACAAAAAATCCATTCAGCTATTGATGTTATGAAGTAAATAATCTCAAAACTGCGACTGCGGTGACTAGCCGATCACTACTGATATGTACTTTTCTTCTTCACTTCTACATTACTTTTAGTTTCTACTTTTCCATTTAAGGCTAAAACGTAAAACGTCCTATTTCACTATTTTTTTCTTGGACATTTCGGTATAGTTTATGAATGCTTTGTTAAGGAAAAAACTTCTACTTTCATCGCTAATTACATTTAATAGCATCTGATATGGCGTTATAACAAAAAACCAATACAAAGCCGAATGCGAGAGAAATTATTCAATTTTATTCACCTCATGACATAACCTAAGCCGTGGGAACACTATTGCTTCCTATTAAACTCTAATGCTGTATTTGCATGTATTACAACAGCCAAAATGGCGTTTTACTTTGCAGCCACAAACATTATTACTGTAGGAATATTATAATAGTTTGATTGTAATAATGTTGAATCCACCAGTGGACGGATCAAGGCTGATGATGATGAATGTTGAATTTCGTAATGACGTCATTATGTTACATTGGCATGTACGGATCACCGTACACATCAGTGAACCTTTAAGATTTTCCCCAACTAAAAGGAGATCAATGCGACTAAAGAAGTTCTCTCTTCAAAAAGTATCAATCCCCATAAGTCCCACTGCTGGGCACGGGTCTCCTCCTCGAAATCAGATGAGGAGGACCATAGTTCACCGATGCGCTGGCCCAACGCGGGTTGGTGAACTTCACATATCTTCAAAGACTTTTCATTGGGCATGCAGTTTTCCTCACGATGTTTCCTTTTTCCGGTGAGCGAGAGATGGTCTCGTGTTTAGGGTGCACTTAGAAATTTAGAAAAACCATGCCACACGGAAGGCCAGGATAGAACCCGGAACTCCTCCTCAGAAGATTAATATAATGTCAAATAAGAAAACATTAATATATGCAAGACTGTAAGTAGGTTAAGTGCTTAGTTTATGTGTTTTTACTCGCCGTTCAATGATGGCAGATTTAATAGCGAAATGACTAACCCACTTTACGATAAAATAATATTATCAAGATTTATACTTTGCCTAAGGGTCGAAATCGGCCGCAATTCATGTATTATATTGACAACTGACTATGTAAAATATGTCTCCTTTTAGTTTTGCTTTGTGCCTTTTATACGGCTTTGAAAGAAATGTTTCGGCATTCGATAGCATAATTATGGAAGAAATTTTTTTGGGATTTTTATTTCACAAAGACACGACAACCCATGTCATTATTTATAATTATTCTTCGGGCGAATTGTATTGAAAAAAGTGGGCAATAAATCGAAAAGTCAAAAAGCCCATTCACCAATGAGCAGTTGTTTTTGAAAAAAAATATATATATAAGTGACACCTTTTCCTACATCATTTATATTTATATATAGGTAAGTATAATATGAGAGGCCCCGGGCAGGAGCCCCAAAATATGTCAGTAAAATTTTTAACACCATACATAATACAATTTAAAAGTTTGGTATGTTACGGCTATTAAGGTTCAAGAGTGGAGGCCGCGTTTAGGTAGACGAAGTGTTGGTCGGCCATTAACCAGGTGGGAAGACGATCTCCGTGCAGTGGCAGGATGCGAGTAGCAAGGGATCGGTCTTCTTGGCGTTCATTGAGGGAGGCCTATATTCAGCATTGGACGAATAAGGGCTAATGATGATGATGATGATGTTAAGAGGCCCCGTCAGTCCCAGCTACACCGTATCAACAAAACACCTTTCCTTTTATACTCGTATTATACAGTAGCTCAACTGACAACTTCCTTATAATGATGTATTCACAAGCTATCATCTGAACAACGAACTGCAAACAGAATTGCTATGTCATTTCCGCGGACCATTTTCTCACGAGTTTGACTTAAATTATATTTCACACTAGCAGCGCCATACTTCTACTTCCCATTGCCGTACAAGTATGGGGATATATTATAGCCTATATGTGTTATTCTGATGTATAAGCTATGCCATTGTATAGTTTCATTAAAATCCATTCAGTTGTTTTTACGTGAAAGAGTAACAAACATCCATCCATCCTTAGTTACAAAGTTTCGCGTTTATAATATTAGTAGGATATAACATAAGTAGGACTACCTCCTGCAGGCGCGCCCCAGACATTGTTTCCGGTGTTTGGGGATGGGGCATGTCGCAGGGGCGTGTAGGTGCGAGGTTGACCGTAGCAACCTCTGCTACCGCTGCGGTCAACCTGGCCACAAGTCTGCCGGCTGCTCGGCCGCCGCACACTGTGCGGTATGCTCCGATGCGGGAAGACCGGCAGGCCACGTAATGGGGGGCATAGCATGCAAGCCCCCATCCACCCGTGGTAAGTTCTCCCTCCGTAAATCAGGGGGAAGTCAAGTGGTGTCGGCAGACGCTGAGATGGCCTAGTAATGTCAAGGCATCTTAGCGTCCTCCAGGCGAACGTCAACCACTGCGCCGCGGCTCAGGACCTTTTCCTGCAGTCTATGGCGGAGTGGTGCGTTGACGTCGCGATCGTCGCTGAGCCGTACGCTGTGCCCCACAGCCCACACTGGGTGGGGGACAGCGACGGTTTGGTAGCGATCGTGGTGAGGCCTGGAGCCGGCCCCCCCCTCGCAGTTAAAGCGAGGGGCCGCGGGTACGTGGCGGCGGTTCGGGGAGAAGTGGCTTTTGTTGGAGTTTACTTCTCTCCGAACCGCGATTTGGCGGCCCTGGAACGGTTTCTCGACGTTCTGGGGCCGCTGGTGGGGCAGCTAGCTCCCCTACAGGTATTCGTGGCCGGAGACCTCAACGCCAAGTCCACGGCTTGGGGCAATCCGGTCACGAACCCGAAAGGGAGGGAAGTGGAGGAGTGGGCGCTAGCTGCCGGGCTGTCCCTACTCAACAGAGGGGCAGTCCAGACGTGCGTGCGTTGGTCGGGAGGTTCCGTGGTGGACGTCACTTTCGCCACGCCAGCCATCGCACGCAGAGTGGAGGGGTGGAGGGTTGAGACGAGAGTGGAGACTCTCTCGGACCATCGCTACATAAGATTCGAGGTGTCTCCAGCTCCCGTCAGTCCGGCGTCATCGTCGTCGTCATCGTCGTCGTCTTCGGGCGGGAGGCGCAGCCAGTTTCCGCGTTGGGCGCTAACAAAGCTCGACCGGGAACTGGCGGAAGAGGCCGCCATAGTGGCCCGTTGGAGCCTCCCGTCGCTGGCGGAGTTAGGGGTGGACGAAGCGGCTGACCGTCTCTGCGACGCATTCTCGGCGGTCTGCAGAGCGGCCATGCCGCGTTGTAGACGTCCGCCCCGCAAGAGGGCGCTATATTGGTGGTCGGCAGAGATAGCCGACCTCCGGGCCGCCTGCAACCGGGCTCGTAGACAATATACCCGGAGCAGGCGGCGGCGCCCTCAGGACGTCGACAGAGACGATAGACTGCACAGGGCCTACGTAGAAAAAGTAAAGGCCCTGCAGCAGGCGATCTGCCGAGCCAAGGAGGAAGCCTGGCAGGAGCTCGTAGAGGGTCTCGATGCAGACCCTTGGGGCCGACCGTACAAGTGGGCGCGGAATAAGCTCCGCACCCAGTCGGCCCCCATCAACGAGACGCTCCAGCCGGGCCAACTGAGGAGGATTGTCGGGGAACTTTTTCCCGACACACCTGGGGGGTTCTGTCCCCCCAGAATGGCTCGACAGGCGCAGACGCCGGACGAAGAGGGTGTTCCGCCACCCGTCACGGAGGCTGAAATGGAGACGGTTATGGCCCGCCTCCAGAGTAAGAAGAGGGCGCCGGGTCCAGACGGGGTGCACGGGAAAGTTCTAGCCATCTCCCTCGTGTACCTCGGTAATAACCTTCGGGAGCTGTTTGACCGCTGCCTGCGGTCTGGTCAGTTCCCGAGGGCGTGGAAGGAGGGCCGGCTCTGCCTGATTCCGAAGGCGGGGCGGCCCACGGACTCGGCTTCGTCGGTGCGACCATTGGTGTTGCTGAACGAAGCTGGGAAGGCTCTAGAAAGAGTTGTGGCTTCCCGGCTCGTTCAGCACCTGGAGGAGGGCCCGGGACCCGGACTTTCAGAGTCCCAATACGGGTTCCGGGCACACCGGTCAACCATCGACGCCCTCAAACGCCTGCGGGCGGTGACGGGTGAGGCGGAACACAGGGGGGAGGTGGTGGTCGCGGTGTCGCTGGACATCGCGAACGCCTTCAACAGTCTCCCGCACAGTGTGATACGGGAGGCACTGGCCTACTTCGGAGTGCCTCCCTATCTCAGGAGACTGTTGGACGCGTACCTCTCCGAAAGGAGGGTAGCCTGCGAGAACCGATGTGGGTCCATTGAGTGGTGGCGAGTCGGCTGCGGTGTCCCACAGGGATCAGTGCTAGGTCCAATCCTGTGGGACATCGGGTACGACTGGGTCCTGCGAGGCCGTCTCCTCCCCGGGACGGGTGTCATATGCTATGCCGATGACACCCTCATATATGCCCGGGGACGAACATACAGGGAGGCGGCGCGGCTGGCCGAGGTCACCCTAGACCTCGTGATCGGCCGCATAGAGAGTTTAGGGCTTCAGGTCAGACCATCCAAGACCGAAGCCCTTCTCTTCCGTGGGACTGGGCGGAAAGGACCCCCACCGGGGGCTACCCTCCAGATTGGAGGGGTGAGAGTCAGGATGAGCCCCCATATCAAGTACCTGGGGCTCATCCTTGACGGAGGTTGGACCTTCGGCCCACATTTCAAAACGTTGGGACCGAGGGTCGTGAAGGCGGCGAGTGCGCTGGGCAGACTCCTCCCGAACCTCGGAGGACCCAGTGCCGCCTGCAGGCAGCTGTACTCTGGAGTCTGCCGGAGTATGGCGACGTATGGTGCCCCGATTTGGGCGGATCACCTCACTGCGAGCGTTAAGGCCGCGTTGCGCTCGGCGCAGCGGGTCATCGCGGTGAGGGTGATTCGGGGGTACCGTACGGTTTCGTGGGCTGCAGCATCCGCTCTAGCCGGCGACCCCCCGTGGGAACTTGTGGCGGAGGTTCTGGCCGAGACACACTCCTATATCTCGGATAGGAGGTCTCTGGGCTTGATCCTTTCGCCTGACGGGGTCCTACGGGTCCGCCGACTAGGGATGGAGGCATTAATGCGGAGGTGGGGAGAGGACCTGGCGCGTCAGCCGTATGGCAAACGCCTAACGGCTGCTCTGCGCCCGGTTCTTCAGCGGTGGATGCGTCGTAAGCGCAAACCCCTCACCTTCCGTCTGACGCAGGTTCTCACCGGGCACGGATGCTTTGGTGATTACTTGTGTCGGACGGCCCAAAGGGAGCCGACGACTGGATGTCACGATTGTGGAGCGGCGGTGGACTCTGCCCAGCACACCCTCGAGGTGTGCCCGAGATGGGCGGCGCTGCGTCATGATTTGACGTCTGTCATCGGAGGGGACTTGTCTTTGTCGAGCGTCATCACCGCGATGCTTGGCTCTGACGAGTCCTGGACGGCAATGGCCTCTTTCTGCGAGACAGTGATGTCCCAGAAGGAGGCCGACGAACGGGTGAGAGAGGAGGCCGCTGACGTAGCCTCCCCCCGTAGACGACGAACGGGGGTGCGTCGGAGGCGCTATTTAATGCGCCTTCAATAAAGCCCCTGTGCTCGTGTCGGGCTCGGGATGGGAACCCGGGCCCAGCTTAAGACACGACGTCGTGGGGACTGCCAAGTCGTAGCCGGGCAGTCCCCCTATTGTGGAGAATCTGGTCTTTGCCGGGACCAGTCTGTCGCTGAGGGTATCCCGTCGCCTGCACAGATCCGGGTCCCTCAAATATAGCGGCTGAAGGCTCACGCAGCGGTTTTAGTGGGGTAGGGCACCCAAATGCGAGTCCCCACACACGCCAGCGAGCCTACCCAGGCCCTGGTATGGTCGTAAATGATTTCCGCTGCGTCATCAAAAAAAAAAAAAAAAAAAAAAAAAAAAAAAAAAAAAAAAAAAAAAAGTAGGACTACTAACGAACTTATTCTGTATGACAGAAAAACAATATTTAAAGTTATATAAAGGGATCGGTCGTCTTGGCGTTTATTGAGGGAGGCCTATGTTCAGCAGTGGACGGATAAACGCTGATGATGATGATGATGACTATAAAGGGTTTGTTTCTTGCTTGATTTTACATTTTTTTTTGTCATAGCTATTATTACTAAGACCAAAACTTAATGTCCTACCAAACTGGCCCTGGCCCTATACTTACATAAATTGCAGTGTGCACAATAAAGAACAATCAATTATTTTATTAATTAATTTATTAATTTATTTATATTCATTTATTCATCATACGATACAAAGTTATATCCAGGTAGGCAATGGTCAAATTACGAATGATTTAAACTTGGGTCAAAAAAGTAATGAAATGTACATTAGGCGACCCGTCCTGACACACATCTGATGTTACCGCACCATAAAATTTGAAGATGTAATTTCATCTCGGTTACATCTGTAATTTCCGTTGTGCAACTTTGAAAGTGTGTAGTTTTGTGTTTTTTGGACAAATTATAGAGTATTTATGTTGTGCTTAGTGTGTTTTTGTTCCAAAGTGGAAAAGTTGGTGTTTTAGCATTGTAGGTAAGCTTTTTGCACGCGTTATTCTTAACAAATTGCAAAAGCTAGCTGATCGCATATACCCAGAGGCACAATGCGGATTCCGAGCACAGCGCTCTACTATTGATATGGTCTTTACACTACGACAGTTGCAGGAGAAATGTAGAGAGCAGCAAACACCACTTCTAATAACTTTTGTTGATTTGAACAAGGCATTTGATACAGTCAGCAGAGAAGGACTTTACATGGCATTGGAGAAGATTGGATGCCCTCCCAGGCTTCTATCACTAATAAAATCATTCCATCAAGACATGAAAGGGTCTGTTATCTTTGATGGTAGCATATCTACACCCTTTAACATGCGTAGAGGTGTACGTCAGGGATGTGTCTTGGCACCTACGCTATTTGGTATTTTCTTCTCGCTTCTGCTAAAAGTTGCATTTGGCGAAAATAAGCAGGGTGTACACTTACACACGAGGGCTGACGGCAAACTTTACAATATTTCTCTCCTCAAATCTAAACGCCACCGTGAGGATATGTTTGCGAACAGCTTACTCTTCGCTGATGATGCAGCTTTTGTTGCTACATCCCAGGGAGAGCTCCAGAGTATCATGGACAAATTTTCAGGGGCTTGCGCTCTTTTTTCTATGTCTATAAATGCAAAGAAAACTGTAGTGATGTCGCAAGGATGCGCGGAAAAACCGACAATTTTTTTGGATGGCGCACCACTGGAATGTGTTGAAAATTTCTGCTATCTAGGGTCGACTATATCGAGCAATCTCTCACTTGATACCGAGATCAACTGCCGCATCGGTAAGTCCGCCACGATGTTCGGGAGGCTTAGTACAAGAGTATGGGACAATAAACACCTGTCCATCAAAACTAAAATGATTGTCTATGAAACCTGTGTCTTGAGCATACTTTTGTATGGAGCTGAGACCTGGACATCGTATGCTAAACAAGAAAGAAAGCTCAACACGTTTCACATGCGATGTCTTCGTAGCATTTTGGGCATAACTTGGCAGGACAAAATTACAAACGAGAGGGTATTAAAGACTGCACAGCTACCTAGCATAACTGCATTACTCAAACAAAGAAGATTGCGTTGGTTAGGGCATGTGTATCGGATGGACCCTTCTCGCCTGCCTCGTAGAACTCTTTTGAGTGAAGTTTCCAACGCAAAACGTCCAATAGGTCGCCCCATGTTGAGGTTTAAGGACAGTGTGAGGCGAGACATGATAGCTTTTGACATCGACTGGACTAGGTGGGAGAATCTGGCAGAGGACCGCGACTCCTGGAGAAAGACCATTGCGGATGGAGTCAGTGTGCACGATAAGGAATGGTTTGCAGCGCTGGCCAGTAAACGCGCAAAAATACGCAGTTGTGCAAATGATCTCCCACCACCTAGGGACATGCAGCCTTCTAACCACTGCACATTGTGTGGCCGGATATGTAAATCCCGGATTGGCTTACTAAGCCACGAAAACAAATGCCGCAACAACCCCAAAACGAATAATTGACGCTGTTTAAATCATCTTTCAAAGATGTTAAAGGCCTAGGTAAGTGTGTTTTTATTACGAAATTTTATTAACCGACTTTAAAAAAGGAATTTCTATATTTCATTTTAAGTACATTTTATTTTATAGATTTATTTGTTCATTACGGATTTACTTTTAAAATGTTTGTTTTCAGAGCCGTAAATAGCCTTTTTTGCGCCCTGTGCGAGCTTCTTTAACTGCGCCCTTAGCAAACCGAAAAAAATAATAGTCCTGCCTGGTCTGGCCATTCTTGCGCCCCCCAGAGTCTACGCCCTGTGCCTGGGCACCGGTGGCACCGCCCTATTTACGGCTCTGTTTGTTTTTTTTTATTATTTGGTATTCTACCTGATTGTAAGTACTACTTGGTAGTTTTAATTAAAATATACTACATGAATAACACACATGTCATATTTCGGGGCGCTGGTCACTGATGCTGGAGCTGGAGTCGTTACTGAGTACCGCTATTAATAATACTTTGCCTGCCAGTTATTGAGAGCAACCGCCTTCACTAAAACATAATCTAGGCATTTCACTAACGGCTTACATGTTTCTAGACTATCAAAACAGCTTCGACGCCACTTCCGTTGCGTTACACAACGCCTTATGTAATTTTATTCCAAAACTTATCGCATCGACCTCGTAAACATTCATATGTTTGTCGATAAAATTAAAAAGACGAAACATCTTTATTGATGGCGAAAGAGAAGCTCAAGAAGGTTTCGCGGTTACGTTTACTAAAAATGTGCTTTTCTATATAAAGTTTTGGGTAGAGAGAAGAGAAGAAAGAGCGGGCAAAATCAAGCTGACTTACAATTCTGCAATTTGGTGTTAATAAATATTTGATATATTTTTGAAGTGGCAACGGGTTGGTCACGCATTCAGGAAAAGGGATGGCCGATGGGCCATTAAGCTTTAAGAGTTGAGGCCGCGTTAAAGTCGGTTTGAGGCCGGTCTGTGTTGGATGCGAGTGGCAAGGGATCGGTCGTCTTGGCATTCATTGAGGGGTCTATGTTGAGCAGTTGACGGATAAAGGATGATAATGATAATATATTTGATGATGTTGGTCATTTGATGGTATTTGTATGTACGACGTATGAGTGTCTAATGACTATTGGTCATAATGATTTTAGTTGGCAAATGTGGTTTTGATTGTTTTAATGTAAGTAATCGAGTAATAGTTTAAATAAATATTAACACACACATTTACGTTGATACAAAGAAAAAAAAAAACAAATAATATGTGCGCATTTGCCATTAAAAAGAACAATGTAAATTTAAACCATGTCAAATTTAAAAATCACAAAAGCATTAAATTATGAAAATAATAAAATTTGACATCGTTTTGTTTTATTTACATAATTGCAAATTATTGTTACTTAAACGCGTTTTTTATTTCATTAATTCAATAACAAAACTAGATTTCGTGTTTCTAGGTTTTAATGGTAATGATACAAAGATTATAATGAAAGAATTTGACAGATTGTATCGCGGTTTTTTAAGTTTTATATGACCGACGTTTCGGATACTTTACAGCAACCATGGTCACGGGAGGAGTTTTTTTTATAGTCCTCCTGTACAAAAAAAAACTTTAAAAAAATATGATTTGTAAGATGCGAGATACTAGATCTAAAGGAAGTATAATAATTTTAATTATAATCATTATTAATGATTTTATATCAGACTATTAATTCTAATAATTATTAAGTTATTAATTTTTATAATTCTAGCAACACCAGGCCTTCATCATTAAGCTTGCTCGACATCAACATTAAGCTTGATCAACTTAGGATTCGAAATGAAAACCTCTGTCGAAGAACTAAAGACTAAAATTATCGATATCACCCTAAGAATAAGCCCGATTAAGTGGCAGTAGGCTGGTCACAGACTCAGGAGAGTGAATGGCTGATGGGCCATTAAGGTTCAAGAGACCACCACGTTAAGGTAGACGAAGTGTTTGTCGGCTATAGCCCAGGTGGGAAGACGATAGTCGTGCGGATACCAGTCCATGTTGGGTGCGAGTGGCAAGGGATCGGTCGTCTTGACATTCATTAGGGAGGGGTCTATGTTCAGCCCCCACCATGGCTCAAGCCTTGTCGTGACGGTGGGGCTCAGTAGCGTAGGGTGAGCCCAGCACTTTGGCCGAAGCGAATTAAGCCAAATGGGCTCTTTGTACCCCTCTTATAAGAAGAGGGGGCAAAAGAGCAGGGGCAAGGGGCGAGGATGGGAACCTGAGGGGACTGACTAGCCGTCCAGGTGCCCTGTTGCTTGTAGATCCGGGGCACCTTACCAAAGGCGGCGGTGGTTGCACTCGCTGGGTTTTAGTGGGTAGAGCTACTTGCCATCTTTCGGGCGCAGCGAGTCCCACATACCCGCCCGGGAGACCTACTCACAGCAATGAACGGATAAAGGCTGATGATGATCTTTAATCTTACCGTCCATCTCTCTCTTGCATCATTCCTCATTCTCATCTTATTCATAGCATTCACACAATCCATATTGTAATGATGTGAGTTATTATACCAATAATAACAGTATTGTAATCTCGATAATCCTATTAATTTTCCCATTAAACTGTCAATCATAATCAAAGCATTCTTTATCTAATAGTACATCAGGCTTATTTCGTCACCCGAATCGATTCCGTTGATAATAAGAGAAAAATTATTTAAAAATCCAGAATAACCTGCTTTTTTGTCTGGACGTTCTTTGAGGGAGGCCTATGTTATTTATTATATTGATATTAAAAACAAAAATGGTTTATTAAATTAAAAAATAAGTATCATTATATTGAGGAAGGGCTATGTTCAACAGTGAACGGATAAAGGCTGATGATGATGATGTGATTATTATTATTATGTTTTAGTATACTATTGGTAAAAGTTGCCACTGATAAAAAAGAAACCGCACTATTTATACTCTGTAATAAAATTCATGTAGTTGAATTTGGAATAAGGAACGGCAATTCTATTTTGAAACTAGGTCCGTTTTTTCTTGTTCTACACCTATTTAAAACTGACCCAGTCTTCCGAATGACTAATGCTTAGCGAAAACAAGTAGGCGGTGCAGACCTCCCGTCGATAGAACCCTCGCACAAGTATTATCAAGTTAATCGGTGTAATGGTTTTCATAAGAATTGAATTACATAATAAGGGGAAAGGCGAAGAGCGATCTTGGAGACGTGACTAATTATATATGAAATACTTTTCCGGTACATTACCAAGATGACAGTCAGATTATGTATATTAAATAATATAATCAAAACCGCCGGTAAATATAGGAGGTAATATGATTTTTTCCCTCAGTATATAGCCAAGCTAAAGTATTAACCCTTATAATATGTGCAGTGGGACTTAGCATTGGCTGGGCACGGGTCTCCTCCTCGAAATCAGGCGAAGAGGGTGATGGGTCATTCACCGATGCGCTGGCCCAATGAGTATAGGTGAAGTTTACACACTTTCAAAAACTTTTAATCTAGGCATGCAGGTTTCCTAACGATGTTTTCCACCGGTGAGCGGCTTCACTTAGAAATTTCGAAAAACTCATTTTCAGGCACATGCAGAGGAGGGAGGGGGGGCTTAGGATCGAACCCGGATCCTCTCTTCGTCACTCATAACCGAGGTAACTGTCAGGGAAATAGTATACTACTACAGTAATAGTTTTTACAACGTTGTGTATTTTATCTATGAAAGTATAAAGTCATTGTTCGTAAACACTTATCTTTTATTAAAACGCACCAGTAACATGAAATTCCGCAAAGGGAAACAATGAAACGAGCATGATGGTAATTTTTACTAAGCGTTGTCTACAATAACGTTTGTATAAAATTAAATTCACTTAATATTACTATATATAATAATATACTATATTTTAGTAAAAAATACTTAATTCTTAATCAATACACTTGACCACCAAATATTCATAGAATTTAATTTATTTTTACTTAATTTTGCCATGTCTATTACAAGAAGAAGAAGCACCTGTCAGATTTGATGGTTTGTCCATGTTTTTTTTAGATTCTTTCAGGCTTTAGCGTTGATTTTGATTGACTTGATTTTAATGATGATGTTGTTAGTTCTTCCTAGATTTTTTTTTGTTTTTTCCATAATACTTACCTAATAATACATTTGTTTCAACCCGTTTAAATGTCATAAAAAATGTGAATGCAATGCGTCATGGATTTACCGAATGCCTTGATAATCCCGGGTGACGGAAATCACGAGGCACCGGGTGAAAGATACCTGGAGGCAGATATCGGGTGACGTGGCCGGGTGCTGGCAAAACGAGTTTGAGATAGCCACGGCGATTAGGTCTCAGCGCGCTTTCATTTGAGTTTCCCGCTAAATTCCTATGTATAACAAACACGTGCTTTTACCAAGTACTGCTATGAGAACCTTTAGAAAACATTATAGTTTAATTAATGTTACATATTAATATAAATGAAAATAAACTTTTTTTTTATCATAAAATTTTGTACTTAAGTACATAATATATAAAGTTAGTTTTGTAAGTAAAAGTAGCAGTAAGCTACAGAATTCTCCGATGTAAGTTATGTAAAGTTAAAAAAATTGAAGAAGGTCGATTTTAATAAAGTGCATTTTATTTATTTCCATAACAATTATAAAGTGGAAGAGTTTCTAGAATTTGTGATTATAGCTGGAAATTAATCGTTTTTTCCCTAAAAAGTCAGAAGTATATATTTAAATACTTGCTTATATCTTGCAGTAGACAATAACCTACCTGTGTAAAGTGAACGTAAAAGGCAAACGTAACGATTATCTTATAATTATTATCACGATGAAAACGAAAACGATGGGACACTAATATGAAATAAACACAGAACAACGCATTGTAGTCACTCTCTCACGTGTGATCGTACAAATTGATACCTATCACTTTTCTAGTCGGGTTTTATGTAAGGCAAAGTCAAGATGGGAAGTCATGGCGTCGAATATGAACAAGTATATTGTGAAATTTGTAATAGAATATTCGAGAATATTGCTTTTTAAAAGGCTTTTTTTCTATACGATCTCCGAGGTCTGCAGTCCGGATTGGATGCGAGTGGCAAGGGATTGGTCGTCTTGGCGTTCATTGGCGGAAGCCTATGTTTAGCTGAGGATGGATACAGGCTGATGATGATGATGACGATGATTGTTACGACATAGTTTCTTTCGCCGTTTGTTCTCAGTGAGATCGCATTGGAACCGGTAATTATTGACGTTCAAAAAGACACTTTGTTAGTACCATGAAAATAAAAATGATTTTGGCATGTCCCAGTTTTTGGTTTTTCGTACAAGCTGGTACAAATCACACTGGTCATATACAAATTAAACGTGAAAAAAGTAACGTAAATCTTGTGATAAAATCCATATAAAAAAAAATACATCAAATAAGATTTGTGATAATCGTCATCGTTTCGTTTCTTCTGTTCTATTCACACGTGCTGCGAAGGTACACCGCCGGACGTTGCGTCAAAACACAGCGCGCCGCAGCGATATTTTTTTAAGGTACCAGCAGTCCTCTATACGGAGTCAATTGCCACTTGTAGTATTTCCGAACAGATACTCAAAAAAAAAAGACGTAAGGTGGCAATGAACTTTCAAAATCTCTATGATAGAAGAGCATGTATGCTCCTCTACCATAGAGATTTATTAGAGATAGATTTAGAGATGGCTTACAGGTGTCGGTAATTAACACCAGGTGTAACTAATTGGCCGTTTAATATTTATATGTAAAAAAACGTTAAAACTTTTGTTATGGCAGCCCATGGTACAAGTAGGTACTCATGGCACTTATTAAAGTTGTGAACAAAAACACATGCAACTTGATTTATGTAACCTAATTGTAGTGTCATTGAACAAACTTGAACTTAACGTAAGTTAACCTTGCTTAACTTACCTCGAATTGAACACAGAGAAAGTCAACTTAATGTATTGTGTGCATAATAACGCACAATATGGTATACACGTACAGACTTTTTGTTAGTTGCAAAGACATAAAGACAGGCTACCATGAATCTAAGCAAGGTTATAGTAATTTTCTAATGTTTACGCGAATTTCATTAATTACAATGAAACAACTTGCAGATTTTATCGCGGTTTATTTTCACATAACAGATGTACTTTGTGGGATTTATGGTGGTTGGTCCCAAAGGGAGATCTCCGACGGAGCGAGGTGCAATGCTCGGCCAGGCCGAAGCCCACTAGTTATCGTTTCACATGTCGTATATATAGCGACCGGGCGCTGGAATTCTAATAGCGCGATTCAGGATTGTGGCGCTGTGATTGGTCCGCCACAACTTCTTCCGTGCTAAGGTTGCTGTAAAGAACGGCATAGTAAATTACGGGAGATTCTCCCGCGATAATAAACCGCGTTAAAATCGTTCGTTCTTACTCCAATAATGTTGTTGGATAACATTTAATAGTTGAAATATTATTAGACCAAATTTCAGTAAGTTACAAGAAAGCTGTTGACCCTGAACGAGCTACCTATATTCTACTCCTTAGAGACCCACCCTGTCCATGGGTGCAAGTAAAAGTAAAAAGTAAAGTAAAGTATCAACCCCCACTACTTGGTACGAGTCTTCTTCTTGAAATTAGGCGAGGGTATCGGGTCATAGTTCACCGATGCGCTGGCCAAATGCGGGTTGGTGAACTTTACACCTTCAAAGACTTTTATTTCATCAGGCAGGTTTCCTCACGGTGTTTTCCTTCACCGGTGAGCGAGCGATGGTCCACTACTTAGGGTGTACTTAGAAATTTAGAATAACAAATTTGAAGGCATCACAGGGGGTCAAGGTTCAAACCCGGATCCTATCGCGTAAGCGGTCGCTGGCGAGAGACCAACTGGAACATCATCGCTCATGACTCATGACCCCATAGGCCATTAGTCAATCCCGGCACAACCACTTATGGTGAACTAATGGTACTATGGATAGTATAACATTGATGTTTTTTTTCCGAAATGACCTATGCATTTGGCCATGTGGCCATTATGCTTAATCGATATGTTAAATGGGCAGATGGCTTATCTAATAATTTTTAACTGGGGGTTTCCCCCGAGTCGGGTCTTCCGGAATCGAGTCGGGTCGTCTGGCATCGAGTCGGGTCTTCTAGCTTCGAGTCGGGTCTTCTTGCACCGAGTCTGGTCTTCTTACATCGAGTCGGGACTTCCGGAATCGAGTCGGGTCTTCTGGCTTCGAGTCGGGAGGCATTGATATGTTATTCACATTTCACTTAAAAACAAACTGGGTAGTATATTCTTGAGTGATATTATATATATTTAGAATCCCATTTAACGCCATAACGTAACGTCTATTGGCGGGTGTCGACAACAGTTCACACACCCACATATCGAGAGTTCGCCTGTAATTTCAGCCAAATCTGCCCCTATTCAACCCAACAAAATAAGACAAATGGTAAGCCTAATCTATAGCAGTGTAGCTTCTCGAAAATTTTCTCCCATTAAAGAGTCATAGCTTCTGTCATTTAAGCGATACCCTCAGACGTGGAATGCCTGCTTTCTCTCGACATTACGTATTCGAGCGGAGTGTCGCGCCCGTTGTTTATGGGTGACGGTTACCTGCCCATTAGCATTGTTATAACTCGGCCTTGGTAATGGATATTTGGTTTTCTCCTTACAAATGTCGTATACTGTTTGGTTAACTTTGTAAAAGACTTGTGTTTTGTAATTGAATTTGGATTATAATAAAGAGGATGGAGAGTTGATGATGATAATGATGGCGATATCTAATTGGCAAAGCGGTTTCACTCGTGTATTCCGTTCCTTTAAAAGGGCATGAAGAAATTATTTTTAACGACACCTGTGGCTCAATGGTTAGCGCGTTGGCGCTTCAGCCGGAGGTAGCGCGTTCGTTTCCGCTAGTTAACAAAAAGTTTCTATGTTCCTGGGTCATGTTTGTGTATTATATACCTAATAAACAATTTAAATATAAGTATCAATATTAGTATTAAAATATTTCCTTTTCTGGTAACCCGTAAGTCGTAACACATGTTCTTCAGGTACGGGACCAGATCGACGTGGTGTAAAAGCGTTCATAGATATTATTTGAATGCGATTTTCGACGGTCATAAAATCTTTTATCTTTTTTAAAAATACTGGTTATGATTTGGTCGACGATCTTCCGAGAGAATAGTTTGGCACTTCAGCGTGTTGTAAACATGGTTTTACATGTCGTGATCTATAAGGTGACGTTTGATCGCCTCGAACACGTTTCTTGTTTCCATCACCATTAGAAAGTGGACCCTGCGCATGGCACTGCATAATGTACTATGTTTCTCCTAATATATTGTGCCAGAATGCTACCAGATGTTTCTACATTGTTTTAATGTCAAAGCGATGGAAAATGCAAGAATTTAGGGTTGCCGAAAAGTTTTTATATGAAATACTAGATGCTTAGTCTAAGTCGCCAATAAACAAGCATTTTTTTCGAAAAGTCTAGACTTTTAGGTCTGATGACCTTTAAGGTCAGTTGGTAGATAGCAGATGGGTCACCTAGAAATTACTCGAAAGAGGGACGCCCCCCTTTGCGCCCCGCAGCGGGAGCGGTATATCGCGCGCGCTACTCAGTAGAGTAGGAGAGCTAGTCAAATCCGATACGGTCGACGTGTCATTGACGGGTGAAGTTATACTAATAGTCGAAGGGCAACGACGTTCGTCTAATTCAGGCAACTATTTCATTTTCTGTGCCAGTAATTACACTGACTGTCCCGCCCTTCTCTCAAACCGGAGGACCAGGAGGTCAGAGGGAGCGTCGCACAGCGCATCCCTTACCGATTGAGCTTAAAGGCCGTAAGGCCTAAAAGTCTAGAGCTTTCGAAAAAAAAAGCGCATACCTTCCACTTATAAATCATATAGTCCCATTTTCAATATTATATTATACTAGCTGTTGCCCACAGCTTCGTCTGCGTTAACTATTTTACAACCGCATCTTTGCGGTATGACATAGCTTTATAAATGGGCTATCTAACACTGAAATAATCATTCAAATCCGACCAATAGTTCCTGTGATTAGCGTGTTCAAACAAACACTTCAGCTTTATATATTAATATAGGATGAGTGGGCCGTGTTGGATGCGAGTGGGATCGATCGTTTTGGCGTTCATCGAGGGAGGCCTATGTTCAGTGGACGGATAAAGGCTGATGATGATGATTATGACTCATATATCACTAACCTTGTCCATGATTGTGTCACCTTACTTTAACCTGTTAGTCAAAGTAAGGCTGTAAGAAAAAAACTGCTTTCTTAACAGGTTTTATTATGAACGATATATTTGTTAATAATTGTGTACCTAAGGTTAATAATATGGCCCCGAAAATCGAAAGTATATTTATATCGAAAGTTTTGGCTATATTACGTAAAAACAGCTTCATATCGAGCCCTCGACTCTCTCTGTAAGGCCAAGGTGTACCTTAGCCCTTAGGCAATACGCGACCAAATCTCTTGAACTTGTTATATATTATTATCGTGCGTGTTAAAACCGTCCATATTAAAAAAAATCCTAAAAAAATATTTTTTTCCAAAATATACCGACTTCAAATACATAGTAAAAAGCAATAGAAATAGTTATAGGTACAAACAATGTATGCATAAGGTTGTTGTTACATGTCATATTAGAACAACCTTACTACAATATCAAAGTACACACAACATTATTAAATATATCAAAGCAACAAACTAAAAATAATAATAACATCTATGGACGCTTTTACACTACGTCAATCTGGTACCTTACTAAGTTTCCGAAGAACTTGTGTTATGGATACCAGACAACAGAAATTAATACCTTTTTATATTTATAAATATAAAAAGGTATTGAACATATATTTAATACCTTTTTATATTTATCATCATCATCATCATCATGAGCCTTTATTCGTCCACTGCTGAACATAGGCCTCCCTCAATAAACGCCAAGACAAGTCCCTTGCTTTTTATATTAATACTTATATTTTAAAAGATTTTTATTATAATAGTATTATAGACCCAGGAACACAGAAATCCTTTTTTGTTCCCTGGCGAGATCCGAACCCGCTACGTCCGGGCTTGAGCGACAAATTATTATCCACAGATAAAAATGAAGCATAATGCCTTACCTTTTATGCCTTATTCCAATAAGTCTACCATAACATCTTATCTCTATTTTATCTGTCCTTTATCCTAACATGCGTTTGCCATTATTCTTATCTACCCCTTATCCCAACAAGCGTTTAACTTATCTAACCTTATCCCACAAGCGTGTGTCGCGGGATGTCTATATATACAGCTTCACTCTCGCTCCAAAAGGTGCGACTCGTTCGACAAGAATGTAGAAAGCCGAGGCGTGTTTCGGCCGGCGGGAACAGGAGAAAATTGTATTGACAATAACTTACGTTATAACGTAATATTATGGTCACCAAATTTTTTTTTCGAAAGGTCTAGAGTCTATACTTTTAGGCCTGACGGCTCAATCGGTAGATACTATTTTTAATGATAGGGTAATTGTTTTGAGAATATCTTACTAATATTATAAAATTGAACGTTTGTTTAAGGATGTTACTCTTTCACGTAAAAACCACTGAATGGATTTTAATGAAACTTTACAATAATATAGCTTGGCTAGCCATAGGCTATAATTTAACCCTGTACTCCCACGGGAATGTGAAGTACTCGGGTGAAACCGCATGCATATAATGTGAACCAGTGATAGATATAATTAACCTCCAAAAAATATTTTGATGGTACTATTTTATTTTTTTATTATTTTATTTTGATTTGATTTGATCATATTGGACTGCGAGATTTTTTAGAGATTAACAAGATGAATTAAAATACCCAATCAGCGGCTGTCAATAAAATAAATAACAAAATGGTCGTCGAATCTTACAGACAAAAAAAATCGTTATGATATGTACTCTATCAATTACAGTTTATATATTACATACAAACTAACAAATTTATAATATTTGACATTGACATTTATGATCATTAGCCTTAATTCCTCCACTGCTAAACATAGGCCTCTCTCAATGAACGCCAAGATCCCTTGCTACGCGAATCCAACACGGATCGGTCACTGCAAGGAGATGTTTCAAACAAAGGCCTATGTTCAATAGGGTTAGAATAAAGCCTGATGATGATGATTCATCATAATCATTCTTCATATACTCACACTTATATACTTCATAATATTATGAATTCGATTCGATTTCCCATCACTTCTAATAAGCTAAAAATCGATTAAAACCATAAACCACTACAATCGAATAATCGATTAAAACCATAAAGTATTGTGACAGCGATGTGTAATTGATGTCTATTTGATTAAAGGTTAAAACAAACATTGTGGTGCTGCGGTGTGTGGTTTGTACCACTTTATACCATTAGGCATTTAATGATATACTTATGAGATCCAAATTTAATGGTACATGCCTGGGCAATATGAGAGTAATTGGTATGTATGGACTCTGGTGCTAGTACAATTGAATATAATATTATCTATGGTGTAATAATGCTTTTATATCTGCCGCTAGTAGATGGCGCTTCGCGGTTACAGACAGCCAAACTTTTAATTTTTTTGAAGTGAAATTGTTATGTCGTCTCAAACTTTTTCGTATGTGTGTTGCATGTCGCGTGACGGTCGGCCGCAGAGTGTATACACTATATAGTCTATCTAAGACAATTACTCATTTGTGTCACTGCTCCATATGTTAGATTTTTCTACCCTCAATGGAATATTACTCCGAAAAACTCCTAGTTAAATGTTTATAATATGAAAAAAAGTTTCACCTTTACCGTGGTTTCAAGAAACCACATAATCCTTTTTTATTTTCACAAACACACAATTATGAAATCCAAATATTTTTTTCTTTAAGTATAGGAATTAGGATGTTTTAATAAATTAACTAATTCTTCAACTTTGCCCGCCGATAATGGCCTGGTGATTATTTGTAGCTTATGTCATTGAACTGACAAATATAACCTCTATTATATATTATGTATATAATATAATATATAGAGTATAGATTTGTATAACATAATACCCTAGTTTTGAATTATCTATAAATTATGAACGGTTTTAATTAGTGATGTAACTAAAAGCGCATCTTATGTCATATTCATATCGATTATGGTATCCGATTACTCGACATCATTTACCGATATTGTAGTTATTACGCAAGGCCTTTTGAATATTTATGACTTTTTATTGCCCTTTAAAGATTAAAAAAGACAATTTAAATAGAAAGGTTTTATGTTTTAATAAAATTATAATTTGTATGATAATTTAAGGTTCTATATCAGTCACGCGTAACCCGTTCTCCTCACTATATCTTGCGACAAAATTAGTATCGGTGAGCTGGCAGTTTGCCTGCCCTTCTTTCGAAAGGAAAGTTACTTGGTAGCAATAAGCAGGAGACATAGACAGCTGCGTTACACAAAGCCTATTATAATATTATGATATATTCCCATTTTAAAATATCCCCTATAATATACACTGTCGGCAACACTAGTATTTTCTTTACCTTACCTTTTTTCTCAAAATTTGTATTTTTTTTTTAATTATGCCCTCAATTATTAGATGTTTTATACTTTATTGTATTATACTTGTTGGAATCAGTGTGTTTACCAAATAAATTTATTTTTATTATTTCACCCATCCAGCGATTAAATATTTTAGCAACATATTATACGTATCAAACCTACTTCTTAAATGTTTTTTCCACAATCAAATAAATCAAATCAAAAATATCTTTATTACGCAGTGTACAACTTGTACACTTGAAATAAGTCAAAAAAGAAGTAGTCAATAAGTAGTAATAGTAATAAAAAAAATACCGGTGAAGGAAAACATCGTGAGGAAACCTGCATGCCTGATGAGATTAAAAGTCTTTGAAGGTATGTGAAGTTCACCAACTCGCACTGGGCCAGCGCGGTGAACTATTGGCCCATTACCCTCCTCGTCTGATTTCGAGGAGGAGACCCGTGCCCAGCAGTGGGACATAAAGGGTTGATACTTTACTTTTTTTTAACATCATAACATCTTAAGAGTGAGTGTCTTATTAAGAATAATAAGAATTAAGAATTAAATACAATATCTATACATGTAAATAAAATTGGAGTGTCTGTTTGTAATATTAAAATAAACGCTTTCAACTACATGCATATGAATATATTATATATGGCAGGTACATATGTATACCAAAATAACATTTTTTACAATTTTCGTTTCTCTCTGTTTGTTCTGGCTAATCTCTGAATTGGCTGCACCGATTTTGATGGGACTTTTACTAGCAGGTAAACTAAAGCAATAAAAATAATTATCATGAAACCGGATACGTCCGTAAATCTAAGTTAACGCGGGTGAAGTCCCTGGCAACAGCTAGTTTATCTATATAGTTAAAGGAGCACAATTTTAAATTAAGTAAGCTACTACATGACATAAAAAATGTAAGTAATATAAATTATAGAATATCTAAAAAATATATTATCTCGACCAAGTTACTAAAAATAAGTTAGTTACCACATCAATACTGTCTTACGAATGTTTCAAATGTATGTAATTATGTTCTCATGTAAGTGATGTTGCCTTTTTTTTCTTTATAAAAAGCCACGTTCATATAAAGCCTATTGCATCTCGACGAATTCGTGCGAGTATTTTTACTATCAACTCGATTATTATAATGTCACACTTGTCAAATATTACACAACGTGAAGTGATGGCACGAAAGTGTTTGCATACTTGTTAGTGGTAAAAGTAAAAGTTCACATGTCACAGCACTAGAGACATACCCTTTTCAGAATAAACACATTATAAATGATAATTGCGCTATTAGTTTAATTATACATTTATTAGTTATATTCTGTGGTTCTATGATGTTGCCAGTACCTATTATTACTTATTTAAGTGTTGGTCGGTCATTAACCAGGTGGGAAGATCTCCGCGCAGTGGCCGGTCCGTGTTGGATGCGAGTGGCAAGGGATCAGTCGTTTTGACGTTCATTGAGGGTGGCCTATGAAGCAGTGGACGTATGAAGGCTGATAATAATGATGAAATCTATTTAACTAATCAAAATAATAGAAAGATAAAAGTTTGTAAGTTTGGATGTTTGTTGCTCTCTCATGCAGAAACTACTGAATTGATTTTGATGAGACTTTACAGTAATATAGCTTGCATATTAGAATAAGACATAGGCTTCGAATTACCTCTGTACTCCCACGGGTATAGGATGAAATCGCAGGTCGCCGCTAGTATTGGTACTAAATATAAAATATTATTAAAAATTACTTATCAGGAAACTATGAATTACTAGCAGCGCCCCGCGGTTTCCGCGTACTTCCCATTCCCGTGGGAGTACATGAGATAAATACGTGGGATAAATTATAGCCTATATGTTATTCTGATGTTTAAGCTATATTATTGTAAACTTTCATCAAAATCAGTAGTTTTTACGTGAAAGAGTCACAAACATCCATACTTACAAACTTTCTCATTTATAATATTAGTAAAATAGTAAGATTACAGGGAGACGAAAATGATTTTGGCCTCGCCTAAGTCACCTCTTGACCTCTGACTTTTAAAGTTTTGTAATATCCCGCTTATAATAAACGTAGCTTATTGCGTCATAAAAATAACAATACAATTTATTTTCCATATGAGAAGATTACGAGAAAGTTATCAATCGGTTACATCGATTACGTCTTATAAGTTGCTTGTAGTATTTTATTAATTATCATTTTCTTAAAGAGCTTAGAGTATTTTTTTTTGAGTTTACTTCTTCATCGATTTTCATATATAAAGCCGGAGTATGAAAATCTATGGGAATGAAATCAAACTACCATGTTACGCGATGTCACGCGATGTTACACGAAGATGTTACAAGCATTAAACGAACACAAACTGATTGAGAGATGAGAGATGTAAATAAGCAGTCGAAGCCTTATGGCACCTATAGTCATACATATACAAAGGTTATGCAGATACGTTGCCTTTCTTTTCACTATAAACGGGTCACCGGAAACTCACAAACCACACGAAACGCGACAGCATAGCTGTTATTTGATTACAATATACCAATCCTATACGACAAAGACTCTAAAAAGTAAATATAAAATTAAAAAAAACCCTAGGTTTTACAGGTTATTTGACTAACATTAGTATGAAGATTTAGTAATTTCATAGACAGGCCAAATAGATTAGTATGCAGACTTAGTAATTTTATAGACAGTCCTGTTACTATTAACCAATTATCTTTACTATGTAATATAATTACAATTACGTGAATTTCAAGTCAAGAGATGATAGATCGGAGTTTAGGCGTACATTGGTAGAGGCCTATGTCCATTGGTCAGAAAAATATTGATGATGAGATAATAAACTTGTCTACTATAAAGGGCTTAAAAACCATTAAAAACCAGCCACCATAAATTATATAAAATCAAATATACCACGAGTGTTATGTAATCAAACGCATAAAATTTTCTGTTTTATGTTATTAGTTCTAAATTCGTTCTTTTACCATACTTTCACCAACTCAATATTAACTGTGTAAAATTTTAATGGTTGTAAATTCTTCAATTGTGTTAAACTATTAAATATACATATATGTTTTATGGATATTTAGAGAAAGTGTAATTTAGAAAAGTTAAAAATATGTTACACATACTGTTCACATTTATAATTAACACACATTAATATAGAGTTTATCGTTAATCATCACCGGGTATTTTTTTATCGATAAAATATCGTCACAACATTAAAAATATAAAAAGGGACGACCCCTCGCCTTAGTAAACTATTTAAGCTTGTTTAATAGTCAGGTAGTTTTAAATCCCATTGTAAAGTATTATAAACTCTATTCATGGTAAATAAGTATTAATTTTACAAAATTCTAATATAACTTTCGAAGATGCGTTTAGAGAAATTCTTGAGCTTATTGTATTGGTTTAAATTGATATAGAAATATAAAAAAGTTATTGCCCGCAGCTTCGAGAAGAGTAAATAAAATTATTTTATACTCTATGTCACTTAATGATAAGTAATAAGTAATAATAATATCTATGGACGCTTTTACACCACGTCAATCTGGTCCCATGCTAAGTACTCGAAGAGACTTGGGTTACGGGTACCAGACAACGGATATATATATTTAATACTTTTTATATTAATACTTATATTTAAGATTTTTATTATATAATACACATCCATGACCCAGGAACAAATAAACTTTTTTTTTTGTTTCCTGGCGAGATTCGAACCCGCTACCTCCGGCTTGTGCGCCACCGCGCTAACTACTGCGCCACGGAGGTCGTCAAAATTATTGCCATTAAACTTTAGAGTGCCTTTTTTAATGTTATTAGAAAAGAGGGTTGCTTTATGGTCATCTGATAAAAGTGTCAAGCATCGCCCAGGATACATCAACAGCACCTGGACTAACCCCCGGTTTCTGAAACGTTGGTCAAAGTGTATGTCAACTAACATGCCTGTTAATCGTGGTTAACATACGATTATAGAGTCAAGTTTGACAACTTTTCATTGTAGTGGCTATGTCAACTGACAGGCTGATAAAATTAAGTAATTTAACCACGCTTCTAGCAACTCATATGATATTTAACAAGAGATTTGACACTTGATTTGTTAATTTTTGCGTTGATGAGCCTCACGGAAACCGGAAGATCTCTGGCATCTCAACAAGGGGTTCTAAAACGTTAGATGTCTGTCTCTCTTTCCGAAAAAAAAAAACAATTTTTTACGCTTTAACATAAAATGTTTATTTCATACTTAGGGTTCTCTGGTAGAGACCGACATTTTTGTGCATATTCGTAGTTCTAAGTTTATGTTGTCACCTATTATAAAATGTCTGGTACAAAATAGAGCATATTATTATTATTATTATTTGTCGAAGGAAAAGAGCAGGACCGCGGTAGGCGCGAGCGGGACATCCTCCCCTCTCACAGATAAACTCTATCTAATGTGCTTTGCAAGATCTTTATATGTAGAGATAAATAGATAATCACTAATAATATTACTATTACCCTTGTCCGTGTTGGATGTGAGTGGCAAAGGATAGGTCGTCTTGGCGTTCATTGAGGGAGGCCCATCTTCAGCAGTGGACGGATAAAGGATGATGATGATAATTACTATTCATATTTAAATATATAATTGTTCGGGTGCGTTTTTAGTTTTGTTATCTCAACGAATTCTAAAAAAACTGTCCCGATATTTCGGCAATTATTCATCATGATCGCGGAGAGACTGCCCGTGATCATCTCCCGTGATCATCTCCCGTGATCATACCCCGTGATCATCATATAAGATAGGAAATACTACGTTTAATGTAAATTATAGACTCAGTGATAGGATATCTGCTTTCAAGCAACATTTACCAGTAATAAGAGTAATTATTGGATACGTCCAACCTGATCGGATGTAGGTTGTTTAATCAACTGATATTTATCTAGATTATGTCTAGATTATAGTTAGTATCACTAACCTATATAGTATCTGTGTTAGGATAACATATTATACTTATCATGTGTTTTTTTACACAATATTAATCGGCTATGAACTAGAAGACGATCTTCGTGCAGTGGCCGGCCTGTACTTGAGGTGGGTAGAAAGTTCATTAAGAGAGGTCTATGTTAGTAGGATGTTAATGATGATGATGAATTTTGCTTCCAAATTCAAATATTTCTAATAATAAACCTTTAGTTGTGCAAATGTGTTTGGTTCTGGTCAATAGTCAAAAGGCTTCGACTGCCAGTTTGCGCTTCTATGCTATAAAAAAGTTTTCTTTATCTATCTGTAGAGAAAGATAATAGAGATGTGTATGCTTTGTATCATAATTTTTAAATTATACCAATCTATTCATCAAAATAAAATAATACTTTACCTGCTGTTTTAAATTAAAAAAAAAAAACACTCATGGCATGGAATCGAAAAAATAAAATAAAAGTTAAAATATTGTAGGTAATACTTACAACAATAATTATAATGTAAGTTTGTTTGTAATTTAAACATTTTCCTGTGACAGACGGAATAAAAAATAAACGTTAAAAAAGTATTTTGAACGATTGTTTTAACTTTCATATTTTTTACGCTGATAGAAAATAACGAGTGCAAGAACCAGTTACGAGTGGAGCGTAAAATCGGCTTACGTGCGTATCGGCTTACAAAGTCAAGGCCAGAAACGAGGAAAAGCTTGTCCATGTGGTAAACGTCGCCCATTGACCAGGACTTTTATAATACTAGAGATGAGCTACCACAGTACCAACTTTTAGTAAGTGTCCAACACATGAAACTTACAAAAAAATATAAAAGAACCGATAATCCATTGCTTGAATATTGTAATACTTAACTGAATAAATTCTAAACGTCGCCCATACTAGGTTCAACTAAATACTTGGAGTTCTATCTGTAAAATACTAAAGGCAGACATGTTTAACTTTAGGTTTTTTTCCGAAAGGGCTAGCTTTAAAAGCTTTTCGGCCTTTTGACCTTTAAGCTCATTCGGAAGGCTATTTCACAAGATGAATGATATTGTAGTATTACAGAAGAAAGAATATTTTTGTATGTATATAATACATTACAATCATCGTCTGTAAAAGCTCTCTGTAAAATCAAATCAAAATATCTCTATTTCGTATGTAACAACTTGTAATTGAAATACGTCAAAAGAAATAGTCAATAAAAAGTAAAAAGTACAAAACATGCAGGATTCCCTAACAAAAACAAAAAAAAAACTTAGGAGATGCTTAGGGGTGGCAAAGAAAACTACATATACCTAAGTTACATTTGGATATCCAGATTAAACGTATTGCTAATTTAAGCAAAATACAGTTCTGATACAAATTACGTATTCGGTAAAAGTGATAATGTTTATTAAAAGTAAAAGTAATTTCACTTAATTATATACTTACCGATTATTTAACACTATTACAGCTTGGCTCTTTAGTGGTCAGATATGATATAGGCATGTAATTAAGTAAGGAAAGTCGAATGAGGTATTATTTCGGTAAGTTAAACGGTTAATTCGGTCCATTTAAACATTTTAATTTTTGTTTTATGGATGTGTGCATACGTTGCTCATAAATTGTAGGTATGTTAAATACACGTAGGTATATAAAGCTTAAGAGTTTATGAACGAGCTAATCTCAATAACTCTTGCCCATAGACAAGTGGTACAAACGCTAAACGAATAGAATAGAATACTTATTATATGGGAATGACACTAGCTGTCAAATTACCTGTCGTAAGCTAGTGTCATTTCCATACAATAAGTATTCTATTCTATTCGTTTAGCGTTTGTACCACTTGTCTATGAGTGCTGTCCGGATTTGTAAGTTTCTTTCATTGTTAGATAGCTTATTCATCGAGGATATAGGATATGTACCATCTCGCTAAGATGCCGATGTAAATCTATAGCAGGCGAAGCTGCGGGCAACAGCTAGCATTAAATACACAGGAATAATCATCAAGCCACCAAAAAATATTCTTTTTGTATATTAAAACCTATTTACGTATGTTATTGTGGCTTATTAAGATTAAAAAACAAAAAGTGGTTATAATAAATGAGAGAAATTCGCGCGTCTTTCACAAAAATGTCGACTATGGGGGCAATTGTATGGAATTAGTTTAATATTGTATAAAATATCTGAATTTGATATATCATTCATCATTATTGCTAATGATTTCCTTAATGATATGTTTAATGATATTAATTCTTATATTTGGTATAAAATATTAGGATGAGTAAGATACTGGATCTGTTATTCAACTAAGGCGTAACGTTAGTTTTTACACGACTACAGGAAAAGCCTTATGCTTTTCAAACCTTGTATTTATAATATTTTTTATTACCTTTTCATGGATTTCTTTTGAGGTATCCTTAACTTCGTCCCATTAGTGCAGATGTTCTTGTTGGATCAACCAGGCGCGGCTAATACATGTACCGCATCGACCACATAACCCATAGACTTCTAATAACAGGGGAACGGGTTCTGGCGACACATCTGACATATAGTTCCGATGTAATCCGTAAACAATGTACTCAAACTATCGTGTCGTCCCATACTTTCCCGTTGCGAAATATATCCATTTCTCTTTAACGTTCCGTGATTGGTAATGTATGACATTGAATTAGCTAATCACAGCATTGCAACCCCTTTCGTCTCACCCCAGCTAGTTGCCAGAATGCATTTAATACGAAAAATCAAACATTAGGAGTCTAAGGCTGTGTGGTGGATGATGTACCGCCTTAAATCTTGTGAATGTTAAGCAAATTACCAATGTTTTAGACCATATTATACCAACAAGCCAATATCTATCCATCCGTAAAACAACTCTATACATTTTTAAGAGGCTTAATAATCCAATTCATTCACTTCCAATTACTTATTTTCTCCCATATTTACATGAATTCTAATTCCTCTTATACTCTAATAGGAAATGACTTACAAAGAGGACTTGAGTGTAAGCAAAGCCGCGGGCGTTTACTCACTTTCGTAACGTATTTATTTAACGCGTAACAAAAAATTCGAATGAGCATCCAACACAATAAGTCTTAAATAAATAAGAGAAAACATCAATATTGCTCTCCAGTGCGAAGCTAAAAATATTTCTAATTACAGCCCAAACATGTTATGAAAGTACAATTTTTATATAAAATTGTATTTATTTACATAAATGAATTTAAATTTGTTTATTCCTTAATATTTTTGTAAGTTTCATTCTTAATTTTACTTGATAGATTTGTGGCTTAGGGCCTGTTTCACAATCTCCCGTTAAGTTCCCTATAGGCTATAGGCAACATATTTGACAGATGTTTGACAGATACTCCATACTCTATCTGTCAAACATCTGTCAAATATGTTCCCTATAGCCTATAGGGAACTTAACGGGAGATTGTGAAACAGGCCCTTAGATTATTAATATGACATATTTATGATCTAAGATTTGTGGTTTATCCGATTGTGTGGACTTAGATTGAGTTAGGATTAATTAACATTTTAGTTGCTATTAATTGTCAAGCCATTTATAACCAGATAATTTTTATCTTTGAATAATAAAAAGCATTTCTCGATTCTGTCTAGACTAGGTTGAAACAGGCAGGATAAGAGTTGAATGTGTGTGATTCTGATGATAATGATTAATATTAATAAGAATCATACCAGAAAGTCAGCTCAAATATTACAATATGTATATAATACTAGCTGTTGCCAGTAGCTTCGCCTGTGTTACTTAAGATTTACAACGACATTTTTGCAGGATGATATGAAGCCTATCTTCCTCGATAAATGGGCTCCCTAACACTAAAATAATCATTCAGATACGACCAGTAGTTACTGAAATTAGCGGGTTCATTAAATATCTTTAAATTATAATCTGGGAACGTTCCCAGCCGACAGCGATCTGGGACCCACATTTTATTTCTAATACTTTTGTACATTTTAGTTTTTACTTACAATTTTAGTTTTTATTTATTATAATTTTAGATATAGTTTTGTTATTTGAATTTTATTATTATTTAAATTTTAGTCAACATTAAAACTATATTAAAAAGTAGTACAAAAGGTGACACCAAAGCTATTTCCATCCGCAGTATCGCTTGGCCATATAACACACGTTTATATCCGTTCGCGAATTCTGTGACAAGCGCACTGACACACATTCGAGGTTTACGCAACGTAGAAAGGATGTGTCATTTGATAACTTTACTTCACTTATAACAAGTGACCAATCGGAAAAGAAAGTTCAAGTTTTAAGACGCGTCTATCGTTATTTTTATTTATGTGAAATATATCCATCGTTAATAAATTGTTTGCCATTAAAAAATATTAGATCAAAATAAGTAATTAAAATTAATGACAACAATTTCACATTCTTTTGAGATTTTTTAGTTAGATATTAAAGCGAAAAAAATGCGTAAAAAGTATGTTGAATTGCACTCGTTAAAGTGAAATTTAAGTAAAAATAATTATATGCTCAAACAAACCTTAGTACTTAATAAATATACTAGAAATAATAACAAAGATCAATATCTCGTAATGACAGCTACATAGATAAAAACAATACATCTTTTGATTAAGCAGAGCAACCGCCACTTTCACCGAAGAAAGTTGCCATATATGCCACAGATTAAAAATATCGAACTTTGAAAAATGGACGTACCCAAAATATAAGCCTCATTTTATCCGATCACAGCACACCGGGATTGTAGATTAAAAAAAAAACACTACACAGGCGCGATCGCGCGCGCTCCTCTCACAACTGAGGCAAAGGCTTCTGCCATACAGCCTCCCCCCTAAAGAAAGTCAACCAACCTTCACATTTGGATTATGTAAAGGTGATTAAGGCAACCTATCATTAGGTTTTCTCAAAACTAAGATATTTGGGTGCAATACATTTATTATTAAAGAACAATAAATGATTTTTGAAAAATAAATGATTACAATTAAACCTTTATTAAATGTAGCCTAATAAAATAAATAAAAACAGAATAATAAACAAAACAAAAATAGATTTTCTCGTAAGGTCTTTGTTATTCATTTAAAATTTTCCGAGCTTGTAAATATTGAAAATACCTAAGTACTTCCTACTAATATTATAAACGCGAATAATAAACGCGAAAGTTTGTAAGTATGGATAGACGGATCGAGGTTTGTTACTCTTTCACGTAAAAACTAGTGAATGGATTGTAATGAAACTTTACAATAATATAGCTGCACATCAGAATAACACATAGGCTATAATTTATCACCGTACTCCTACGGGAATGGGAAGTACGCGGGTGAAACCGCGGGCGCTGCTACTGGAAGGTATCCTGAAACGAAGACGAAGGTCGGTGGTAGTCACACTGCCTGTTCTGCTCTTCATTCTGTAATACAGCAAAGCTGTTCCACGGAACAAGGAGAAAAAAGTTTGTACCTGTGACAACGGGACAAAAACTGCACTAGTTATATTAGTTCAAGAAACTAAAACACATGCTTTTATTTTCAAATTTAAAATGGAATAATCTTATCGAATTAGTATATTGTCAATCGGTCTTTGCTAGATCTACAAAGTTTTAACGAAATCTAGTCGTTTAAAGTGGGTCAAAATTGAGTCGAGTCGGTTACAAACAAACATACAGGTGAAGCTAATAAAAAACGTATAAAAATGACACGTAGCTTCGCCTGTGTAAATTTTTTGAAAATTTAATATAGCCTATGTTCATCGGGGATAATGTAGCTTCCCAACGGTTAAAGAATTTTTCAAATCGGTCAAGTAGTTTCGGAGCCTATTCAATACAAACAAACAATCAAATGTTTCCTCTTTATAATATTAGTATAGATATCTGACCGCGATTTGAACCCGTGGCACATAAAGGAAATGGCATCCCACTTACCATAAAGATCTCATAGTCCTTAGCTTATTCAATTTAACTGTCAAAGCCTCTTATTATCTTATTTATCTTACTTATCATCATCATCATCATCATCATCATCATCATCATATCATGCGAAGAATAAGCACGTTGAAGTGGCCATTGTCTGGTCACCGGTCAACGGATGGCCGATGGGCCAATAAAAGTTCCCAACGGCATAGGTATCACACTTTATGCATTTCAATATTAAAAAAGTGAGAATTATAAGTGGTAATTAGTTAATCTGCAGGCAACAGCCTGTCACGAATACAAATTACATTTTTTGATAAGTAATATTAATACAATAACAATAGTTTATTAAAACAATGTGTCGTATTGTTACGGGAGAAAGTATTAGTTTTTTATTAATATACTGTTGAAAGAATTATTATTCAATTTAAACTTAGTTTTTTTCTCCAATATAGACAAAAACAATATTTTTGGAGTTCCGTATCTATAAATCCCTATGATTAAAAACTGAAGGTAAAAACTTTTCTCAAAGTGCATTTTTGGAAGGAGATCGTCTGTCGTCGCCGTCTTTTATTATAAGAAAAAAAAAATATTGGAAATAATATAATTATGATGCCTGATTGTAGCTTTTATAACAACTAATAATAATAATAAGATTAACACAATTAAAAAAAAAGTACTTTACAGTGTTTTACATTATGTATAATTGAATAAATTAAAATATTATTATAGTCTGTGTGTAAGATTCCAAATTATTTGGTTTCTATTACTTGAAGATTAATTTTTAACTCTAACGATCACCATTATAAAACATCCGAAATATAATATAATAAAAACCAAGACTTAAGTACAAGTGAAGTGATACTAACATACTTTTAAGTTTTATTTACTAACACTAAATGTTATTATAATATGTATTATTAGGTTAAGGTATTTATCTATGGGCCTATGCAGCCTGAAAATAAATGGTTATTATTATTATTATTATAATTACGGCGTATTATTATTATTATTATAATTACGGCGCTTTAAACTGAATTAAATCTCTCTACCTTTACTACACTACTCTACCCAAACGTCTGGTGTATTACATAACAAAAAAAAGTATTACGGATCAAACGTCTGATCGCTTGCCACTTGCATCCAACACGGACCTACCACTGCACGGAGATCGTCTTCCCATCTGGTTAATGGCTGACCAACACTTCGTCTACCTAAACGCAGCCTCTACTCTTGAACCTTATTGGCTCATCGGCCATCCGTTCTTCTGTGTGTGACCAGCCTATCGCCACTTCAACGTGCTTATTCTTCGCGTGATATCGTTAACTTTAGTTCTCTGACGGAGGTCTTCGTTTCGAATCCTATCTGCCAAAGAGCTTCTCTAACAAGCTCCATGCACGTTGTAAATTAAAAGCTAGGGTTTCAGCCCCGTAGGTCATCACGGAGAGAACGCGTTATATGGTCGTCTTGGCGTTCATTAGGGGCGGCCTATGTTCAGCAGTAGGCGGATGAAGGCTGATGATGATGAAGGTACATATTATGTATAATATAAATACATTGCTAAAATAATAACTTTTGTTTCCATTTCCTGTTGTAAAATTAATATTAATTAATTTAAAAACGTAATAAGTATTACGTAATAAAGAAAATTTACATTCCGTGTGAATTAATGTTTCCATATTCTTGAATACAAATTACATTGTAACGTACAGAACATGATTTTTATCTCAATTCATCAGCATCACCCTGAACCATCGAATGTATACTATAGTGTTAAGCTAAAACTTTTACAACTAGCCTTACTAAGAAAAAAATGCACTCCCTTTTTTGTAGTCAGTCAAAATGTGGACTATAGAATGACATAAGGCGCTATGGTACACTATTTGTATTACTAACAGTTTATAGATTTTCCATAATATCGCCGATGGTAATTAAAGGGATGGTAATTAAATTTTGGCCTCGCAACTCATATGTCAATTACAACGAGAGGTAGCACCTGATAGTAGGTCGTCTACTTCGCCCATGAACATAACCTAGTTTACTTTTTTTTTTTTTTTCTTTTACGCCGGGAAATGCTCTGACGCATACCGCTGGGGAGTGGGTCTTCCCAGGCGGGTATGTGGGACTCGCTGCGCCCGAAAGTTGGTAAATGGACGCAGCTCTACCCACTAAAACCCAGCGAGTGCCACCAATGCCGCCTTTGGTGAAGTGCCCCGGATCTACAAGCAACAGGGCACCTCGACGGCTAGTCAGCCCCTAGGGGGACCGACGCCACCTCCACAGAGGGGTTGCACCGCACCACAGAACAACCCCTCCAACCGTCGGGACAGTACAACGAGGCGAGGTTCCCCTCCTCGCCCCTTGCCCCCTGCTCTTTTGTCCCCTCTTCTTATAAGAGGGGTACAAAGAGCCCCCTTGGCTCAATTAGCTTCGCCCAAAGTGTTGGGCTCACCCTAGGCTACTGAGCCCCACCGCCACGACAAGGCTTGAACCATGGTGGGGTAACCTAGTTTACCTAGAACTGACCCAGGCAACTCATTTATCCCCACCACGGTTCAGGCCTTGTCGTGGCTGTGGGACTCAGTGGCCCAGGGTGACTCCAACACCTTGGGCGAAGCGAGCCGAGGGGGCTCTTTGTAGTAGCGAGCCCCTCTTATAAGAAGAGGGGGCAAAAGAGCAGGGGGCAAGGGGCGAGGACGGAAACCTCGCCCCATTAAGTACTGCCCCGTTGGGAGGATTTGTTCTGTGGTGCGGGGCAATCGCTCTGTGGAGGTGGCGTCGGTCCCCTGAGGGACTGACTAGCCGTCGAGGTGCCCTGTTGCTTGTAGATCCTTATGGATTGACTGCTTATGGATTGCCTATCCTAAATATAGATGTAAAGTCTTGGTGCCAGTATTTACACTGCCTGTCCTGCTCTTCTCTCCGAAACACAGCAAAGCTGTTTCATGGTAACAAAGATGGTAGTACCCTGCAGCCTGAAGCGCGGCACAGCACATCCCTTCCACCAGTAATAATCAAATGTCTAGGTTCTGTTCTAAGCACAGATCACCCCCACTTGGAGGTCATCTGTTCAAAATTTCCTGACACCAGTTTGCTCGGTGACGGAAAAAAGTAGAATCTTTTCCCAACTATATATTGGGGTCGGCTTCCAGTCTAACCGGACTCAGCTGAATACCAGTATTATACATGGAGCGACTGCTGTCGGACCTCCACAATCCAGTAACTGGATGATACGGTACCCCGCGGTTAGACTGGTTATCAGATTCTCAGGCTTCTGACGACCCGTAACGACTGTCAAAGATCCACGAATGACAGCCGGGACCAACGGCTTAAAGTGCTTTCCGAGGCACGGAGGAGTCTCGGTATGTAAAGATGGTCACCCATCCAGGGGCCAACCTCGGCAAGCGTTGCTTAACCTGGATCGATCCGCGCGGCTGTTACCACTGCGCCACGAGCTCGTCATAGAATCTTACATAAATGAGAGTAAACATCCTGGAGAGTGTATGAATTTTATCAACCCACATTGCAACTTTGCTCTTATAATACCCTCCTATTTATGGAGAGTACACGCATTTTTATATTTCTATCACCATAACAATTAGCCTCTATGCGTCCACAGCAGGACATAGGCCTCCCTCAAAGAACGCTAAGACGGCCGATCTTGCGCCGCGCAGTTAAATATTTCGAAACTATATCCATTTCAATTCTAATATTTAAATAAGAATCCGTGATCGACCCACTCTATTGATTTTAACTAGTTCACAGGTGATAAAACGCATAATGAATAGCGAATATAATATGTGTGTTAATGTAAACATACAGACAAATATATTCGCGGAAACATATTCAAATAAATTTATGCTAAATATCTAGTATAATTTTCTAGCGAAAGAAAATATATATACACACTAGCGACGATGGCCCAGTTTTGGGAGGACTCGGCCTCTTATGCGAGAGGTTCCGGGTGCGATTATGACCCCCCATGTGTACCTTGAATTGAGTTTTTCTAAATTTCTAAGTGCATCTAGACCGATCCTTGCTACTCGCGTCCAACACAGACCTGCCACTGCACAGAGGTCGTCTTCCTATCTAGTTAATTATTATTATTATTATTCCGTAGTTGTATACATATATGTATGTATTTATAAATCTGTGCATATATGTATAATGTAAATGTTCTAAGTAACGGTGGTCCAGTGGTGGACGGACTCGGCCTCTTATGCGAGGGGTTCCGGGTTCGATCCTGACCCGTGCGTGTGTGCCTTGAAATAAGTTTTTCTAAATTTCTAAGTGCACACGAGACCATCGCTCGCTCACCGGTGAAGGAAAACATCGTGAGGAAACCTGCATGCCTTATGAGATTGAAAGTCTTTGAAGATGTGACGTTCACCAACCCGCAATGAGCCTTCCGGTTTAGACGTTCTTACAAACAAAACCATATACTATAAGCTGTGCTATAAGTATGTGTCTGAATAAACGTTCGTCAAAGATTTTGCGACAGCCCTTTGACGTTATATTTTTAGCGTTGAAACTGAGTTTTGGAGCGTTTGTCACTTGTCTAGAGGGGCAGATTAGCTGGCTGATGGCCACTGAAGGACGATTGGCCAACGGGACGCACACAGATCACTGTTCACTTCTTGTTGGTAGAATTAATATTACATCAGTGACAATACACTGATCCGTTTCTTATGGCTTGCATTACGACTCTATTCGGTTATATGCTCGATGACTATAGTACCTATACAAAATACATAACCAATTCTTTCGTAACGTAGGTCAACAGTCAACATATTAGATGACTATCGATTAACCTAGATGTACGTTTGATGTAAACACTTGACTAATAGTTTAAATGAAATACCTACACATTAACATAGAAATAAAATAATAATAAGCAAGTAATTTTTATGTTTTTTGACAATTAAATTTTACGCACATTTAAAGAACATAAAGGTGCGTAAAATTGAAATTTAATTTCATCAGCCATGCAGGTTCCTCACGATGTATTCCCTTAGCAGTTATCAAGGTCATGTACTTAGAAATTTATAAAAACCTATTTCACGGAATTTTAGGGGGTCAGAATCGAACCCACCAACCACTCACTCCGGGTATACGGAGTGAATCTAGTGGGTACAAGACCATTGTGTTGTCGATTATCTAATATAATATAAAATTCTCGTGTCACAATGGTCAATTCAAATCGCATAATATTTATTTCGTAGGCAAATTACATAGCACTTGAAACATGTCAATATTTTTATAAGCTAATGCTAGATTCGCAAAGTAGCAGTTTTCCCCAGAGAAGAATCTAGCAAGAAACTCTGTAGGATTGCTCTTTTTAAAATATAGTTTTACAATTTTTGTAAATACATCTAAATAACATACATATTACATACATAATTATAAATATTCGTTCCCATACTCCTCCGAAACAGCTCGACCAATTTTATAAAGTTTTGTGTGCGTAGAGTTGGCCAACATCTACTTTTATCGCCTAAATGAAACATCATTACAAAATACATATTATTGTATCCCTAAATTTTCACCCTTCTATCACCAACCCCCTCTTTCTTAACAGCAATATTAGTATTTTGGCATTCGGTGCGTGTCCGCCAACACGTACAGACCTATCGTCCTACGCTCTCTGCGCAGGTACAAGTTCTCGCGCTCCATTGTTCTCGTAGACAAAGGCTGTGCCCCAGTACTGTCCTTTGTCTATTGTTAGAGTCAGTGTTGCGTCATCCTAGTGCGTTTCGTACAGTTTACAAGTGCTCCTAGATATTGAGGCCGTCAGACGACTCAATCGCGTTTAAACCCGTCCGTTTTATCGCGCGCTTAGAACCGCGTTCGTAATTAAGTGGTGTTCCGGTGCCACATAGTCGCGTTCGTTGTGATAGTGCCGCGTTATTAATCGCTCGCATAGCGAAAAGTGTGTTCCCGAAGCCGAACACGTAAGTTGTTTTCGTTATTTACACACCTACTTGGGTTGCGTCCCGGTACCTGCCCAGGTAGTCGACCGTTTTAATTCCTTTGTTACACACCTCCCGCCAGGCGGGAGGGTAGGAACACAATGGCGTCTTAATGACGACCGGTTTTTGTTTAACATCGACAAACAATAAAACAATGGCGGAACTTAATGACATCCCCAAAGAGGCCCTTATGGCCTTCCTGCGGGAATACGTCCCCGACTTCGAGGTAAAAATAAAAGCCTACGCAAAAAAATCAGGCAGTAGCCACAGCAAACAAGTGAGGAGGTTCTCGACCGACTCACCCGCGCCCCCCGCCGCGTCAACGGACGACGGCCCGCTAGGAACCGAGTCCGGCACAACCGATGCCGGATCGGATAACACGCGGACTTCCCGCTCGTCAACTCCGTCAGAGGAGGAGATGTCGGTAGCCGGCAGCTCCTCCGAGGAGGAGACCACCAACAGCGGATTCACGGAGGTCCGCAATAAAAAGAAGAGGCGGCGCCCGGACACCGGGTCCGCGCCGTCCTCCGCGCCATCCCCCCCGCCTAAAGCTCCGAAGGTAGGGACCCCGCCCCCTCAGGGCAAGACAGCGGCATCATCATCATCGCCGCAGGTCACTAGGCGCGACCAAGTCGCGTCCCCCGCGCCCGGTACTTCGGCGTCCACCCCAAACGAGGGCATGGACACCGAAACGCGCACGAAAGCGCCCCCCCCGATAGTCGTCCAGGATACCAAAAGCTGGACAATAGTCTCAAAGGCTATATACGCGAAGCAGATTTTATACAAATCTGCACGTTCGTGCGCAGACGGCATAAGAGTCCAAGTGGCGGACTCTAATGACCACCGTAGGTTGACCGCTTTCTTAAGCGCCAACAAAATAGGATACCACACGTACGCGCTCGAAGATGAGCGCGTACTGCGTGTTGTCATCGGCGGTGTCCCCCGGGATATGGACCCGTCCGAAATCAAGGAGGACTTGATCCTCCAGGGATACCCTGTGGAGGAGGTACATAGAATGTACCACCCCCGCAATAAATACAAGTACAAGATGGTACTTGTTATCCTGCCGCTAACGCCGGCGGCGAAAGCCATATTTAATGTCCGGGCCGTGTGTAACATGACCGGGCTAAAGGTAGAGTCCCCCCGTAAAAGGGGCATCATAGGGCAATGTCATCGTTGCCAATTATATGGTCATTCGGCAAGAAATTGCCAGGCGCACCCCAGGTGCGTTAAGTGTCTCGGCGACCACGGGACCCCCGACTGTCCCCGCGATAGGGCCACAGCTACGGAACCACCTAGCTGTGTTATCTGCAGAGGCCAAGGGCACCCGGCTAACTACCGCGGCTGCCCGAAAGCCCCCGCGGTGGTAAGGAAAGGGAGGAGAGCCGGGAAAAAACCTGGTCCTGCTCCCAGATCCACCACCCGACCCAGGGAGGAGAAGTTTGTCCCCGCTCCGCCCCCAAAGACGAACGCGTGGCATGACAGAGCGGCTTCCCAGCCGTCTGCACCCGCAAAACCCGCTCCGGGCCCTCCAAGCCCCCCAGCGGCAGTAAGCAGGCAGCAAGCCCCCCCTGCAAGTACGAAGGTACGAGCAGCCCCCAGCTGTCCCGCTTCCCCCACTGATGAATTCGGGATAAACCTAGCGTTTGTCTTTCAGGCTCTCTGCGATATAGATCCAGAAGAGCTAGCCGTCCTGGCCCGCAAACTACGCGTCGCCACCACCCTACAGCAGACATGCCAGGCATATAGTGAACATGCCACCCTGGTCGCCAAGATTAGGTCCCCCCCCTCTCAAAGCCCTTAAATGGCTACCACGGCTAGGACAAAACCGCGTTCTCTTCGACTAGTGTCGTTCAACGCGAACGGCATTAGCGCGAATTTAGAGGAAATTCGCATTTTCGTAAAAAAATACGATGTTGACGTCCTCCTTGTGCAGGAAACGTTTCTAAAACCATGTAATAGTAATCCGCGTATCCCTAATTATAACATCGTTAGGAATGATAGGTTGCGATCCCGACTCGGAGGTACACTAATTTATTACAAAAGAACACTCCATTGTATCCCATTAGACACACCGCCTCTAGCTTCACTGGAGGCGTCCGTCTGCCAGGTGAGCATGACCGGCCATCAGTCGATCATCATCGCCTCGGTATATCAATCGTGTAATAAAACATTACTCTTCAGCGATCTCAAATCGCTATTAGAACTAGGCAACGCCGTCTTTATAGCCGGCGACCTAAACAGTAAAAATCAGGCATGGGGCTGCAGAGAAAACAATAAAAATGGTATAATTCTCTGCCGCGCCGTTGATGATCTAGCCTGTACAGTAGTCGCCCCAGATGAGCCAACACGCTACGACTTCGCAAACAGCGATAGGAGTAATGTGCGGCCATCCATATTAGACATATGTATAATACGCAATGTATCCCTTCTGGTGCATTCTATTCAATCAGTACACGAGCTTAACTCAGACCACAGACCAGTATTAATTCAATTAGGTAACCCCGAGAATAATACTAAAAATCAAAAGAAAAAGATCATCGACTTTAAATTACTAAATGAAAATTTAAATTCACTTCGCTCGAGTCAACTCGACAACATCCCGGACACTATAGAGAGTCCCGAGGCGGCCATTGCGGCCAGTTCCGACCTTACCGACCATCTGGTAGCGACGATGGAAAAGTCATCTAGGGAGATCTCAACGTCCAGCGATGGACACTGGGAGCTCCCGGATGACATTAAAGCACTCATACGCGCCAAAAACACCGCAAGGCGCAGATACGCTCGCTACCCGGCGGACGAGTATCGTCGTGACCTCCGTAACCTCGAAAGAGACGTTAAAACACGCATCTTAGAGCACAAAGCCGAAAAGTGGGATCGCCTCCTTAGTGAAATCTCACCCTCCCATGTGGCCTACTGGCCACTCGCTCGTTCTTTTAAAAAGAAAACGGAGGCATCTATGCCGCCATTAAAAAGACCAAATCGCGCGCCTGCACTAGAGGACGCCGACAAGGCGGAACTATTAGCCGACACACTAGAGAGCCAGTGTACCCCCAACATCACTACCCCCTCACCCTCCATAGGCTCCCACGTAGAGGAGGTAATTAGGGTAGTAGAGTCGAAGACTTCTGCGCCGCCGGAGGGGGATCCTATCCCTCCGACGGATGTAGAAGAAGTCCAAGACATTATCAAACGACTTCACTCCAAGAAGGCCCCCGGGCCGGACGGGATTTCCAACAAAGTCATTAAAATACTCCCACCCGCTCTTGTTTACCTCCTGGTTAGCATTTTCAACGCCCTCCTAAAGGGCTGTAGGTTCCCAGACCAATGGAAAGAAGCTACGGTTATCGGCATACCTAAGCCCGGCAAACCGGGCACGGAACCGTCTAGCTATCGGCCCATCAGTCTACTAAGCTCGATTGGCAAAATCTACGAACGGGTTCTGCTTAAGCGGCTCAAAACCGTTATAGGCGAAAAGAACCTGTTCATAGACGAGCAATTCGCCTTCCGCGAAAACCACTGCTGTCCAAGGCAAGTCCACCGTATGACCGAAGACATACTCAGAGGTTTCAATAAAAAGAACTCCCGCGATACGTGCGCCGTATTTTTCGATGTAGCTAAGGCCTTCGATAGGATATGGCACGAAGGCCTCGTGTACAAACTGTACAAGCTAGGAATACCGGATAGGCTAGTCATCATCATCCGCGACTATCTGTCAAACCGGTCATTTAGGTATAGGGTCGAAGGCACCCTCTCTTCCCTGAGACCTCTGAGGGCCGGAGTCCCCCAGGGCTCCGTGCTGTCCCCAACTCTATACAATCTGTACACATCAGATATCCCCAGACCTCCGGACGTCAAACTGGCTCTCTTCGCTGACGATACAGCTCTATACGTTACCCACCCTAATGCTAATAGAGCATCGCTATTTCTCCAACGTGCCGTCAACGAACTAGGCAACTGGTTCGCAAAATGGAGAATAGCTATTAACCCCGATAAAAGCGCGTCGATTCATTTCTCTCGTAAGAGAAAGACACGCTTACCTAAACGCAGACAAACATGGTTCACGATGAAACCAATCTTACTAAATAACGTCGTTATTCCCAGAGTTAGACAGGTCAAGTACCTGGGGGTCACCCTTGACAGGTCGATGTCGTTTAGACCACACATCGCCGCGATTTCTAAAAAAGCCCGTTTCGTCAGTAGTAGACTGTACTTCCTCATAAACAAAAAGAGCAAAATGCCCCTCAGGCACAAGCTCACCCTCTATAAATCATGTATCCGCCCCATCATGTCATACTCCTGTGTGGCATTCGCACATGTGCCTCAGCATAGACTCAGAGGCCTCCAAACGATCCAAAATAAATTCTTACGTGTGGCAACCGGTTGCCCGTGGTACGTAAGAAACATCGACCTACACCGCGACCTCAGACTAGATTCGATTAGGGGCCATTTCAAAGCGATGTCAGAACATCACTTCGAAAAGGCACTTCTCCACCCGAACCCACTCGTCGTGAGTGCGGCAAACTACACCCCCGATAGCTTAGCACCTAATAAGTCTAGGTTACCTAAGAATGTCATAACCGATCCTGTTGATAAAATCACAGAACTGTTAAAGCGCGACGCTGAAGCGCGACGTAAGCTACAACACACACTCAGACATAACACAGCCGGTGTTAGGCACACATTCACACCGCATGGGCCCCGGGGTCGTATGCGACGTCGAACCCTACACTCCGTTGACCAGTTGATCCGGATCAACCGCGACAGCATAGGCTCAGATCAGCTACGAGTCGACACCAATATAGACCGTGTAATCACCGATAGCACTCTGCTATCGGCAGCTTGCTCGGGTCCCGCGCTTGACCCGCCTCCCCCGCTACCGGGGGAGGGGAGGGCCGGCCCTCACGATAGGTTTCTAACGTCACCCGTTCCAAACCAGTCGACCGTAGCTGACCAAGTTAGGTACAAACCCGACGCCATGAACATGGCGGGGGGCAACCCCCCAAATTTTTAACGTCATAGGATGATCCAACCGGATCACCCCATTTCCGATGACGCATAACGGTCACTAGGACCATTAGCATAGATCCAACCGAAAAAAAAAAAAAAAAAAAAAAAAAAAAAAATAGTATTTTGGCAGAACGAAGTATGTCAGGGCAGCTAGTTAGATATATAGATATACAAACTGTGTGTAGATATAACATATAGATAGTACAGTGGCATATTTAGCTCAGGACCGTCTATTGTATTCAATGATGTGTACAGACCGACGACCGCTCCCCCAGGGTCGTGTGGATCTAGCATTGTTGACGCAATACATCCTGGGAAGAACGGACAATGGGATTTCTAAAGTTTTTAATTGCAAATGTCTATGAAAGTTTGGTAACGTATTAATTTATTGTTATCTTGAGAGCTTTGCAACAATTGTAGTGCAAATTAAATTGACTGCCTTTGGTCTATACTCTATAGTCAGTGATTCCCAAAGTGGACTAGGTGGACCCACAGAAGATATGAAGAGGACAGGCCACGATGATCGTGAGAAAAAATTGGGGGCCAAAATCGTAAGCGGTCCATGAAAATTAATTTGGTTTCGAAAGTGAAGAACCAAAATGTTAGCTTGACTTGTCCTATCAATATTGTTGAGAAAATTTTACTATTACATACCTAAAATGAAAAATCTAATTTTACTATTATAAACGAGCAAATCTTGAAAAGCTCAGCTTCCTGGATCAGGTGGACAAGGGGTCCACCTGATCCAGGAAAAGTTTGAAAGTGGTCTATTAAACAAAAGAGTTTGGGAACCTCTGCTCTATAGGAATACATGTTTCACCGTTGGGAGCGATTTGCCGTTTTCTCGTCTGCATGGGTACCGCCATATTTCTTGCTTCTTCCGTCAGCTTTACTGTATTATTACAGTAGGGCAAGACGGGCAGTGTCCCCACCATGGTTCAAGCCTTGTCGTGGCGGTGGGGCTCAGTAGCCAAAGGTGAGCCCACCACCTTGGGCGAAGCCGAACCCCTCTTATAAGAAGAGGGTACAAAAGAGCAGACAGCAAGGGGTGAGGACGGGAACATCACCTCATTGTACTGTCCAGAGATGTTGGGAGCGGTTGTTCTGTGGTGCGGAACAACCCCTCTGTAGAGGCGACGTCGGTCCCCCGCGGAACTGTCTGAATAGTCGTCGAGGTGCCCTGTTGCTTGTAGATCCGGGGCACCTCGCCAAAGGCGGCATTGGTGGCACTCGCCGGGTTTTAGTGGGTAGAGCTGCGTCCTTACTATCTTTCGGGTGCAGCGAGTCCCACATACCCGCCCGGGGAGACCCACTCCCCCGCGGGATGCCTCAGTGAAATTCCCGGCGTTTAAGAAAAAAAAAAAGACATGCAGTGTAATTGCGCGGACCTGCAACTGCACGGAGATCGTCTTACCATCTAGTTAATTATTATTCCGTAGTTGTATACATAAATGTAAATGTTCTAGATCTTCTTACTTGCATGGAACGAGGGTGGTTCCTTTAGTATGGGGTCGGCTTCTTGGGCGCGAGCGTCTAGGTCCGATTGGTGAATCGGCTCGCTCACCGATGAAGGAAAATATCGTGAGGAAACCTGTATGCCTGATGAGATTAAGTCTTTAAAGGTATGTGAAGTTCACCAACCCGCATGGGGCCAGCGCATCGGTGAACTCCTCGAAATCAGGCGAGGAGGGTAATGGGCCATCATTACCTCCTCGCCTGATTTCGAGGAAGAGACCCGTGCTCAGTAGTTGGACTTATTATATGGGATTAAGCTTTTTAGGTTTAAAGAACTTTATTTCTCATAAGAATTTTACAATTCACTTAAAATAAGATATAGTTATAATATTTTAATACATTTACAAAACAAAACATCCGGGCCGTTGGATAGGGAAGGTTTTCTGAGTTACTTTAGTGTGGATGAAATATGATTCTTTAGTTTGGTTTTAAATATTCTTAAACTATCACATTGTTTTATTTCATCTGGCAATTTGTTATATAGCTGTACTCCTTCAAATAGTATTGTTGTATCAACATGAAGTTTATATTTATTTCTTAAATTCGAAATATGCGATCTTTCATAAATTTCATAAATTTTTTACTTACTTAAATATTAAACTTAGAATGCCGGCTTCTCTGATTGAATACTGATTGGTGTTATTATGCGTTCTATGATGTTAATATTAAAATAGCAATGAGATAACTGCCATTTCTTACGCCACATGTTATGATCTATTGCCATCATCCAAATGTTATGTAATATTCTGTTAAATTGTTTAAGTTTTATTGAATTATGTAAGTATAGAGGCTATTATAAGTTTGACCTTACCACAGATACTGTAGCCAGGACTAACAAAGACCAATAAATTTAGAGAGCCCGAGTAATGGTAAAGCTGTTCTGCCACTAACCAGGCGGGAAACTGGGAATACGATCTCCTTGCAGTGGTCGTTTTGGAAGTTCGTTCATTTCACGCGAGTGCTGAGAGCCAGCTGCTGCAGTCCGGCCGACATGAACCGTAATATTCAATAAACAAATTACAATGATGTTTTTTTTTCAGAAACGATTATATTATAGCATTACAATCAAATGTCTGTATCATTAAGTTGAACAAACTTGATTATACAAAAAAATTTAAAATAGACAAACAAAAAAATATTTATTTCGCGCATGTTTCGCTTGTATCAGGCCACGCCTACACTATCATACCTCTTCGTTTTCGCAAACGTTCGTATAGTGGTCGTGTGAGACCAGAAATGCCTTAAAAATCAAGTTATTGTGGATTATTGGACATCGAGGTGGTGTGGATGAAACTCGGAGATTTGACGTGATGGTAATGGAATACGCAGTGTATTAGTCCGAACAATTACTTACAACATTCCACATGGTAGATACGGTAGAAGATACAGGGGGCTTAGTCAAAACGCCATTACGAAAACGACAGCGAAGTTCGTTCGTTCGTTCGAAGTTGTGATTGGCTAAATCACGTCGTCGATCGCTCGATCGTTCAATCGACGACGTGATTATAGCCAATCACAACTTCGAACGAACGAACGAACTTCGCTGTCGTTTTCGTAATGGCGTTTTGACTATCGTATCGCTCGATCGTTCAATCGACGACGTGATTATAGCCAATCACAACTTCGAACGAACGAACGAACTTCGCTGACGTTTTCGTAATGGCGTTTTGACTAAGCCCCCAGAGTGATTTAAAATGGCGTACTTTGGCGCCAATTTATGATTTAGCTTTTTTTTTAATTTTACCTATTTTGTCTGTGACATAACTTTAGCACCAAGTTTTGTCTGACCGTGTGCTAAGTGCTCTATCGGTAGTTAAATAAATTGTAACTCATTTACATAAGATAATATATTTATAAACTTATATACAACATTTCTTTGCAATGTCTCAATACAATCTCTTGAAATTCTTGAATACAATAATAAAAATTGACATTATAAAATATATAAAATTCCTAACAAAATTTAAATAATATACTAATTTTAAAATATTTACAATTTAGTTTTTTTACAATATTTACAATTAACCTCTTTCCTCATGTCCCTACAGATGAACAGTTGTAAATCGAATAAGTCAAAATTTTAGTTAGATTCGAGTCAAAGATTTATTCGAATCGGAAACGCATATATTAAAAGTATATGTCGAAAGGTCCCTTCACCAATGACCGTATTGGATGGTCACGTCCTGTGCCATCCTAAAGTTAACTGGGCCAGTGGCACGACTAGTGGCCTGATAGGTAACTAGAATTCAAAACTAGTGGCACAGATACACGTGAGCGAAAACTTGTTGTTTACATGTTTATGGAGATTTTAATAAAAATACAAATGAAGCGACTCTGTCTATCTACACGTTTTTTTTCGAAAGGACTCTTCTTTAATTCAATTGGAACAGAGCAGCCCCTCTAGACAAGTGGCAAGCGCTCCGATTCTACGCAGTTGCATTTTCTCGCTAACTCATGGAGTTATAGGGTTGCTGCAAAATTTTTGATTCAAGCGTATTAAGAAGACACACAAAGTATATGGTTTTGTCTGTAAAAACGTTTAACAACGTCTGTACTTCGTTTAAAACAAACATTATTATTATAATATTTCTTGATTTTTTTTAAATGACGTAAGCTAGTGTCATTTCCATAAAATAACTATTGTTTTTTATTATATTCGTTTAGCGTTTATGCCACTTGTCTACGGGGGACGAATTACATACGTTTCAAGACGTTTTGACGTGACAACGTCTTATAAATTGGTTTGCCGGGTGACACTTCAAGAAACTGCGTTACGCTCCGCTCACGTTATGCGCTCACAATGAGAGCGAGTGAGAGGCACGCGTCCCTTCCACTCGGGCATGGTTAGCCCGCCTAAGAGCGAGAGAGACAGACCACAATCCTTCATCCTTCTTCCTACTATACGAATGAATGAAATGAAATGAAATGAAAATGAATATTTTACCACTCAAAGTCGTTGTCACATAAAACTTTCGCCCGTATACCGACTTTACAGGCAACCAATTTTTTTAAAACAAAACCTTACAATTGAAGTATGTGTCTGAATTAACGTTCGTCAAAGATTTTGCGACAGTTATACTTATGGCGTTATATTATTATTAGCGTTTATCACAACTGAGTTTCGGAGCGCTTGCCACTTGTCTAGTGGGGTAGATGATTCACCTATTTCTAAGCGTGGCCTTATTAAATTGACGAAGAAATTTTGATCTTAGCTTAGAAACAGATGACAATGCATTAAATTATAAAAATAATAATATAATAATATGTTCGGACAACTCGCACACAGCCATCTGATCCCAAACTAAGCAAACCCTGTTCTTATGGTATTACCAGACAGCTGTTATATTACCTATATATTTCTAAAAATATACATATTATAGATAAATTACGCCCAGACACAGAACAAATGATTATGCTCATTAATTTGTCCTGGGTGGGAATCGAACCCACGACCTTTAGCAGTCGGGTCACTAACCACTAGACCAACAGGCCAGACAAAAAAAGGAAAAGTATCTCATTTAATAGCAAAATTTAATGATTAAATAGCACGTCTGCTATGACCCGCCGTGGGTGGTCGAAATGAATATTCCTACCATTAAAGAAACCCAATTGAACCTATATCCCGCGTATCGCCGCTGACACAACTGTGACGTCATCCACCTTTCACCTGTTCTGTGCCAACACCAGGATCGTATGACGCGGAAGTTATGTCAGTGTGGAAGGATTCGACTGTGACCATAGTGTCATGACATATCCTAATAATACCTGGGAGTGGGCAAATGGTCCTGGATATTTTTAAGAGCGTTCTTCATAAAAGAAACATCTTCTTCGTTCCCCCTTAATATCAAAACGGTATTCGAAATCACTCCAATATTCTGTCTGAATGCAATGCAATAAATCAGCTAATCAGAGCGCAGAACCGATGCAGCATCACAGCTTAAATTTGGCTTAACTTGTTTTCAAGCTGAACTTTAAAAAATTAAAACTATAGAAAACGGGATATTTTCCAGGCAGTGACATTCGACAATGCCGACTAGACTCGGAGCAGTTAACCTTTAGGTAAAGGCCAACGCTAAAAACGCTAAAGTCTTAAGCTATAATATATGGGGCACCAATCTCGGTATAGCCTGTCCTAATCGAATGTCAGTAGCAGGAAATTCGCCGTTTTGGCGTTTATTGATAGTGGCCGTAGGGCGTTGAACGAAATGTTGCTAATGGTGATGATATTGACTGTAAGCGCCATTTTGAAAAAAAAATTTCGTAATCGTAACACCCTGTATATGATATTATAGAAGAAACACATACATGGCGTAGTCTTATTGTATAGTAAAATATATTTCTCCGATCAGTAGATAATAACGTTACGACATAGATGTGAACTAAAAGCCGCTCTAAAAAGGATTTTGAAAGTTCCTAAAGTGGGCAAATGGCATAATGATACCGATCTAATAGTAGGCATATCTCAAAGGTCAACGGGGCAAATCAATCGGTGTTATGAAATAAATTTATCGGCCTATTTGTAGATTTAGAATGTTTCGCGTACATCCTAAATCTAGAGGCCTATTCGTATATTTTTTAACCGACTTCAAAAAAGAAGGAGGTTCTCAATTCGTCTGTATGTTTTTTTAGACTTATGATCAATACAGTCAATACTCAAAATTTTCTTAATTTTTACGAGGTACTATGATAACATACATTATATAAGTGTTAATAACAGGTATTAAGGGCGATGAAAAAAAAGCGTTGTTTTATTTTTGAAAGATAAAAAATATATTTTACAGAGACTAACGTGTGTTTTACTAACAATTAACCATTAACAACTTTTACATTGTAATACGTAATTCTTTCTTTTCAGTATTACCTTTTAATTTCTTTTTATTTTTTTTAATCTTTTTATTTTTTTAATTAAAAGATCTTTAACCTTAATTTCGGCTTAGCACTTCCATCCGCTGGAAATTAGAAGTCAGCTAGCTCTACACAAAAGTAAATCTAATAAGAAATAATAATAAAAAATAATTATTAAAGTAGTCTTAGTATTATCTGAGCACTATAAAAAGTTTATTTTAATTAAATTAGTAATTAAAGGCGATATGCTAACGAGCGCGGCGGTTCGATCAATAGGAAGTTACTCTCTGACCCACAAAAACACCGCCGAGATGAGGCCAAGCGAAAGGGATCCAAAGATAACCGGATTTTACTCATTTAGTTTCCTGCGACGGTATCAGCTGATGACGTAATAAATTAAAAAATAAATATTTTTTTTAAATCTGCGACTTACGAGATCTCACGTAATCTACTGCAATTTAATAAACACTAGCTTTTGCACGCTGCTTTGCCTGCGTCAACTAAATTTTAAATCGTGTCCGGAACTTTTTTGAAAGCTTTACATAGCCTATGTTCACCGGGGATAGCGTAGCTTCCCAACAGTGAAAGAATTTTTCAAATCGGTCGAGCAGTTTCGGAGCCTATTCAATACAAACAAACAATCAAATACTTCCTCTTTATAATATTACTAGCTGTTGCCCGCAGCTTCGCCTGCGTTAACTAAGATTTACAACGGGATCTTAGTACGCGAAATAACATTTTTTACACCTTGTGTCCGAAAAACCAAAATATCTTACGGAACCCTATTTTTTATCAGAATAAAATTTAGCCTATGTCACTCGTGGATAATGTAGCTTTCGAATGGTGAAAGAATTTTTAAAATCGGAAAAGTACTTTTTGAGCCTATTCATTACAAACATACAAAAATAGGCTCAAATCTTTCCTTATTTATTAGTGTAGAAGTGTAGATTACAATATTAGTGTAGATTAGTATTAGTATGTATAATAATCGAAGCCTTGGTCGATAATTAACCGATAATTGAGACGACCTCCGTGCAGTGGCCGGTCTGTGTTAGATGCGAGTGGAAAGGGATCGGTCGTCTTGGTGTTTATTGAGGGACACATAGGGAAACAGGTCATGCTTAGCATTGGACGGATAAAGGCTGATGATGATGATGATGAATCGAACCATCCTCACTGAAACTAATTAGATTGTAAAAATATCATAATTTCGTCTCACACACGATTCTATGAAGGCTACACCAGTGGCTGTAAGTAGAGTAATATTAAAACATTAATTACGTTCTATATAGAGAAGACGAGGCCGGCGAGATAAACCTAGATTTAACGAGCACTATATTGAAGCAAAACGAATAACGATAGTCCGAGAGCTGATTATGTTATTGTGCATTAAAATTGTGAAGAGCGAAAACGACTCGGGGACAGGAAATTCGTAGACAACGTCGAAGCGAGCTCTACGAAATAAAGTAAATAAACATTGTAAGTACCCCGTTTTAATTGTTACTGTAATGGAAATAAAAATGTTAATTTAAAGTCATCATAATATAGTGAAGAACGAATAGCACACTTCATTGTGAATATAATATGTATAAAATTACAAAACAAATAGTAAGCAATAAAAAATATCATTATAGGCTTGTACAGGAGAAAGCATTTTTTTATTATAATATTTAAATCTCTTCCAGACCAAATGTACCGAACACGGAACAACTAATGGATGGAAATAGGGGGGGAGTCAAGGTCAATGGAAGTAAAGGAAAATATAGAGATGAGCGGAAGGATAATAAGGTTATATATGCAATTGTAGCTGCCCGTAGAATTTATTATATTTCCACATCAATTAAAACAAACAAAACAGTTGATTAAATTACTAATTCCATTTTCATATCAAATTTTGACCGTCAAGGTTCTCAAATTCTAGTATAGATCCAAAAATAATCCTAGAATCCCAGAATTATCTCTTTTAAATGAAATTTGAATATCGACAAAAATCTCTGCGTCCTCTCGGACCATAATCATGCAACAAATTCATTTGATGAAACTGCGGTAACGAGAGACGTTACGCAATTAGAGAGGAAAATATATGGACCTTGGCGATCGAGTTACATACACTGGCGTGCACATACATACACTCACTTGACCTTTGAGGATTAAGATAAAATAACATCTTCAAAATATAAATCAAATCAAATCAAAAATATCTTTATTACGTAGGTAAAACTTGTACACTTGAAATAAGTCAAAAATACTTGAAATAATCTTCACAAGACCACTTTGCCGGGGGACACTTTGCTCCCGTCTACTACTACAGTAGACTGGTTACAGTTTTTGGTTTCGAGGCAGTACAGACGTGTGACGTCATGTCTTATGTCTCAGATTAGTCACGTGAATGTTAAAAAACTATCACAATTTCTGGTTTACCCGGTCATATTGATGGGCGACGCTGACCACTTGACATGTGACTCGTCTGCTTGTTTACCTTATACAGGGGTTCTAAACCAGTGGTCCAAGGACTATCAGTGGTCCGCAAGAGCTAAATAAAGGTCCGCGAAACTCGCCGGTTAGACAATGAATAAAATAGATGCTCAAAAGTCTTATTGACATAATGTTAATTAATGCAACTTTCAAGATGTTATAACATATAATCACTAGAGATGCTTGGATTAATGTTTGTATTATTTTGATGGTTCTATTGTTTTATAACATTTGGTCCCTGTTAATCACGCAAACCAAAGAGGTACCAAAAAAAAAAACGTTGGGAACCACTGACCTAATATAACAAAAATAAAAAAATAAGAATATTATATCAACTTGATATAAAGTCACGTTATTTGTCTTTGTAGAGGCAAGAAAAATAACGTAAGTTGGGTAGAGACCGAAAATATAAATATAACAAAAAAAAAGTATGACCGGTCTGTTAGTCTAGTGGTAAGTGACCCTGTCTGCTAAACCAGAAGGTCGTGGGTTCGATTCCCACCCAGGACAAATGTTTGTGTGATTAGCATGATCATTTGTTCTGTCTGTATGTATCAGTTATACGAGTGCCAAAATACAGACTCTACCTAGTTTGGGATCAGATGAACGATAATGTGTAAGTTGTATAATCGATCGATAATGGTAACTTGTCAAAAAACTATACATGAGCTGTCAAAAATCTAATTTTGGAAAAATTCACACTCCGGAAATTCATTTTTATTTTACACTAGCAGTGCCCCGCGGTTTCGCCCGCGTACTTCCCATTCCTGTGGGAGTACAGAGATAAATTATTATATCCTATGTGTTATTCTGACATATTGGCTATGTTATTGTAAAGTTTCATTAAAATTCATTCAGTAGTATTTAAGTGAAAGAGTAACAAACATCCTTACTTACAAACTTTCACGTTTAGTGCCTGGTTGACCGAGCATTTGCTCGGTACCCTAAGTGATAAAATACGATAAAATTTTTCTTCCAAAAAAAATGATCTTAAAAAAAAGGAAAAAAAATTCGGACTGGAGATTCGAACCAGGCTCATTCGAACTTAACTGCCAAATTTCACCACTAAGCTACCATAACATATTATTTGATAGCGAAATTTACGTTCGTATTCCAATCATATTTTATCGATGCCTCAAAACACAGATAAAAGTTTTCTAAAAATGTATCCTAGCTAGATCGATTTATCGCCGTTTTTAACACATGTATAGAAAATTTCATGAAAATCGTTGGAGCCGTTTCCGAGATCCCGATTCTATATATATGTATATATACAAGAATTGCTCGTTTAAAGATATAAGATAAGATAATATTAGTAGGATTAAAGATTTGACAGTTTCATAATACGAAATGTAAGTTACAAGTGTATTTGGGTGCGTATAAAAGTTTATGAACTTGTCGAAAAATGCGGTGGCACCGGTTAACTGTTGACTGTTGGTTAAGCGATGGGTTACTCCGAAACGAAAGTGAAGAAAGTGTTTTAAAACCACACCGAATTCCACTATATGTGATCCATGGTTTACGTAACCGGTCAAATATACGGGTTATTGAACTTCGTAAATAAATAAATATGTTAGACTAAAAGACAAAAAAAAAAGACTAGACTAATCTCGGGAACCATTGGCCTGATTTATTGAGAAAGGCTTACAGGCTATTTATTAATAAAAACAAATTGTTTTATTTCGGATTACATTGGTCCATGGGTTTTTTTTTAATAATAATAATATCTATGGACGCTTTTTACACCACGTCAATCTGGTCCCGTGGTAAGTACTCGAAGAGACTTGTGTTGCGGGTACCAGACAACGGAAATACATATATTTAATACTTTTTATATTAATACTTATATTTAAGATTTTTATTATATAATACACATATTTAATACACATCCACGACCCAGGAACACAGAAACTTTTTTGTTCCCCGGTGGGATTCGAATCCGCAACCTCCAGCTTGAACGCCACCGCGCTAACCATTGATTGAGCCACAGAGGTCGTCAATTTATTTATTTATTTATTTATTTATTTATTTAAAAAAGAGTCATCAACAAAATACACACTAACACACTAATACATGAGTCGCTTACAGGGGTGATCATTTCAGTGTTATTTTAATTAAAGATGACAGACAACATGCACTTGTAACAAAAGAAAAAAATGACAGTTAAATTGCATTAAAAAGTCAAGATTAAGTTAAAAATAAAAAAAACATTAAACATACACGAAAGCAACATTAATTTGAATTAATAAAAGAAAATTATGAATAAGCAAGCATAAAATACATGAATGCAAGATACAAAAATATTATTTGGACACAGTTAACTAAGTAGACAACAAGCAGGTAATAATATATAATAAATTACAATAACAAATCACATAAAATAAAAAGTCAAAAATTGAGACAAATAAAAAAAAAAAAAAAAAAGTTAAGAATATTCATGAAACCATTAATTTAAATAATTAGAAGCAAAATTAAATAAAATTAATAATAAATAGAATAATATTGATATTCATGTCCTATTTATATATAGAAAACAAAAATGTCATTGGCGTACAGTACATAACAGATGATCAATAAGTCATTCGGACACAAGACACTTCTTAAACACGCTAATAGCTCCAGAAAAGATATCAACTTTCTTATTTTTAGCCACTATGTTATACTGGCGAGTTAATCTATTTATTGGAGCATTTAGGCCAAGATTTGTCTTAGCAGTGTTGCACACAAAAACGTTAAACCGCGATGCCCTCGGCAATTTAGACGGTACATTAAAGTTGAGGGAGGCCAGTAAATCCGGAGCGTCCAAGGATCCGTTCGCGAGCTTATGAAGGAATAAATTATCCAATAATAACCTACGGTCTGATAAACTTATCATCCCAAAATACTGTAGCCTGTCTTTATATGTAAGCAGAATTTTTTCCTTTTGGGATGAATAAGTAAGGTGTAGTAAAAACCTTTTTTGTACTCTTTCCAGTTTCTTTTTGTACACATCGTAAAACGGATTCCATACGACGCTGCAGTACTCAAGGCTGCTTCTAACAAAAGAGTTGTATAATAGTATTTTTAAATCAGTTGATTGAAATTCCTTGAAATTGCGTGCAACAAAACCAAGACTTTTAAAAGCTTTAACAACCGTGCTTTCTATGTGGAAGTTGAAACGTAGCCTATTATCCACGATGACACCTAGATCTCTTATATGACTTACTTCAAGTAGGGGATCATTCTCTATAAAATAGGTGTGGGTCGAGGAACTATTATGTTTTTTTGAAAATTTTATGAAAAAGCATTTATTCGTGTTTAAATTGAAGTCGTTCTCTGCACACCATGTACTTAACCGGCAAAGATCTTCTTGAAGGAGGAATGCATCATTTGTGCAATTGATTTCCTTGAACAATTTTAAATCATCAGCATAAAGGATAAATTTTGAGTGAAGAAAACAGCTACTTATGTCGTTTATAAATATATTGAAGAACAAAGGGCCCAAGTGAGAACCCTGCGGGACCCCGGATTTAGCCACAAAATGTTCAGAGGTGAATCCATTTACTACAACCCTAGATTTTCTCCCCGAGAGGTACGATCCACACCAAGATAGCAAAGGTTCGGAAATACCGTTCATGGAAAGTTTTCTCAGGAGTATCTGATGGTTAATTCGGTCAAAGGCCTTGCTAAAATCAGTGTAAATCGCATCGACCGAAGACCGTTTATCGAGACACGATGAAACAAAGTTTATAAAAGTGACTAGGTTCGTTGCCGTAGACCTAGCCTTCATGAACCCATGCTGTTGAGCAACAATGATATGTTTAAAATGCCATGATAAGATCGGATGAAGTAATTGTTCAAAGACCTTAGCGAATACAGGTAAAATTGAAATTGGCCTATAATTTTGAACCTGTTTAGTCTCCCCGCTTTTAAATATAGGTATAACTAACGCTTCTTTCCATAGTACAGGAAAAGTGCCAGTGCTTAACGATTTATTGTAAATTAGACAAAGCGGGCGTGCTAGCGCTGTTGCGCATTTTGTTACAAAGATTGAGGGTAAGCCATCTGAGCCAGCTCCCTTAAAATGATCCAATCTTTTTAAGACTTTGAGAACCTGGCCATATCTAAATTTTATAGAGGACAAAAATGTGCCAGTCAGGTCTACAAAAAGACTGTCGCGGTGTGCAGAATTATCTGAGTTATACGCTGTGGCGAAGTTTTTAGCAAAAAGATTACAAATGCCACTTCCACTAGACGCAGAGATGTTATTAAAAGACATCTGGGCAGGATAATTACTGTTGCATTTTCTTTTACTTTTGATGAAGGACCAGAAAAGCTTAGGATTGGAGCGAATGTTCGATTCAAGTTGTGAGATATACTGTCTATAGCATGTGGTCTTGAGCTGCTCAGCTCGCTTCTTAGCTATTTCGAATGAAATCAGATCAAGAGGATTGTTATTAAACTTAAGCAATTTCCTCCTGTACTTATACTTTTCACGTAATCTGTTTATTAGGTCCCGTGAAAACCATACAGGAAATTTTCGGCTACGAGGTCTAGATTGTGGGACATGTTTTAAGATGACGGAGCGAAGATGACGATAAAAACAATCAAGCATTTCATCAACAGTAATACAGCCTCTAAACTCATAGTCCCAGCTGATATCATTTAGGTCTTTGATGATTTTGGAGTAGTCTCCCTTCCAGAAACAGTAATGTGGTTGACCATTAAAAAACAGAGCGGAGGAACACTCAAAAATAGTGTCAAAACATATAGGCGGGTGCAAAGGATCAATTTTACATAAAGGGTCCTTTACCTCAATAACATTTTGCACTTCCACGTTACTCAATACAAGATCCAAAGTTCTACCCTTGTTATTTTGAATAGTATTGTATTGCTTGAGATCATTGAACAGAGCAAATTCAAGAAGCATGCCATTAAACAAACTATTATGATTTATTGACAATGTATTAGCATCTGTTAAAATGTCCCAATCTATTGTTCCCAAATTAAAGTCACCAATGAATAAAACATTCTCGATGCCAGTTTTTTCGATAGCTTTGTTAGAATTAGTTATAAACTCATTCAGAATATGTTTTTGAATTGGAGGAGGCAAATAGACTGCACAGATATGCAGCCTTTCTAACGTTCCTTTATCATTATGCAACTCGACTTCAATCCAGAGGTCTTCACATTTCGACTCGTTGCTCCTTAACCGTCTGGAGCTAATGTGTGTGGAAACCGCTACTAGAACACCCCCACCATTCTTTTTACAGTGAAAACCACTCGTTTCTCTATCTCTCCGGTAAACATTATAGCGACAATCAAAAAGTTCCGAGTCGAAAACACTGTTGTTAAGCCATGTTTCACTTAATACCACAATATCATCATTTCTACAAACTGAATTATTAAAAAAATCAATCGTTTTTGATCTCAGACCTCTTACATTTTGATAGTAAATTTTAACCATTACTTATAGACAAGAAAAACAAAATATTAACAATGAAAATATAGAAGTTTACTAACAATTATTGTTGTATATAATTGAAACTAAAAGTGTAAATGTATATATATTAAGAAGTTGTAAATGTATTTTCGCTATTTAAAATTAAATTAAATTACAAGGTTCTAGCTGAATTAAAAAGAATAACTTATAATTAATGTACTGATGAACATTTATAATTTATGTTAAGCTTTATTTTTATTAATACATACGTTATTAGTTAGTAATACATGTTTAATTTTTTCTAATTTTCTAAGTGCATCTAAACACGAGACCATCGCTCGTTAGGAAATGCAAGCCTGCTGATCAAATGTTTTTGAAGGTGTGTAGAGTTCACCAAATTGCATTGAGCCAGCGCATTCGTGAACTATGGACCTTCGTGACCAATAAACCTTGTCGACTGATTTTGAGGAGGTGGCACGTACCCAGCAGCGGGACATTTTATAATGATTGATTGAAAACAGGAAATCTAGATAACGTATTTGTGTGTGTGTGTGTGTGTGTGTGTGTGTGTGTGTGTGTGTGTGTGTGTGTGTGTGTGTGTGCGTAGTGTGTGTGTAGTTCATCGCCTCGCATTGGTACAGTGCATAGCTGGACTATCTCCCAACTCCTATCTCGAGACCACGTAGGCAAAACATGAATGAGTGTCAACAAGAATCAGTCACAATACTATCAGGTGCACTGCCAAGTTGTCTGTTCGACTAATATTTATATTCCGAGGGAAGTTTTTTTCATTCTTGAGCAGGTTGAAACCACTTACAACGGCCAGAATTATATTACCTACAACAGTGGCGTAACTATACCGTTCGGGGCCCGTGGCGAATTCATCGGATGCTACTAAATGTGTAATAACCTCTCGTCTGTGGAGCGTCCCATGACAGGACTTTAGTAATTTCGCCGTGTCTGTGGAGCGTCCTGTCACAGGACTCGCCACAGCTGCGATCACCTTGTTTAGTTTTGAGCATATTTTGGCGTCTATATAGTTCTACCTCCTTCGCCCACATTTAAAATCCTATTAGAATGAACTGCTTCTCCCTCTCTAATGAAATATATGTGAAAAAATAATTGTATAAATATAAAAAAAATACAATAAAAAAAAAGTGCTTTTTTGGTCCAAAGTTTAAAATAGGTTCAATGAAAAAAAATGTATGGAACGTATGCAATTTGTTTTTCAATTTAATAATATGTGTAACATTGTATATAAAAAATATAATATTACATCCATCAATCGATTTATTTATATTTAAGAGAGAATAAAAGGTAACTTTTAGGAGACGTATATTATTTCTCCTAGAACAGTTACAATGCAATTCAACATCAACTTTAAGTGATGTAAGAAATTAAAGAAATATATCTTAATTATAAAATTAATTGTAGTTTTACAAAACTACAAGTAGATTTTGAAAATAAATAGTTTTTATAAACCTAGGTGTCAAAAAATTGTGCTCAAATCCCGTCTGTTGAAAGTCCTGTGATGGGATCCACAGATGGGGAAGAATTGTCATTTTGACAGCTAACAGACGAGAGGTTATTAAATGTTGGGAGTTGGAATTCTCCTCCGACCGGGGGCCCCTTTCAGCTGGGGGCCCGTAGCATTTTGCCGACTTGCCACCCTGTAGTTACGCCACTGACCTACAATACATCTTGTATTTGACCGAATAATAGTCAAATCATAAAATCTAAACCATAAATCACGCCTGACAAAAGCATACAAAAAAAATATCATTCAATTCAGCCGTTTAGGAGTTCAATGACATTCACAAGTACAGATTTTTTTATATATTAACAGCGCCCCGCGGTTTCACCTGCGTATTTCGCATTCCCGTGGGAGTACGATGATAGCTGATGATGAAGCTATATAATTGTAAAGTTTCATGAAAATCCATTCAGTAGTTTTTACGTGAAAGAGTAACAAACATCCATACTTACAAACTTTCGCGTTTTTAATGTTAGTAGGATACAAAGATAGGCCGTGTTTATTAAGGGCATTGTTGTGAATGTTTCTTGGTGCTAGATGGTTTGAGAGGTCTGTGGGTCAGCGGCTTAGGGACCTCTCACCTGTTGCGTCGGTCTTACCTCATGTGACCGAGATGATTAATTATATAAAAAATCTGTGTAACGTCACTACGACTCTGGAGGGCATTTGACTAGATGCTCAGTATTCGGGCGAGAGGGCAGGGGTCAAATTGAGGAACAATTATTTGTCTGTTTGATAAAGATAATTGCGTATTACTTTATGGTGGACACAGCGTAAGAAAAATAACAGAAGGATAATACAGATTTAATTCTTGAGATAAGTCAGTCCTCTCCATTTTCTCCGAAAAACTGCAAAGCTGCTTCACGTGACTAACAAGCAGAGCGCGTTTTCATTTACAGCCTTTTAATTGCGAATTATAATATTATATTTTATTTGAATTGATATTAGCCTTTTAACAATAGAAAAAAAAAATCTGCCACTGTCATATTAAATTTCAAAATGGCGCCCGTAAAGTCACAACAGCGAAAAGAGCGGCAATCTGCAATCGATACAATCGAGTCACGACATCGATACCAACTGACAGTTGACACTAAAATCGATTGCTGTCTTAGCCTCGGGCTAGGTTTCAGCTTTGTGCAGACTAGAAAAATGTTGCAACTGGATTTAAATAGAGCAGTAAATACGGTTACTAATGCTAAAGTATACTGATAACGCAAAAGATATTTTTTTGAAGGCCTTGTTATTTAAACATTTAAGATACGTTTCAATAGTTACACTCACATTTATAAATAAAGATAGATCTGGAGTATGCCGAACACGTGAGTGACGCCACCAAAGCGAATACAAATTCAAAAGCGAACACAATCTTATAGACGTTAGACGCTTTGAAGCGTCACTCGGGTTTTCGGCATGCTCCATGTCTTTATTTATAAATCTGTGGTTATACTATTTTTATTTTATCGATATTCATTTATTTTCATATTAAACACAAAGTCCGATACTCGTCATAACTTAGGATCTTTGTGATGACTCTCCGTAGTCTACTCCAATGACTGATGTAATGATGATATCCAAATCTAGACGCAGCCCTACCCATCTCGGCTACATCTCAAGGGTCTGCTGGGCCGAGTCTACGGTCGCGTCACAATCGTAACACACTGTCACCCGCAGTTTGGCATAGGTAAACCAAAGTACCGCGATTTTCCTAGCATTTTTCCCGACTATATTTTGGGGTCGGCGACCAGTCTTACCGGATTCAGCTGAATACCAATACTTCAAATAGTGCGACTGTTTATCTGACCTCCACAACCCAGTAACTGGACGATAATAATTAATACGGTACTCCGTGGTAAGACTGGTTGTCACTTGTCAGACTCTGGCTTCTGACGACCCGCAACGACTGTCTGTCCACGAATGATAGCCGGGACCAACGGATTAACATGCTTTCCGAGGCACGGAGGAGTCTCGGCATCCATCGGTCACGCATCCACGGACCAACTAGCGTAGCTTAACCTGGTGATCCGCGCAGCTATTACCAGTTACCACTGAGCCACGTAATTTGATATTATCTTAATGATAATAATAATGCTAATGTTAAATGCAAATTTGTATATTAGTTTAATTGATGCCTATTCTTATTCAACAGCAAATCACAGATAAGCGCGAGTCTGGCTCACGCGCTAAGGGTTCCGTTCATATTGAAGTGAAACTTCTTTAGAATCGTTGTGATTTCAAACCGGATGCAACGGAAAAAACGACAGCTAATAGACACAAACACAAAAGAGCGAGAGAGCAAATGTCGGTGTGTATGTATATTGCAGACTGTTTAATACTTGCTTGTATTTGAGCATTTAACGTGTGTTTCACTTCTATCGTGTGTGAATCGCACACACCTTTTTTTTAAATACTAGCAGCGCCCCGCCTCATTCTCGTGGAGTACGGGGATAAAGGATAAGCCAACTCACTGATAACGTAGCCTTCTATTGGTAAAGAACTTTCAAAATCAATTCAGTAGACCCAGAGATTAACCCGTACAACCTCACAGACTTTACCTATTTATAATATTAGTATAGAGAACAAGAAATTAACGACTTTCATATACCTTTTCCTAAATATCCTGGTTTTACATTGTTTCAAGTTCAGAAGACGGGACAACGGAGTTATCTATTATGCCATATCCGTACCCAAAGAGTAAAAACGGGACCCTATTACTAAGAAATCGCTGTCCGTCCGTCCATCCGTAACCGTAACTAGCTATTACAGTAACAGTTGACATTTTTACAGATTGTGTATTTCTGTTGCCGCTATATAAAACAAATACTAAAAACAAAATAATAAAAGGTTTATGTGCGATTCACACACGATGGAAGTGAGTGTCACACATGTTAAATGCTCAAATACAAGCAAGTATTAAACAGTCTGCAATATACATACACACCGACATTTGCTCTCTCGCTCTTTTGTATTTGTGTCTCTTACCTGTCTTTTTTTCCGTTGCATCCGTTTTGAAATCACAACGATTCTAAAGAAGTTTCACTTCAATAATAATTAAGGGGCTCCCATACAAAAAATGTGATATTTTATCCCTTTCCACCAACTACTCGCCGAGCTAGCACTCGCATCCTACGCGGGCCGGTCACTGCTCGGAGATCGTCTTCCCACCTGGTTAATGGCCAACCAACACTTCGTCTAACTAAACGCGGCCTTCACACTCCTTATTGGTCCATCGGCTATCCGTTCTCCTGAGATAAGAAGAATAGAAGATAAGTGAATGTACATAATCGGTATTAAGGTTAGTCGAGCGGCCGGCCATAGAAACAGTCTTAATGGATGTGATGTAATAACAAAAGTAATTGTAATATAATATTATATTCTTGACAGATCTAGATTTATAGCATACTAACAGGGCAAACGAACATTCGAAGCCTTTTGGCGATTATTGACGCCCATAAACATTCACATAACCAGTGGTTATGCAGATGTGTCGCCCTCCTTTTCCATACCCCCCCAATGGGCCACCGGAAATTCAAAAACTGCACGAAACGCGACAGCATAACTTTACCTTTTTAATACCGGCGTATTATGGGAGCGAGAGGTAACACAGCTGCAGCAGCAGCAGCATAGCACTACCTCTTTCAAAATCAAATTAGATCCAAGATCCAGAAGAAGCCAGATCTAAAGTAGTCGGTCCACCACCATGGTCCAGACCTTGTCGTGGCGGTGCCAGTAGCCTAGGGTCAGCCAGCACCTTAAACATTAAGAAAACTAAATAATTTTATACTTTGTACTATGTATCTTACTTATCTAGAACGTATTTCATGTATGTAATTTCACTCGGAACTGCTTTTTTGTGCGTCCAAAAGGATATGATATGATATGTTAATGTCATGCCAGTTGCCATGTCCATGCCAGTCATTCTATTTATGGCGAACAGAATAACATCATAATGTACTTCACAGAAAGCAAAACTGCTCATTAGAAGACATTAACAAGATTCTTTTAACAAAAAGAAAAACAAAACGGCATTTTTAACTTTTACAAGCAACCTTCCAAAGCTATTTGTAACAAGAGATCCAAAGTGACCTCAATAAGACCCCTTCAAAGAGTGTCACACATTTTTTGAAACTGGAGGTCAGTTTTCAAGAGGCGGTGGAGTTATTAAAACGCGAAGGTGTGGCGTAAGCATAACACCGGGTTACCTAACCGTCGGCGCATCCTTTCACTAACATAGCTACCGTAAAGCTGCAGCACACTACACGCAGAACATAGCACCAGCTACAAATTAAAAATAAAACAAAATCTATTTACTAATTTATTACCTATCCCTACTAATATTGTTAATGTTATTTTAAGTTTATTTTTACACTTTTACGTGAAAACTACTTAACCTATCATCGTAAAACTCTGTATATATTATATTCTTGGGAGTATTAGAATAGAATACGTTAAAAAAAATATCAGTGTAGGCAAAGCTGCGAACAGCAGCTGGTTAGAAAATAATATCACCTTTTAGAATCTTTCAACTACATAATATTATAACAAAGATGGTTGGTTTAAAAGAAATTTGCGACCATTGTGGGACAAAGGTAAACCTATTTTTCACATTATTATTCCATTGAGGGTATAAAAATTGTTTCATCAATCTTAATTTTATACTTGGAAAATGGGAACGATAATGGGAAATGAGACTAGGCCTCCAACTAATATTTTTATTGAACTTAGTGTCTAGAGTACGACATACATAATATTATAACAACTATCTAGATAATAATATTACACATTTTAAAATAGTCTGTTACACCACACGGACAGCTGATGCGAACTATAAGCGCCGCCATATTGGCCTCGGCTGCTCTGACGATCATAGTCCTCCGACCGTCACGCGACATGCAACACACAGAAATGTAATAAACGTATAACGACTATGTAATTAAAGTTAAAACAGAAAACCAACCAAACCATAAAACATAATACTTTTGTATAATTAAAAAAGTAATAATATTAATAAGGACCGTATAACTAACATTCGCGATAATATTTGTAGGACGGTATTAAATCTATCGCGTATCTTTCACTGGAACACATCTCGGAGGTAAGACGACACTAGCCGTTAATATAGAGGAGGTATTATTACGATAGTTTCCTCTCGGTAACACTAAGTGTATCGGTCATCGCCTTTTGTTTAATAAACGCTTAAGAAGCGATCTGTTGCATCGATGCTGTGAAAGTTGGGGAGGGATTGCAATGTATCCCTTTTTTGGCTTTGGAAGGGACCGGATGCGTATATAAAAAAGGGAAGTAATTATATGAACGGCATTATAAATTTTGGAGGGGCAAAAAAAAATCGGCATTTAAATAATTTGGTTGGCATACAAAGATTTTGTACGCAATAAAATAAAACTGGTAGCAATTCTTGTTCCGCAAATAATTTTGATAATGGTCGAAAATTAAATCATAAATAAGCCGCTTACAATATTATGACCTCGCATAATAAACATTCATCGGGCAAAATAATTACTTGAGCGGCACATTTCTTTGCATTACATTTTATGTCCTGTGTTCACACCGGTGTAGGTTTGCGCTATTTACCGCTAGATGGTGTTGTAAGTATGTTATTGAACAAAATTATAAAAATTGAAGAAGAAATTAATAAACTATGTTATCATTCTTAGTAAAAGACTAGTAAATTAATTCAGGTCATGACGTCGTCAAATCCTGTGTTCAGCAGTGGTCCGTCCACTAAAGGCTGATAATATGATGATGAAATTTTTTTCTTCAAGATTTTATTTTGTTTCAGTTTCGTAGATTTATGTAGATAGTAGATAAATTATGCAGGTATTAAAAATTGTAGGTGGTGTGTAAAATAAACAAGCAGTTCAAAAACTTGCAATATTCAATTCAATCATTACCTACAAAAATCAAATCAAATTAAAACATTCAATACGCAAGAATGGATCCACAATTTTAAACAGTACCGTACAGCTCTACGGTTAACACTGTCCGCGCGCGCTCAGGCCGTACGCTGTCGTTCGTAAGTTCAAATCCTCTTCATACCATTATCTATGAATTTCTTATTTTGTTTGTTTATACATTTTTAAATAATATTTTTTGATATTACAATAATTATAAATACGATTTACAAACTAAAATTTTGTATAAAAATTGAATAAGAAATTATATTATCATTCTTAATAAAGGACCAGGGAATTAATTCAAATCATTACGTCATCAAATCCTGTGGACTGGGCTATAACGCAGAATTTAATGAAAAAGAAAGTTGCTTGAAGTTATATTCATGCTACTTATATAAGCAGCACAAAATTATTATTTTTGCTTACTCTCCGAGTGCTTAACCAAAATTTTATTAAACAGGAGCAGCATATTGCCCCGCTTTTAATTAATATGCCTTTCAAAAATAATTACAGCCATAAAAAATGACAAAAATTGCTGCTTGATTTTAAAATGTTTGCTGAACATAAGTTGCCGCTCAATTACGTATTTCTGCTACCAGATTATATTTTTCTGCTCACAAAAATACGAATATTATGCTAGTCGTTTAAATAACACCCTATAAAAAATATATTATACAATATTATATACATATATATTGAAAAACCTAACACAAGTATACAGATTATTAAAAGGGAAGTAATTAAATGAACGGCATTATAAATTTTGGAAGGGCAAAAAAAAATCGGCACTTAAATAATTTGGTTGGCATACAAAGATTTTGTACGCAATAAAATAAAGCTGGTAGCAATTCTTGTTCCGCAAATAATTTTGATAATGGTCAAAAATTAAATCATATATAAGCAGCTTACAATATTATGAGCTCGCATAATAAATATTCATCGGGCAAAATAATTACTTGAGCGGCACATTTCTTTGCATTACATTTTATGTCCTGTGTTCACACCGGTGTAGGTTTGCGCTATTTACCGCTAGATGGTGTTGTAAGTATGTTATTGAACAAAATTATAAAAATTGAAGAAGAAATTAATAAACTATATTATCATTCTTAATAAAAGACTAGTAAATTAATTCAGGTCATGACGTCGTCAAATCCTGTGTTCAGCAGTGGTCCGTCCACTAAAGGCTGATAATATGATGATGAAATTTTTTTCTTCAAGATTTTATTTTCTTTCAGTTTCGTAGATTTATGTAGATAGTAGATAGATTATGCAGGTATTAAAAATTGTAGGTGGTGTGTAAAATAAACAAGCAGTTCAAAAACTTGCAATATTCAATTCAATCATTACCTACAAAAATCAAATCAAATTAAAACATTCAATACGCAAGAAAGGATCCACAATTTTAAACTTATTTGTAACAAGACGTATAGCTCTACGGTTAACACTGTCCCCGCGCGCTCAGGTTGTACGCTGTCGTTCGTAAGTTCAAATCTTCCTCATACCATTATTTTTTTTGTTTATACATTTTTAAATAATATTTTTTGATATTACAATAATTATAAATACGATTTAAAAACTAAAATTTTGTATAAAAATTGAATAAGAAATTATATTATCATTCTTAATAAAGGACTAGGGAATTAATTCAAATCATGACGTCATCAAATCCTGTGGACTGGGCTATAACGCAGAATTTAATGAAAAAGAAAGTTGCTTGAAGTTATATTCATGCTACTTATATAAGCAGCACAAAATTATTTTTTTTGCTTACCCTCCGAGTGCTTACCAAAATTTTATAAAACAGGAGCAGCACATTGCCCCTCTTTTAATTAATATGCCTTTCAAAAATAATTACAGCCATAAAAAATGACAAAAATTGCAGCTTGATTTTAAAATGTTTGCTGAACATAAGTTGCCGCTCAATTAGCTATTTCTGCTACCAGATTATATTTTTCTGCTCACAAAAATACGAATATTATGCTAGTCGTTTAAATAACACCCTTATTAAAATAATAAATAAAGAGTGTTAATAAAAATATAAAAAATCAGGTATCGCCCGCCCGCTTTGTGCGGCACAAGTTAGCAATATCCTACCTAATGTACTATTTTCACATAATCACAAGTCATGTTCAATATACATTATATTATACAAATGGTCAAGCAATTCTTAGGTTATATGAAGTGATTAACTTATACCACACCTGTACAAAAAATGAATTAATATCACAATGTGAGTCAGCGCAAAAATTAGATAATTAATAACTATCACAAAATTAGATGAAACAATTCAATATATAGACAGAAAAAATGGTTTATTATTAGTATATTATAATATCATAGCTTAGGATCAATTATTATATAAACAAAGTCCTCTGTTGCGTCGTCCTGTCTGTGTGTGATAGACAAAAACTACAGAACGGATTTTCTTGCAAATTGCAATTTGTATAGGTAGACCCATTGATTCAAAGACTAATATAAATATCATTGATTCCTGAGGAAGGTTTTAGAGTACATTTTTTTAAGGTTTGGTATGAATTGGTTAAAATATATAGTAATATTTTTTAAATCGTTATAAAGACATTTAATCCGTGAAAAGCTAGGATGAGCAGCTAGTTTTATATAAATTAACTATCTGTTTCCGTTATCTTATTCGTAATACCAAAACTAGTCCGGGTCAAATTAATCTATAAATATTTATTTATAATATATTAATAAAACCGTCCACTTTAGATGCAAATTGAAATCCACTTTTATAACCTAAATTAATAGTTCATAGACTTTGGGTTTTATATTAATAGGATATTTTAGAAAGTGTGAAAGAGTCCTTGGCATGACTTCCTTATCTATGGGTCAACGGTTGTGGCGTGTCAAACTTCAAACTTGTAGCGCGCGTAAATGTGTTTTAAATTGTTGTGTTTTGCTCATATATAAATCTTGGTTAGTGCAATCTAATTGCAATAAAGCTGACTTAACATAATTATTGAAAAGTAATAAAATATTGTACGTAAAATCTTTGTAACTATAATTCGGTTTAAAACTTTCTTACACATTATTTGGTATAGATTATTTTATATATTTTTTCTAAGTTTGAGACGAGTGTAAGAAGGAAACAAATAGCATAATATAGTAGCTAGATAATAATGGTATCTGGGAGAAAGAGTACTTATTTAATAATTAGAAATAAGCAAAGACGTAAATCGTTTTTATTAAGAGAAGCCAGAATTCAAAATGATCATCTTTATCTCTACTATTAGGTGCATTTTGTTTTGAAAACTAGTGCTACCATTACGTCTTACGACAACGGTCAACACCATGAAGTTGTAGCGATCGAAATTCCTCCTACCACCGCCATTGTTCATCGTTGTGAACGAACTTCATGCATTAGCATAAAAGCTTCGCCTTAACTTTATTGGAAAAAAAAGAATTGCATGTGTCGTGGTAATTTTGCCCTTAAAATAAATGGTTATAAAAATGACGTAGATTAAATCTAAAGACATTTTGATGTTTTAAAAAATAAAATACTTACTATTATAATATAAAAATAAAATACTTACTAAATAATTCACTTAATCAAATCTCAATAATGTGCTACATGACCTACATTAACAAAATTTTCATGTTTATTTCTTTTACCTTTACCTACTTTTTCTGGCAAAATTTTATTTTCAAGAATTCACTACAGTCAAATTCTAACATCATTTTGCAATAATGCGTATTGCAATCTGGTATAGTCTTTATTTTATTATGTACTTTTAAATTTATTACTTTGCACAATGATATTGCATAAGAAAATGCAAGGGAAGCTATTAATTTTATTATGTGATAACACCATTTTTGAAAGTGGGTTAACTTACGACAACATATTTATTTTTGTTGCATAGAATGCACAATATATTAACTATACCACGCTAGTTAGCGCCATGTTGAAAAAACATGCAATATTTTAAGAATTGATTTTTTACACATTTTACTTTCCCTAGGCTGCAGGCCAAAAATCCCGTATAGATCAGCCACAACCTAGCCCTGGGGTAAGCTAGCTCAATTGGTAGGTAGGTGGGTAGATGGCTCACCTAGAATTTATTCGACGGACATTATGGAATTTATTCGGACGAATATAGGCTAATTATGATGATGTAGTAGTTCCAATCTATTCAAATATTTTTAAATTGACTCTGCAGAATATAATAGTAAAAATGGAAAGGTTTTCTTCACACGTCTTAGTACCTATTTTATTTCATATCACTGTACTGGAGTGGTCGTAGTAGAGTGGGTGTAGACCTTATTACCAAGGCCAAAGTATAACGCAATCACTCGCTTTTTTAAGCAAAACATTAACAGATTAAAAAATTATAAAAAAACGTGGTGACGTAGGACATCAGGTAGGAAAGTTCCTTCGGCTAAAAAGAAAGGTATTATACACTATAGTCCATTTTTTTAGAAGTGACCAAACTAGTAAACAAACCCTGTCGATTCGTAATTTACGATTTTTCGGCTTTTATCACTCACTTTCACAACACATTAGCTTACGGACATTTGTAACACTCCATTTACTACTTATTTCACTAAAAACAACTATCAATCTAGCATTAAAACACTTAAAATCTTATAAAATACGAATATCGCGTGCACAGATATTTAATAAATTTGAATGTGACATTTCATCTTACTTTTTTTAGAAGAGAAGTAGGGATGGGGTCATTTCATTTTTAGAGGTGATCGTGTATAAGTGAATGAACAAAATGAACAATAAAACAGGCCGTGTTCTGTAGTACAGATTTTTTAAAATTCCATTGATTACAATTTATTAATAGTTTTTAAGACAATGTTACTATAATGCAATTTGTTACTAAGTCGTTCAATTTTTTTAAATGTTGAGAGCAAAAAACGCTTACAAAATATAACAAAATAAGGTCAATCTTTTACATGAAATTGTTTAGTTTTTATTTTATAATATGAATATTTTTGAATATCAATTTCAGCTTAAACATTTAACAATATCCCAGGTAATATAAAAATATAGCACTGGCATGAAAGTTCACGATAGTTCACAGGAATTTTTTTGTAACTTTAGGATGAGACTAAGGTAAGGATAAGACTACTATGTGAAAAACAATGTTAGCAGTCATTAATTGGTTTAGATGTTGGAGACGGTGCGTCGCTGGCGCAAGGTTTTTTAGCCATAGTAAATTAAAATAATATATTAGGGTTGACTTTTGTTTCTAGGCGGCCGCGTTATTGTATTCAAATATCAATAGTGAACGAACACATAATAACATTTTACATATAAGCATCCAAAATAACTAGCGTCTCTTTTGTTTCCTTTATCTTATAGAAATTGTGAAAGGCGTAAATTGCACGTGTTCCTAAAAAAACATTATTCTTTCTTTTGTCTATTGTTAATCATTATACTAAAATTATAATGATTAACAATAAAGTAAATTAGGTGATTGTGTATTTGAGAATGAGCAAAATGAACAATAAAATAGGCCGTGTTCTTTACACATATTTTAAAATTTCAAAAATGCAATTTATTAATAGACATTTAAGCAATGTTACCGTACTGTAATTGGTTATTAAGTTATTTATTTATTTATTGTTTATTTTACATTATTGTTTCTTTAGTCCATCGTTAGTCATAGCCGCTAAGCGTTTTTAATGGTTTATCGACTGACCTTAAAAATCCACAGAAAGGTAAAAAATAATTACGCACATCGGCAGCACAGATGGATTTTTAAAATGAGCGGAGTGGATTTTTGAGGCCAATAAACATGATGGGGATTATTACAGTGTAATGGATGCTCATTATTTTGAGAAGTGGTTTAATACTGTTTTAAATAAAGTGGAGCCTGGGTCAGTTTAATACTTTTAGCCAATGCACCGTACCACTCAAGACATTCTGTCAAAGTGCCTAACATGAGTTGGCGGAAAGCAAACATACAAGCGTGGTTGCTAGAAAATAATATAAGTTACCATGAAACTGAAATAAAAGCTTAACTCTTAACAAAATTTAATAAACACGATTATGACAAAAAAAAAATATTGACGAAATGGCAGCCCAAAAAAATAAAATTGTCTTACGTCTTCCGCCCTACTATTGCGAATTAAACCCCATAGAATTTACATAGGCACAAGTAAAAGCTTACATAGGCAAAAATAACAAAAGTTTCAAAATGTCAGAAGTCAAGGAGCTTTTAAGAAAGTTTAACTCAAATAAGTGCGGTGTCATGGAGGAACAGTATTGAACATGTAATAAAAGAAGAAGATAAAATGATGCAGCTTGACGGAATTATGGATGCTGCATCAGACGCCCCAGCCTTCCATATCTACGTCTCTGAAGACTCTTCCGATTCATTAGAAAGTATGAACAGCATTTAATAAAAAAATAAAATAAATAAGTTCCTTATTGGCGTTTTTTCGTATTCTAGTATTTTCCTTTAATATTTTCATAAATAAATCAGTTATAATAGTTTATTTATCTATTCCAGTCGAAGAGCAACTTATATCTATTATTATTATATAATTTTGTACTTCTACTAATTCTTAAAAAATATTATTTATTTATTATTTTATTTTCTTAGGATAGCTAACAGCATGCATATGACATTAGTAATTTACAAATAGGATAGATAACAATAAGCCATTAACAAGCTACCACATGTAAACAGCAATATAAAAATAAAAAACGTGAAAGGTACAATCATATTTAAAAAAGAGATAGAACGTTGAGCAGACTACAGCAGAATAAAGTTATTATCAGTAAAATCATCAATCAGTCAGATATGAACTTTTAGATTTTATTTCGGATCAAATGAGTCATGGCTATCAAGTAGACGCTATATACACTGACTTCTCAAAGGCATTCGATCGGTTAGATCATAAAATGCTACTTTTAAAGATTTATAGAATGGGAATAAGAGGTGACCTTTACAGATGGTTTACTTCATATATTACAAATAGGTCTCAGGCTGTAGTAGTTAATGGGTTTACTTCTGTATGGACTACTCTACCCTCAGGTGTGCCTCAAGGTTCTCTTTTAGGTCCCCTCCTATTTATAATTTTTATAAACGATATAGGAACATGCTTCTTAAAATCCAATTATCTACTATTTGCAGATGACATGAAAATTTATAGAGTCGTTAATAACGTACATGAAGCAAACGAGCTCCAGAAAGATTTGGACGAGTTGAATAATTATTGTTATGTAAATAAACTAGACCTAAACGCTTCAAAATGTTTTAGTATTAGTTTTACACGAAAGTCAGTTCCTTATTTACATAAATATGTCATTAAAAATTCAACTTTGCCAAATTTACAAGTAGCTAAAGACCTAGGAGTTCTAATCGATAACAAATTAAAATTTGATAATCATATTATATCTATTACCAACAAGTCATCCAGGGCCCTGGGTTTTATTACACGTATGTCCAAAATATTCAAGAATATGAAAACAATAAAAATCATCTATTGTGCTTACGTTCGCAGCCATCTTGAATACGCCAGTTCAATTTGGAATCCATACTATACAGTTTATGATACGAAAATAGAAAAAATCCAAAAGCGTTTTACACGTTTCCTAAATTACAAATTTAACATTCCTAAACTTACCTACAGAGAAAGATGCAGTAAGTTCCATTTACTGCCTCTCTCAGTTAGACGTAATATCTCTGACGTTGTCTTTATCCTAAAGTTAATGAGAGGAAAGATTGATTGTATAGATCTACTTAGTAAAATTACACGTAATTACAATAATGTCATGTATATCTTGTATTATGCAGGTTTTTATATAATGTCTGTTTCCGTACCGTGCTGTATTTGTAAGATCCTGTGTTGTATGGGAAAGGAAATTCCTTTAATTATATTATAATTAATAATATTATATTTATTTCATCACCATTATAAACTGATTCCTGCCCGCAGCTGTACTTTTTTTTTCGAAAGGTCTAGACTATTAGGCCAGATGGCCTTTAAGCTCAATCGGTAGGTACGTGAGCAGATGGCTCATCTAGTAAAATTCGAAAGGGGGGCTCCCCCCTTCGTGTCCCGCAGGGGGCGCGGTATATCGCGCGCGCTACTCTGGAGAGTAGGTGTTTGGCTAGTCAAATCCAATACGGTCGACGAGTCATTAGCGGATGAAGTTAAAAAAAAAGTTTCCTGCTTTGCCTTAGACTTTCGTCTGAGAATTTCACCTGGATTGTCTTTATAGACAGGACACCTCGGATAGATCGCAGCGTGGCTTACCACCAAATTCACTAGTGCATTCACGAGTAGGCGGGGTTCAGAACAGCCCCCCGCTACGACTGTCATCCTGTGTAGAAACGGATCCTCGCAGCTGTGGTCCTTAATTTCGCTTTGCTGCGTTTTCCTAAGAAGGGCTGCCCTACTCAGCGAAAAAGCAAAAGAGACACAAGATCTGTCCAAGTAATTCTCTGTGCTAAACGCTAAATGAATAGAATAGAATAGAATACTTATTATGAATAGGATACTACTAGCTGTCAAATTACATGTCGTAAGCTAGTGTCATTCCCATACAATAAGTATTCTATTCTATTCGTTTAGCGTTTGTACCACTTGTCTACGGCGGACGAAGTACATACGTTTTTGGACATTCTTACAAACAAAACCATATACTTTAAGTATGTGTCTGAATAAACGGTTGTCAAAGATTTCGCAAAAACCCTATGGCGTTATATTTTTAGCGTTTATCGCAACTGAGTTTCGGAGCGTTTCATAGAATCGAAGCGTTTGCCACTTGTCTAGAGGGGCTGACTTGAGACTTGCAACGAAATCAATCAGAAGAATTGAGATAGAGAATATGCAATGGAATGTTATAAGCGATTTTTGAGAATATTTTAATATTTTGATCGTTCGAAATTGTCAAATTGAATTGATTCAATATTATAAGTTAATAATAATATATTATAAGTTTTTGAAATAATTTTAGCAATATAGTGTTGTTGAAATATTAGAATATAAAATTAATTATACTTTTGTCTATGGCTTATTATTTTTATTCATTAATTTGCTCTTTGTGTCACTTCACTAAGCTACACTATTACTCTATTTGTCTATGGCCGGAAGTACGCCATATTTGTTTACTCTTTTGGTCACTTCTATAAAAATGGACTATACTCGCTTGTGTATGCGACTGTCGCGCCTGCGCACGTCTCATTTAACGCTTTTTATTCCACGCACTTTTTCTTACGGTTTTACTATCACATTTTTTTCGGTTCGGTCGCGCAGCAAAATCCCTATCCCCTCCAAGCCTGCCGTAAGGAACTTCGTTCCAATAAATATTATAGTCTATATAAATATTATAGACAGAAAACCCATTTATTTATGCCCTGAAGATTGGCGCCCGTAAATCATAAATAGCAGCGTTTACCCTTGTCACTTGTACCCTACAGGTGACGGTAGTTACCAAGGTTCCGAATGTTGGCTTCTTAAGTCATCAAAAAAGTCTAGATACTTTGTAGATAATTGTTTCATGAACTATGTTCGCACTATACACGTCCTTTCGAAAAAATCAAAAGTACAACTTTAGCATTTTTAGAATAAATTCTTTTTTAAATCAAACATAAACCACATTCTCTCTTTCGTATGCTTCGATTATTTATTACATCGAGTCCCAAAACAAAGCGATTGCCTTAGAGCAGCCACGGGCGATGCTGCGGTCCATAACTAGTTTGAATAGTATAATGGCTCTATGGAAACTTACACGAAAATAAACACGTTTTGACCGGAGGGAAGTGTTGCTCGTTTTGCACAACACCATTGTTTTCGGTTCACAAAACAACCGAAACGCAAATGGAAAGGAACTAATATTGAATTGTCAAATGTTCGAGAAATATCAAGACACTTCCCCCCAATTTCGAACGATCAAAATATTAAAATATTCTCAAAAATCGCCTATAACATTCCATTGCATATTCTCTATCTCAATTCTTCTGATTGATTTCGTTGCAAGTCTCAAGTCAGCCCCTCTAGACAAGTGGCAAACGCTTCGATTCTATGAAACGCTCCGAAACTCAGTTGCGATAAACGCTAAAAATATAACGCCATAGGGTTTTTGCGAAATCTTTGACAACCGTTTATTCAGACACATACTTAAAGTATATGGTTTTGTTTGTAAGAATGTCCAAAAACGTATGTACTTCGTCCGCCGTAGACAAGTGGTACAAACGCTAAACGAATAGAATAGAATACTTATTGTATGGGAATGACACTAGCTTACGACATGTAATTTGACAGCTAGTAGTATCCTATTCATAATAAGTATTCTATTCTATTCTATTCATTTAGCGTTTAGCACAGAGAATTACTTGGACAGATCTTGTGTCTCTTTTGCTTTTTCGCTGAGTAGGGCAGCCCTTCTTAGGAAAACGCAGCAAAGCGAAATTAAGGACCACAGCTGCGAGGATCCGTTTCTACACAGGATGACAGTCGTAGCGGGGGGCTGTTCTGAACCCCGCCTACTCGTGAATGCACTAGTGAATTTGGTGGTAAGCCACGCTGCGATCTATCCGAGGTGTCCTGTCTATAAAGACAATCCAGGTGAAATTCTCAGACGAAAGTCTAAGGCAAAGCAGGAAACTTTTTTTTTAACTTCATCCGCTAATGACTCGTCGACCGTATTGGATTTGACTAGCCAAACACCTACTCTCCAGAGTAGCGCGCGCGATATACCGCGCCCCCTGCGGGACACGAAGGGGGGAGCCCCCCTTTCGAATTTTACTAGATGAGCCATCTGCTCACGTACCTACCGATTGAGCTTAAAGGCCATCTGGCCTAATAGTCTAGACCTTTCGAAAAAAAAAGTACAGCTGCGGGCAGGAATCAGTTTATAATGGTGATGAAATAAATATAATATTATTAATTATAATATAATTAAAGGAATTTCCTTTCCCATACAACACAGGATCTTACAAATACAGCACGGTACGGAAACAGACATTATATAAAAACCTGCATAATACAAGATATACATGACATTATTATTTTATTAATATTGATGATCACATTCATTTGACCCAGTCTCGTAATTTTGAGAATTTTTGTTTGTCTGTGAGAACGGAAACACTTTTTATGTAACTTATAAACAAATAGACACATCCATGACCCCACTAAAATGAGTTTAAACAAGATGCTTACACACAGTAAAAGTAAGGTTTATTTAACTTTTATTTCGCAGGCCGCATTTCGACATTACAAACGATTTGTTGTAGAATTAACGTATTATTTTTATTTATAGTCAATTAATTTTTTGGCAGGATTTGATACTACTGTCTTGTGGGGCCTGGGGGCTCATCTCAAATATATTTGACAATGTCTTTAACGTTACGTAACTTTCGTATATAGTGATTAAATTTGAAAACCGGCCCATGGAAATATGGCACATCGATATCCCATAAAAAAGTTTCTTAACATCTTATTCACAGGGCGGAGACGACATTATAACACTGCGTAGGTATATCGGACAACCATGAGTCTGTAGAAAATAAATAATAGTATTCCGAAATTCCAAAATCAATATTTTTTGCGCCTTCTGGAAAACTAATACTGCAAAGATTTAAAAATTTACCGACCTCCTGTTTATCGGTTATCCGCGGTCAAATGTTCGTGGTATGAATCGACGAATTACAAAAATCCCTTGATTAATACCGAACCAAAATATTATATTACTTAAGATACACTATTTATTCTCTCCCGATCTCGTCGTTCATACTTCGCAGCAGGCGATTATTAAAGTTAAATAATTTCGATGCTATTGTTATATAATAGAGATATTATCAGGGCCGCATTCCCCATTGTTTAGAACGAGAAAAATGGACACGTTACGTAATCAACAACAACACAAAATTGTTTTAAACTGTTAAATTTGGGAGAATACAAATAATTTTATATTATTTGAATATAAAAATTAGGAAATTGTTGGTGTCAGTGTAAAGGAGATATGCAAATGTAACAAATTGCGATGCTTCATTTGACATGGGTGCATTTTTAATGAGATAACGTCTTATAAAGCGATGAACGCCGGTTGCACGCACAAAAAAACTTGATTCATGCTCACGTTCCGTCCGAACCGAGTGTGCAAGCGAGAGCGCGATAGTAAGACTCGATCGGCCTAAGCGTTCGGATTGTAACGCATTATAATTTATAACGTTATCACGTAAAATTATTTTGGCACATTTTTAATGTTATTATAATACTGATTCATTCTACTTTTTTCATGACATTCTATTCACTTATTGTAATTAGACCGAGACTGAATCTTCATATTCATACGTAAAGTAGAATAAAAATGAAGTTAAATAACTGTTTTACTATTTTTATGTCGACGCTACATTCCCTAAATATAAGTAGATACAAAATATAAAAGTGTTTAGTATGTGCTGCCAGTCTGGTTTTTCTTATCTGGGGGCACGGCAGTGCCCCCGCCAAGTCGAGCGCGAAGCAAACACTGCCGTACTATCCTTTACTGGAACCATTTCGCCGCATTTTCAGGCCTCTATTTGAGAACCTCTGGATAAGACCAGAACGCTTTACCTTATGTCTTGACACTAACTGTTACTTATGTTAGCAAAAGCAAGCAATGACTAATCCAATGACCATTGTGGGCGAGTGACATTATATGTCAAGGAAAAATACCTTTAGGTGCCAATTTTACCTTACTGGGTCGAAGGTCAATATTCTATAATAGACGCAAGATGAGTGTAAATTTTAAAATTATAATTAGTGCTGCGTTAATCAGATAAACAGCTAAGCCTGCTGATCAGCCCCTCTAGACAAGTGACACAAGCGCTAAACAAATAGAATAGAATAGAAATAGCTAATATAATTATTAGCATCGAATAGAAATAGCTAATTGCTAAACAAATAGAATAGGAATAGCTAATATAATTATTAGGGCCATATTCATTGGTGCGCTGGCCTAATGCGGGTTGGTGAACTTCACATACCTTTAAAGACTTTCAATCTCATCAGGCATGCAGGTTTCCTCGCGATGTTTCCCTTCACCGGTGAGCGAACGATGGTCTCGTGTTTGGGATGCACTTAGAAATTTAGAAAAACCCATTTCAAGGCACACACGGGAGGGTCAGGATTGAACCCGGAACCTCTCGCATAAATGGCCGAGTCCATCCACCACTGGACCACCGTCGCTAATATAAATAACATGTACACATAGTATATTATACTTACGTACCATCAATCATCGACCTGTTCAAATATAATACTTAGCGTATTGCACAATATCGTTTCACACAGCACGTTTCGAGTGGGATTCCACTAAATATTATAAACATGAAAGTGTTTATTTGTTTGTCCTTGCTTTCATATCGCAACAGAGCGCTAATCATTATATTTCACCAAAACATTTTGTATATGGTATAATTATTATTATAGATTGCAGTAACGTAATCAAAAAAATATTTCTTACAAAAAATAATAATGAAATAGGAAAAATACCTACACTATACTGAAAATAATTTATTTAGATACCTTGGTATAATATTATCTACCTACATTAAAAAAAAATAACAAAAATATAATACTTACACTAGCGGTCCAGACAGTTTTCGTTCCAAAAGTACTGATATTGCTGTAATAAACGAAAAATATATCGTGAGGAAAAATGCATGCCTGCACCCCTAGACAAACGCTCAATTCTATTGTTTTGCTTTTTTTTTTTTTTTTTTTTTCGGTTGGATCTATGCTAATGGTCCTAGTGACCGTTATGCGTCATCGGAAATGGGGTGATCCGGTTGGATCATCCTATGACGTTAAAAATTTGGGGGGTTGCCCCCCGCCATGTTCATGGCGTCGGGTTTGTACCTAACTTGGTAAGCTACGGTCGACTGGTTTGGAACGGGTGACGTTAGAAACCTATCGTGAGGGCCGGCCCTCCCCTCCCCCGGTAGCGGGGGAGGCGGGTCAAGCGCGGGACCCGAGCAAGCTGCCGATAGCAGAGTGCTATCGGTGATTACACGGTCTATATTGGTGTCGACTCGTAGCTGATCTGAGCCTATGCTGTCGCGGTTGATCCGGATCAACTGGTCAACGGAGTGTAGGGTTCGACGTCGCATACGACCCCGGGGCCCATGCGGTGTGAATGTGTGCCTAACACCGGCTGTGTTATGTCTGAGTGTGTGTTGTAGCTTACGTCGCGCTTCAGCGTCGCGCTTTAACAGTTCTGTGATTTTATCAACAGGATCGGTTATGACATTCTTAGGTAACCTAGACTTATTAGGTGCTAAGCTATCGGGGGTGTAGTTTGCCGCACTCACGACGAGTGGGTTCGGGTGGAGAAGTGCCTTTTCGAAGTGACGTTCTGACATCGCTTTCAAATGGCCCCTAATCGAATCTAGTCTGAGGTCGCGATGTAGGTCGATGTTTCTTACGTACCACGGGCAACCGGTTGCCACACGTAAGAATTTATTTTGGATCGTTTGGAGGCCTCTGAGTCTATACTGAGGCACATGCGCGAATGCCACACAGGAGTATGACATGATGGGGCGGATACATGATTTATAGAGGGTGAGCTTGTGCCTGAGGGGCATTTTGCTCTTTTTGTTTATGAGGAAGTACAGTCTACTACTGACGAAACGGGCTTTTTTAGAAATCGCGGCGATGTGTGGTCTAAACGACATCGACCTGTCAAGGGTGACCCCCAGGTACTTGACCTGTCTAACTCTGGGAATAACGACGTTATTTAGTAAGATTGGTTTCATCGTGAACCATGTTTGTCTGCGTTTAGGTAAGCGTGTCTTTCTCTTACGAGAGAAATGAATCGACGCGCTTTTATCGGGGTTAATAGCTATTCTCCATTTTGCGAACCAGTTGCCTAGTTCGGTGACGGCACGTTGGAGAAATAGCGATGCTCTATTAGCATTAGGGTGGGTAACGTATAGAGCTGTATCGTCAGCGAAGAGAGCCAGTTTGACGTCCGGAGGTCTGGGGATATCTGATGTGTACAGATTGTATAGAGTTGGGGACAGCACGGAGCCCTGGGGGACTCCGGCCCTCAGAGGTCTCAGGGAAGAGAGGGTGCCTTCGACCCTATACCTAAATGACCGGTTTGACAGATAGTCGCGGATGATGATGACTAGCCTATCCGGTATTCCTAGCTTGTACAGTTTGTACACGAGGACTTCGTGCCATATCCTATCGAAGGCCTTAGCTACATCGAAAAATACGGCGCACGTATCGCGGGAGTTCTTTTTATTGAAACCTCTGAGTATGTCTTCGGTCATACGGTGGACTTGCATTGGACAGCAGTGGTTTTCGCGGAAGGCGAATTGCTCGTCTATGAACAGGTTCTTTTCGCCTATAACGGCTTTGAGCCGCTTAAGCAGAACCCGTTCGTAGATTTTGCCAATCGAGCTTAGTAGACTGATGGGCCGATAGCTAGACGGTTCCGTGCCCGGTTTGCCGGGCTTAGGTATGCCGATAACCGTAGCTTCTTTCCATTGGTCTGGGAACCTACAGCCCTTTAGGAGGGCGTTGAAAATGCTAACCAGGAGGTAAACAAGAGCGGGTGGGAGTATTTTAATGACTTTGTTGGAAATCCCGTCCGGCCCGGGGGCCTTCTTGGAGTGAAGTCGTTTGATAATGTCTTGGACTTCTTCTACATCCGTCGGAGGGATAGGATCCCCCTCCGGCGGCGCAGAAGTCTTCGACTCTACTACCCTAATTACCTCCTCTACGTGGGAGCCTATGGAGGGTGAGGGGGTAGTGATGTTGGGGGTACACTGGCTCTCTAGTGTGTCGGCTAATAGTTCCGCCTTGTCGGCGTCCTCTAGTGCAGGCGCGCGATTTGGTCTTTTTAATGGCGGCATAGATGCCTCCGTTTTCTTTTTAAAAGAACGAGCGAGTGGCCAGTAGGCCACATGGGAGGGTGAGATTTCACTAAGGAGGCGATCCCACTTTTCGGCTTTGTGCTCTAAGATGCGTGTTTTAACGTCTCTTTCGAGGTTACGGAGGTCACGACGATACTCGTCCGCCGGGTAGCGAGCGTATCTGCGCCTTGCGGTGTTTTTGGCGCGTATGAGTGCTTTAATGTCATCCGGGAGCTCCCAGTGTCCATCGCTGGACGTTGAGATCTCCCTAGATGACTTTTCCATCGTCGCTACCAGATGGTCGGTAAGGTCGGAACTGGCCGCAATGGCCGCCTCGGGACTATCTATAGTGTCCGGGATGTTGTCGAGTTGACTCGAGCGAAGTGAATTTAAATTTTCGTTTAATAATTTAAAGTCGATGATCTTTTTCTTTAGATTTTTAGTATTATTCTCGGGGTTACCTAATTGAATTAATACTGGTCTGTGGTCTGAGTTAAGCTCGTGTACTGTTTGAATAGAATGCACCAGAAGGGATACATTGCGTATTATACATATGTCTAATATGGATGGCCGCACATTACTCCTATCGCTGTTTGCGAAGTCGTAGCGTGTTGGCTCATCTGGGGCGACTACTGTACAGGCTAGATCATCGACGGCGCGGCAGAGAATTATACCATTTTTATTGTTTTCTCTGCAGCCCCATGCCTGATTTTTACTGTTTAGGTCGCCGGCTATAAAGACGGCGTTGCCTAGTTCTAATAGCGATTTGAGATCGCTGAAGAGTAATGTTTTATTGCACGATTGATATACCGAGGCGATGATGATCGACTGATGGCCGGTCATGCTCACCTGGCAGACGGACGCCTCCAGTGAAGCTAGAGGCGGTGTGTCTAATGGGATGCAATGGAGTGTTCTTTTGTAATAAATTAGTGTACCTCCGAGTCGGGATCGCAACCTATCATTCCTAACGATGTTATAATTAGGGATACGCGGATTGCTATTACATGGTTTTAGAAACGTTTCCTGCACAAGGAGGACGTCAACATCGTATTTTTTTACGAAAATGCGAATTTCCTCTAAATTCGCGCTAATGCCGTTCGCGTTGAACGACACTAGTCGGAGCGAACGCGGTTTTGTCCTAGCCGTGGTAGCCATTTAAGGGCTTTGAGAGGGGGGGGACCTAATCTTGGCGACCAGGGTGGCATGTTCACTATATGCCTGGCATGTCTGCTGTAGGGTGGTGGCGGCGCGTAGTTTGCGGGCCAGGACGGCTAGCTCTTCTGGATCTATACCGCAGAGAGCCTGAGAGACAAACGCTAGGTTTATCCCGAATTCGTCGGTGGGGGAAGCGGGACAGCTGGGGGCTGCTCGTACCTTCGTACTTGCAGGGGGGGCTTGCTGCCTGCTTACTGCCGCTGGGGGGCTTGGAGGGCCCGGAGCGGGTTTTGCGGGTGCAGACGGCTGGGAAGCCGCTCTGTCATGCCACGCGTTCGTCTTAGGGGGCGGAGCGGGGACATACTTCTCCTCCCTGGGTCGGGTGGTGGATCTGGGAGCAGGACCAGGTTTTTTCCCGGCTCTCCTCCCTTTCCTTACCACCGCGGGGGCTTTCGGGCAGCCGCGGTAGTTAGCCGGGTGCCCTTGGCCTCTGCAGATGACACAGCTAGGTGGTTCCGTAGCTGTGGCCCTATCGCGGGGACAGTCGGGGGTCCCGTGGTCGCCGAGACACTTAACGCACCTGGGGTGCGCCTGGCAATTTCTTGCCGAATGACCATATAATTGGCAACGATGACATTGCCCTATGATGCCCCTTTTACGGGGGGACTCTACCTTTAGCCCGGTCATGTTACACACGGCCCGGACATTAAATATTGCTTTCGCCGCCGGCGTTAGCGGCAGGATGACAAGTACCATCTTGTACTTGAATTTGTTGCGGGGGTGGTACATCCTATGTACCTCCTCCACAGGGTATCCCTGGAGGATCAAGTCCTCCTTGATTTCGGACGGGTCCATATCCCGGGGGACACCGCCGATGACAACACGCAGTACGCGCTCATCTTCGAGCGCGTACGTGTGGTATCCTATTTTGTTGGCGCTTAAGAAAGCGGTCAACCTACGGTGGTCATTAGAGTCCGCCACTTGGACTCTTATGCCGTCTGCGCACGAACGTGCAGATTTGTATAAAATCTGCTTCGCGTAAATAGCCTTCGAGACTATAGTCCAGCTTTTTGTGTCCTGGACGACTATCGGGGGGGGCGCTTTCGTGCGCGTTTCGGTGTCCATGCCCTCGTTCGGGGTGGACGCCGATGTACCGGGCGCGGGGGACGCGACTTGGTCGCGCCTGGTGACCTGCGGCGATGATGATGATGCCGCTTTAACCTTGTTGCCCTGAGGGGGCGGGGTCCCTACCTTCGGAGCCTTAGGCGGGGGGGATGGCGCGGAGGACGGCGCGGACCCGGTGTCCGGGCGCCGCCTCTTCTTTTTGTTGCGGACTTCCGTGAATCCGCTGTTGGTGGTCTCCTCCTCGGAGGAGCTGCCGGCTACCGACATCTCCTCCTCTGACGGAGTTGACGAGCGGGAAGTCCGCGTGATTTCCGATCCGGCCTCGGTCGTGCCGTCGTCGATTGACGCGGCGGGGGACGCGAGTGAGTCGGTCGAGAACCTCCTCACTTTTTTGTTGCTTTGGCTACTGCCTGACTTTTGGATGAAAACTTTGAGTTTCGCATCTACGTCTGGTATGCATTCGCGCAGGAAAGCCATAAGGGCCTCTTTCGGAATGTCATTCATGAGATCCGCCATTGTTATATTGTTAATGGTTTTGAAACAAAAAACCGGTTGTCATTAAGACGCCATTGTGTTCCTACCCTCCCGCCTGGCGGGAGGTGTGTGACAAAGGAAATAATACGGTCGTCTACCTGGGCAGGTACCGGGACGCAACCCAAGTAGGTGTGTAAATAACGAAAAACAACTTACGTGTTCGGCTTCGGGAACACACTTTTCGCTATGCGAGCGATTAATAACGCGGCACTATCACAACGAACGCGACTATGTGGCACCGGAACACCACGTAATTACGAACGCGGTTCTAAGCGCGCGATATAACGGACGGGTTTAAACGCGATTGAGTCGTCTGACGGCCTCAATATCTAAGAGCACTTGTAAACTGTACGAAACGCACTAGGATGACGCAACACTGACTCTAACAATAGACAAAGGACAGTACTGGAGCACAGCCTTTGTCTACGAGAACAATGGAGCGCGAGAACTTGTACCTGCGCAGAGAGCGTAGGGACGGTAGGTCTGTACGTGTTGGCGGACACGCACCGAAAATCTATTGTTTTGCGTTTACTCGCTAACTCCATAGGGTTGCTGCAAATTTTTTTAAGAACGTTTATTAAGACACATAAAGTGTATGGTTTTGTTTGTAAAAACGTATGTAATTCGTTCCCCCTAGAAGAGTGGCATAAACGCTAAACGAATATAATAGAAAAGAATACTTATTGTATGGGAATTAACTAGCTTACGACATTAAAAAAAAATTCAAGAAATATTATAACAATAATATTCGTTTTGAACGAAGTACAGAGGTTGTTAAACGTTTTAAAAAACTAAACCATATTCATTATGTATCTTAATAAACGTTCTTAAAAAATTTTGCAGCAACCCTATGGAGTTAGCGAGTAAACGCAAAAGAATAGAAGCGAGCGTTTGCCACTTGTCTAGAAGGGCTGCTCTTCTAGACACGTGGCACAAACGCTAAATGAATGAAAGCCGTCAAATTACATGTCGTAAGTTAGTGTCACTCCCATACAATAAGTATTCTATTCTATTCGTTTAGTGTATGTACCATTTGTCTATCGGGGTTAATGATATTGAAAGTTTCTGAAAGTGTGTAAGGTTACCATCCTGCATTGGGCAGCCTAATAACCCTCCTCGCCTGATTTTGAGGAGATCCGTACCCAGCTGTGAGTGAGTGAACATATTATATATATTTTTATTCCTTATTAGAAAAAGCTATTCACATATATAGGTAAGGTTAAGCCAGCTGTGGACATATTATTATATTCGATACTTTATTTTAACTATTGTGTTACATTTGCACTAACTATTGGATTAAGTGTTGTATTTCGCAACGAGGCCATATTATTAAGAGCTCAATATGATGAACAACCTTCACAATCGGATAAATATAACGATGTATTTGATTGCAAATAAATTACTAAAGGCGAATCTAATTGCATAAAGCCTTAATGTGTTTGTAAGCATCAAATCGACGACCTCTGTGGCTCAATGGTTAGCGCCTTGGCAGTTGGCGACTGGTGCTCAAGCCGGAGGTAGCAGGTTCGAATCTTATAGACAACAAAAAACGTTTGTGTTCCTGGGTCATGTAGAGTCCTGGGAGATGTATTATATAAATGTGTATTTATCTGTATAATATAAAAGTATTAAATACATTTCCGTTGTCCGGTAACCCGTACACAAGTTCTTCGTGACCTTACAACGGGACCAGATTGACGTGGTGGAAAAGCGTCCTTAGATAAATAAGAACCTTTTAATTTAGTTTACGCGAAAGTTTACATTTACCTATATCTGTTAGGTGGTACTCTTTCACGAGAAAACTACTGAATGGATTTTAATGAAACTTTACAATAAATCAGAATAACTCAGAGGCATTCGTAAATAATATATTGTGTGAATTATTCAAAATCTAAGAGATGAATTCGCGGCCACTAAAATAAAAAATAAAATTCATTTAATTTAATTCAGTCATTATTCAGGACTTGTCAAACACTAGTTAGTGTTTGACAAGTCTAAACCATACCATTGGCTTATACCTTAGCTTCATCTTGATTTTTCAAACATTCAAGATGAAGAATGTGAATAAAATTAATTAAGTGTAAACCACGCGTTGTGTTTTTACCGATTATTATTAATATTATTAGTGTCTTACTATAATGTAAGAGATAGTGTCGTGCTGCTTTGCAGCCAAAGGGGGCCGGTACGACTGGCGTAAAGCGACAGCTATGCTGTTGCCTTTCGTGCGACTTGTGAGTTTCAGATGGCCCATTAGGGGAGAGGGAAAAGGAGGGCAACGCATCTGCATGACCTCTAATTGTGTGGATGTTAATGGTCGATAATCGCCGAAAGGCCCTGAAGTAGATGCCCCAGTGTCTTTAGACTCTCGAATCCGAGTTTGCCTTTATTCTCGCGTCACATATCTATAATCTATAGATCGGCCATTATCCAGGTGGGGAGACGATCTCCGGACGTGGCCGGTCCTTGTTGGATGCGAGTTGCAAGGGATCGGTCGTCTTAGCGTTCATTGAGGGAGGTGTATTCAATACTGAGGGCTTAGTCAAAACGCCATTACGAAAACGACAGCGAAGTTCGTTCGTTCGTTCGTGATTAACGACGTGATTTAGCCAATCACAACTTCACAGCCCCCAGGACACATAAAGGCTGATGATGATGATGTCTATAATCTATATAATATACGGACGACGTGCAAAAATGATGGTAATAAATAAAACTAACTGTCACAATAAAAAAATTATATTTCCTATAATAATATAACGTAACAACAACCACTCGTGATTGTATGTGTATACATGGCGATTGTGGTCAGTACACAAGTGGTCTTGCATGTGCACGCATGCGCATGCATGTGTTTCCCAGGCATATGCGTGCAGTGATTATAAAACTACAACACTATATTGTGTAGGTCAATAATATTAACAAATATATAAAATTATATGCATGCACTGCCGTCACTATAATATATACCTAGGGTTGCCAGGTCGTCAAACCTAAAAGCCGGACGGACCAGCCAAATTGGCCGGACATTTGGGTAGAAAGACCGGACACCCCACATTATTGAGGATTCTGTCTCAGTATTTACAGGTACGACAAAGAAATTATACGTAAAATCAAGCTTTTTTATGAGTATCATACATTTTGTTAAATTATAGTGAACTAATAGATAAAATTGAATGCCAATTGCCAAGACAGTCTTAGCCCAAGATTAATTTGGCATCTCTCGTTTGCAAAATGTAAAAAGTCTAACAAATTCCGGACACCGTTTATTTTGGCCGGACATGCAATCAAAAAGCCTACCTATGTCCGGATTTATCCGGACGCCTGGTAACCCTATATTATGTACAGTCAGCGTCAGATTGATCTTAGCAGCCAAAGTGCTCAAAAAGATCTGACGGACAGAATTTCATTAATATCTAAGCATTCAAAGTTGTCATATTGATGTTAGCATCCAAAGTAGTCAAAACATCTAAGCAACACATTTTCCATATTTATCGGAGCAGCCAGAGTATTCATATACATCTTAGCATACAGACTGTTCACAGGTATCTAAGCACCCAGAGTGTTCAAAAATATCTTGGCATAACAGGAAAATCAATCTTATTACCAGTACTTAAAGTGTATGTGGCTTATATTGATGCCAGACGTCAATCTTGGATATACAATTAATGTCTTGTTAAAAGGAAAACATTACCTTATTAGACGTAGTTAGAGTGTAAAATTAATTAAGACAAACAATATTTACTATTGATTGTCAAAGTTGTAATTTAAAGAATTTTGCTTTTCTTCGATGTTTTTGTCTAAATTTAGATTTTAGATAATAATCAACAGACAATATTGCGAACGTGAAATTATACCAAATAGCAAAATAAATATGTAATGGACATAAATTCTATATCTTTTATAATATTCAGAATCTCGGAAACGGCTCCAATGATTTTCATGAAATTTGTATACGCGGGGTTTTAGGGGCGATGAATAGATCTAGCTAGGATATATTGTTGTAAAATATCGTTTTATTCATGTTATCAGTTAATGATAAACCGCCACAATATCATTAGGATACAAACGTAAATTTCGCAATTAAACATTAAGATTGAGTAGCTCAGTTAGAAAATCCAACTTACTCGCAACCTAAAGAGCCTGGTTCGTATCTCTAGTGCAATAAATTTCTTTTTCTTTTTTTTTTTTTTGTTCCTTTCATCTTTTGGGAGAAAACCTTTATCATAATATCATATATAAGGGTATCCAAATCAAAACAAATAAAAACCAAATATTTGCTCGGTCAACCTGGTACTTCTATATTATTTGAGCATTCATATTTGTCATCTTGCTGTTGTCACGTAAAATATCATCATCATCGGTTTTTATCCATGCACTATTGAAAATAAGCTTCCTTTAATGAAAGCCAAGACGGCCCACCCCTTGCGACTAGCATCTAAAACTGCCAGTGCACGGGGATCATCTTACCACCTAGGAAATGGCCGACCAATACTTTGTCTAACTAAACCAACAATCTCTTTGACCAACCTTACCTACCGGCCCATCGACAACCCGGTTTGATCAACTCTCTGCCACTTCAACTCGCTTATTTTTCGCGTGATATCGGTAACTTTAGGTCTCTGGTAGAGGTCTTCGTTTCGAATCCTATCTATCAAAAAAACACCCATCATAGCACGCTCCATAGAACTTTGAGCTACGACAAACGTTCTGGTAAGTCGTATATTTACAGGCCACATTTTGGCCCCGTACGTCATCACGGTGAAAGAGCATTGGTTGAAGTCCTTCGTCTTGAAACTCTGAGGTGTAGACGACGCGAGAATATGACTGAGCTTCCATAGAACGGGCACCATTCCAATGGTCTTCCCTCAAACTTTTGTCTAGTCAAAGTTTTTTCGAAGACCCACACGTCGAGTGGATTCACTTAGATTGCAGGATCTCCTGCAAGCCTTCCAGCGATTTATAGCAGTAAAGATAGACGCGCAAAAAAAAACATTTTTATCGAAGTTAGAGCTAGAGTATTAATAAATGAAAGTAAAGTCAACCCATATAATATGTCCTATTCCTGGGCACAGGTCTCCTCCTCGAAATCAGACGAAGAAGCTTTGGATTGAACTACAGTTCACCGATGCTTTGGCTCAATCCTGGTTAGTCAATCGAGAGGCGAGTGAGCGATGGTATCATGCTCAGAGTGTAATCAAAAATTTAAAAACCCACGTTACAAATCACTACATACGGTCATGATTGAACCTCGAGCTCTAACTCCAGAAGAGGCCAAGGCCAGGCCATTCATGTAAGATGGGTGCTTTTTCCACAAAGCAAGACTGGATCAAACCTATTATATTTCCGAAAGCAGACATTTAAATCTGATCGCTTTGATGGCGGCTACACGCGATTATTGTATGATACAATATTATTTTTCTGACCACTTCCAGACATAGGCCTTTTCAATGAACAGTACCTGGTTGACCGAGCATTTGCTCGGTACCCTAAGTGATAAAATACGATAAAATTTTTCTTCCAAAAAAAATGATCTTAAAAAAAGAAAAAAAAGAAATCGGACTGGAGATTCGAACCAGGCTCGTTCGAACTTATCTGCATAATTTCACCACTAAGCTACCATGACATATTATTTGACAGCGAAATTTACGTTCGTATTCTAATCATATTTTATCGATGCCTCAAAACACGGATAAAAAAAGTTTTCTAAAAATGTATCCTAGCTAGTTCGATTTGTCGCCGTTTTTAACACATGTATTTTGTATACATATGTATTTTATGAAAATCGTTGGAGCCGTTTCCGAGATCCCGATGCTATATATATATATATATCGATTCCTTTTTTGTAAAGAAACATCAGTATATGTCATCATTTATTCTGTTATTATACATTTTTTATTTATTTCCTTAGCTGGTCATCTTTCATTTTATGTATATATTGTGTTTACTTGTTAACTTTGATTTGCCTTATTTGATTTCTTATAAGTTTTGTTGCCGGTGCATAATAAATAAATAATAAAATAAAATAAACTGTATAGGCAATAGTTGATGATGTTACGCTACAGATGCGGCTACAGGTTGATGATGATAATGGATAAAAAGTTAGTTTTTAATAAGTCATTTATGCTGTCAAAATGGTAATTGTTAAGGACGCTCTACATTCTCGACAAAAGATTTCAGCGAGCGTACTATACTCTGAGACACAAGTTTGGGTTGGCTCTGCACATTTTTGTTCAGAGCACTTTTTCACTCGTTATATTATGCATGTTTTTTTTGTAATGTAATATACTACAACATATATTTATCGTATCGATTAATATTATTATTTTATTTAGGATCTCCGTGCAGTGGCAGGTCCGCGTTGGATGCGAGTAGCGAGGGATCGGTCGTCTTGGCGTTCATTGAGGGAGGCCTATGTTCAGCAGTGGACGGATAAAGGCTGATGATGATGATGATGATGATATACTTATCATTAGCGAAAAGTTTAAGGATAGCTTTCTTATAAGCTAATCGATATTTTTAAATACCTATATTAGTTTTATGTAATACAAGAGTCCTCTGATTTGGTCACAAACAAAAATTACACACATACTACATAGTCAATTCTTGCCGAATAGGCGAACTCTTGTGTTTGGTAAACTTAAATATATTATAATTAATTTTGGCGATAATGTGTAACACACTTTATGATCACATAAATGTTTTATATAAAATATTTGCTTTCAACAAATTCTGAAATAGAATAATGACATGTCAAGAACCTGACACATTGAAGGAAAGAGATAGCTTATTAAAAATTGTTTAAGTAAATAAAGACAGATGATACTAATTGAATATCTACGACTGACGTCTGGCATCAATATAAGCCACATACACTTTAAGTACTGGTAATAAGATTGATTTTCCTGTTATGCCAAGATATTTTTGAACACTCTGGATGCTTAGATACCTGTGAACAGTCTGTATGCTAAGATGTATATGAATACTCTGGCTGCTCCGATAAATATGGAAAATGTGTTGCTTAGATGTTTTGACTACTTTGGATGCTAACATCTATATGACAACTTTGAATGCTTAGATATTAATGAAATTCTGTCCGTCAGATCTTTTTGAGCACTTTGGCTGCTAAGATCAATCTGACGCTGACTGTACCAATATATTAGCAGATATTCGAAGTTACATGCAAAGAATTTCAAATGTTTGATTTTTTCATGTCTTTGTACCCCAATAATAATTTTGCAAAAGCATAGATAGCTATTATATTACTCAAGTAGTCCTGCTACAAGTATGTGTAATATATATTTCCCTATTAAATACATATATTAGAGCTCGCTTCAAAATATTTCACATTTCAATACAAATTAATGACAAAATGGCGCCTGATATACTTGAAGGGCTAAGACTGTTTACAAGAAATATACCTAACACGAATTACAGACAGTAAAATACTTAGCAAATGTATTTAACATTTTTCTATAATTAAATCACGTAACATACATACACTTGTGTAATGTTGTCAGCGGAGGTGCAGTTTTCCCGACTAATGATTTGGCCATTGAGAACAATGTTTTAGAAATAATACATAACCGTTTAAACGGCTCCAATCAGGTTCAGGACTAGTTTTTTTGTGTATTTATTCTAAGGGTCACCTTCTTGTGTACTGATCATAGGATACCTGGTGTTTGATCAATCAATTGTGTATGCCACGCCACGTAAAAATATTATCTATGATTCATACTTCCCTTTACATCGTATATTAAATGATATCATGTTGATACAGACGGACAAACATACAAATGTGATATATGTATTCATAACGTATTAGTATTATTGTTTTAAATTATATTTGTTAGTCTATAGTCTATACTTTAATATATTAACTTATCTATTTAAAACCACATCCATTTAACATACAATATTGCTTGTATAGTGTATCTTAAGGGAGGTAATTAAAAAGGGCTTTTTTATCAATACTTTTCCCCGTCCCTTTGAAGTCTAGCTTGGTATCTAGTAGCAGAAAACCCTGGTCTAGTATAAAACTAGTATCGAATAACAGAACTTTGTTTAATGTTGTCCAACATTAAATTTGATCAAACGATTAAATGGTGACAAATAACCTTAAATAACATCCGTATTCACAAAAAATACTATGAGGTGTCACCCGAATGCATAGGGTCGTTCAAACTAATTCATAGACAGTACTAATATGAATAGTATGTTTCATTAGCCAAGTACGCTTCTTGAATTGTTTTAGTCTGGTATATAGTACTAAAAATATAAATAAAGATACGTGTAAACAGTAAAGTTTTAATAAACCAATTTAATACAGACACCAGGTATCCAATGTATTTACAAAACATATAACTAACATAACATTTACATAAAGTCGTCGTATGTGTCGTCGAAGTTGCCATAGCTGTCGTACGCGTTGAGGTGTGCCTGTAACGAGATAAACATAAGAATCAATTTATAGTTGAAGTGAAAACTATTTATTAGCAGCATTGAATACTTTATGGTAGGGAAGTATCTTATAAATTGTCAAGGAACGAGTGTGGTTTCGGTCAGCACTTCACACAAGATGCTAACTTAATACATTTAACGTCCTCCTCGAGAAGGAACATGGTACCCGGAGCACACAGCCCAAGTGTATACCTGCCAAATAGCATATCCCATAGGCCACAACCACTGCCCCACCATGGCTCAGACCTTGTCGTGGCGGTGGGGCTCAGTAGCCCAGGGTGATCCCAACACCTTGGGCGAAGCGAATTGAGGCGAGGGAGCTGTTTGTATCCCTCTTATAACAAGAGGGGACAAAAGAGCAGAGGGCAAGGGGTGAGGATGGGAACCTCACTTCATCGTACTGTCCCGACGTTGGGAGTGGTTGTTATGTGGTGCGGAACAACCGCTCTGTGGAGGTGGCGTCGGTCCCCTGTTGCTTGTAGATCCGGGGCACATCACCAAAGGAGGCAGTGGTGGCACTCGCCGGGTTTTAGTGGGTAGAGCTGCGTCCACTTACCATATATTCCCTATGGTCATCAAACGACCAATCAGAATGCAGAACCAGTGCAGTATAATAGCGCAAATGCTATTTTTTTTTCATACAATACAATTGTCATTACCACTGATTAATACATGCTTGATTCCTTGGTATACCAATAAGTTATGATCTTGTAAAAAAAAACTTTACAAAACACTTTTAACACACTTTAAACACTATTAACATCCACTGGTTTGTTTTGGATATTGCGGGGTCTAAATTTATCTACTTATTTACTTATCTTAGGATAGTGTGTATAAGACTGTAATAAATGTGTTATAGTAATAAATGTATGTACTTATGTATGTTTATAAAAAATTGTAAACTATATTTTGAAAGGAGCAACCCAACGGAGTTTCTTGCTGAATTCTTCTTATATACTATACTAGTATAGTACTATGTATTGTTTGTATTATTATTTTTTGTAGTATTGTATTTGAAAAGACTAGTTCCACTGAGTTTGTTTCGCCGGTTCTTCTCCGTGGACTTAACTTTGGAACCGGTGGTAGACTCAATTGACCTTCAAAAAGATACTTCGATAGTACTATTTTGAATAAAATTTTTGAGTTTGACTTTGACTTCATCACAGTTTTTTTTTTAAATACAAAGCTAAAGTTGAAAGTAATAAAAAATACTTACATTGTCTCCCTCAACTTTTAACTTTGCCTTGCCCTTTCCTTTATTGGGTTTCTTAGTTTTGTCATTCTTTTCAGCTTTCTGTTTCTCAATATATAAGTTGTCTACAGTCATTTTTATCCTCTTGATGTCGGCAGACGCCACTGAAATTGAATTTTACATTTAATTGCACACCGAAGCTATAACTTTGTTTATATGAGTAAATTATCTCTATAATTATTAAGCTGGCCCCTTCATTAAGATCAGATACATGCTGTTTAAGTAGGTTGATAAAAGGAGAACTGAAAGTTTGGTCATACAGTTTAGGAGGTTTAAATATCATTGACATGTTTGTTACTCTTTTGTGCAAAAATGAATTTTCAAGAAACTTTACAATAATATAATTTACAAGTGAGAATAAGACAAAGGCATAATTTATAACCATACTCTCACATGAATGAGAAGTGTGCGGGTGAAACTGTGGGGCTTGTAGTGAGTCACAAAGCTTTTATTGATAAATTTAATTTTGATCAAATATTATGTTATTGATAATTAGATTTTTCTGATTAGCAAGAGCCAAACATGACTGTAATAGATATTAATTTTCAATACTGTAATATTTTGTTGTTTCCATACTCACTTTGTACAATGATATTCTTGACAAGATCATCAACAAACGGAAGGAATTCTTCTCTCGCTTTGAAATAGTTTATCTTTTTACAAAGTAGATCACAAAATTCAGCAAATTCCTCCTTGGTGTTAGGATTGAAACTATCCAACTTTCCTGCGTTACCTTCAGATATACCTGCACATATAAAATGTTAAAATTAAGCAGTTAAATCCTGGAGAATTATGGTGAATAAAGAAAGTGCATTCTTATACATGATATACAAATTGTAAATGAAAGGATCTTTATCATATGAAGAGCATTTAAGACCACACTCTATTTATATTATAATAACATTCATTATTGTCTTAGTTCTCTGGTTTTATTACCTAGTAAGTTAATATAATTGTTAAAAAAAAAATAAAGTAGTCATGCACCACATGACTTGAGTAATGGTTAAGACATTTTTTTTTGTAAGTATAATTGCAATTTAGCAAGTTTATTTTAAATTCTTAACAGTAAATGGACTAGTCATACAACTCGCTCTTCATAATTAGTACTTGAGTAGGTAGTTATGATTCATACAATTATTCATAAAACATGTTACAAATATTATAAATGCAATAGTTAGAATCTTTGTAACTTAATCATGACACACTACTGAAAAGATTTTGATAAAACTTAGCAGTGTTTTATTGACAATAATAAATCATGCTCCATTTGATCCTTTGATTGATTTGATTGTCCAAAGAATTTAAAGTTCTTGCAGAAATTACATTTACCTTTTTATTAGTAGTTATTCATAATTACATCAAAAAATATAATGACTTAATGCTGTCCAAGTCTTACAATATAATAGAGAAGTTATATATTAATACGTTTACAATTTTACTTTATGTTAGTAATATAGTAGACAAACACTACTTTTTTTCATTCTAAAAGAAAATACTGCTCCTTTTTCAAACTCCAAACAGGCAAAGTCACAAACGAAAGCTAGTTTTGTGTATACACGACAAACAACTTTAAAATTTTCATGTGCTCTCAAACTTATTCCTATAACATTCACAGTTATTAGCTATTAATATTATTAATATTTACCAAATGTTTCCAGAGCCAGCCTAAGATCAGATTCCTCTTGGAGTTTTTGCTGACGTAGCTTCTCGGCAAGCTTTTGTTCGGGTGTAAGTTCTTCCTTCTCGGCTGCAAGACGTTCAGCTCTCTCACGCTCTAATCGCTATAATTTAAAGTTAATCCCATTGGAATGGAAAATAAAATAAACATCAGATCCTTTCATTTATATTGTGTGCCAAATTTTCATGCAAAATGCAATCTTAAAAAATAGTTTACACAATATTTTACATTCACTTTTCAGTAAATTATTTTTCAATTTGTCTCTATTCATATAAAAAAGTAAATATTGCCCTTGCTTGTTACTTATGTAGACTATGTGTGACTAATTAAATTTCTACCTCTTAATTGCATTCTATGTTTGATTTTAGTAATAAATATTAGTAAGACTATTATTGTGATTTATAAAAAAAAAAAAAAAACTAAAATAGTTTCAAAAATAGATATTGCTAATCAAAGTCTGCTAAAGCAAAGTAATATGCCCTCAAATATTTTTATTTTATGTTCATATTTAATTATATTCTCAATGTCTAATATAAAACTAATAGACAATATCAAATGGCAGTAATAATTATTATTTATACATATAAAAAAAAATACATGCTCACCTCTTTTTCTGCAATTTTCTCGCTAATTTTCTTCTTAGGCTTAGGAGGCGGTGGAGCTACTTCCTTCTTCTCCTCGTCTTTCTTTTCCTCTTCTTCATCTTCCCAGCTGTCCTGTAATATAAGCTGACGTCAACACGTAGGCAACCATTTAGGTTAGTAATTAAAGAAAAAACTATAGTTCTATATCAATTCGCTATGTATTCAAAATATGTTCAAACTTGGCAGATGGTGTCGTTACCTTGACGGTTTCTTCAACGTCCTCGCCTTCCCATCTATGTGACGAAGTCAACGTGGTCGGAAGTTTAGGCTCAAAATTGTCCGCATCTAAAATAAACAACACAATGACATTGCAACAAGGCGCACTGTAATATTATACGATTGTAAAACACAAGAAATACATACCCCACGACACCTCCATGATTGTAAACTTTTTTATAGCACTTAGCAAATTTTGCGAACTTTTCACGTGAAAGACTAATACGGACAGAAGTTACTTTGCAGCTTTTTTCACACAAGATGTCTCCCGGATCGACAAATTCCTTATCGACAATAAATCTCAAGCGAATTTTGTCAAACGAATGAAACTTTTCTGCAATGTCCACGATTGAATTGAGAAACAATGAGAAAATGACATAATTTTATCGAAGTTACAGCACAACAGATATCAGAATTTGTTAGGAAAAAATGTGACTCCATCGCAAGCGATATTTCTCAATTTACTAAAATTTCAATATGGCTGACTGACAGTCTATCTTGTGTTACCAGTAACGATAAAAATAAGAATGTGTCTAGTACATTCTAGAAAAATAATAAAATAATATTTCTACTTAAAATAAGAAATCCTTGATTATTAATATGCTTGCTAAGCTTAATAATATATTTTAGGCACCTACTTATTTCAAACTTTTTTGTGTGGTAAATATTCTGTCACAAATGCCTGCATATTATATAGTACTATTTTTTTGTTGGTTTTTGATACCGACTCTGACTATAAATAAAAAATATTTTTTATTAGTTTTTTTATTTGTCCTGGACATACGAATAGGCAAGCAACTAAAAGTACCTATTTTTCGATTATAAAACAAAAACGCATTTTGTGCAAGCCACAACATTGATGCTGTATAACGCTTTGCACATTTAAGTACTCTCAAAAGTACCTAGATAGTGCTTTTGCATGATGAGCAGAAAATTAGCAATATATTTAATATTATTGTGTCTTATATCGGCATTGGTCAATATTTTATTTATAAGTATGTGTTTGTAATATATATAATTATATAATTATTTAATTTAAATATTTAAAATAAGTAATTATTGTTTATTAGAAATAAAAAAGATTTGTTTTTGTGCTCTCGTAGGTAGTTTATATAAAATAATAAAGAGTTAGTTCATAAAATTAAGACCTCTTTATTTTATGAATATTATATATTATATGGTATACATTGACGACTTATATAAAATAAAAAAAGAATAACACGTTCTTTCGCATTTTTTTGTTTCTTTTTTTTCGTATATTTGTTCCTGTTGGAACCGGCTAAGACCAGAGGCCATGCTGCCATGTCTGACGTAAACTACACATTATGTTCCGTGTGAAGAAGAAGGAATGGCGGGAAACGTCAAAGGGGGTGGGGTCCCTTACGTCACTACTAATCAACTATAACCCCCCAAATCCATCCATCCCGAAGCACCAGAACAGTCACTATAATATAATACCGCCAAAATAGTCCCATACAGAAAACAGTTCCAGAACGATTTTCCGCAGCATTTGCGAACCAATCACAATTGACAACATTTCATATTTTAAGCAAATTTTAACGTTATATGAAAGTAAACACTAAACTGGGGCACACGTATTTTTCCGTTTTTAGAAATTATGAACTTTTCATTCATAATTTTAACTCTGAAATTCGGTGTATTCTAAAAAGACGTAAGCGCAAATGACGTCACACTTATGGTGAAATTGCAATAATGCTTTTGATTTCCTGTAATCCGTCAAAAAACTGTCATAAATCTCGAGTTGTCATTATTTGTCAGCTTGTCAAACTTGTTTGATTTCAATTAAACTCGTGAATTTTCTTATTTTCCAGTGTTATTAATCTCATTCTGTTTTTATTAAGTAATTATTAAATTTTCGAAAGTATTTCTAATTGCGGATAGCAAAAATTTGTCGAAAATAAACAAGACTTTGACAATTGACATGTCTTGTTTGACATTAATGTTTTCATCTAAAATACTGGAACGCTAAGGCAAAGGTAACCCATTCTACCAGAAAAGTGACGGCATCACATGTTTTTTGGTTTTATTTTTTTTTCTTAGAAATGAAGAACTAAAAAAATATATAAAAAATATATTTGAACTCAGGATACAAAAATTAGGAATGGTATTTTTATTTTAAGGTCATGTCAATTTTGAAATGTTGTCAATTACAGAAACATAAACAGATTGTGTTTTTAAAACAAACACTATAGAAAACCACTACGAAACAATAAAATTGGAAATAATAATTAATTAACGGAAAACAGAAAAAACACGACCGTAGTCTTGACGTTTCCCGACATTCCTCTTTTTTTTGTAAACCTTGAACTTAGCGCTCTCTTATTATCACCATGCGGTATTGTGCAGCATTGAGTCACGTTATGCTCTGTAATTAGTAATATACTTACATTGAAGAGCTATGGAAAAAAGCGAGTGTCATGCATAATATTATGTTCATCGTCATATTATTGTATGCAAAAGCATATGCAATATGCATTTGCATAATATAATCCGGTCTCTAGTGATGATGATAAAGCTGCTGATGTTGATGATGATTATATTAAAACACTTGAATATTAAAATATAGAAATACAATATATTAAGGTACAGATGAGAATAATTTCTCCCCCTCCCCCTTTATTTAAGTACACACGAAGCTTAAATTGTAAGAATATTTTTATGAGAAAATTGCAAATTATTATGTAGTTATATAAGTACAGTATTCTCTAAACTAAGTTAAACTGAAGTTGGCTACGAGTAGCGTAGTGATTTTTTTTCACAATATGTGCGACTAACATGTAAAACCATAAAATACCTATCAATCCGATAAAGTTCTAAATCAAAATCAAAATATTTTTTTTAATCAAAATAATACCACGAAGGCCGAGCCGTAAATAGCCTCTTTTGCACCCTGTGCGAGCTTCTATAACTGCGCCCTTAGCAAACCGAAAAAAATAATAGTCCTGTCTAGTCTGGCCATTCTTTCGCCCCCCAGAGTCTACGCCCTGTGCCTGGGCACCGGTGGCACCGTCTTTTTTACAGGTCTGCACGAAGGTGTTTTTTTTTAAGTCAATAAATCTATCATCGATTCCGAGGCAAGTCCAGAAAGACTCAGTGGAGCTAATTTTCTTTACATGGTACTTATCATCATCATCGAAACAAAGTCGCTTCCTTTGTAATGTATGCTTAAATCTTTAAAAGTACGCAACGGATTATGCTGCGGTTTTTTCTAATAGATAGAACGATTCAAGAGGAACCGCACAAACGCCCTTTAAGAACTTTAAACAATGTATAGAATTTGAACGTTTTTTTGGTATCATATGGTAAAAGCGCTTTTATTGTATAATATAAATATTTGCTTTTAAAAGAATAGCTTTCTTTTGCAAGTCTAATTTTGGGAAAATACTGGTAGGGAAAAATACTAATAATTTTTCTTGGGCACATTCTAGCTCTATAGAAGAGAGAAGAGTTCTAAGTATGCCGTAGATCATGTCAGACGACACGCGCACGCTAAGCGTAAGCCACGCTCGTCAGCGCCCGCCTCAACACGCTTTGATTTACTTTGGATATAATTTGAGCCCTGTTGCCACATCAATAGATCTCAAATTACATTAATCGAAGTGAGCGTGCGCTTAGAGTACGCGTATTGTCTGTACGTGGCCTAAAAGATTTAGCAAACATTTTTGGGACGTCAAATGCAGCTTGGTCTAAATGAAATGGCGCGTACTGAAGTTTGAAAAGACAAACGAACACACACCGATGACAAATATTATGTCATTTGTCGACAATTTTCCGAGAAAACAATCAGTTATATCTATAAAAATAAATAATAGTGAAGTGTCTGTATATGATCTAGATAAATACGAGAGTCTAAGTACAAATTGATATTTATACGACATTTTACAAAATATATACTTATGTGATGCGTTCATATTTTTGTCCGTCCGTTAGAAAGTTTGTCTTGAATATGTATAGGCCGAAATTGTAAAATAATACTCCACATGATGTATTCTCACGATATTATTAAAATGCAGAAGAAACCAAGCTGAACGAATGTTTTTCATTCTATCCTTCACGAAAAAGGGTTTTGGAAACTAACAGACATGCTTTTGACATGTAAAATTTTACAATACGGAGACTTGTACCAGATATTATCAGGTCGTCCTAACAACTGAATCTCTAGCAGGGTGAGCTCAGGCTGATGACTATTAACGACAGGCGAATTTCACTCATTATAATATCCGAAAGTAAATAAAATAAGTATCCGAAACGTCGGGCTTTATCGAAACAGGCGAAAATCCGTAAAAGTTGTTTCATTATAACGACAGGTGGTTTTGCCTTTTGCATGATGCTTTGCATGTTGAAAAAAATGGCAGTTTAGACGTAATTAGTGAATTCGTTTCGGCATAGGGTAGGTAACGTAGGGTGTAATCACTTTCTTATAAAGGAGGAGACGGGCTTGAGTGAAAGCCAATAAAGATTATCGCTTTTTCCACTTTGTATAATATTTTAATCATCATCATTATTAGACTTTTCGGTCCACTGTTAGAGAAGCTATTCAGTCTATTCCAAAAATGAGTGAGGCAGGTACAGAAAGACGGACGTTTGATCACGTAATGGCCTTTAGCCATCTTAGTGTTCACTAAAAGTGACTAATGCCCGAATACTCAAACGCAACTCGGATTTGGGAGCTGCTTATATTTTGATGACATATAGATTTGTGGGCAGATTTAAAGCGTGCTTAGTAGTTTGAGGAGCCCTCAAGTATTTAAGTGGCGTTTGAGAATTCGGGCGTTTGGTAATCAAAATGTACGATAGTTTTATTACAATTTGAAATTAATACAAACGCATAGCCACTTAGATTTCATAACCAGACAGCAACATGGCAAAAAAGAAAATAGAATTATTCATTTATATAAAAAACGAAAAGGAATTTGAACATATTTTAGAACAGAGTGAAAACATACTTATATGTGAGTACTGTTTTTTGTACAGGCTATAATATAGACGTTTCTCGAACGCAAGGCTTGATGAAATAGGATTAGAGTTGGGTTTGGTTTTGAAGTCAAGGATTTGAAGTCAAGTCCATTTGAAGTCAATTCTTGCAATTTAAAAATTCTACTATCCTACTAATATTATAAACGCTAAAGTAAGTATGGATGTTTGTTACTCTTTCACGTAAAAACTACTGAATGGAAACATTACAATAATATAGTTTATACATCAGAATAACACATGGGCCATAATGTATCTTCGTACTCCCACGGGAATGGGAAACACGCGGGTGAAACCGCGGGGCGCTGCTAGTTGTTAATATTCATCATATCATATCATATTATTAAAAATTAATTCCAGTGAGTGTTTCGTTGGTTCTTCTCATGGGCTTGTCTTGGAACCAGTGGTAGATACTGAAATGTTTAAGGGCCCTGACATATTATCTGAAATCAAAAATGATTTTGCAAAATTTTGGTAAAAAAAATTTGGAAAGCCTCATTTCAGGCGTAGATCATAATCGGACTCAGTATCTCTGTATTCCAGTGACTGACCTATAGACCCTCGTCGCTCAGTAGGGCTATTCTGTTTTCGAATCTCGAAAGCGGAATCCGCGGTGATATGACGAATTTGTATTCTTTAAAACTCGACTATCTATGTATAGCAATAAAGTTCACTTTCGGAGTAACGTAAAGTGAGCTCTATCACTCAGGTGAAGCTCGATATGGTTTTTACAGAATAGCCCTACAGGTCTCATTGCAAAAAAAAAACGGCTTCGAAGTAAATAAATTATACGCTTCCTTGACGATTGGACTATCAATGTTTGTGCTGCAGTTCAGTGTCTACACTTGTTATATCACAGACCTACCCGTACCTACTGCCTAAAACTATGATATCTCTGAAGTTGGATTATGCTCCATATAGTGGGAACCTGGGCCCAGCTTAAGACACGACGTCGTGGGGACTGCCAAGTCGTAGCTGGGCAGTCCCCCTGTTGTGGACAATCTGGTCTGGCCGGGATCAGTCTGTCGCTGAGGGTATCCCGTCGCCTGCACAGATACGTGTCCCTCAAATATAGCGGCTGAAGGCTCGCGCAGCGGTTTTAGTGGGGAAGGGCACCCAAATGCGAGTCCCCACACACGCCAGCGGGCCTACCCAGGCCCTGGTATGGTCGTAAAGGATTTCCGCTGCGTCATCAGAAAAAAAATGCTCCATATAGTAAAAAGTTAATGAAAATGTTATTTTATATTGTTAATAGGTGCTGATGTTTATTGTGAGTTTTCTGGTCCATGCACCGTCCTCGATCACCTCTTCACCAGGCTGAAGTTGGACTGGAGCGATGGGCGAATCATTTTATTAAAAGTAAGGAAAAATTGGAAAATAAAGTATTAACCTATACACGGTATATTTGGAACGCTATGAAAAACGAAGAAGTATGATAGTGTAGGCGTAAAAAAAAAGTAAAGTATCAACCCTTTATGTCCCACTGCTGGGCACGGGTCTCCTCCTCGAAATCAGGCGAGGAGGGTAATGGGCCAATAGTTCACCGCGCTGGCCCAGTGCGAGTTGGTGAACTTCACATACCTTCAAAGACTTTCAATCTCATCAGGCATGCAGGTTTCCTCACGATGTTTTCCTTCACCGGTGAGCGAGCGATGGTCTCGTGTTTGGGGTGCTTAGAATTTAGAAAAACCTATTTTAGGCACACACAGTGTCAGGATCGAAACCGGACCTCTCGCATAAGAGGCCGAGTCCATCCACCACTGGACCAGTGTAGGCGTGGCCTGACATAATAGAAATGAAAGAAACGCGAAATTTTAATTACTTTTTTGGTTGTTTTTTTTAAAACTTTTTTTTTATAATGCGGTTTAGTAAACATAATGATACAGGCATTTGATGACAATGCTTTAAAATAATCGTTTTTTGATTAAGACAGAAATGTATCAGCTGACTCACAGCCGCGTTGGGCGAGGTGAACGAACTCCCGCACCGCGCTCGACCCGCGGTCAGCATGAATTTATAGCGTGTATGCATACACACTTTATCATAATCATCATCAGCCTCTGTTTCCATCCGTCGACTGCTAATCACAGGCATCCCAATGAACGCCAACGGCCTTGCCACTCGCATCTAACACGGACCGGCCACAGCACGGAGATCGTCTTACCACCTGGTTAATGGCCGACCAACACTTCGTCTTAACTAAACGCAGCCTCCATTCTAGATTCACCTTATTGATCACTGGCATCCGTTCTCCTGAGTGTGTGACCAGCTTATTTTATACTTAACATAATATAATTTCAGGTACCAGCAGACGAAATAAGTGCGTTCGATAGATTTCGAGAACAAAGTCGGCCTGTGTTCATGTTTATTTATGTAAGTGTCACTCAAGTTTGACTAATTTGTGAGTAACGATAGTCTAGTGGTTACGCGCTCGACCTCTTAAGTCAGAGATCCGATCGATCCAGACCGGTGTCTTGAAATGGCTTTTTACAATTTCTCCGTGCACCTTACCACGAGACCATCACTTGCTAAAGGGTGAAAGAAACCAGGTAAGGTTTTGTAAGACTACCTCTTACAAATTGCAATGTTGCTCTGCAGCCGAATGGGGCCGGCACGGCACAGAAACATATAAATTGCCCATATTAGATTTATTTATGTGTTTCGCTAGTGGTCCGATTTTTATTTGAGGTGTCAATCGATTATTATAGCCAGACACAAATACAATCGATATGTTTAAACCGTCTTCAAAAAGAAGAGGAAAAAATCAGTCAAATCAAGAGTCGAATTCCTAAACATTTTTCTTGTTTTTATAAAGAATCGAAAAATAACGAAAATATTTCGTGGCGTCGACAACATTCGGTTCGCTGAAGTTGCCATAAAAGAATTGGAGTATTGGAAGCAAGAGCTAGATGGCGTGGAGATCGATAGACCTCTTTACGACTTGGATGAAGCATCACCAGAGGACCTGGTAATATTCCCTGACTTACCTATCCTTTTACTCAAATTCTAATATCTTAATCGATGTAGCTTGGGTTAAATTTAGAACGTACTTAGACTATTATAGACTGAAATAGTAGCCGATGATATTTTGTTCTCAATGTCAGTAATTATAAAGCACGATCACGTTATAAGTATAGAAACTACCAACAAACGCTCAAAGCGGCACACTCACACACATGCACATCGACGAGACTCCTAAGCGAACCTCGCAGTGCGCTCAGGGGGCTTAATCAAAACGCCATTACGAAAACGACAGCGAAGTTCGTTTGTTCGTTTGAAGTTGTGAAGAATCGCTCGATCGTTCAATCGACGACGTGATTTAGCCAATCACAACTTCGAACGAACGAACGAACTTCGCTGTCGTTTTCGTAATGGCGTTTTGACTAAGCCCCCAGAAGAGCACCGGGTGGCGATCTCGTCGATCGTTTTTTGAAATTTTTAGATACCGGTTGTGTACTTTTATTCTGTGGTATTATCCGCACAAACACTACAGATCAACGGAACTATTAAATACAATGGACCCGAATTAGTGATCTCAATAATAATTACGGCGGCCTGGGCATTCGTTTGTGGGTAGGCATAGAAGTGTGTAAGAAAGAAGATTGTTAGAATGCATTAGAACGAAGTCAAGACCAACCGTGTTCAGACATTGGTGTGATTAAAATCACCACCTAACCGATAAAAATATGTCAATGTCAAGAAATAGCCTATCCGTGAAAGGAATTTCTTGAGGAAATCTGTATATCTGGTGAAATTAAACAGTGTTTTAAGTTAAACCCTCCTTGGAATAGCGCTTAAGTAATTTGTTCTCTATCGTCTAAGGAGAACCAGAAGTAGGTCGTATAAGTCACTCATGCATGTATGCGTTGCAAGGAATGGCTTAAAATACGCGAAGCTGACATCCAGAAAGAGAAGGACGATGCGTCATACAGGAAAGCGATGCGTCAGTCGTCTCGCAAGCATCACAGAGCTTCCTTGATGGTGCCGTATCTGGAACAACTCAACTTTGTCCTGTTCTGGCCTCACGCAAAGCACGCTCACCCCGAGTTGTATGAACGGTGGGATTTAAATAGTAAGTTATGAAATTAAATGTACTCCATAAAATATTTTAAATTAACACCATTTTACATTATTAAAACTTATATTTTGTTTTTTGCCTTGTCCAAGAGATCGAAATCTCGTATGATCACGTATTGTATAGTTTTAATCCTTTGAAAACAAAATAGTTTTTTAAAGTATGGTCATGTATGGAGGTCATCAAAAACCTCCACCAGAAAACTAAAGTTACCAATACCACGCAAAGAAAAAGCTTTGTGAAATGGCAATGGGTTGATCAAACACCAAGGAGAACCGATAGCTGATGGGCCAATGAGGTTCAAAAGTTGTGGCCATGCTTAGGTGGATGAAGTGTTAGTTGGCCATTAACTAATAACTAGGTGGGAAGACGATTAGATGCTAGTTACACTCCCGACCAGTTAGATGTCTGACATAATATTATGTCGAGGATTCGTGGTATTAGGATTCTCTGACCTATGTTCAGGAGTGAATAGAAAAAATCGGATAGTGATTTCGAAGACAAATACGGTAACTTTACAAACGTTAGAGACCCTTGTTCAAATGCACGGGAGTATTTACGAATCAAGACATAATACATACATTGATTTAAATTTTAAACTTTGCAGCATCTAAGTAAAGAAAAAAAAACACTAGCTTAGTGCAGCCACAATGAGAGGAAGGTCTTTGCTCAACTATGCCTTACAGCGTTAATGTTCACAGATATAATCATGATCGCCATAGAGGAGATGCAACTGGACAAGAAGTTAGCAGAGGATATCCTATATGCCGGAGACGCCCCTTGGAATGAGGCTTCCATTCACGCGCTCCTGTCAGGGCAAGCTCTGGCCATTTGTTTCCGACTGCTGGATACTGACAAAAATTTTACTAGTAAGTTGGAACTTAAACAAACTAGAGAGTGGCAGGTTGTGGCTGATAAACGAGACTGCAAGAGACTTAAAATTTTTAGCCACAATATAAAACTATTCATTTTTGGTTTCCAAAAATGATTAAAATTAAATGAGTCCAAGAGCCTATGACGGCTCTGATTCTCAGCCACTGATGCTGTTCTAATATCAACTTACCCTTACAGAGTTGGTTCGTAGAATACTTTACGAAGATCTACCACAACTTACTGATGAGGATACACCTCTAAAGCGTCTAACAGCTTTCGATATGTACAAATCTTACAGCCCATCGAAAGAGGAAATTCTGCGGAAGCGTAAAGAAGATAAGATTAAAAAGAAGGTAATTAAGAATATATTTTGTAGACCACACAGCAAACTTGGCATATTTTCACTAGAAAATATGCTTGTGTTAGTTAGATAAGCAAACTGAAAGAGGTATCATTGGATTGTTAATAGCATGGTGTTTTAAAAACCTAAGAGGTAGCGCCATCCTGTTTTATCGCCGAAATGGGCCGGCCGGTACCTATCGCTCACATAGCACCGACGGTGATAGAAATTTATATACCAGTAATTATATTGCAGTTCTGCTTTTGTTTTCGGTACACCAAATCTGAAAGAACTAGCAGATTGCGATAATGTTATGTTCAGAAATAAATACTGTTACTCTCTGTCTTGGTAGTAATTATTGGCACCAAGCCTTATCAGAATAGAGAACGCGTGAGTTGCCATTGCTAATTCCCAGTGGACGCGTTTATGTTTATGAGCATTGCTGAACATCTACTAAAATTGGCAGATTAGCCAGTTTGCCTAATCAACTAACATAGAGACTGTATGAGAAAATCCAGAAAACTCAAAAAGTATACTTTCAGGAAGAATTGCTAGAGCAGCGTTCTCGACGCTTATCAGAAATGCAGAGGATGGCTAGACAGGCTATAGAAGAAGCCATAGAGGAGAAACGGGCTATGAAGGAGAGACGCAAGCTAGAGCTACTTAAAATAGGGGTCTGTAAATATTGTAAACATATTTATTTTTATTATTTTTATTTATTATTAATATGTATCATGGAACAACCGTTTTTCATCAGGGTTTAAAAAATATCACTATTCTCTTCTAGCATTCACAGGGTTCATCGTAAAGTGTTCGTTTAAAAATCAAATTCACATTAAATACTAGGTTGTAATATATATTATATTATGGGTACATGTATATACAATTTTGCCTTCGAATATGTCCAATCACCAATGAAGGATAATATAGGAAACTTTATTGTCGTGTGTTTATGTCTAGAAATACCCAGTTACGCTGAATCAGTTGCAGATGATGTTATTTTTCAGAATTTAGAAGCTTTGGAGGCGCTCAATCAGGAGGTTGAAGAATCTGTGGATATTGCTATACCCGAGGTGAGGAGATAACTTTTCACTAATAAACTAGTCATAGCTGTACAATATCTTTCAGAAACCTAAAAGATTTGGACAATGATTCAGACTTACTATATGAGTCTGTTTCGGTAAATTCTTAAGTAACTAATAGTTGTTTTTGCTTGAACAGAGGTTGGAAATACTTGGCTTTGACATACTTTTTTGTTCTATTGCATTTTAGAGTTTCATAATACAATACAAATAAAATTTTAGTCCAATTCCTCTTTTGACATTTACTTACAGTTTTTTTAAATTTTCTATCTGCAGTGACAGAAAACCTGATGGTCAGCGTTGCCCATGAGCAAAAGCAACCTGGTACTAGCTTAAGCAACCCATGTGTTGTTTACAATGAGAGGTCAAATGTCAGGCAGTCTAATTACCTGTAATTTTTCTTCCAAAATTCAAAGCTCTTCCAAAACAAAAGCTGTTTCATAAACGGAACAAGCTTGAATATCTATGAAAAACGCTGCAAGGTATACGCGTACATTTTCTGCGACATTAGAATCACTTACATTCCAGGAATTACCAGATGAAATGGAACTGGAGTTTAGTGAAGAAGAGGATGATGAAAATGAATACTTTCCCCCCGAAGGTCTACTGGTTCCAGGATTCTATGCACCACCTAACGATATCGCTAAGGCCAATGGTCTGGCTATCCTTTTTCCAAAAGTAATATCTGATTTTATTACTATAAATATATATGTAACATTATATTGCAGATTTGACGATGTTTTGGCAATCATAGAAGCTATATGTTTTAGTTATAAAACAAAGTTTGCTATACACTCGTCCCCCAACTGCCTATGATCTATTGTCTTATTTATTACGTGAAGTAGTTCTTCTGTATTTTAAAGAAATTAAATAATAATATTTCGATAGCATACGCGGTGTTCTTACACCGATACCTAACATCTTGAAGATTAGGACTGGAAATGCATTTGGTTACCTGGACATAAAACTATGGCTTAAGGACTAGTCTTAATAAGATCTGCATCTGCCAGTTTCCTTACCTCATCTGTATTTTCGGTATCTAATTAGTTTTATTCGTGTCTTTAAGTGCCAATTATAACCTTATTAATATGTGATCTTCTCTTTTCAACTGTGTTGCGAGCGACGATGGTCCAGGGGTGGATGGGCCCGGCCTCTTATGCGAGAGGTTCCGGGTTCGATCCTGACCCCCCCGTGTGTGTTTTTCTAAAAGGGGTCTTGAAATGGGTTTTTCTAAAAATTTCTAAGTGCACCCCAAACACGAGACCATCGCTTGCTCACCGGTGAAGGAAAACATCGTGAGGAAACCTGCATGCCTGATGAGATTGAAAGTCTTTGAAGGTATGTGAAGTTCACCAACTCGCACTGGGCCAGCGCGGTGAACTATTGGCCCATTACCCTCCTCGCTTGATTACGAGGAGGAGACCTGTGCCCAGCAGTGGGATAAAGGGTTGATACTTTACTTCTCTTTTCATCTGTGCTACAATTTCATCATATGTTCTTTCCAGTTGGTGTTCGAGCACGTGACTCCTGAGCCGGAGTACCTTCCCCCCCACCTTCTGGTGATGGTGGGGATAGCCAAACGTTACAGTGCCATCGCCAGCTTAACTAATTATCGACGAGATATATTACATGTAATTATTTTTAGTTCATCTGGAATCCAGTATCACATAATATCCTATTCTGTTGCTAACAACGCATACGATTTTGCCATGTTACGATGAGCAAATGTTATTTTCAACCTTAATTGATTGTTGTTAGATAAAATTGTGATTGAAATTTCTTCTAAGTCTTCATTTTAGTGTTGTATTGATTACAATCAAAACAACACTAAATTGCAGAAAAAGGCTTTGCAAATATTAGTACATATTATTAGTATTATAATTATAATTTTTTATAATTTTTTAAGATGGGGATCTTTAAAGGTTTTACGCCAAACAAAGCAGTTCACATCGCGTATAGTGTGAAACAATTCGATGCTTTGAATCTGACTAAAGTGTAAGTATTAATTTTTAATTTGTAATGGTGTGCATTTGGTCGATGCTAATACATCATCATCATCAACCTTACCTGTCTCCTGCTGAAGATAGGACTCCATAAATGAACGCCAAAACGACTAATCCCTTGCCACTTGTATCCAACACATTACCTTCATTTACTCGTACTTCCCTAATCAACATTTTGTGTATTAATAATGAAAAAGGAGCAAAAAGTTCAGTCTGTAGAGAACTGCTATCATCATCATCATCGTCAACCTTTATCCGTCTACTGCTGAACATAGGCCTCCCTCAATGAACACTAAGAACTGCTATAGTGACCTATAATGTTTAAAATGTCAGATTTTTGTTTCTGGGGATTAGTAGAGATAGGGAAGATGTTCAAAGGTCGCAAGACGTCCTGTTTAAGACTCCCTGAATGATTGTTACAGAAAGAAAGTAAATTTAGCCTTCATGGTGGCAATGGAATCGGACTTAGCCCTCCTAGAATTGATGGATCTTAGCCCAGTGTACGTCAGCCGTGATTTGGAAGCCGGGGAGGAAGACTGTGCTAAACTCTTTGGTGTGGCATATGGGGACACATATCCTGAGTTCGAAGATTTTGAAAGTCAGAAATCAAAATTAAATTCATAATAACTATACGTATATTATATATTTATGTTTTGTATTGTTCTAATTAACTGAGTTTTATTGTTACTTTCTTATGTTCTTCCAAACTAGCAGATAGATGAGACTATGAGAGAAAAGAATGACAATGCATCTGCGTAACCTATGGTTGTTTGTGGATGTTTATGGGTGTCGTTATTCACCATGCGGTTCGGACTGAAGGCAGCCAGTATTCTCAAGACATAAAAACCTAAAAATAAGGAAGTAGGTCGCTCGGATATAGCCCAGAAAACTTTTTTAATGTCTATTCTGTGCCAGTAATAATACTGCCTACCCTGCCCTGTTTTAAGCACAGCAAAGCTGTTTCACAGGATGAATAAGCAGAATAATTTTAGTACCCGCGCTGAGAAACGGGCAGTAAAGGGGGACTTAGAATTTCATTCAAGATCTGTGTATGTTCAGAAGTGGACAGCTGCAGCAATGTACTGAAATGTCCACCTTTTCTGCACAGGATTCTATTTTGGACAATTCACACAATATCTTTATAAATGGTAGTGTGCTATAAATCCTAATGAAGTTACTTCGTTAAGTATCACAGTAAAGTGTATTATTGTACAGTGTATTATTAAAATTCGTTTAGTGGCTTTTGCTTTAGGGCCTGTTTCACAATCTCCAGATAAGTGCCGAATAGGCTATCGGCAACATATTTGACAGATACTCCATACTCTATCTGTCAAATATGTTGCCAATAGCCTATTTTGAACTTATCTGGAAATATCAGTTAAAAGCTTTTGCATTCGATTAACAGAAAAGTTGTATTTATAATATTGGAAGAATTAGGAGGATAAAAACACCAATAACACAATACACTTTATTAATATGTCACACGAATAAAAACACTGGGACAAAACATTTAAGACTAAATCTAATGGTTACAAATTGGAAATCCTTAAGTATATAACTTTGATTATAAAAAAAAAAACATATTCAATCTTATTGTCTAATGAATCGTAATAATACAATTTAAACCCATACAATTTTGGTTTAGTCTAGAAAATATTACTTTCGGTATGCACATTTAACTTTCATCAAATAAACCTCAGAGATAATACTCATAATATTCCCTGGTAATAGAAAATATAAATGTATAAAATTAACCATTAAAAAACTTTTAACTTTAAACATGGACTGTTGGATAAAATGTTACACAAATTTTTCTATTGACCGCTTTGATTATACTCTTAGAAATTACGATCTGCTACAATTATGTATGAATTTAAGGAGTGACAATTTTTTTCAAAACAGTAGTCTGTTCTTTGAGAACTTCGAGAATCTTCTGACTCATTACAAGTAGACGATCGTCACTCAATATATATTTGGAATTTGAACTTATTTGATTGTCGTTTTGCTCGCACGGTATGTTGTCAATCGCGTAGCCACTAGTCGTCTTTTTAACTGCCATTGGACGCATTTTCGAATAACCATTGTTATAGTCTTTTAAAGCTGTAGCCAGCCAGTCGCAGGAATAGTTATTGTCATCCAAATATACTAATAAATCATATTTATGGGACAACCAATGGTTGTGATCCAAGTAATGTAGGCCGTTATGACGTAAAGAAAGTACCCTCAAAGATTGCAAATCCATAAGATATTTTGAATCTAAGAAGTTAATATTATTATATGATAAATCCAAGTTATGTAATACAGACAGTCCGGAGAACGCTCCATAAATAATATCACTTATTCTATTATGAGACAGTTTAAGAGTATTTAAATGCCCAACGTTCTGGAATGAGGACGGCTCAATCGTTTGTATGATGTTTGAACTCAAATCCAAGTAGTTTAGGGATATGGGCAGCTGTAGTGACTTTTCGTCCAATGCCTGAATGAAATTTTGACTTATATTCAATCTTACCAAACGATGTTGACTATTTAGTTGAATCAGATATAAGTCTGTAATGTTGTTAGAGCTTAAAATCAACTCAGTAAGTCCAAATGCTTCGTCTTTCGGCACGTTGAGTGTTGATAAACCGTTGTTGGACAAATCTAAGACTCCTCCTTGACTGTGGAATGTAAGTTTGAGGCTTTGGATGCTCCCTATATTGTTATAGGTCAGATTGACTCTTTTGAGTTCGCTTTCACCGATTGTCTCATCTGGAAAGTAATCAATATAGTTATACGATAGGTCCAAGTTTTGCAAGCCTCGCATGGATGAAAAGCTTTGATAGTGGAGTCTTCTTAGCAAATTACAACTTAGATTTAGATACATCATGTATTGAAGATGTTCGGGGTTTACAATAAATGTCATCAATTTGTTATTTGATATATCGAGTGAAGTTAAATGCGTTATAGCTTGGAAGGCGTTGTATTCTATCTGGCTTATATCATTCTTGGACAAATTGACTTCTACATCGACGAGATTTTTAAAAGCATTCCTCACAGGTCGCACAATATTAGGATCACTCAAAGTTGTGTTTGGTATGAAAACTATGTGATTGTCTGATAGTATTATCCTGCAGGTGGAGTGGTCATCGAAGTGCAGCCAATGTCTGGAGAGTACTATAGGTTCTAAGTCATTGATTTCATTATTTGATATATCAAAAGTTTCCAAATGATCAATCCTTGCTATTGACTCTTCATTGATAAAATTTATTTTATTGTTTCTTAAATACAGATGTTTTAAGTTGATATTATTTTTGAGAGCGCCATTAATGTCTTTTATTCTATTGTTATTTAGTCGCAAAATTACAAGATTCGTCAAATTTGCAAACGGTTCATTGGTGAGATCCGAAATGAAGTTATTCGACAGATCCAGCTCGATCAAACTCGACAGGTCTTCGAAGGTGTTCTTCTTCAATTCTCTTATTCTGTTGTACGACAAAATAAGCGTTCTCATTCTACTAGGCCGCGAATCGAATTTGAATAGATCTTCAATGTCCGTTATATAATTGTGTGTTATATGAATGCTTTCGATTAAGTTGAGATAGCGAAATGGGCTGCTTGTGATATACTCTATCTTGCTGTGGATGATATTCAAACTTTTCAGTTGGAACATATTTTGTAAGAAGGGCAGACTAGTTTCTGACCAATTTCCAAACACGGTGAGCGATGTTATGGACTGTATGACGTCAGGGTTTGCATTTTTGTCCAATGTATCTGACGCATCGCCGACTGTTATTTCGATGGATGTATTATAATTGCTGGATCCAAGACATTCGTTCTCCAATGGAAAGTTATTGAGGCTGTGGCTACATTTGATCCGGTAGGAGCAGTGGCCCAGGTAAACGATCTGCTTCGTTGGACAGTTGCAATACACTGGCGTCAGTGTTAGTATAATGAGTAATGTTGTAACTGTAAATAATATTTATTGGAATTAATATCAAATGTATTAACAGATAAGCGTTAGTCTGACTTGCGCATTACGGGTTTCGTAGACAAACATATTTATGTAGTGTAATAACAATGTTAACCTGTTCGATTTTTTATTCAGTAATGCTGTGAGACCTAGCTTCAAGCCAAATTATGCAGTACCCTGTACTCGTAGTAATGTAGGTATATTATATTTATGTGCAAAAGTATCCGAAAGTTTTAAATTTCTTTCAGTGTGAAAATGAAATAAAATGAAAATAAACCAATTTAAAGTACGGTTTTTATAAGTAAATCAAACTAAAAAATAGAAAATAAATAGTAGTTAAAAAAAACACCTGAAAACCAAAATAGAAAAAATGCATTTTATTTTAATGAAAGCGTGGACTATGTATAATATTATATTATGACATTATCGAAATGAAATCATTCTACTCATATATAATATCTGTCAATAAAATATTAATAACTATTTACACCATACACCTCTTGCCATATAGGTATTAGAGTCATCGCCACTTTAGAAGTCCGATAGACGCGGCGCTGCGGTCTCATAAGTCAATGTTGCCAATTTATAGTGTAATGATTTTCCACCAAGTCTAGTACAATAAAAAATTTAAATAATTGTAGGGCCTATGGTCAGTAGTGGATCGATAAAGACTGAGTATGATAATAATGACAAAAATAATTATAGCAGCAAAATAAAAATCTCCCTGCCAGGTTTTAGTAAAATAAAACATTTTTTTTGTAAATATTTCATTCGTATTTTTTACGTATAACCGATTAGTAGAATTCATCTAAAACAAGCTTCTTCGGATGTGTTCGGCTTTTGCCAGGAGTGACGATTTTCTCAGAAGTAATTGCTGCCATTGTTACTTCTTTTGTTATTCGACCTTTTTTACAGAAGCACCTGAAAATATAATTCATCTGAGCAAGGATTTAATTCTTTTACCTTGTATTTATATTCATATAAAATATCATAAGATAAATGTAGGTATAGAGTTAATGATAATATTTTAACCATAAATTAGGCAAAAATAAGTGACTCTGGCATCTCTAAAATTTACCTGTCATGGCTGTGACATTTATAAACATTTTATTCAACGGGGTTAATTGTTGTTTATTTTTACTTTCTAATTCACAAAATTATTTCACTTTAATGATCATTTTACGGCCTTCACTTTTTACACCTCACTTTATATTATATGCTCATTATTTCACGTAAAACAATTTAAAATATCACAACTTCTTACTCCAGACAGACGTCAAGATGTGAATGTTGTCAAATTTAGTTCGGCCATTAGTCGCAGGACTTTAAAAGTGGCGACGACTAGAGTCCGCGCCACTTAAGAAGTCCGATAGACGCGGCGCTGCGGTCTCATAACTCAATGTTGCCAATTTCTAGTGTAATGATTTTCCACCAAGTCTAGTACAATAAAAAAATTAAATAATTATAGGGCCTATGGTCAGTAGTGGACTGATAAAGACTGATGATGATAATAATGACAAAAATAATTATAGCAGCAAAATAAAAATATCCCTGCCAGGTTTTAGTAAAATAAAACATTTTTTTGTAAATATTTCGTTTGTATTTTTTACGTATAACCGATTAGTAGAATTCATCTAAAACAAGCTTCTTCGGATGTGTTCGGCTTTTGCCAGGAGTGACGATTTTCTCAGAAGTAATTGCTGCCATTGTTACTTCTTTTGTTATTCGACCTTTTTTACAGAAACACCTGAAAATATAATAATTCACCTGAGCAAGGTTTTAATTCTTTTACCTTGTATTTACATTCATATAAAATATCATAAGATAAATGTAGGTATAGAGTTACTGATAATATTTTAACCATAAATTAGGCAAAAATGAGTGACTGGCATCTCTAAAATTTACCTGTCATGGCAGTGACATTTATAAACATATTATTCAACGGGGTTAATTGTTGTTTATTTTTACTTTCTAAGTCACAAAATTATTTCACTTTAATGATCATTATACGGCCTTCACTTTTTACACCTCATTTAATATTATATGCTCCATATTTCACGTAAAACAATTTAAAATATCACAGCTTCGTTCTCCAGACAGATGTCAAGATGTCAATATTGTCAAATTTAGTTCGGGCATTAGTCGCAGGACTTCATAAGTGGCGCGGACTATATATACATCTCGATCACATCATACTGAAGTAAAATGAAAGCTATGCTGTCACATTACTTATACATAAGTATATAAAATTATTGTTGTAGTAGTACTTAGTAGTAATTATCTAGCTACATATTTTTTAAAATAAAAGTAAAATGTAATTACCTACATAGACATAGCGCTGCAAATGTAGGGTTAACAAACAAATTTAATTATTATTTCATATTGTTTCAAGTAAAGTACCTATTTTATATTCATTTTGAAAATTTGTAAGACGCAAATTAGATATGTCGAATACATTAGTTACTAATTTATATTATAATATATGAAATAGAGACATACCTAAAATCATGTTGAAACATCAATATCCGATCTCCGCCTGAAAAGTTAATAATAATAATATGTAATATGTTATAATAATTATTATACTAGCAGTAAAACATATTATTAGGTTTTTTATTGAGTATTTTAATAACACAAGCAATAACAACATTATCCTCCTAATATTATAAATGCAAAAATGTGTATAAATATTTGTTATTCTATCACGCAAAAACTACTAAATGAATTTCGATGAATTCGCATGTTTGTCCTTTTGACTGAGTGCAAATATAGTATACTAGCTGTTGCCCGCAGCTTCGCCTGCGTTAACTAGGATTTACAACGGTATCTTAATACGCAAAATAAGTAACTTTTCTGGTTGATTTTTTTGTCAAAACATCAAATATCTTACGGAACCCTATTTTTACCAGAATAAAATTTAGTTACTCGTGGATAATGTAGCTTTCAAATTGTAAAAGATTTTTTGAAATCGGGTCAGTACTTTTTGAGCCTATACATTACAAACATACAAACATACAAAAATAGGTACAAATCTTTCCTCTTTATAATATTAGTATAGAAAAAGTAATTTAATACTTTCTGTTATTCCAAATACCCGTATATCAATGCAGACTGACTAATTGATAAAAAAAAATGATATTATATAGCCTTATTCGATAAATGGGCTATCTAAAACTAAAAGAAAATGATTCTTTCCAATCCGACCAAAAGTTCCTGAAATTAGCGCGTTCAAAGAAACTCTTCAGCTATATATTAGTATTAGCTTTTGCACGCAGCTTCACCTGCGTCAACTAAAAATTAAAACGTGTCCTTCAGAATATAATAGAGACGGGTCCCCAGCTTTCTGAAAATATAATATTGCCTATGTTCACTGGGGATAGTGTAGCTTTCCAACAGTGAAATAATTTTTCAAATCGGTCAAGTAGTTTCAGAGCTTATTCAATACAAACAAACAATCAAATCTTTCCTCTTTATAATATTATAGTATTGATAAGATTTATTTGACCGGTTTAAGGGATGCGCTGTGCCACGCTCCTTGCCGCATGGGCCCCACCATCTCGTTTCAAACTTGAAACCTGATGATGAGTTGAAACAAAAGTTATAACTGATTGAATGTACCGTCTTTCCTTGATGGAAATTCATGTTTTAGCCACTACAATGAAAACTTCTTTTTTAATTTAAACGACCGACAAATTCATCATCAGGTGAGGACATCAGGACCTGATGATGAGTTTTTCGAAACCGGTCGTGTTTAAATTGTAACTGTTAAAATAATATATAAAATAAATAGTGGAAAAAGTGTATATTATAAAGTTTTATTATAGTGACTATAACATGAATTTCCATCAAGGACCGACAGTACATTCTATCAATTATATCAATATTTATAAAACTGCGTGAGACAACTATCCTGCATATCTTTTACGTGTAACAAATTTTACGACATTTTTGTATCTATGAGCGTGGTTTTATGTAAAACCAATTTATGAAAACTTACTCAATTTATGTAAAACAAAAAAAAAAAAAAAACTTACCACAACTTAGAAGCGTGAAGATGTAACAATGTCAGACTCCAAAGTCCATATGAATGGCCGCTATGAATTCGAACCTGGGCACATTTTTGCTGAACACGCAAAAATTGCATTGGCATTTATCAAAGATTAAATTCTAGACGTGACATTTAATAAACAGTTATGTTATGTATGTTTCAAAACCTAATACAGTTAGATACCTACCTATTGGCTATATACTACTACTTCTTAAGGTAGGCAGGTAAGTAGGTATAGTAGTCGGTAGACCACCATGCATCCGTAAGGTTCAGGTTATATGGCGCCCTCGTGTTCAGGGTGTCTTAGGCAGAGTACCATGAGGGCACGCCATCTCCAAGGAGAGTTCCGAGAGTCCGGATGACATTCCATCGAGGTCCTGTGTTTCATCGAGTTATCATAGGTCCAGCCAGATGACTAACAGAACAGTTAACTTCTTCTTGGGTAAAGAGTAATACATTAATTAAGGACAAACATTAAGAAATGTAATGATTTTTTTAGTCAAGTTTTTTTCAACGTCTCCCACTTTTTAATATTCCCTCTGTATACTCACTTAGAGCCCATACGAAAAATGGCCGATTCGGTCCAGCCATCTCGGAGGAGTTTACTATCCAACACCGCGACACGAGAATTTTATACAACCTATAAGGTAGCGACGATGGTCCAGTGGTGGATGGACTCGGCCTCTTATGCGAGAGGCCTGCCTTCCTCCCCGTGTGTGCCTTGAAATGGGTTTTTCTAATTTCTAAGTGCACCCTAAACACGAGACCATCGCTCGCTCACCGGTGAAGGAAAACATCGTGAGGAAACCTGCATGCCTGATGAGATTGAAAGTCTTTGAAGGTATGTGAAGTTTACCAACCCGCACTGGGCCAGTGCGGTGAACTATTGGCCCATTACCCTCCTCGCCTGATTTCGAGGAGGAGACCCGTGCCCAGCAGTGGGACATAAAGGGTTGATACTTTTTTTAAATAATATTTCGTAGGGTAGACTTGTACATTTGTAATACGCCAAAATAAGTAATTAATTCATAAGTTGTTTTATGAATAAGTTCATTGAGGGAGGCCTATGTTCAGCAGTGGACGGATAAAGGCTGATGATGATGACGATGAAGTACTCAATAAATCGTAGATAAAAGTTTATTTGTGGTTTGCTGGACAATGATCTGATTTCAAGGACACGTTCGAACGTAGGCATAATACTGCATCAGCTTATTCTATGGTTTGTTATTACGTCTCAGCTTTAGCCGCTATCAATTACTCTGTCTTGCATTTAATATGAGATCATATTTATTTTTTTATGATACGGCCGACATGTTGGTGTAAATCACCAAATACATTTTTACAATACACCTGCAAAAGCATCATCAGGCATGCAGGTTTCCTCAACGATATTATCCTTTGTCGATGAGCGATGGATTATCGTCGTTAAAAAAGTGTATACTCATAATTGAAAGACCTGCAACCTTTATGTAGCAGGCAATGATATTATATGTAGCAGGTGTCTACTGTCTATGGCGTAACTGATCACATATAATAATAATACGTAATAATAATATCTATGGACGCTCTTACACCACGTCAATTGGTCCCGTGCTAAGTTCTCGAAGATACTTGTATCAGACAACGGAAATACATAATATATTTAATACTTTTTATATTAATACTTATATTTAAGACTTTTATTATATAATACACATATTTTTTTCCAGTGGTTGATGAACTCGGTCTCTTGTGCGAGAGGTTCCGGGCTCTATCCTGAACCCCCCGTGTGTGCATTGAAATGGGTTTTTCTAAATTTCTAATTGCACCCTAAACACGAGAACAGCGTTCGCTCACCTTGAAGGAAAACATCGTGAGGACACCTGCATACCTGATGAGATTAAAAGTCTTTAAAGGAATGTGAAGTTCACTAACCCGCACTGGGCCAGCGCATCAGTGAACTATGGCCCATTAACCCTCCTCGCCTGATTTCGATCGGAGGAGACCCGTGCCCAGTAGTGGGACATATAAGTGTTGATACTTTACATATACTTTACACATATTTAATACAAATCCATGACCTAGGAACACAGAAACTTTTTGTTCCCCTGCAGGATTTGAACCCGCTACCTCCGGCTTGAGCTCAAACGCGCTAACCGTTGAGCCGCAGAGGTCGTCTCTTATTAGGTGACCGGTTATCAATTCGCCCATCTATAGGAAGATGATTGATTATCCTGTCATGAGCGACGATGGTCCAGTGGTGGACGGACTCGGCCTCTTATGCGAGAGGTTCCGGGTTCGATCCTGACCCCCCCATGTGTGCCTTGAAATTGGTTTTTCTAAACTTCTAAGTGCACTCCAAATACGAGACCATCGTTCGCTCACCGGTGAAGGAAAACATCGTGAGGAAACCTGCATGCCTGATGAGATTGAAAGTCTTTGAAGGTATGTGAAGTTCACCACCCTGCAATGGGCCAGCGCATCGGCAAACTATGGCCCATTACCCTGCTCGCCTGATTTCGACGAGGAGACCCGTCTTCAGCAGTGGGACATACAAGGGTTGATACTTTACGCTGTCGTTCAGCATTGAATGGAGATGTTTTGTAAGAGTTAGTGCCCTGCTTTGCAGCCAAATTGGGCCGGCAAGACAGGAAGGAACCTCTCGCTCACATAGCAGTGGCGTAAAGTGATAGCTAAGCTGTCGCATTTTGTACGGTTTGTGAGTTTCCAGTGGCCCATTGGGATAAGCAAAAGGAGGGCAACGCATCTGTATAACCCCTGGGTATGTTAATGTTAATGGGCGTCGATAGTCGCAAGACTTCCAGTATTCGTTTGCCTTCTTATAATATAAATAATAATAATAATAATAATAATAATGACGATTACTTATCACGGCTGCGGATGTATCGTATTAGATACCATGACTTGTAGAGAATCAGCATTTTAAAACGTAAACATTTGGCTACCATATTGTTTTTATAATGGTCTATATTTCACTCCATAATAATAATCAATCACGTGACACGTAAGGTAATGGACATGCGGGTGGAAGAGGGGAAGAGAAGACCGAAGAAGAGATGGCTGGATAAGGAGAGATATGGAGGAGTGTGGAGTGACGCGGGAACTAACGAGTATGAGGTCAGAATGAAGGTACAAGACATATAAAGCCGACCCCAAATGAATGGGAATAATAATGGCTAGGAAGATGATGATGATGAATAAATTCGCCGCTACGGTTGCTGTAAAGTAATCGAAACGTCTGGCAAAAATCTTAGTAAAAATCTGAGAGTTATTTTTATTATAGTTTTGCGACCCTGTGACCTTTAATCAACAGACTATAACAATAGAGTAAAGTTGCGACTTGCGAGTAAGTTATAAGAAAAAGAACGAAAAAACGAAAATGAAACGCTTCAAAAACTTATAACTTTAATTTATATTTTGGAAAAAATTATACTTTTTTTTTGTTGTTGACTACGTCGTAGTCTAAATGTTGACTATGATAACTTATTTATTCACAAAATTGTACAATCAGTTGAAAAATTGTAAACATAAATTAATTTTATATGAATTAAAAATAATATTTACATAAATTAATATCTATGTTTCATATTTTCATGTTTTTTGTACTGGCAACATCAAGTTATTTACTCGGGGAATCCTTCTTTACATCATAAAGCGAACGCTGCGGATTTGAACAAAAGATCGCGTTACAAATTCATCAGTATTATAAACATACTTACATCTACATCTACACTAATATTATAAAGAGGAAAACTCTGTTTGTTTGTTTGGTTGTAATGAATAGGCTCAAAAGTACTGGATCGATTTAAAAAATTCTTTCACCATTCGAAATCTACATTATCCACGAGTAACATAGGCTAAAAATTTATTCTGAAAAAAAAATAGGGATCCGTAAGATATTTGAGTTTTTCGGACACATGGTGTTAAAAATCAACCAGAAAAGTTACTTATTTTGCGTACTAAGATCCCGTGGTAAATCTTAGTTAACGCAGGCGAAGCTGCGGGCAACAACTAGTGAATATTATAATAATATTGCCAACTGCAAGTACTATACAAATAGGCTATAATAATAAAATTAAAAAAGTCTTCAGCTAAGTTGTTTGCTTGGTTAATCCGGAGGTTAACATTGCACGGATATACTATTCAGATTGCATAAAAAAGAATCCGAAATAAATAATTTAGTTTTTGAAGTGTTTTTTGACAATTCTTTAGCGGCGCTGAGGACTTTTGTGGGATGGGTAAAAACTGTGAAACTCGCGTCAGGACACGTGGGCTGATCGAAAATTCGTAAGACGGTTGGAGAGTCGTATTGTACCTAACATCGAAATCGATTAATCGAACAATCGATTGTTTTCTTTCGATTGTCGGTATTTTTTAATCGATGTAAGGGTTTCCATTAATTTGCAAAATATATTTTTTAAAAGTCTATTTTCATAAAATAATTGGTTAAAACAAAAAAAAACTTCAAAGTATGAAAAAAATTTGAAAAGAATTAGAAAATGACATTTTGAAAATTTTCGTAATCAAGTTTTCACTTCTGCCGGCACTCCCGGAGTGCAACCAGTCTTTTTTTCATTTAGGTACGGGAGGCAGCAAGATGGACAGTCATGGGTTACTTGATGGTAAGTCGATGATCGTGATTTCCGATGTTGGAATTCTGCTGCAGGTTCAGTACATGTAATATTAAAGAAATGCGTTTGTATGTTTTGATCTGATTTTTTTTAATAAAGTTTATACAAACCAATTTTACGCCATCTAGCGGCTAACAGAGGTACGTCTAAATATTTTGAACACTATTCGTAACACGTTTGATTGTGTACCCCCAAAGGCACAACTTCGTTTTGTTTCAGATAGATAGAGCTATGTGTATTTGTTGTGTAGCAGATTTTTAGAGCTACTTTTTTATGAAAGTAGTTTTTAGACAGTTTATTAGGATTTTATGTGAAGGGATTTCCCTTAGAATACAATAAGCTTTCTGTAAGAATTCATTGGCAAAACGCAAATGCAATTTTAGTCTTATTATTAGTTCTTGAGAATAACGCGGATATTATTTAGCCTCTGATGGTAATATTATATATTAATTGTTTCGTTAAAAACAAAAAAAAAAAAAAACAATTAACGAGACAAAAGGTTGTAATTCTTTGTTTACATAAAGCTTGTATTACAAAAGCACATACTTTTAATAAAATTTAGGGGAAATCTGACGCTTTTTAGGAATACCTATAAGAACTCTCTATTTAATTTGTAGGTCTTAATAAGGCTTTAATTTTGCACTCATCAAATTATTAATTTCAATAAGCTTTTCAAAGTGGGACCCCATCATTGCTGAAAGCTCTTTGAAGTGTTTTCTTCTCTCTTTTTCCTCTTTTATATAATAGTAGCTGTTGCCCGCGGCTTTGCCTGCGTTAGCAAACACATCCTTTTTTGTATGTATCCTATGTTACTTCTAGTACCTCCGAGAATATGTGTACAAGGTTTCACGATAATCGGTTGAGTAGTTTTCGCGTGAAAGCGTAACAAACATAACCTAAACGCGGCCTCCACTCTTTAACCTTAATGGCCCATCGACCATCCGTTCTTCTGAGTGCGTGACCAGCCCGTTGCCACTTCAACGTGCATATTCTTCGCGTGATATCGGTAACTTTAGTTAGGTTAGTTTAGCCCAAGTTACCCCTTGTATCACATATCTACCAGTCAAAGTCTGTCACAACTGTCACATTTATATTTAAGCCTTACTAACTATCCTCTCTCCTCTAACTGCTTATGTCAGATGTGAAATTAACATTTAAAACACGATTAAGTGGTTTTTTTTTTCAAAATGTCCTATGCTGTGGCCCAAAGACCGTGGGGCCTAATCGGAGCAGTGGGTGGGCAGGTGGCTCACTCAATAAAATTAAGTAGTCCAAGAGGTTAAGTCACTTCCTCATTTAACAATACCTTGTAGGCACTTAGTCTGCCCGAAGATTAGCTACTTTGTTTCAGTCATTTATCATTCGCTATTACAAAGGCGGTAATTAGGAGAGGGTTAGAAGCTTAGCACATTTGTTAAAAGATGACGGAAACGAGACACCTGATGAAAAGTGGTCAATACATAGACATGTTTATCTAGGACCAGCCTAGGCAACTCATTTACAACACCTTGGGCGAAGCGAATTGAGCCGAGGGGGCTCTTTCTACCCCTCTTATAGACGGGGCAAAAGAGTAGGGGGCAAGGAGCGAGGACGGGGACATCGCCTCATTGTACTATCCCGACGTTGGGAGGGGTTGTTCTGTGGTGCGGGGCAACCCCTCTGTAAAGGTGGCGTTGGTCCCCTGAGGGACTGACTAACGTCGAGGTGCCCTGTTGCTAGCAGGTCCGGGGTACCTCACCGAAGGCGGCATTGATGGCACTCGCCGGGTTTTAGTGCGTAAAGCTGCGTCCACTTACCATCTTTCGGGCGCAACGAGTCCCACATACCCGCCTGGGGAGACACACTCATGTCATGTGCATTTCCCGGCGTTAAAGAAAAAAAGGCAACTCATTCACGCATTGTCCAATCTGAGACGTAAGATGGTAAGTCCCAACATACTTGTGTCTTGATTTTTTTCCAAAATACGACTAAGATTTTTACGGGTGGAATAAGTAGGATTCGTAGCCAAAACGAAAAAAAAATGGTTTAGCTAAAATTACTTTCATGTAGAACTTTCATTATGGAAAAAATCTATTTTCCTTAATATATTCAGTAATAAGTTTTGTATGCTCGTAGGATTTTATCTCTCATATGCAACTTAGAATGCTACAGCGGTCAGCACTCGGCGTTCATCTCGCAATAATATTCATACCTAACACATACAATGCTGCTTAAAAATCAAGAAAAAGATTTTCTAACTTAAGGGCCTGTTTCACAATCTCCAGTTAAGTTCCCAATAGGCTATCGGCAACATATTTGACAGATAGAGTATGGAGTATCTGTCAAATATCTGTCAAATATGTTGTCTATAGCCTATTGGGAACTTAACTGGAGATTGTGAAACAGGCCCTAAATCTCTTAAAAATTACGAATTTGTTAAGACTGTTGGAAATTTGAGCTTCTACAAATATAAATAAAATTTTTTGTCGCTTGTTCCGCGCTCTCGCTTGCACTTTTAGCCTTAAATGGAACGCCTCGCGAGGTAACGCCGCATGAGTCATGTTTTTTCGTGCGTGCAGCAGGCTTTATGGAATTATAAGACGTAACGTCAAAAACATAATATTTTGATACTATAAATTTTAAACAGTTTTGATAAACCCATACATAAACACATTCTTACAAACTTACGCGTTCATAACCTTAGTAGGATTTTAAATTAAAACATGATTATTTTCACCTCTGAAACTATTCAAAATGGGATATTACCTAGTTTTTGAGTGTTATTGTGCTCGATATTTCGACTGTGTCTACGGCCGTTTTGTTGGACAACATCGAGCACTTCCAATTTATTTCCATTTTCAACCCGCAATGGAACACGCGTTATTTTTTCCACTCGTCCATAATCCTCTCGTGCGTTTACAGTAAGTGGTCGTTATGTTTTCAAATTGCGGTAGAAATGGGGCGTATTACTAGTAATGGCGGGGCTAAGTTCTGTGTCTGTGTGTAAATGAGATAAGGAACTTTTAGCTTGTACTAACTTTTTTATAAAACGCTAATTTCACTTTTATGAACTGTATTCGGTTTAAGTAATTGTAATTTTATTTAACTGGGAATAAAAGCTACACTTGCTTAATAGAAAAAAATGGTTCTCTATAAAGTCGGTTTACGGACGGTAGTTTGACATGACAACGTCAAACATTACATGCAGCACGAACCGAAAGCCGATCGCTTGAACCGATCATGCCTCTTTCTCGTTCGTGCCGCGCTCTCGCTGGCGGAACGCGACATGACGTCATGTTTTTCGTGCATGCTGTCCGCAATATCCAGTTATTAGACATTATCACGTCAGAATAAATAATTTTAAAGCTATCGAAGTATGAGCCATTGGAGATTCAATTAGGTCGAGATATCGTCTTGTAAGATTACAGAGAAACTGATTAGTAAATAATACAACGAGACTCCAGATCAAATTCAAGTTACGTATAAACAATATCTAGAATTGTCAGTGTTTATTAAGATTTGTTTCAGATCTAGAAAAATTCTATCTTATTTGGAAATAGTTTGATGCTGATATTATGAGTACCTAACTCTGTAGGTTGGAAGGGAGTGAGAGGGGTCGACCTTTGTGGCGTTCATTGAGAGGGCCTATGTTCAGCAGTGGATAGATAGAGGCTGATGATGATGATGATGAACTCTACGAATTGTGTACTTATGGGTAAAATTATTAAAAATTACTAATGATAGATAGATCGATAGGAAGGACATCATCATCATCATCATCAGCCTTTATCCGTCCACTGCTGAACATAGGCCTCTCTCAATGAACGCCAAGACGACTGATCCCTTGCCACTCCGCTACTACACGATGATAGCCTGGTTAATGGTTAACACTTCGTCTACCAAAACGCGGCCTCCACTCTTGAACCTTAATGGCCCATCGGCCATCCGTTCTTTTGAGTGCGTGACCAGCCCAAGGAAGGAAGACCGTGACGAAGGACATAGGTTATCAAAATAAATAAACCAATGTATATTTTATAAAATAAAACAGGATTAAAACAGCTAAGAGTATTTTAAGGAATACTAAAAAAGGCTACAAAAATGTTATACAATTGATACGAAGTTGTGAAGTGCTTAAACAAGTATAAAGAAAAGATTAAAAGGATTTAACGAGGAATAGAGGAGGAAAGGTTCAGTGACCCCATTGATACGGGAGGAAGGGTTGCACTCAATAGAGCTTTACCGCTAATAAAAAGTAGCAGCTTGGAAATAGGGTAAATGTACCTAATATCGATACACATTTTTATGTTTGGTTAGGTTAAGTTAGGTTAGGTTAGCATTGTCCATCCTAATTAATATCATAAAGTGAATGTCAGACATATATCTTAATTGTGCTATGTTTTATGTCCAAGGCAACGGAAACTAAGCGGGTAAAAGTTTAATCAGGGTGCTGTTCTAGTAGGTATATTCTATACTCTATTGTAAAAAAAAAATATAAATATTATATAGCTTGTCCATCTTGGTATAATATATTGATAGATATAGAGGAATAAGACCAGAAAAATCTGTGATTATTAAAAATGATGATGATGATAAATCTTTAATATAATTTAAATTTTTAAATAAATAAATAATTTAGATAGCCTAACTAACTAATTTGAGTAAAAAGTTAATTAAAAAAATGTTCGCTTTAATCTTAAGTCTATATTAACTTCCCATGGAACACTTAAACTAAAAGGCTGCATATAAAACCTAAATGACATAAAATCGGTAACCTCGTACCAACTAATTTGTTTTTCATAAAACATGAGAATCAAAACAGTTATTGATAAAAATGAATATAATGAAAATTAAACTAATTATATAACAAAAATCCTCGCCTGATTTCGAGGAGGAGACCCGTGCCCAGCAGTGGACATAAAGGGTTGCTACTTTTTTTTAAATATAACAATAATTTTATGTCAAAGGACCAATGATAAAAACCAGCATTCAAATAAAACTACACTTAAAATGATCAATTTATTTAAGAGATATGGCGTCATAGACATACCATATGCCCTTTTTGGCACCCGATACAACGATGGAAATATTTATAAAATAATACTAGAATATCATAACAAAGTTATTGCGACGTTTTGTGAACGGAAGTATCTCGAGTCGTGACCGGTGGTTCCCTGAGCCAGAAAATATGTAATTTGCTTTCACATTAAACCGATATTCTTTTATACATTCTGAAGGTTGTTTCCGAATCTTCACACGTGTTAGGTTTCCATTCTTAAAAATTACGACAATTTTTATTTATGGCCTTCCTTAGAATGTTCATAATTAGTTGTAATCTAATATTGTTTTTCTATATCTAAGTGCACCCTGAAAACAAGACCATTGCCCATCGACCAAGGAAACCTGCATGCCTGATGAGATTAAAAGTCTTTCAAGGTATGTGAAGTTCACGAACCCGCATTAACTTCCTCGCCTGATTTCGAGGAGGAGACCCGTGTCCAGCAGTGTTAAATATATTTGTTGCTATTCTTCTCTCTACTCTGTCTATCCGCTTAAGTGTGAACAAGCCCTGAGACTGATTTATCTTCTATGTATGAACACTTATTCTCATTTGGTTATGTAAGTATTGTTTTAAACCTTTTTGTATTTTATATTATTGAATTTGGATTTAATATAGAGCTAGAGGTAAGTGGTCAAAGTTTCTTCAGGCTATTTACGAATTTACCTAGCATTACTTCAGGCTAGTAATTTATTTGTGTTGCCTATCCTGATATGCTAAGTCCTTGTGTCAGTAATTGCTGTATGTCCAGCTCTTGTCCTAAAAACACAGCAAAGTTGTTTCACCAGGGAAGCAAGCGATGATAGTACACAGTAAAGACAAGTGTAGTGTTCATTAAATAGGTCTATCTAGCTAGATGTAGACGGAACAACTGATTATGATGACGAGTGCTTAAAACAGAAAATGGTGCCATCTGTCATCCAGGTTTGAAACAGACCACCCAATTCACAAAATGCTTTTCTAGTTGTATTATTACTAAAAATATTTTTTTATCAAGCCGCAAATAGGTGCATTTACCCATCACTACTGAAATATATAGAAACTCTAAAGAGGGTTGTAATGCTGAAGTGGTCGCTAATTGGTATCATTCACATTTTCAGTTTGTACCTAGAATCTAGATAGTAGGTGTTTAAAGCGCAAGTCTAGACGGCCTGAGCTCATAATTTATACCTGTAATTAGAAAGCTCAAATGAGCTAAAATATTTCTGCAAAAAAAGTTACTTTTATGAAATGTCAGTGTAATTAAGCCAGGAGTTTCACTGGAATTACTATTTTTAGTTTTATGTTGAAAAGAACCAACGTTACGAGGCTACAAAAATTATAAATCTACGGCTAGAATGAGCTTTAAAATAAGATAATTCACAAATAAAAATGTTTTTAATTTAAAGGGTTTTATAGTGGTTTATTCAGATCACTTTTGCGACGTTTCGGTTACTTTAAGAAGCCATTTTCACGGGACTCAGGCGTGTAGCTAGTCTAATTTGGGGTAGGGCAGCATTTGTTACAGGTAGGGCGGAAGCATTGACCACATAACCCATAGACTTCTAATAACAAGGGAACGGGCTCTGGCGACACATCTGGCTTATAGATCCGATGTAAGCCGTAAACAATGTACTCAAACTATCGTGTCGTCTCATTTTTTCCCGTTGCGAAATATATCTATTACTTTTATCGTTCCGTGATTGGTAATGTATGACCTTGAATTAGCTAATCACAGCATTGCAACCCCTTTCGTCTCACCTCAGCTAGTTGCCAGAATACATTTAATACGAAAAATCAAACATTAGGAGTCTATAGGTTATGTGGTTGATGGGCGGAAGATAAAAAAATATTATAATTGATCTGCTCTCCATGTACGGGATCCTAACTATAATAATTTACATAACGTTTTCTAATGTTAACGCGAATATCACTCATTAGTTTTAAAATTTTTAAAATTTGTTTCATTATAATAATAGTTTTTGGCATTGTCACACATTGCCCCCCCCCCCCCCCCCGCGATGTTTAAAGAACGCGAATGATTTTATAAAGAAACCACCATAAATCTTCGTGAAATACCATCAAGTTTTTCGAAAGGAACTTCAAATACTGTTATTACTAGTATCAAGACGAGCTGGCATCTCAGGAGATATTTACGTGGCTGGTCGGCGGTTCGGTCATTGAATCGAACTAAAGCATTAACTTCAATAATGATGCCTGTACTGCGATCGCGTTAGTTTATTGAACGAAGCGCCTTGACGCGAGCGTTTCGCACTCACAAACTTATAACAGAAGAGTCATTATTATTTGTGCACTGAATAAATTCTCAATTCACAAGGATAGCGTTAGAATATTATGTTTAAATATAAAATAAAAGTAAAGTATCAACCCTTTAATGTCCCACTGCTGGGCACGGGTCTCCTCCTCGAAATCAGGCAAGGAGGGTAATGGGTCAATAGTCCACCGCGCTGGCCCGGTGCGGGTTGGTGAACTTCACATAGCTTCAAAGACTTTCAATCTCATCAGGCATGCAGGTTTCCTCACGATGTTTTCCTTCACCGGTGAGCGAGTGTTAGTCTCGTGCTTAGAAATGTAGAAAAACACAGGCACGCAGGGGGTCAGGATCGAACCTGGAACCTCTCGTATATAGCCGAGTCCATACTCACTGGACCAACGCATTTTATGGATAAGTTTGAACATAATTATTAATTATCAATCAAACCCTTATAACATTGTTTTTCATCTTGATCAGAAGTTCGAAATCAAAACTTTTAAATATTAATTGGCAATCAAAAGGCAGCTGTTGTATTAATTAATATTTAATTAACTATTAGGCAGCCCTTCAAAGTTTTTATTGATTTTAACCACGAAGGAAATAAAAGTACTTTTTTGTATTTGCTCCGTGATTGTAACTGATTACAAAAATATATTTTTTTACCTGTAGTCTGTGACGTGATGTGGATATCTTGATATGTTTCAAACGTAGACCGTATTATGATGATGGAAATGAAAATTTTATAGTCTTTAAAATTTATGAAAGTAATGCTATGCTTTGAAACCAAACTGTGAAAGGAACTTCAAATTCTGTTATTACTGGTACGAGCTGGCATCTCAGGAGAGATTTATTTATGACGACCTCTGTGGCTCAGTGGTTAGCGCATTGGCGCTCAAGCCAGAGGTAGCGGGTTCGAATCTCGCCAGGGAATAAACAAATAAAAAAGGTTTCTGTGTTCCTGGGTTATGGATGTGTATTATATTATAAAATCTTAAATATATATATATTTCCGTTGTTTGATACCCGTAACACAAGTTCTTCGGAAACTTCACACGGGACCAGATTGACGTGGTGTAAAAGCGTCCATAGATATTATTATTATTGTGTTGTATATCCTGAAAAATTAAAGATGTTAAATCTATATCCGAGTAACACTACCTACGCCTTTTCGAAACACAGCAAAGGTCGAAGAAACAAGTAGGATAGTTGTAAAAAGCTCTGATAGATTTACAGCAGTGCTATTCTGTAAGAACAGTTTCGTATCTCGACAGCGGAATACGCGGTGAGATATCAAAATTGTATTGTATAAAACTCGAAAGTCCCGGCAGCGACACAAGTGTGAGTGTGGCAACGAGATGAACCTGTGGCGTGAGATTGTTGATATTATTAGTATGAATTCGGTATTCCGTAAAGGGTAATCAAGGTCAAGTGAGTTCGCTTTCGAAGTAAGTGTGAAGTAAGCGCTATCACTTAGGTGAAGCTATCGAAATGGTTTTTTACAGAATAGCACTACAGATGAGAGCGTGGCATCATTCTTCCACCTTGACAGTGATGGCTCCTTCTGGGGTGTAGATCATGGCCATGAGTCAGTTGCATAACTATGTCTTATCTTTCTCCTACTGAGCTGAGGAATTTGAAAATCTCCATTGCACGATCCCGAAAGGTTCAGACAGGGAATTTTATACACTTTGATTGCGTTCATAAATATAACTTAATTTGACAAGTTCAAAAACACCATCTTTGCTTAACTTAATCTTAACCAGACTGTATAATTCAAGTGCTTGTATTCTAAGTTGGGCTCTCTTGAGAGGACTTGAGGTCGGTTAAATCAAATTTCGAACTCGTGATGTCCTTCATTTAATATAAATGTTTGTTTCAAGGAAATTAATTATAAATTTGAAATGGGCTGTCAATCAGTACCTTTGCAAACGATTATGTCGACGCAGCTCTTAATTACATACCGAGTTTTAATGTTGACAGAATCGAAAATCGATTTTGTAAGCATCGAGTGAAAATCGTTTTTTAATGTTGCGAGAATCGAATAACAGTCGATATTAGTTTCATCATCTGTGTATGATAATATTTTTATTTTAATCGTTGGGATGAATGCACTGTCTGTTTGTTTGAACGTGCTGATATACGTAACTGTCGAGTTTAAAAAGTGTGTAACTTTGCCACGCAAATAAGGTAAGACTACTTAAATAATTTATTATGATCTTAACCACTAGTTGCATATAATTCAAGAAGCGTGTATATACCTATAATATACCTCTACCAATGAAAATTACTTTTTTAATTAAAAAAAAATATTTTGCATGAAATAGTACAATTTTACAAAATTGCTATCTACTTTATTGGTTTAGAGCAGGGGTGCCCATACTGTTTGCTATGAAGATCGACTTGAGAAAAAGTTAAGGATATAATAAGATCGACAGCTTTAATTTTTATGTATTTTTTTATTAGTAATAATAACACGTATTTATATAATCAATTATTTTTATGTTGTAATAATAAGTAATTATTAGCCGATTTACATAGTTTCTTACTCTTTACACATATTTGTAGATAAAAAATACCGACGAAAGATCGACCGTGGAACCTCTCGCGATCGACCGTTTGGGCACCCCTGGTTTAGAGGATAGTTATACATTTTATAATTTCTTGGCAAATTTGAATGTCTGAAATTAAATGTTGAGTAGATAAAGATTTTAAATTATTTGAAACCAGGTTTCTTTGCAGCAAGTCTTGTATCTATGTATCAAGTCTCAATTTAGTTTTTCATTGCCCTTAGTCCACTTTTGAGGATCAAGTAAAAGGTATATCGATATAAAATTTCCCTATCACAAGACGGTGCGGAACAAACAAATATTTGGCGAAGGTCCAGGACGTAAATCGAGCGCCTACTTATTTACTAGATTCGTATTTTGTCTAGATTGAAAATGTGTCCCGACTACGGTAGGAATTTGTACGTTCACACCATTTTGGCTTGCCATAAAACAAGCCTGTTTTACGTATTAGCTAGCCTAGAATATATTCTTTTCTTTATAACAGTTTTGTCTGTACACATATACCTATTTACAGTATTTTGGATGATGATGTTTTTGATGACTCGATATTACGGGCAGCATGCATGAAAAAGATGACGTCATGTAGCGTTCCGAAAGCGAGAACGCGGCAAGAACGAGAGGCATGATCGACTCGAGCGATCGGCATGTAATGTTTGACGTTGTCACGTCAAAAAACCCAATTTCTTACATTCCTGATGTTTCGGATAATTTACTATATTATTGAAGTGAAACTTCTTTAGAATCGTTGTGATTTCAAACCGGATGCAACGGAAAAAACGACAGGTAAGAGATGCAAATACAAAAGAGGGAGATAGCAAATGTCGGTGTGTATGTATATTGCACACTGTTTAATACTTGCTTGTATTTGAGCATTTAACGCGTGTTTCACTTCTATCGTGTGTGAATCGCACACACACCTTTTTTTACCTTACCTTACCAACAGGAGTCCTATAATCCGGTGTATGAGAAAATATTTGATGTAGATGAGAGTTGTAAGCCGCTTGGTCCCTTGTCATCGAGTATTACGGGTGTACAGTGCAAGTGATTTAATAATACACTGCTGAAGGACAAAAATAGATTTGTTTGAATTAACACACTTATGGCATGGAAGATATCTTTGAACGGGTAATTTTAACCAAGATTTAGTTAAAAACTAACATGGAGGTAATTCAGTTTGAAATTTAATATTTATCCATCTATAATAATATACAAAAATTATATTTATGATATTTTATAATTCTAACATTATTTCGACGAAATATTTGTACCTAATTATACTTTATGGTTTGTTTGCGTACGGTACGTAACTTTATATTTTTACTTATAACTAAGTACTTATAACATAAGCAAAGTATAATAGTCAAAGATCAAACCAATCTAAAATTTTCTTCTTTATTTTCTCTCTCTCTTTATTTAAAAGTAGTCTATTTCACGGTTCACCCCATAATTACGAATAGGTTGAAGTTTTCTGTTCTTTTCAAATTGGATATCTCTTTTTTTTTCGAGGTGTAAAATCCTCATGGACTATCCCTCCGCTTCGACCGAGCGTAGGGTGTGTGCAGGACTTTAACCCGCTAAAAGCACCTTGGTGTTCCTCGTCTATCCCATGGGCGGGGTACGAAGTACGCACTCTTTTTTCAGATTCTCCGCCTCCAGTTCTAACCCGTCAGTGACAGGTTAATTTAATAATATAATGTATGTAATTTAAGCTCGTCCCTGGGCTAATGAGGATGTTATCCATGTAGCAGATGACACCCATCCCTAGGAGGACCTCGCAGGACTAAGTTGTAACCGATGTCCCACTGAATCGGACCCAGCACCGATCCTTGACACATCTCACCACCACTTTTTGGATCTCAACCGATTCCCGCAGGCTACTCTCCTCTAGGAGAGATCCGCGTCCTCCTCCTTACGGTGGCATTCCGAAAAAATGCCTCCTGTGTCACTCTGAGGGACAGTTGAAGGCGTTCCTCCCCTTGTTTTACCTTACTCATCACTAGACGACCTCCGTGGCGCAGTGGTTAGCGCGTTGGCGCACAAGCCGGAGGTAGCGGGTTCGAATCTCGCCAGGGAACAAAAAATAAGTTTATTTGTTCCTGGGTCATGGATGTGTATTAAATATGTGTATTATATAATAAAAACCTTAAATATAAGTATTAATATTAATAGTATTAAATATATGTATTTCCGTTGTCTGGTACCCGTAACACAAGTCTCTTCGAGTACTTAGCACGGGACCAGATTGACGTGGTGTAAAAGCGTCCATAGATATTATTATTATTATTATCACTGCACGAAGGTATTTGAGAGCGTTGTCGGTCGGCCGGTATCGGGAACCTGAATTACGGCTTTGAACGTCCCGGTCCGTCCTACGGTTGTTGAACTAGAGGGTTTCTCAAACTGTGGGCTCCATGAACCCCTGCTGAAATTTTTAGGTGACAGCGAACCTAACTAACACCACTCTTCCCCCCAATTGACTGTTGAAGAAAATAAGGTTTTTATTTGAATAAGAGGTAACAAATAAAGTGCCAATAGAAATATATTTTCTGCTTGTTTCTTATCGCAAATGGCCTTATAACATAAAATACCCTTAATTCTGACTGGGTATCAACCGCTTTGCGTGAGAGTGTCAGTTATCAAGCCACCATTACGTAATTCTTGTCGCGAACCCCATGCTGCCAAATGGCGAAACGAACCCCTCGCGTTCCCTTTGAGATTCAGAACCCTGAACTAGAGCGTTCCAAGAGTGAGTTCCAGAGAGTTCCAAGGCGATATTCACTCAGCAGTTGTAGCCGATTCCAGAGCCCAACCTGAATAAAAACCCTTTCTTCATTGGGTAAAATTAATAAGTCATTACAAAATTGAATATTAAGTAAGCCCAATGACCAGAATAATTTAGTTAAATTCTTCGCTTAGTTTGTCCGAAAACTCTTAATTATTTCCGGAGCGAAGGCCTTTTTTCGTAGCGAAGCACTTAATGTTTGAAGAGAGATTTAATTAAATACTTTTTAGGGAATTAAACAATAATTTATCAGTAGGAATCCTAATTAGGAGTGTTATTTTAACAATCGTTTAGTATAATTGCGTTGGAATAAATTAGGGCTATAATTATTACTACAGCATTTCGGCACGTGTAACATTAGGTACCTATTCTAGAGCGCTGCAATACCCTGTATACTAAACACTAGCTGTTGCCCGCAGCTTCGCCTGCGTCATCTAAGATTTACAACGGGATCTCAGAGGGATGATATTATATAGTATAGAGCATAACCATCCTTGATAAGAAGGATATCTAACTCTGAAAGAATTTGTGATATCTGACCAGTACGACCTCTTCAGCTTTATTTATTAAGTATAATATTATAAGATAAGATGAGCTGAAGTTGGTTTTTTCTAACACTCTAAGATCGAAAACGGAGCTAAGAGTCGGATTTGATTTTTTTACCATATATGGGCAAGGGCTAGGGCTTTGGGCTATGGCTATGGGCCAGGTGGGAAGACGATCTCAGAGTAGTGGCCGGTCCATGTTGGATGCTGGCAAGAGATCGGTCGCCTTGGCGTTCATTGAGGGATGCCTATGTTCAGCAGTGGACAGATAAAGGCTAATGATGATGATGAAAACTTACAAGGAATTTATTTTTCTCTTTCATTACACACTGTACGGTTTCAAATGTGCTCGGTTTTATTTTTCCGAAGCCAAACGAGATGTTGGTACGTTTTTATGTTACACTATTACGTTATAACAAAGTTTCTGTAATACGTCGGTTCTCTTTACGGTTGGAAATATAAAAAAGATGATGATAAACTATCTTACCCCTTAACCACGACGCTACTTGATCACTGTCTTAAACTATGACAGTTTGAAAATAATGACTATTACAAAATAGTTAAATGTTTGGAGACGTTAAGCCCCCGTTCGCACGAGCGTTTAAAAACCGTCGCGGTAAAACACAACGTCGGCTTGTGGAGTTTGGCATGCTAAATTCAATTTAACGTCAAACACTGAACGTCGAAAATTAAGCAGTGTTCGATAAAATGCGTTGCGTTTTAAAAACGTCGGTCATGTGAACAGATTCATGGGTGTCTTTTTTTTTTTTTTTTCTTTTACGCCGGGAAATGCACTGACGCATCCCGCAGGAGAGTGGGTCTCCCCAGGCAGGTATGTGGGACTCGCTGCGCCCGAAAGATGATAAGTGGACGCAGCTCTACCCACTAAAACCCGGCGAGTGCCACCACTGCCGTCTTTAGTGAGGTGCCCCGGATCTACAAGCAACAGGGCACCTCGACGGCTAGTCAGCCCCTAAGAGGACCGATGCCACCTCCACAGAGCGGTTGTTCCGCACCACAGAACAACCACTCCCAACGTCGGGACAGTACGATGAGGTGAGGTTCCCATCCTCACCCCTTGCCCCCTGCTCTTTTGTCCCCTCTTCTTATAAGAGGGATACAAAGAGCCCCCTCGGCTCAATTCGCTTCGCCCAAGGTGTTGGGGTCACCCTGGGCTACTGAGCCCCACCGCCACGACAAGGCCTGAGCCATGGTGGGGATGGGTGTCTAGTCATAGTTAAGGTAAAATGATTGCCCGCTTAAATGCACCTAAAGCGACAAAGCGTTTTGTTTTGTCTCCCTCGATAATTATTAACTAGTGAATCGCCAACAGTATAAAATTGTTGAAATTTAAATTAATAAATAATACTTTAAACTTGTAAAAATTTGATGCGAATCCTTCGCTTCGGTCTCGTACAGACCGTACTATGATCGTATCGCTTTTGTCTATTTTAGGAAGTATATTATGAAATATTGCATCTATATAAATAAAAAAATGTTAAAGTGAAGGTTTATTTGTTATTATTTTACACTGAAATCTTTGATCAGATTACATAAAAAATATAAGCATATTTCATAAAAAAAGGATTATGCTATAAAAATAATAATAATATGTTGTATAGCTAAACAAGCGATTAGGGAAAAGATATTCGTCTACAGATATATTTATAATTATTTGTGTCGTATTTTATAATGAACTATCTTCAACAAACGGTTAAATTGCTTAATCTTAATTGAGTAAAATCGCGCTCCAATTAAGTACTTCAAATGGCTTACAGCTCGCCTGGAATTGTAAAGGCGGGGCACATTCGCGATATCATTTTGTTAAACAGCGATAAGTGTAATGATGAGATAATCAACAGCGATAAGTAGCGATAGCCTCATTTATATGTAAATTCACGCAAAACAGTTCAGGGCTTATTTGATCTGCTTTTCAATTTTTTTTACATCAATAATACAGATCGGTCAAATTTTCATGGGTATTAATGATCACTTCCCAATAGGTAAATCGGATGCTCGTTTAATCCAATTCGATAAAAAAATAATTGAAAAGATAATGTAAAAATACTGTATAGGTCAAATTTTGACCTTTAGGACACTGTTGAGTGTAAATATGTAAATAGTTGTACCCAGTGTTTTTCGGTTTTACTGTCGTTTAATCTAGATATATTTAGGTTAGGTTAAGTGAGTCTTTTCAGGGTTCCGCACAAGAAAAGCCTATAGCGTTTTTATTTTTTGATCTTAAAATTTTATTTTTATTTTATTTTGTTTATTAGGAAACCAACAGCGTTATTTATAAAACATAACAATATATAGTACAATCTATAAGTAAGCTATTAACAAGTTTCTCTTAATTACAATATGAGCGTTTGATATTAACATTCCCTTAAATCTAAGCAGCTAGTGTAGCAAAAACAAAGAAATGACGTAAGTAATCAGATTATTTATATAAGTAAATAATTTTATAATATATACTCATTCATATGATAATATAATGTAAATAAAAACAAATTAAATTATATTTATAATAGTATACATATTATATATAATTCTCAAGCATTAAAAAGCGTAAAATTAAAGCGAGGTTTTAAATCAATAATCTATGCAAAATATTTCAATAGAGATCTACGGGGAATAGGATAGAACCGATTTCTGTAGGGCTATTCTGTAAGGTCGTTTTCGAATCTCGAAAGCGGAATCTGCGGTGATATGACGAATTTGTATTCTTTAAAACTCGATTCTCTATCTATATCAATAAAGTTCGCGTTCGATGTGAGCGTAAAGTGAGCTCTATCACTCAGGTGAAGCTCAATATAGAAATGGTTTTTACAGAATAGCCCTACTGTATGTAAACTTATATCCAAAACGATAGTAATGATTAATTTTAATTGAGTCAGTGCGGTCCATTTAAAGACTTCAAATGACTTATAGTTTCAGACTCGGAAAAGGGAATCGCACACTCTGGATTTACCCCCGACAAAAAGACAGTGTTGTAAGACCACAAATTCCTAATGCCAATTTCAAAAAGCATTATTTTTTAATATGACAATACATAATCGCACATGTTTGTTTTTGGTTCTTCCAAATTACAAATGATTCTTTTTTTAAAATCATTCATAAGTTCCATATATTATATATTTTTTATAGGATTTTGTCCATTGGCATGTTTTGAGAAATGACGATATTTTGATTTTTCATCACAATATAGCTGTCGCTTGATTGTACAGCCCCATAACATACATTTTTTTTTGTTTTTTGCGTACGTTATGGTAAACAATAAAGTAAAATTATAATGACAACAATTACCATTACCTTTATAAATGTTAACTCATACGCCAACTAACAAAATCAATAAATAAAAATGTGGTGTGTTGTAGCTTCACCTGGCTGCTGTCTTTTTCTTGACTTTTGTTAGTCACTGCAATTCTATACTGTCTCCCGCTTTGAACGGGGGGAAAAAAACGGAGAAAGAAGAGGAATATTTCCTACTCTTCCTGAATTCTTCTGATTAATTTCTTTGCGGGTCCCAAGGCAGTGTTTAACGTATCCCCCGGGCTCCCGGAGATCGTATCAAAGGGTTATTTGGTTACCGCTGTCGATCCTGGCTATACAGGAGTTGCAGCGCTGGGCCAAGCTGATAAAAAAATAATGTCAAAATAATATGTTACGGAACCCATATTTTTTTCAATCGCTTTCACATACCAGCCATATTTAAGTGGTATCGATTTCAAGTTAAATCCACACATGTAGTATTCAGTCGGAGTATTCTGAATTATAAATAAACTGTAATTTGGTCCGACCAGAATAAATACTATTTTAGTACCACTTAACCTCCACGGCCACAGTTTATGCTATAAATGCTGGGAGCAGTTTAAATCATTGTAAATGTAAATATAGCCTTAAGTAAAATGTGTCAGTCCTACTCTTGCTGTTGCTCTTTATTATATTGGGCTATATTAACCATATTCACAAATTAAATTAAAATATATATATTTCGTAGATAACAACTTGTACACTAGAAATACATCAAAAAAATGGTCAAAAGAACTAACAAAAAAAAAACTCGTTTAATGTGCAGGATCCCCTAAGAAAAACTAGAAAAAAACTTAGGCGTTGCTCTTTTGTCACCAAAATAATATACATAATTTACATTCTATACATCATGTAAAATTTTAAGAGTGAATGTCTTATTTCCAAGATGTGTCTTCAATAAAATCTTTTATTTCACAATAGACTACCACACAAACATTCTTTCATAATTTTCTTAAATTTTACAATGATACATAGGTACAGGTAAAGTTAATAAAAGGTGTTAAAATGACAGTTTTATACGACCGATCAGTGGTATCATTTCTCTCCCGAATATCTACATGTTTTGTCATGCAAATGCATGCATGCATATCACCCATGCAGACCCAGCGGTTCGATCAGTTTGAATTTTTGTGGTGGAAGCAAAATATGGTTTAGAACAGGGTTTCTCAAACTTTGGCCTCCACGAACCCCTGCTAAGGCTAATCCAGGTGACAGCAAACCCCTAACCAACTAATGAACAACCAAGAAAAAAATAAAAATTTACTGTTGAAGAAAATAAATTTTAATCAGCTTGAAGAGTTTCATGTACGAATCCAGCCATATTTAGCATTATCGATATCCAGTTCGTCGGAGAACTGAGAAAGATGCACAACAATTATTATCAAGCCACCATTACGTAACGTCTTGCCGCCGAATGGCGAACCCCTAGTGGTTCGCGTACCCCACTTTGAGAAACCCTGGTTTAGAAGATATAAATGATGTAGTGTGCACAGGCCCTTAGCATCATAATCTCGTTAGGTGGCGTTCATCAGCGGGACGTTCTAGTTTCCCCATAATTGCCTTTTTTATAACGTACTTTGCCATTCTGTATGGGATTTTTAACCATCGCCGAAAAGGGCAGTTATGTATTTCACTTATCTAAAATACCATTTTAATAAAATTTTGCTAATTTGGACACACCAGAAATCGCGATAAAGTCGCCTTTTTTCGGGATTAATTCTTTTGGAATATTAATGTGATTAAGTGGTGATAGCGACGATGGTCCAGTGGTGGACTCGGCCTCTTGTGCGAGAGGTTCCGGGTTCGATCCTGACCCTGTGATGTCATGTCGGTTTTCTAAATTTCTAAGTGCACCCTAAACACAAAACCATCGCTCGCTCTTCGGTGAAGGAAAACATCATGAAGAAACCTACGCACTTGATGAGACAAATTCTTTGAAGGTGTGTAAAGTTCACCAACTCGCATTGGGCTAGCGCCTCGATGAATTATGGCCAACACCCCTCCTCGCCTGATTTCGAGGAGGAGACCCGTGCCCAGCCCAGCCAACTTGTTAGATCGTTTAAATTGTCTACCGTTTGTATGATTTGAACCGAAGACCTCTCTGAGTAGAACCTACTGAGTGAGTCTTTACCCTCAACTATTGTATAAGAGCTATGCTATCGACGACGACAATTCCCCTTTCAATGTGCAAGAGAGAACAGAGTCACCACCAAATAATCTATTCCCTGACACCGACGGGCGACGGGAAGAATCATAACAAACATAATGACACACAAAATATGACAGAAAAGAAATAAAATGCCTACCTATATTATGATTAACAAGTTACAACGAAGCGTCATATTGCTTCTTTGAACTGACAGGCGCTTTCAACATTGAGCTCAAACCAACTAAACCGTCACTTGTATAACTGTATAATTATTTAGTCAAAATACTTGATTCTCACACTTCTATTTTTTTTAATATACTTCTAAGAGAAACTTTAGCATGTTAAGGTAAAGGCAAAATCAAAAAACACTTTCGTATATTTTGAGAGACAATAAAATCTTTACTTATAAAAACGTTCGAGCTTGCAAAAAGCGTTAACAAACACGCTATTTTGTTACCAAAATCAATTCATAAACAACACTCCATAAATAACTCTTTGGGGTAACATCGTATATTTTGTTTAAAAACAAGCTAATAATTTATGACGCTATCCCTTTCAAAGAGAATTTCTCAAATAATTTTTACAGCGAAAGCGTTCGTGGCCTTATTTTTTACCATAGTTCTATTTTTCCACTTTGGTTCTATTTTTCGTTCTTTTTTTGTTTTTGTTCTTCAGAGTGTAGTTCTTTAGTTCCAGATGATTACTAAATCATTATTTATTCCTTTTGGCGCTTTGAAAACTTTGCTTAATAATCAAACAAGTGAAGTGTTCGCCGGCTATTAACCAGATGAAAAGACGATCCGTGCAGTGGCCGGTCCGTGTTGGATGTGAGTGACAAGGGATCGGTCGTCTTGGCGTTCATTGAGGAGCTAATAGTCAGCAGTGGACACGCTGATGGTGATAGTGATGTTGGAAAAATAGCAATTAACAAAAATCTTAATTTACTTATTTTAATTCCCGCCAACCCGATTTTAGATTGGTTCTGAAATGGATAAAAAAGAAAAATGTTAAATTTTGCGGCGTCTGCGAAGCGTGTCAGTCCCAATACTCTCAATTTTTATCTAGACTAAAATATATATTTTCAGTAAAAAGAACCTTTATTGGTATATCTAGCCGCATCAGCACAGTAATGTTACATATTTATACATGTTACTAAAATGTGACAAAAAAAATAACGTAAAAGGATTGCTTGAGCGTAGAGCACTCGCATAAATGAGTAATAGTCTATACACTACACGGTCAGCTGATGCGAACTATAGCCGCCATATTGACCTCCGACCGTCACGCGACATGCAACACACAGACGAACAAGTTTGAGACGATGTAATAAAAGTTTCACTTTAAAATATTTAAAAATATACAAAGAAACATAACAAACGCAGCATTGAAAAAAGTTGCCAGTTAAGTGAAAAAAATATGTGAAACCAAACTAAAAAAATCATAATTAATTAAGAAGATGGATGGAATAAGTGAATGATGAAATAAGTTGACAAAAGCATTATGTGCTTTATCGTCACGGCATCAAGGTTTATGTGAAAATGCCTAAAATGTTAGAGAAAATGTAAATCTATGATAATAGCCATATAAACATATTCACCAAGAGCCTTCCGAACTTTGCAAGTTGGGAGTCGGATAGAGAGGTTTAAATGAAAACTTTGCATAAAACTAGTGGAGTTGTAACTGAATTTCTGACGTCCATACGTGACTCGAAGTTCAGTTTGCTTTTGAATTTCTTGTATGTAATCCAGGATGATTTATTCGAGTTAATGTTGATATTTAAAATGCAACTGCATTTTATATAATGATGTGACTGATTCCTGAAAAAATATTTAAAACCAATTGCTTAGGCTTTTTTTAACTAACCCAACAGACAGTGTAAATGACCGTAAAACATAGGGCTTGGGTCGAGGCTGAAAACAATAAAATCAACGTAGTAACACTTAACTTTATCAACTTTTTGTCTTTTGACCCCTTTTTTTGATGACATAGCGAAAATCCTTTTCGGACCCTAGCAGGGCCTTGGGTAGGCGCGCTGTCGTCTGTGGGGACTCGCATTGGGTTGGACTACCCCACTAAAACCGCTGCGTGAGTCTTCAGCCGCTATCTGAGGGACCCGGATCTGCAGGCGACGGGAAACCCTTAGCGACAGACTGGTCCCGGCAAGACCAGATTCTCCGCAATAGGGGGACTGCCCGGCAACGACTTGGCAGTCCCCACGACGTCGTGTTTAGCAGGACCGTGGGTCTTTTGATACCTCTACCAATTTGTCTATGCAAGTAACATAAAAAATCTATGCTTAACACTTTTTTGGCGTAAGGAGGCAACCGAGCAGTGCCTTGATTACCGACGCCTATAAACCTCGGCATGACCAAAGGTTGCCCTGCTTTTATTCCAATTCCGCCAACGGGGGATCAAAAGCTCACGAACTCGACAGCATAATCTTTCGCTGGTATTATGTGAGCGAGAAATACCCCGGTCGTGCTTCGTAATTCGCCAAAACCAAAGCAGCATGGCGCTACCTCTTACTGAAAATGTTATTATAAATTGTTAAATCTATACTTAATATTATAAAGAGAAAATATTTGATTGTTTGTTTGTATTGAGTAGGCTCCAAAACTACTTGGCCGATTTTAAAAATTCTTTCACTGTTGGGAAGCTACGCTATCCGCGGTATATTAAATTTTCAAAAAGTTAGGAACCCATTTTAAATCTTAATCGACGTAGGCGAAGCTGTGTGCAATACCTAATTATTTAATAAAATATCATTTTTATATATTAATAACCTATGATTATTAATTTAAATTAAAAGTTTCTTAAAATAAGCCCCAAAAAAATTAAGAGCATAGTCACTTCAAAGGTTCTCTCCACAATAAATAAAGCCGAAATTAGCTTAATCTGCGTGAGCTCAACGAAACCGTTGAATGGCTGTTAATTCGAGCTCATTGCTAATAATGAGCTCATGTTTAATGTCGACACATTCGACAAATTTAACCCGGTAAACTGTCGTATATTAACGATTCTATATGTGCTCAACAAAGCTCCTCGTTGGATGCTATGTTTGATGAGCAAAAGTTCATTATGTTCGAAAACAAAGAAACAATCTAACTAGTTGGGCGTGATTAAACCCGACAGATATGAAATCCCAATGTTGGTCACGGGTCTCCTCCTCGAAATCAGGTGAGGTATTGAACCATGTGCAGGCCCAAAGCAGGCTGTTGAACTACACACACCTTCAAAGATCTAATCAAGCGAGGTTTCCACACGATGTTTTTCTCCACTGGTTGCGACCGATCGTCTTTTGTTCGGGGTGTAATTACACATTTTATTGAACAATAAAGTTCAATTCTAGGCAGTACAGGTGTCAGGATCGAACTCGAATCTCTGGAACAAAAGGCCGAGTCCTTTCACTGGACTATCGTCGCTTTGGCATATTTAAAACAAGTACCTGGTTAACCGAGCATTTGCTCGGTTTTCCTTATATCCTTAGTGATAATAATATGATAAAGGTTTTCTTTCAAAAATTAACTTGACAAATGTTTCTTCTTCTTTCAAAAAAAAAATACAAAAAATAACCGGACTGGAGATATGAACCAGGCTCTTTTCGATTCATTACTGCTTAATTTCTCAACTAGTGACATATTACTTGACCGCGAAATTAACGTCCGTATTCTAATGATATTTTATTAATGCCTCAAAACACGAATAAAAAAAAGTTGTCTAAAAATGTATCCTAGCTAGATCGATTTGTCGCCTTTTTAAATCCGTGTATCGTGTGGAAACCTTTAAGGGTGTGTAAAGTTGTCCTCACAAGGGCTTTCGCATAGGCAAAACCCGATACCCTCACCTGATTTCGAGGCAACCCGTACCCAGCAGTTGAATATATAAATGTCGATAATGATGATTAAATCGCTTGTCTTAATTACACGAAATGAAGCTGGCGGTGAAACAGTTGCATTATAAATATGCAATTCAAGTTTCACTTTGAAATAACGTCATTTTCAGTTACAGCTGAATTGGCCTGGCAAATGGCTGACAGGGGGGATTAAGTTATGGAAGTTCAGTTAACTTAGGGAAATAGTTTAAGTTGGATTCCGTGAATAGGTTTGTTTATGTATTACTTGATTGAGTTCAAATATATTTTAATGATTATTATCGGTTAGAAAATTATCAAAGGAGTATTTTGAGGATTTAATATCTTGTACAGTAACGATGCAATAGTTAAGTCTCAAAACAGTAATAAGTATTATATTGAAGATAAGATCAGCTTGAGAAAGAGAAAGCGCTATGTTGCCTGCGTAATGTGGCAGTTATGCTGTCGTGTTTTGTGGGGTTTGTTAGTTTCCGGTGGTCCATTGGGACAGGGAAAAGGAGCATCTGCAAAACGTCTATGTGGATGATAATGGGCGTCGATAGGCGCAAAAAGTCTTTGACTGTTCGTTTGTTCTCCTATGATATAAAAAATGATTAAGTAAACGAATATTAAGGAATGTGTAATATTTTGCCCACGGCTTCGCCAATTGATGTGTCCTATATTTTTTACGTGAAAGCGTGACAAACATCCCTACTTTCACATTTGAAATATTAATATAGTAAGGATGGTGTGGCGAGCGCGTAGGAAATTATGTGATTGGTGCTACGATTTACATTTACATTTATAAACGGACAACTGAATTGCAACTAATTTCTTAATAATCCAAAAACTCTACATATATACAAAAAGTCCTTAAAGCTCGAATAACTCCAAAACATTTTTGGCAGAAAAAAGTTACTTTTATAGAAAAAATAATTATTATTAATTAAGTCCAAAAACGCAGGCACTCCTTTTTGTGTATCTGATTTGTGATATCTCGTAGCAGTCCCAAGATACGTCCATGAGAGCCAAATCAGATTCGTCAGCCTCTGATAAGAATTACTCCACACAATTTCAATTTACTGTTGAGTATAAATACGCTTGCCTTAGCTTTTATTCCAGCTGTTATATAGTAAAAAAGCTGAAGACCGCTTCAACTGTAGATACTAGTATAGATACGTACATTATTATTTGACTTAAATATCTGAGTTATTGCATCCATTGGCAAATAAATAGTTGCATAATAAGAGCAACTCGTGTATATATTTTGTAGTTGCAGTGGGATAAAAGCTAAAAAAGATGATGATATAATAATGCAAACTAGACCTGACAATGTCTTGCCCTTACTGAAAATGGATGCGGTTTTTTAAAACAAACCTTGCCCGGATAATAGGCAACACAACAAAAAAAGAATTATACAATTTGGTGCAGTGGTTCTTAAGTTATGTAATTACATACATTTCGATTATATTTTTGGAGTTTATTGGAGTTTACTCCTTAAGAATCGATTTTCATATATAAGGCGCCCGGTATGAGAAAAATCCGAGGGGTAAAACCAACTGAACTAACGAAAAAGTGTCACGTTTTTGGTGCGCACCTTTAGTGCGCAACTTTCTAATTTAGCTGTGAGTGTATTGAGACGTACATAGGGTATGCTGTATAGGCGACTATACCTATATACTATATGTTATTGGGCTTGTTTGTTTCTATTAGTGTCGATGTATTTATATTGCTATTTTTTTTTGTTATAAATAACAATAATTAACATTGTAATTGTGAAGTTATATTTTTTTTTGCGTATGGTTAGATACTCGTACTTGAGGAGTAAACTCCAGTCGTGCGTCGGAGCTGACACACACACATTTTTTTTTAAATAGATTGTTTAAAGCTATTGAGATCATTATTCATATTTAAATATATATTTGTTCGGATGTTTCAAATATTTGTTGAAATATTCGTGATCATGACGATTGTAACGTGGCCGAAATATCGGGATATAAATAAAACTATATATAGTTTATACGCATGCGCCGTAAGCACTTGAAGAAAATACATACATTTAAACTCTATTCATGGATAATACTGATCACCAGGGAGAGCCCTATTTCACGTGTGAATTGTGACAGAAAAATAAAAAGGAATAATGTTATTCGCACTCGGAAAGTAATAAAATCAGTAAGAATACCCAAAATATTCAAACGGTGATAAATTGTTGTCATAAAAAGGTTTTACTTCGCACATATTTTAACCGAAATGCCCTCGTTATAAAATAGTAACACGTTTGTCTTCGGAATAGCGTCTGAAGGCTTGAGCATATTTTGCCCGAATAGCCTCATACATTGAGTACATTCGACAACGGATTGGCACTCGCTTCTACAGACCAGCTAAGTTTCCTCAAATAGATTTAAATCCACGCGATATTTTGTTAAAGGAAATGTCTGTACTGTTTCACAAAGTCTTACGCTGCAGTTTGTAAATAATATATTTTGTATCGATCGAGTGCACAGAGTACGTTTCCATGGTTTTTCTAAATTCTCACAAACGCTTAGATATCTGATACACTTGGCAACGGCATCTAATTCTTCTTCTTCTTGTCGAGTCGAAATGGCTAAAACTTTTTATTGTGTTAATAGATTATTTATATATGCTTTGACCGTACTTAGCCAAATCTACTGCCGTGTCGGTGGCCCCAAACAAATCCTCCATGGTACATGATATGGGACAGTCAGGGCACTGTAAGAGATGAGCCATCGACTGAACAGCACCGCAGCACGGTACTGCACGGTATCTAATTATTTTTAAGCAATATAAAAAAGTCTTGATACTTGATATATTACAATTTAATATAACAACTCTGTCAAGAGTTTATTAGCACTAAGACGCTATCGTAGCATAGCTACGAGTTTATCCGTAGCACTGCTACAAGTCTGTTAATACTAGTACGCCATCGCAAGATGCGAAGTTTATTAGCACTACAACGCCATAGTGGCATGAGCTACGATTTTATTAGTGCTACTACATAGCTGTAGCACTGCTACGGGTTCTTAAAATCTACCGTCCGAAAAGGCACCGTCTTAAAATTTTTATTTCAAAACTTCCGTGCAAATAGTTTTATATTTTTTATTGAAATAGTTATTGAAGTGAAACTTCTTTAGAATCGTTGTGATTTCAAACCGGATGCAACGGAAAAAACGACAGGTAAGAGACAAAAATACAAAAGAGCGAGAAAGCAAATGTCGGTGTGTGTATATTGCACACTGTTTAATACTTGCTTGTATTTGAGTATTTACTATTTAACGTGTGTTTCACTTTTATTGTGTGCGATTCACACACATCTTTTTTAATATAAATTGTTTGGGAGATGAGCTTTATGAGTGCGATTACAGAAGGGTTTTATTCACTATCATGCCCTATAACAACACATATATTAAAGTTAAATAAAAGTATTGGACGGTGAACCGTTTGACCCACTTGTAGCGGTATAAACTGTTGGCGAAGTAAATAAATAAACAACTTAGGACCATCTGTGGGACCGTGAGCTGAAAATTCATCAGTTCTTCGTGTAATGGTTAGAAAAGTTCCCGTCTTCAAGCTTTTTATCGCAGTTACAAGTTTTATCTTCCATTTATTTTTAATGGGTAGGTAAGATTCTCGTGTATTATGTTTTCATATAAACATATTATCGACATTTATGTGTATAATTTTATAACAATATATCGACTGTATCTATTCTAATAGCAGTTCACGCTCGCCTTTGCGTATACTACGATTCGTCTATTTCTACCCCCAAGGAACTTTGTTGTATATCAGACCAAATGGCAAGATAAATACTGTAATTACTTGCATGGAGACGTCATTTTGTGTCTCAGAATAGACAACACATTGATTAGTTAACAGAAAATAATCCTGTTTGATTACATGTCTTCGATGCTTTGGGCAACTCCATAATCAGACAAGAATAAAGGATTCAAATTCAATCTTTTACTAAACAGTAGCGACGGTGGTCCAGTGGTGGACGGACTCGGCCTCTTATGCGAGGGGTTCCGGGTTCGATCCTGACGCTCCGTGTGTGCCTTGAAATGGGTCTTTCTAAATTTCTAAGTGCACACGAGACCATCGTTCGCTCACCGGTGAAGGAAAACATCGTGAGGAAACCTGCATGCCTGACGAGATTGAAAGTCTTTGAAGGTATGTGAAGTTCACCAACCAGCACTGGGCCAGCGCGGTGGACTATTGGCCCATTACCCTCCTCGCCTGATTTCGAGGAAGGAGACCCGTGCCCAGCAGTGGGACATATAGGGGTTGATACTTTGCTTTTACTAAACAGTTTGCACAAGCGTTTTCACACATACATTTAACATGTGCTGCAGTAAACTTTACTGCCAGTAAATTTTGGAATATAGCTCAGATTTATTCTGGTATTCTTATATTCATGTATCTCTTCTACCTTTTATGAAACTGAGTCTGATTAAAGTCGTTTAAGTTGGAAGGTCACCAGCTAGTTCCCGGGATTGTTCTAAAATGAATAGTCTTTACAAGCTTATTTTACAAAATAAAATTTGTGCTTGTGTACAGCAGTGTTATTACCGAAAGAATATTTAATAAAAATCGACTGGCATGACTGCTGCTAGCGTGTATAAATAATAAGCAATTCACTTGTTTCATATTAGTTTTATCGTCATCACTATCATCAACATCATCATCATCACCACCACCACCACCACCACTACCATCACCATCATCATCAACATAATTATCACCACCACCAGCACTATTATCATCGGCGTTATCATCATTATCATGCCCTGCCAGCTGACTGATTATCAGCCACCGTTGAACAGAAATCACCTTTAACGATAGCCAAGACGTCAAGAGGAAGTTCCTTGACACTTGCATCCACCATGGACCGGCCACTGCAGGGCGATCATCTTCCTTCCGATGTTAGTATAGATTACATATTTTAGAAAACTTTGTTTTGTAGCTCTAGCTCGATATTTCCCTCGGGAAATGAAAGATTCGTTTGTTCGTTGAAGTTGCTTCTATCAATTCGAGTTAGTTATTTTTTATAAGCTAGCTGATTCGACTCTTCGATGTTTGCTATATCCAAGAGTTTTTTTTAATTGTTATTTTAGAGTATTTAGTAAATGTTTTAATTCGCACGCACGCTTTATAAGCGTCGCGTTGAAATTCGACATTGGTTCGAGCTGCGACATCCGTATGCTAAATTCGATTTAACGTCAAAGGTTGAATATCCAACAGTTATCGATAAAAAAGCGCCGCGCTTTAAAAACGCTGATGTGAACAGATACATGGGTATTCATTAATTGTCTTTCAAACGCTCGTTCAAACGCTCTTTTATTGCTCGGTAAACCGCTCGTACGAACTATTTGTTGCCGAGATGCGCATGAGTACTTTGCGCATCTCGGTCTGCTCAGGGACTCGATTCAGCGGGTGATGGCGTCCTCACACCACCACCCCGGGATCTCCTACTAAGGCGGAACGTTGTGGTCGTGATTGACTGCATGACGTCTTCGTTTCGGCCTTCTTCTGGAGTCGAGCCCCTCATCTCCTCTGACGCACGGTTTCTTCGTTGGTGTTGATAAATTCATGCACAAATATCCCAACCGCAAAATATGTATATACCTGAATGTATAGATACATTTTATTTGATTATTATATTTGATAACACATTTCTTATTTCTAGGAAGCAGTAATTTTTACTATTTTGAAGTGAAACTTATTTAGAATCGTTGTGATTTCGAATCGGATGCAACGGAAACGACAGGTAAGAGACACAAATACAAAAGAGCCAGAGAGCAATTGTCGGTGTGTATGTATATTGCAGACTGTTTAATACTTGCTTGTATTTGAGCATTTAACGTGTGTTTCACTTCTATAGTGTGTGAATCATATCAATAATCATAAAACACTGTGCGTTATTCTAATAGAGAGGCGTAAGGGCTCTCCCTTTTATATCAGTTAAAGTATACCTATATACCCTTTATAAGACTTGTAAAGGTGCATGAAACCTTCACAAAAACCTTCACAAAAGCCTATGAATATTGTAATACAACAAAACTCATACATATTAATCGCCGATAACCGAAACGGAGATTGCATTAACTATTCTAATGCATTCGATACATCGTAATATCTCTCTGTTCTGAGAATACTCCAGTTATTTAGTGGCGATTGTATTGGTATAGGATATTCTGTTTGATATTGGTATGTTCGTTTGGATATCATGTATTAAGTGTATAGAGACTAGTCAGACTCACAAACTAAGTGTATAGAGACTAGTCAGACTCACAAACTGAGGGTTTCGGAGGAAATAAAAATGTTCCTGAAATACTGATAAGTATAGGAGCATCAGGGGACTTAATGCAGTTCCATCACATCATCATAACCATGACCACTCTGTCAAGAGTGCACGACTTGAGAGAGAGAGAGAAATCAAAATCTAAGGTAATTCCCTAGAATATTGTTTTCTAATGTTAACGAGAATTTTACTTTTTAAACTGAAATAATTCTTACAGATTTTGTATTCCACTGAGTTGTTCCACTCAGTGGTTCCACTAAGCTTGTTTCGCCGGTTCTTCTCAGTGGACTTGCTTTGGAACCGGTGGTAGACTCAATTGACCTTCAAAAAGATACTTCGATAGTACTATTTTGAATATTTTTTTTGACTTTGACTTTGTAGTGGATACTTTACTGCAGCCAGGGGACGAGGAAAAATCGGAGCTAAAGTAATATAAAAGCTCGTTTCGTTGAGCCTTGTCGATTACACGTTTGTTTGACGGTTTGTGTCGCTAACGACTTGGGGATTCCCCTTCTAATGGAAAAGACGTGGTAGAAATAACAAGTACGTTTTGCTTTAACACGCGTTTAAAAAATCGTTATAAGTTTGACTGCAAAACCTGTTGTGTTTAAGTTCCTAACGGCGGCTTTCAATATCCTATCTATCTCAAATTTTTCTAATCTATCTTGAAATATTGACACATTTTCTTACAAAATCTGTCAAAATTTTAAGATCGATAAGAACATTTTAAGATAGATAGGATATTGAAAACCGCCGTAAATGGATGAAACGCGGGTTAGTTTATTGAACAGTTTTTGTAGCGGTGGTTCTTATGTTTTATCAAAATTGGCTCATTTGTATCAAAGATATATTATGTTTGTGTTTAGTTTTATCGGAAATGGAATAGAATAGTACTGTATTGTATATTTTATAATTATTACACTAGCTGTGGACCGCAGCTTCGCCTGCGTTAACTAAGATTTCCAACGGCTATTTACACTGAAAGAATCTTCCCAATAAATCAAAAATAGCTCTTGAGATAAGCTCGTTCAAACAAACAACCTTTTTAGCTTTATATATTAGTATAAGTACAATTGCATCCATTATTATATTATATGCATAAACCTAAGTTGTGCGGATGTCTGCGTGTCGATAGTCGCTATTAATCTAAGAATTAAAACCATGTATGACAAATAGAATACGGTAATAAAATATTGTAACAGCGCGTCTTAAGGCCATTTAACGTTTTCCTAGGACATGACATCGCATCAGACGGTCATTTCGTAGAACTTACTGACAGCACAGAAATAACTCCTCTCACAAATTCAAACTTCCGACCCCCCCATGACAAATACGCAAGCCAATATCAATATACCCTTGAAACATCGACCACACAACCTATAGACTCCTAATGTTTGATTTTCCGTATTAAATGCATTCTGGCAACTAGCTGAGGTGAGACGAAAGGGGTTGCAATACTGTGATTAGCTAATTCAATGTCATTACCAATCACGGAACTTTAAAAAGAAATGGATATATTTCGCAACGGGAAAGAATGAGACGACACGATAGTTTGAATTCATTGTTTACGGCTTACATCGGAACTATAAGTCAGATGTGTCGCCAGAACCCGTTCCCCTATTATTAGGAGTCTATGGGTTATGTGGTCGATGCCTTGAAGGCTTGAGTGACAAGGTCATGCTAAATTAGCAGTGTGGTAACGAGACGTAAGCCGTCATGTTTCTGTCAATTTTGACGGAAAAATATTCGGTAGTGATATACTTAGAATAATAATAATACTGGCTAGGGTAGCACTAAGGGCCCGTTTCACAATCTCCAGATAAGTTCCAAATAGGCTATCGGCAACATATTTGACAGATACTCCATACACTATCTGTCAAATATGTTGCCGATAGAACGAAACTTATCTGGAGATTGTGAAACAGGCCCTAAGGCTAGTAGGTAAGCTTACTGTAGTTTTGTGAAGTGAAAATTTTTAGCGCCTTGAGTGTTTTTCGGTAGTTGAAGTATCTTTTAGGTTTACGTCACCGACATGCTAATGTGGAACTATGACGTCATTACGGCATTAAATTTAATAATATTAAAATTTCAAAATGTCATATTTCTAGTTTTCACTTTTGTCTTCAGTTTATGATTGTCATTTCTTATTTAGAACAGCGTCAGAGCAGCAAAATCAGCTGGAAAGACATGATAGACGTTTTCTGAGTGTTGGGCGCGTAAGTGGACCTTTTTCTCCTTTTGTCCATTTTTAATTCTTACTTACCACCTTATCTTGGCTAGCGAGGAGTAATTGCCCTTCGCTGGGGCAAGTCTATTGCTGAGGTGACCATGCTGCCTACAGATCCGGGAACTTTAACCTGTGGCTAAAGGCGCTCGCAATGGATTTAGTTTGGGCAGGGTATTCCTGGGTTACATTTCATGTCAGTCTCACATAAGATCAGGATCTCCCCGAAGATCAAAAAAATCCATGCGTTATAAAAAAGGACCGTATCTTAATCTTTCATTTATATCAAGAAGAAACGTACTAACGCCCGGCTTCTGAAACGTTGGTCAAAGTGTATGTCAACTAACATGGCTTTTAATGGCAATGAACATACGATTATAGAGTCAAATTTAACAACTTTTCATTATTGTTATGTCAACTGACAGGCCAATCAAATTAAGTAATTTAAACATGCTTCTAGCAACTCATTTGACACTTAACAAGAGACTTGACAGTTGATTTGTTAATTTTTCCGTTGTTCAGCCTTTCGGAAACCGGACATAAGTGTGTTTTATATTGATAATTAAGTTGATGATGGAAATCATGATGATGGTTATAATGACGATGTCAATGATGATGATAGTGATAATAATAATAATAATATCTATGGACGTTTTTAACATCACGTCAATCTGGTCCTGTGGTAAGTACTCGAAGAGACTTGTGTTACGGCTACCAGACAACGGAAATACATAATTTATTTAATACTTTTTATATAATACACATCCATGACATAGGAACACAGAAACATTTTTGTTCCCTGGTGGGATTCGAACCCGCAACCTCCGGCTTGAACGCCACCGCGCTAACCATTGAGCCACAGAGGTCGTCGAATGATGAAATTATTATTAATGATAAAGGTGAATGTAATGTAAGAGATACAAAAAAATCAATAGATTTAGAATTCGCTGGGTAGACATGTAAATGGGAGTACATTACTCCCTCCCTTTGATCCCGCAGGAAGGATGAGCGACTCCCTAATGACGTCACATCCTACCTTTATAACAGAATCTCAAAACCTCATATCATTTTTGCTCCCCTTTTGGTATTCAGGTACTACTTTGTGATGCTTACAGCTGTTAGTTATTTTTATATTTTATCTAAAATATCCATATTTTTTTTACTATAGTAAGATCTTTTTCTTTATACAGCTTGATACAGGCCCCTTCTAATGAAAGCCAATACGCTCTAACTATTCAGATATCAGTATATAATAAAATATTATATATTCATATAATAGCGTGATATTGATATTATAATAAAGAGTTTATGGCGTTAATCAATGCATACAAACAAAAATCTAATATTTATTTTTGATATTAGTTTGGATTAATGCAAAAAATATTAAAACAATTTTGTACGGATTCTGTTGCGACTTATAAAGATTTTTACCCGACGTTTAGTATTTAAAAAACCAAAGAAAATTTATTTTGCTATAATAAGTGGAGTTCGCGTAGAAATTAAAAAATCAAAAGATAAACCGCATACATTCAGCAACTAAGTATTTGATGACCATTGAAATGATAACATTGTTGTTACAAATACGAGCGCATCTGTTGAGATTAGTTGAGAATAGTAAATGTATTAATTACGTGACCGACTGTACCGCGAGTGATGCTATTTCTAACATAACATGGTTTTTTACGTTTTACTATTTGTACTTCAGTACCAATTTCTTTTATACTAGAAATAGATCTATACTACAGATAAAAATTGGTTGTCTGTGAAGTCGGTTTACGGACGGTAATTTGACGTGACAACGTCAAACATTACATGCCGCACGAACCGAACTGAGCCGATCAAGTCTCTCTCTCGATCGTGCCGTGGTCTCGCTTTCGGAACGCTACATGACGTCATCTTTTTCGTGCATGCTGCCCGTAATATCGAGTTATTTTACACGTTGGCACGTCAAAATGCTCTGAATTATAATTATAGGGAAACAAGTTTTAGGGATTTTGTCACGGCTTAGTAAGTTATTTACATGCCTGACGTTTAGGATACTTTACAGCAACCTTTAAACATCAGAAGTGAAAATGCGTTTTAAATATAAACATTTATTATATTATCCATAAAAATATCAATATTAAGGTTCACAGGTACATATTTTAAGATACATTCTCACTCACACTGCCCATACATTTACACACACGAACTATCGCCATATTACACTTTACACATTAAAATAAATAATGGCTTACGTGACCTTACAATACAATTCGGGCAGAGCTTCATCCTCCTCAAACTCACAGATGCGAATGACCCCTCTAACGTTACTTATATTAACATAATATATTAACATTAACGTAGACTTCTATATTGATGGCCTAATGAGTGAAATCAAAATCATAATCAAAAATCGATTTCTTTTTAAAAAGTACCATCAAAGTATCATTTTGAACGTCGATTGCATCTACCGCTGATTACAAGGCGATCCCATTAGAAGAACAGGTGACACAAACTCCGTGGAACTAAACTTTTCCAAATATTCTATAACAAATACAGGTTATCCCGAAATACCAGGGAAGAACTCTCTATTCCCAAGGTTTCGTTCTTTTAATATTTTTATGAATTTTTTAATAGGTAGATTTTGAATGTTTTCTTGGATTAAGGTTCTGAAATAGAGGCGTATACTTTAAAATAATTTCTTCATTTTGTCTAATTACTGATGCAATTAATTTGTGTATTATTCTACTATTGATATGGTTTCGGCCCCAAAGTACGATACAATCACCGAAACTGCTACAGTTATAAGGATGACAATATATGGTTTCGTACATAATCTGTCTATATAAATTGGAATTCCACAGCTCAGTACCGCAAGCCTTCATTCCCATGTAGCCGGTAAACAATATCCAGCGGGCGACATGACACTTACCACCCCTACTATTGAACGCAACTCGAAAGTAAATTAACGAGTCGAAATTTCGCCGATCCGATATATTGTGCTGTATACGTCAATGCGATTATAAAATGTTAAATAATGAATTGTGATGAAGCAGAAATGTAATTTAACGATGTGTGAAATTGGTTACTGCCATATATTTCATACAACATGTGATTGCGAGTACCGAATAACTAAATATTACAAGGACGACATTATTTCATTTACATTCAGGAGTTAGAGCTCTGTTTGTCCCTCATTGTATTTAAACATCATCAAATAATAAGAAAATTGGGAATTTAACTTAATATGAATTTCACAACTTCTTTATTTAATCATTATTGTATATTTATATGCACGCACCGTATTGGATGTGAGTGGCAACAGATCAGCTTTCTACCGATACAAGCTGATGGCGATGATGATTCACTGCATTCAAATTGGACAGGACATTACCTTAGAGCAGCTCACATTGTACTGCAGTTCAAGCGAGTTATATATTAGAAAAAAGGATAGCCGTGTGGAATGTATGAGAAATGTCAAACATATTATTATGATTCAATTAAAAGAAAATAATTAACATATAAGGATAAAACAAAGCAATATTTTAGGGCGCGAAAATACATAAAATAATCGCAGGAGGGTCTGCACTATCAGCAGACAATCGTCAGCAGAGCAGAGTCGCGGAGTACGCCAATGCCATTTGCCATTCCGTGGCTCAGTACTATGACGGAGAGAAGAAGTACCGCCAGATTTTAGTGGGTAGAGGCTGCATCCATTTACTATCTTTCGGGCGCAGAGAGTCCCACATCCCCGCCTGGGGAGCCCCCGCTCCCCCGTGGGATGTGTAAGAGCATTTCTCGGCGAAAAAATATTTAGAAAAAATGTCTCTCTCGAAAATCCATACATTAAAATCACAGTGCGTTCGTGGTATGCGTGAAAAGGCTTTTGTTATAACTCAAGTATTCCGTAGTAGGGGTAACGCACACGTCATCAACCATGAAAAGGGTAGCTAGACATACGTCTACCCGCGTATGATGTACACAGACCCTTAATTAAAGGTCTGCTCATTTCGACTGAGGTCGGCGAGCGGTAAGCCAAACCCATCCTTACACCGACTTTGAAATAAGAGTATTGTGTTGGGAAGTTAGAATGATACATTTTAGCATTTGTTACTATAGTAGTAATAATAAGTTTCTCTAGGTGAAAAACAATATGTAAAATTAATGATATATTAAATATTAAGCATTAAATTATGTGCCTGACTGTTTTGTCCTCCTTAAAATCGTTTAAAATGGACATGACCTACCCCAATAATTAAACTATTAACTACTATTAAATGATTTTTTAAATAATTGATAGTTCCAAAAATTAGCGCTTTTAAATGAACTCTAACATTATGTCATGAGAAATAAAAATAGACTACACAACTAGACTTTATAGTCTAGTCTATACAATTACTAGATGTTTTACTACATTTATTTCAATCACAAAATAGTTTAGCTTTATTATAATTTGTTATTATTGGTGTGTATTAAATATAACAATTGTTTGTATTTATTAATTATTAATTGTCATGTGATCCGTGTAAATACCAATTGTTTCAATTTATCAAAGCTAAGCTTATACGTTTGAATCCACTTTGGAAATGTGTGTGTGTGTGTGGGTATTCAATTGTTCTTGTATTAAAACAGTATTTAATGGAAATAGTAATTATTTAATTATTGTAAAAGTGAGTTCAAAGTTATGTGCTGCGCATCGATTAAGGAAAATATTGAATAAGGAATTGTGTATCTTTTATCTAATGTAATATAAAATTCTCGTGTCACAGTGTTATTTACCCCACTCCTCCAAAACGACTGAACCGATTTTGATAAAATTTTGTGTGCTTATCAGGTAGTTCTGAGAATCGGACAACATCTATTTTTCATCCCCCTAAATGTTAAGGATGGTCCACCCCACAATTTTATTTTTTAACTTTTAGATAATTTTTCGTTTTTATTTTTGCACCCCTTTACGATAGATATCCTGTTTTTTAACAGCAATATTAGTACTTTTGGCAGAATGAAGTCTGTCGGGGCAGCTAGTAGGGCTATATAAAATTCCGCGATGGCAATTCTCTGTCTTTTAAATATGACATACTATATCCAATTAATACTTTAATAGGTATGTAATTATAGAGCGGGAATCGGAAAGCTATTTACAATGCATTCAAAGTTATCATTTTTAATAAGTTACTTGAATAAAGCACATCATGAATATGACGTTCTTTATTTAAATTACATTTATAACGTCACAATATTAACAATAAACCACAATATCAAACTAAAAATTTATAATAATTAAAAATTAACTCTAAAATATTCATGGTTTTTTTTATTTATTATTATTATTATTATTATTTTATTTTGATTTTTTTTTATTTATTATTCTTTCTTTTTAGCTTGCCAAAATCAATGGATAACTTTAGAAGATATAGCACAATCAAAATATGTGACCCTTTTCTTGCTGTTTTCAACCTGCCTATGGAATTATTGAATGTCACACACAGGCAAATTACTAAGGCAGGTTAAAGTATATATTTTTTATGTTTTGATAGAAATTAATAATTAATGTAACGATAATTATTGTAAGAGTTGGAAAAATTTAAGCCGCTTAACTTTTGAGCTTACATTGAAAACGCTGCCTCATTTCCGGCAGAGGTATTACAACAATATAAGTAGGTAGATCATCATCATCATCAGTGTAAATATGTAAATATAAATTAACGCGAGCGAAGCTGAGGGCAACAGCTAGTATTCAATAAAATACGCTTAGACATGCATAGAATATAGCAATACAGAAACACCGTATGTCTTTTTACGTAAAATACTAAATATTTAATTTGTATGAAACTATTTTTGTATTATTACTTATATTACATACTAGCTGTTGCCCGCAGCTTCGCCTGCGTTAACTAAGATTTACAACGGGATCTTAGTACGCAAAATAACATTATTTTATACCTTGTGTCCGAAAAACCAAAATATCTTACGGAACCCTATTTTTTATCAGAATAAAATTTAGCCTATGTTACTCGTGGATAATGTAGCTTTCGAAGGGTGAAAGAATTTTTTAAATCGGCCCAGTACTTTTTGAGCCTATTCATTACAAACATACAAACATACAAAAATAGGTACAAATCTTTCCTCTTTATAATATTAGTATAGATATCATCACTTGCCGGTAAATTAATATAGTATATAATATAATAATAAACTTATTTGAACACTAAAAATAAACTTCATTTCCAAGTATTTAACAGAAATAACGGCCCCACCACAAGAGCGCTATATAAGCTTCGCGTAAAAATACGACGATGGCTCTAGTTGTGAGTTCGTCATTCTTAATTCGATCTAACGTTCACCGCTCAACGTCGAAAATCCAACAGCAACGGACAAAAAAGCGTCGCGTGTTAAAAACGCTTTCGTGTGAACAGATACATGGATGTCCATTTGACTCATTCTATCGCATTTTTAACGCTCGATAAAAAAAGCGTTCGTGCAAACTGGGCCTTACTTTGAAAATACCTGACGAAAGACTAATATGTTTACTTCACAGTTACAAACGAAACATTGACATTTTATCATTTTCCACCTCTTGAGATGATTTGTCAAATTCTGTTACTCAAAGGTTCACAAAATTTCATTTTCACAGACATTTGTGAGACACTTTCATTTTGATGTTTAACACGTTCAAAGAAGTATAGACGTGTGCATCTATGTTATGAGAGATTTAGATTGTTTTATAAATTTTATTTTGATTTTAGAATTTTTACTTTTTTATGTTACTTTTATTTTTAAACTGGCAGATGTGACATGATGGTAGGTGGTCGACGTCACCCATAGACATAAACTAGTTGACCTGGAACTAGGCAGGCAACTCATTGATCTTCCAGTAACACCCTTGTGCTCGTGTCGGGCTCGGGATGGGAACCCAGGCCACGCTAGACACGACGTCTAGGGGAGTGCTAAGTAGTAGCCGTTGGGTCTTCCTATTATGGATAATCTGGTCTTGCTGGGACCAGTCTTTCGCTGAGAGTTTCCTGTTGCCTGCAGATCCGGGTCCCTCAGATAGCGGCTGAGGGCTCGCAGTGGTTTTAGTAGGGGAATTCACCCCAATGCGAGTCCCAGCACACGCCAGCGCGCCTACCCGAGGCCCTCGTATGGTCCAAAAGGGATTTCCACTGCGTATTTTTTTTGACGCGGCATTAAAATACACACAACCCTAAATTTTTACCCTTCTACGAGTACGACCAACGCCTGTTTGTCAACAGCGGTGTTAGTACTTTAACAGAACGAAGTCTGTCGGGGTAGCTAGTATAATACAATATGTTATGTTTTTTTTGGCCGATTTTGATAAGACTTCTACTGGCAGGTAGCTGTAATAATCAGGAATAATCATGTAGTAGCATAGGCTACAAAAATAATCTTCAAACTTAATACGTCAGTAAATCTAAATCCACTAACGGCGGTTTCAATATCCTATCTATCTTAAAATTTTCTTGTCTATCTTGAAATTTTGACACATTTGCTTACAAAATCTGTATTATTATTGAAACCGCCGTAAGTAATTACTAAAAAACCGACAAAACAGCTAGTACGAAATAAAGATATTTTGAATTGAAAGTTTGTAGGATGCTTGTTATATTTTAACGCAAAAATTTTATGGATTTTAATGAGACTTTACAATAATATTATATCAAAATTACATATAATGATCCCCGCACTCCCACGGGAATGAGAAGGAGTAAATATTCAAAACATATTATTCACAACGTGAAAGAGTTTTTCCATGTAAGATTTGAATTTTTATTAAAAACATTACAAAAACGCTGCATCCAACATCTACTTGACATTTAACTGACCTGAAAACTTTAAACATAAAATATGTATGTTTTTAAAACAAACCTAAGGAAGTCTAACGAGTTAGGAAACAGAGAAATTTCATTTAGTACAGTCGAGAGAGAACTTCTACTGCTACGAGTTAGACGTTTTGCTCCTAAGATTGTGTGGTATTAATGTGTTTTATAATAGTTTTAATTTAATTTCAACCTTTTACCACTCGTATTATGGTCGATTAATTATTTTTTTCAAATCTTACTTCACATTCAAACGGATGTTTTAAATTACTAATTTTGAAATTAAGAAAAACCTATTACCTTCTGTGCCTTAAGCACAACCGTGGGTCAGGATCGAAGCCAGACCCTTTCACTCAAGAGGTCCAGCGTATATCCACTGGCCCATCATGGCCTCCATTTTAAATTGTTTCGGAGCTCGTGGAGAGAGGCCTATGTAAATAAGTGTACAAGACTATTAAATACGATAGAACATAGTCGCTCATTTGTAAGTTACTTAATTCAGATTGTCGGGCGAAATCGCGGGCAACAGCTAGTGTTACATAAAAGAAGAAAGAAAAGGCTTTTACCTTTAAGACAAAACTTCCAAAATGTATCGGAATATACAAGTTATTTGCGAAGATTGCATTTACTAAAACCAGCCAACTCGGCTAACTTGGGCTGTTTTGGTAAAATTAAATTAAACGAAACTTTTTGCTATCGGGACAGCTTTATCTGTTTTCCCCTATTCCTTGTATACGATTCTTTATCGTCAGCAGATTCTTATCATCAACTCATTAATTGGAAATTTTTAATGACTGTCATTAATTTCTGAAGTTGGTCATCCATTGGTGGGAATTTTTTGTAAAACTTGGAAAGTTGGATTCAAACTTGCAATGCTGACGTGACAAGAGTAAGCGGTTAGCGTCGTAGATTGACTATTTATCTGGAAGTATCCTAAGCAAATTATTTATATGTGATTTTCAGAATAATGTCATTATATTGCTCTTGTCTTCAATATACCTTCGTGATAAGAAAGATTTTTAACAGGAAGCAAGCAAGATTATACCCTTGCTGCCAAGAGGACGTCACAGAGCATACATCCCACTGCTAAAGCATAGGTTGCTTTTAATGAAAGGCCGATTGTTCGCCACCAAATTCAGCCACCGCACGGAGATCCTAGTCTGACCTTTCGTCTCCTAATATAAAAAAAACTTCTAAAGGATAATCATAATTGAAAGTCCGGCGATTCACCTGCGACGATGCTCCAGTGGGTATGGGCTCGGCCTCTTGAGAGTGTGATACTTGAGATTTGTGGGTGAAAGTACACCCTAAACACCAGAGACCATCTCTAGCTCACCGGTGAAGGAAAACATCGTAAGGAAACCTGCATGCCTTATGAGATTAAAAGTCTTTGAAGGTATGTGAAGTACACCAACCCGCATTGAGTCAGCGCCTCGGTGAACTAAGGCCCTCCTTCCCTCGGGCGAGGCGCTAGACCCTCCCCGCCTGATTACGACCCGTGCCTAGTAGTGGAACGTTTTGTGACGGGTTGCTACTTTAAAATTCACCTACACCAGGAGAATAACCTCTTTGGTTTGTCTATGGATCGCTTAATCCACCTGGTGATACTACCGTTAAAAAAAAACTATTATCCCACCAGCTCCACTAAAAAGTAAGCTCAAATTTTCACTTTGATGCAGCTCATTTCTCAAACAAACATAAATGGTTGGATGGAAATATCTAGAACCAAGAGCATTATTTGCGTCTAGGTTTCAACAGCTGACGGAAATGCGGCTTAGTATTCAAATGTGGCTGGAAATTGACGTGTAGGAAGATATTGCTCCACGCCAGCTGGCGTTAGTGCGTTTAATGTTGCATGTATAGGATTTAGCCCGGTTTTGTTCAATATAACCCAGGTGAAATTGAATACAGTGCAATTTATTTGAAGTTGTTACTACCAATGCTAAGGAAAGTTTATTATGCTGGCATTTTTTTTTTAGGACAGACTCAGACGATTTTCGCACAAAATAAAAACAAATTTATTTTGTGTACGAATTGTCTCATATTCACCATGATTATCATCATCATCAGCATGTATCCGTCTATCATTCATTACATACAAGACTTTTGTGTAGGTACATTCTAGATGATTCTATTAGTTACTAGAATCGACAATAACTACGTATAACCAACGGAGCATTTTTCGATTTCCTCTAAGCTCCATTATTAAAGTTAATTAAGTAGAAATGTTGGGACGTGCAATGAGGTGTGGAAACCATCAGCGCTCGGTGAACCGCAGCTTCATCATCATCATCAGTAGAGGTAGTGCCATGCAACCGAATTGGGCTGGGGTTCTCGCTCATATTATACCGGCGTGGCTATGCTGTCGCGTTTCATGCGGCTTATGAATTTTGAACATCGTGGAGATAGCGAGGGAGGGGGAAGGGGGGAAGCGGATGATCATATGTTGCTCACCGGTGAAGGGGACCGTGTCGAAACATGCATACCAGAGGGCTTAGACAAAGTAACATCGTTTCGTGACGGAATGATACCGAAATTCGTTATCGTCTCTGAGTTATCAATGATTTTCTATAATTATATAGATATTGACAATAACGATCGATAAGCCATAGACGGTTTGTGATTTTGTTACGAGAACGATTGGCCACGTGATTTAGCGCTACTTATGTCAATCTCATACATTTTATTCTTTTCGAACTTCGTTATTGTTTTTTTTGTTACATTGTCTAAGCCCCTGATGAGACCCGGTTTTTGTTTAAAGACGGTACCTATATGGGGCACTTGATTGCTTGCTTGTGTATATCAATGTATTTATTTTATAATAGTAATAAAAAATAGTTTACAACAGCAAACCAATGATGTCTTGGCCAAACGATTTCGAAACGAAATTCGAAACTGAAAAAATAACAATAGTAATTACAAGTCAGTCGGCACAGTTGTCTGTTTGTTTCAAAACCTTCATCTTAGGATATCAATAATATCATATTGATAGCAATGTTAAATGGCACGTATTTAACTTATCAAATTTTTAGTTATTTCTTAATTTCTATAAAAACATAAGTATTTTTTATCAATAATCATATAAATTATTATTATATCAAATATAATTTGAAACTCTTATTCTGGGCTACATGAGGCGATATCCAAAAATACTCAAAGGCATAAGAAGTCTTTGTTTCTTCCCTAGTGTAATATCCGAATCTTTTGTACAATTGTATCAAAAATACAAAGACAATATAATGGCTTCTGTTATTGCCGAAAGAGGTTTTATTTAAAAAAAAAGATAAATGTCTATGACAATTAATTCTATGAGTACTTTTACTGTTTAAATATTGGAATATAATAATCTTATCTATTTTTTAAATAGCTATGAAGAAGTTTAAAAAGATATTATGATAGAAGACAGAAGCACTTTTAACGCCATAATATAATGGCCTAATATTACAAAAAATATTATTTAAAAAAATTCTATTACGCTTTTACTGGGTTGCCATTTTAAATAAAATCATTTCCAATTTTAATCCGATAAAATTATTAGAGAAAAAATATACTCACATTTGTAAAATAATGGGTAAAGGTAAATTTGTAGCTGACAAAAACATTTTTGCTTAATAATTACAACATAATATTTTTTTATCTTGTGTAAAATTTTCCAAGGTTCATTCCATCCTTATGGTAATTGGTTTAACGAAAAAAAAAATATGTCACGTTTAGAAACAAGGCAAATGTACAATTTTTAAACAAAACAATATACAGAAGTTTCACTCACGATTTTTGATGCTGTTTTCAGTTGCAAAGTGACAAAATTTTACGTAAATCGAATTCTTCGGGAAATTTCGCGTTAGGCTCATCCTTCGTTTCCACCTCTGCAACTCCTGTATATCCAGGATCGATGGTGTTCACCAAATGATTCTGATACGATCTCAGAAACCCGAGGCATACCTAGGTTGAACTGCTTTGGGAGTTGACTCGAAACGAATTTAAAAGGATTCAAGAGTGGAAATATTGCGAGACGGCCATTAAATCGAGAAAGTTCTAGATTTTTCATACAGTTTCATATCTCAGTACAAACATTGGCTCATATCGAGAAAAGTCGATAGCAACCTGCCCATTGTGTAGCGAACAAAGAACATCTAGCCCATTGAAATCACAGCGGGCGATCTGCAAAAAAATCTTAGCTCGGAATCCTTTATTCTAGAAATTTCCATAACCACTTGAGGTGGGTATGAAATGCATATGCGGTCTTATTCTAGAAAAATATTTTTTTTCTATTATCGTTTCGGACGTTTATGGAGCTGATGATGATGATAATTTGACGTCTTCTTTTCTCTATTATTCCTAAGCTACAGTTAGAAACGATGCGCTTGTGTTTCTTGCTGTGTTTCAGGTGTTGGAGAGCAGAAATAGCCGTATCCAACTTTGCATCTTATGAGGATAGGCAACATTACCAAGTTAGCTCGTTGATGTTCAAAGGTGACCACTAACCATCAAATGGCAGCTCTACCAGTTTCACAACAGAGCAGGGGGCAAGGGGTGAGGATGGGAACCCTCGCCTTATTGTACTGTCCAGACGTTGGGACTGGTTGTTCTGTGGTACGGGGCACCCGCTCTGTGCAGGTGGCATTGGTCCCCTGAGGTGATTGACTAGCTGTCGAGGTGCCCTGTTGCTTGTAGATCCTAGGAACCTCACCCAAGACGGCAGTGGTGGCACTCGCCGGGTTTTAATGGGTAGAGCTGCGACCACTTACCATGTTTCGGGCGCAGCGAGTCCCACATACCCGCCTGGGGAGACCTACTCCCCTGCGGGATGCGTCAGTGCATTTCCCGGCGTATAAAAAAAGGTCTGCCAGTTAGCATGTCCAAGAAACATAAAAATGGATTTTATCTATATCTAGTAGTAAAATTTAAATTGAACTTATCGTATGGAATCGAAATAAAATTTTATGTATTCATATAAATTTATTTCTTACGTAGAAAGAATATTTTTTGATTTATGCAGAACAAATAGAAAAACTAGGGTCAGTGGGTTTTTCAACATAAACGGTTTGGGAATTATTATTTTGATGGCGACTGAAAAAATTTGGGTTTTAATTATATTGAACCCCTGAACGTTTGGGTATTAATTATAAAAAAAACCTCATATGTTTGATTCATTCATCACCTGAAGGTGATGCATAAAATTTTATATATCTCCAAAATAGAGTATTATGGGATAACAAATTGTAATGTCTATTCTAAAACATTCAACTTGATTAAAGCCTGAGTTTGTTATTTCGGTTATTCTTACTGAGCTAACCTCTTAACCATTAATCGATGTTCGTAACTTTGCTGGTAATATTTTAAATAAAAAAAAAAAAACTATTCAGAGAGGCGAATCAAGATCAAACCAAGATGAATGTCGTGATGTTTTTTATCGAACTCCTGCGAAATAGCTCGACCGATTCTCACGAAATTTTGTGAGCATATCGGATAGGTCTGAAAACTACATCTAGTTTTAAAACCTTTTAAATTTTCACCAATTAAAGATCAACGGCGATTTTAATACTTTTGTCAAAATAAAGTCTGTTGACGCAGCTAGTTTTATGATACTAATAGAATCCTTAGTTCCCTTTTATTAAGGCTTAAAATGCCAATGTAAATGTATACAGCGCTTAGCACCTTAATCCTTTCAGGCTCTCCATAATGATGTAAAACCTTTTTCGTCGTCCCAGAAATTAATTGGGCCAAATTATATCACGCGGCGAAGTAACGATGACAGGGTGAATTAAAAGATTTGTTTTATCATCTTTATCAGAATTATTATTTGGCAAAATCGACACGAACTCCATGACGTTGTCATGTCGTAATGTTACATAATTTACTCATATGTGTGCGCTTGTTTTATTAAATGTGTCATGATAGATTTTATTATATATTTATTACAAGCTAAAATCATCTAATAATGTCCTGTTTACCACAATTATTGAGCCTCATCATTTTTTTTGTATAAACCTTGTCATGATAATAGCCAACGGAAGAAAGAAAGAATTATCTGATTTGGTGGAGAGGTTCCGAAGTTATAGGCGTACAAACATTTCGACGATTCACATAATTCATTATATATTCACTTGTACACGTAATTGTAATTATAAACATACAATATAATATTATATGTACACAAACAACTACCAAGATTATTAAAATGTTCAGGAAATCTGTTGTTTTATTGAAAATGCGTAATAGAATTGGCCCGACTGCGTTTTCAAAGAACAGAACAGAAAGAAAGAAATAACACAAGGATTTTCTCGAATATACGCGCATCACCAAAATGGCGGTAAGGATAATCTGTGGTCTGCAGAAATTAAAAAAAATCCACCTACATTCTCTTATGTGTAAAGATTTAACAAGGAAAAGTAATTAACAGTAACGTTAATAATGTCGTGTAAATTATGATATACGTATGATTTTATTACACCAAATGAAAAGGACAGATGAATATGATAAATACAAGTTCACTTGTACCCGCTAAAAGCCGGCCGCTGAAAGGGTCATGAAAGGGCGGGTAAGGCTGAGTGCACACTTACAAAACAACAGCGGTTGAAGAATTAAAATAATTTTAGAGTTAAGATTTTGATATACCAGTCTCTTAGATTTCCTTTCATTAAAGTAAAAGTAATAACCCATATAGTGTCTCACTGCTAGTCACGGGTCTCCTCGAAATCAGGCGAGGAGGGTATCGGGCCATAGTTCACCGAGGCGTTGGCCCAATGCGGTTTGGTGAACTTTACACACCTTCAAGGACATTTAATCTCATCAGGCATGAAGGTTTGCTCATGATGTTTCTTCATCGATGAGCTTTTCAGGGTCAGGTCAGAAATAAAAAAAGCAATTCTAAGTGAACCCTGAACACTTTCATCTTTCCTTAAAGTGACCTCTGAATCCTTATAGGATTTGCTGTCGGTATGTCTGACTGTTAAACTAAAACATGGAATGAAATATAGAAACATGAAATTTTGAAAGAAGCTAACACAGCGTAAGTTAAGGGGAAGAAGTGGAAAAACCAATTTAATTATATTATAACTTAAAACACGTTTTTTGCATGCAAATCTAACACCCGCTTAACTGATGGGCCGATTGTGCCTCTTTGTCACTCGTTCCGCGCTGTCGCTTGCACTTCAAGTATTAAATGGAACGCCTCAGAGCGAGGTAACGCCGCCCGAAGTGATGTTTTTTCGTGCGTGCAGCCGGCTCTATCGAATTATAAGACGTTGTCACGTCAATAATAATAATCATAATAAGAAAAAACAATTTCCTGAAATGTGACGATAGCCCGTAATATACATAAAATTAGAAACATAGAATAATCCTTTTTTACTATAATTGGGAAAAAAATATTACGGAAGAATAATATCCTACAACGTGACCACAACCTAAGCGCTTCTCTTTGTATCTAAATTAAAATATTTTCCGGACAACCTATTAACGCCTGTACCTTAGTATAATAAACGTAAAGGTTTTATTTCGCCTGAGTACGCCATAAACTTGAGTTATGCATATACTTCCTTCATATTCGCTTCCGACGAGATTAGTTTTATCGTGTTATGTGCGAGAAAGCTGGTGTCACCCAAGGCACTCTACTGTATCCGATATTGTTTTCTATATATAACAGTAAGAATTCACAATTATTAGAAGCCATGTTCAAGAAAATAAAACTTACAGGTGGATCTGTTACAACCTCCAGCGAGATGGGATTGCAACTGCCATGCTGCAGCCAGTCCTGGTAAGATGGTCAGCGAAGAATCAGCCATCGTGGAGCTAATTGAAATAGGCCTATGACCAGCTATAGACGGAACAAAATGATGATGATGAATATTATAGAAGTACATTTTAAGTGAGGTCTTTAGTTTGCTGCTCAACTGTGATTATGTTAGGTCACACTTTATTTAAAAAGGTTCTCCGTTTTAAATAATTGATCCTGAAAATGCTTGAATAACCACATACAAGTAGGCATGAAAGTCTTTCAAATCAAGATATTTTTTAATAAATTAATCAAGATATTGTATTATAATAATTGTCGTAGGTACATATTTTACATAAAATATTAAATGTTATTTGTATGATTTTCAAAGAAAAGCAATTCAGATGGAAATATGATATTCGTAACCTTATAAGTATATTATTTTCATCAAGCGAATACCTAAAACGCCCAAAGAGAAAATTATTTATATATTTTTATAAATATATAAAAATGTCTTGAGTTAGTACGAAGAGTGTATAAAATATTGTTTCATTTTTTGATAAGAAATAAATGGATTTTTTAATAAATGCATATGAAAGTAAAAGTTACATGATTTTTTTATATGTCTACCTGTCGGTCTATGTCTGTTTGTTACGAAAGTTTTACTGACAGATAGCTTATGTTATGAAGAGTTATAAGAGTAAGCTTAGGCTATAAAAATAATTGCTATCAATCCGTAAACAGCTGTGAAGCTAAGTAAATGCGATCGAGAATGCAGAAGAGAAGAAAGTGATGAGTGATTCTAAGAGTAGATTAGAATAATCTGGCTAAATAAGAATAATAGGCTGGTAGAACACTCAGGAGAACATAATATGGCCTTTGGGCCTTTTACTGGAGGCCGCGTTTATGTAGACGAAGTGTTGGTCGACCATAAACCAGGTAGGAAGACAATGTCCGTGCTATGGCCTGTCCCTGTTGGATGCGAGTGGCAAGGTACGTTTCCGCGTTCATTGAAGTGAGATATGATCAGTAATGGACGGATAAAGGCTGATGATGACGATGATGATGGTGATAAGTTTGCTGTGATAGGGACTGTCAAGTATTATTGGTCCCTAGACATATCATCTCACGTTTTAGGGTCACTCATTGGTCGCGTTGCTTAACCTTATTGAGCTAGAATGATATGTAAAGTATCAAACTTTATATTATGTCCCACTGCTGGGCACGGCTTTCCCCCAACGGGGTATAGTTTACCGGGTCAGCCCCCTAGACAAGTGGGACAAACGCTAAACGAATAGAAATAGAATAGAATACTTATTGCATGGAAATCTTGCGACATGTAATTTGACAGCTAGTGTCATTCCAATACAATAAGTATTCTTTTCTATTCTATTCGTTTAGCGTTTGTGTCACTTGCCTATGGGGACAGGATCGAACTTTAAAACCCAGCGGTACTATTTAAATTTTGCTACTCAAAGCTGTCTCACACTTATATTGAGTATAGAAATCTATTTATATACGCCGTGCAAACTACAAGGATTAATATTAATAATATTAAAAGGCTCTCAACTCGAGTTATATCGAAATGAGAAGGTCGTCTAAAGCTCATCGATCTTATAACCATTAGAGAGATGTAATAAATATAAAAAACGTCTCTATAAATCATATTCTGATAGCGTTTGAGCTGAAAACGATGGATTCATCATCACCATCATCATCATCATCATCACCATCATGATCAATTTCGTCATCACAATCACCATCATTACCTTCACCACCTTATGCTCTACAGTTTAACAAAGGGCTCTCTTAATGAACGCCATGACGGATGTCCACAAAATTTTAGACCGAGCACTTTCTCAGTTTTTTTATTTCATTTTGTATAAGTTTCTTTCTTTTTTCTTTTTTGTTTTCTTCCAAAAGAAGGAACTTAAAAGATAAAATGAGTGGACTAGAGACACCATTTAGGCTCTATTGGACTCGAAACTGCCTAATTTTTTAACTGAGCTTTTATAACATAGTCAATTACAGCTAAATTGACACAACGATACTAAAACGGTTTTCATAACCTAATAACCCGAATAAAACGACATTTTCTAAGTATGAACCCTAACTAGATCAATTTATCGCCCCCGAAACCCCGAGTACTACTCATGAAAATTGTTAGCTGTTTCAATATACAAATAATTATATACAAGAATTACTCGTTTAGAGATATAAGACAATATCGGTTCACGCGATTAAAAGTATCATCATCAAATAATAATATCTCTTGATTGTCTTTAACTAGATATGTTAAATAATTTATATAAACTAAAAATAAACGGACCTAAAATTGACCCTTGTAGAACCCATCTCTATTTTAGTCTCGGAGGATTTTTTATTACTTATATGCACCCTTTGAGTCCTGTTGTTAAGATAGGAACTCAAAAAATGCACCTTCTATTCAGCGCTACAGACACACAGTAGTAGTCATAATAAATATACCCATATTTAATGCGAATGGGATTAAAAACCAGTAATCTGATAAAAAATTAATAAATGAAGATTTAATTCTCCTTTTAGTATCTAATCCTTGGTTCTAAACAGAAATTGAAGATGCGGGGTTAGCTCAAAGCTTAAATGCTGTAAGGAAACATATTACGTAGATAAATTGAAATTTTCCAGCCTTTGTGGCTCATGCGAAATTTGATAAGAAATTCTACATGTTTATAATCAGCGAATCATTGTTAAAGTTAAACGGATTGTTAATTGTAGGGACCACACATAAAGTGCATGCTTGCATTTTTATACTTGTGTAACATGTTAACGGTAACTAGTGCTACAGTCTCTCCCTAACCTCCGCATAAGAAACTTGTGTAGATTATTATAGTGAAACAATAAATAATTATACCGGGACCTAACGTTTATTTACCCCTTGCTACGAATTACTCCACATTGGTGACCCCGAGAACACTAAGACTAAATTGGACAATAGTTTGGTGGATAATAAAAAACGAACAGTATTTTCTGTGTCAACGTCAGCGTTAAAGTAAAAATCAAACGGCAAAATGAATACGGACAGGCCAGCCGGTTATCCAGTGCCTTCAGCCAGCTACACAGCGCCGCCAGCAGAATTGATGTCCGTCACTGTCTCATCAAGGATCCCGGAATTCTGGATAGACCAGCCGCGAGTGTGGTTTATCCGTGTGCAAGCCATTTTGGCTCCACAGAAGTTGAGCGACGATAGCCGTTTCGATCTGGTGGTGTCCAAGCTTCCAAAGGAGGTAATCGTACAAATCACCGATTTCCTAGCAAAACCGCCGGACTCCGGCAAGTTTGAGGCGCTCAAGTCAAAATTACTTGGCATTTTTGAGGACTCAATGGCAAGGCAGATAGAAAAGTTAATCGGAGAAATGGAATTGGGGGATCAAAAACCCTCCCAATTACTGCATCGCATGCGAGATTTGGCTCGCGATAAAATTCCAGATGATACGCTCAGGGTGCTCTGGCAGGGACACTTGCCACAAACGGTCCGTGCGGTATTAGCTGTTTCCGACACAAAAGACCTAGACAATTTGGCGGTCATCGCTGACAACGTCACAGACGCCACACGCACGTCTCATTTGGCAGAGGTGACACATAAACCAAGAGTTATAGAACGATGCGAAGACCAGGGCATCGAGAGTATTTCGGCCGAATTGGCGAAAATAAATATGCGGTTGACCAATATCGAGCGCGACCGATCAAGAGGACTACGCAGTAGCAGCCGGAGTCGTCGGTTTGTACGCCCACGTTCAGCTTCAAGAGGCCGAAATTCAAGACCTACGCAGTGGCTATGCAAATACCACTACAGGTTCCGTCAAAATGCCTATCGCTGCGAGCAACCGTGTGCATGGAACCAAAGGGAAAACGGCAGCAGCGGTTCGGGCACCCACTCCGAGTCGGAAAACTAGTTGGGGAGGTGCAGTCCCCGGCGGAGACCTGTACCATCGTCCCCTACAGCCGCCTGTCAATCACCGATCGCAACTCCGGACTACGTTTCCTCATAGACACAGGTGCCAATGTCTCCGTGCTTCCGGTGAGCAAAAATATTTTTAAACGTTTACAGCCATCTAATTATAAACTGTATGCCGCTAACGGCACGGAAATTAAAACCTATGGTGTTAAAACTATAGTACTAGACATAAATTTAAGGCGACCATATCGCTGGGATTTCATTATTGCTGCGGTTAAGCAACCAATATTGGGTGCTGATTTTTTAGCCCACCACAAAATTTTAGTTGACATGCACCATCGTAGACTTATAGATCAAGTTACTGATATGAGTAGATTGGCATCTGTAGTAAAAAATTGTCAGCCTTCTATAACATCGATCATTGAAAGTCATCCATATTTTGATATATTAAGCGAATATCCCGATTTAACTAAACCAGTGTCATTCAGGGAAACACCCCCGCATAATATTTTACATCATATTGAGACGTCCGGCCCCCCTGTGTATGCGCGTGCCCGTCCGCTCCCACCCGATAGGTATAAGAAAATTAAAGAGGAATTTAGAATTATGCAGGAAATGGGAATCTGTAGGCCTTCTAAAAGCGCATGGGCTAGTCCACTGCACGTGGTCCCCAAAAAGAACGGGGAATTACGGCCGTGTGGTGACTATCGCCAGTTAAACGCAATTACAAAACCCGACAGATACCCGATTCCGAGGTTGCACGATTTTACATACATTTTGGCTAACAAAAAGATATTTTCGAAATTAGATATAAATAGAGCATATCATTGCATAAGCGTAGCACCCGGAGATATAGAAAAAACTGCAATTATTACCCCATTTGGGTTATTTGAGTTTCCCCGCATGACATTTGGTTTAAGGAATGCTGCACAGACATTCCAACGTTTTATGAATAACACCGTTTTACAGGGTTTAGATTTTCTTTTTAATTATTTGGACGATGTTATCGTTGCTAGTGAGAACGAAACCTTACATAAGGAACATTTAAGGCTCATATTTGAAAGATTTAATACATACGGTATCACTATCAACCTAAGCAAATGTTGCTTTGGACAGTCGCGCATAGAATTCTTAGGCCACGAAGTTAGCGTGGACGGTATTAAGCCGCTTAACGAAAAGGTCGAAGCGATCGTTAATTTTCCCAAGCCCGAAACCGTTAACGATTTAAGGCGATTTTTGGGAATGTTAAATTTTTATAGGCCTCATTTACCGAATTTAGCTTTGTATCAGAGTGAACTCAATAAATATTTAGTCAACGCGAAGAAAAATGATAAGACGCAGATTAAATGGACAAAAGCCGCTGAGGATTCATTTATAAAGTGTAAAAAAGGTCTTCAGCAAGCCGCTATGTTATTTCATCCTTTACCAGATGTTCCACTTGCATTAATGACTGATGCCTCTAATACATGCTTAGGCGCGGTATTACAACAAAGAGTTAACAATACATGGAAACCTTTAGGATACTTCTCTAGAAAGTTATCGACAACTGAACAGAAGTATTCTACCTTTGATCGCGAACTATTAGCCATTTATAAGTCTATACAATATTTTAGAAAATTATTTGAAGGTCGACCTTTGACAGTGTTCACAGACCATAAACCTCTGTGTCACGCGTTTACAAAAATAGGTAAAGAGGATAGGGAAACACCGCGAAGGACGCGGCATCTCCTATTTATCAGCGAATTTACAGTTGATATTCGCCATATTTCAGGAAAAGATAACATCGTAGCCGACACTCTGTCGCGTTCAGAAATCAATACAATTTTATGTCCGACTGTACTTAATTATAACGAAATCGCTGACGCACAAGTGAAAGACGAGTACATTTTGCAATGGCTCCAGGGTTCAAAATGTAATGACAATATTACACTAAAGAAAATTTTATTACCTAATTCTAGTAAGCCAATTTATTGCGAAATTTCTAATGATAGCATCAGACCCTATTTGCCGGAAAATTTTAGGAAATTAGCATTTGACAGCGTGCATAGTCTGAGCCATCCAGGCGTTAGGTCAACCAGAACAATGGTAGCCCAACGTTATTTTTGGCCTAAGATGAATTTAGATGTAAGGAAATGGGCTAAGGCGTGTGTACAATGTCAAAGGTCGAAGGTCAATCGTCACGTGATTTCGGATTTGGGGGAATTTCCAAACGCTAAACGTTTCGAGCACATCCATGTGGATATCGTTGGTCCATTACCAACATCTCCACAGGGATTCAGATATTTAGTCACTATTGTAGACAGATTTTCACGTTTTCCTGAAGCTTTTCCGTTACAAGAAATTACCGCTGACGCGGTAGCTAAGGTTATTTACGAAGGTTGGATAGCGAGATATGGTTGCCCCAGTAGGATTACGTCGGATCAAGGACGACAATTCGAGTCTAATTTATTTTTAAAATTGATGAAATTTTTAGGTATTTGTAAGAGTCGTACTACCCCCTACCACCCTCAGAGCAATGGTGCAGTGGAAAGATGGCATAGGTCGCTCAAAGCAGCACTTATGGCCAGGTTGGGTAGTTCCACTGGGAATTGGGTAGACGAATTGCCAACCGTGCTGCTCGGCCTTCGCGCAGCAGTACGCACCGACAGTGGGACTAGCGCCGCGGAGCTGGCCTTCGGCAAAACTTTACGTTTACCTGGGCAGTTCTATGATAATACGGGGGATGTAGATTTAAATAATCCATATAGTTTAGTCGAGAAAATACGCAATACTATAAACAGCTATCGGCCTACTAGGGATAAGAAAAATTCACGTAAAATTTTCGTTAATTCGGAATTAAAAGATTGTAAATTTGTGTTTGTTCGAGATGACGCGGTTCATAAGTCATTAAAACCTCCTTATGATGGTCCATTTCGGGTTTTAGAGCGAAATTCTAAAGTTTTCAAAATTCAATTGCCCGGTCGCGAAGCTCGTATATCAATCGATAGATTGAAACCAGCTTTTATTCTAACAGACGATGATGATGATGATGATGATATTTCGCCGAGAGTAGTTGCTGAAAAACCTGTTACAATACATAATGAGTCGGCCCCGGAGCCGGAGAAACGCCACCCGGATGGGCAGCGAGTTACTAGAACCGGGAGAGTAGTTAAGAGACCCGTGAGATTTTTGTTGTAGGAGAGAATACATTACATGTTAGTTTATAGTAAATGACACGTACATAGATAACCTGCAGTTTTAACTTCGCTACTATTACACTATGAAATATGATATAGAGATTGTATTATGCACTTTGATACGTAACGTAAGGTCTACGATGTAAAATAATGTTTATTCTAGACTCTCGGTCATAAAGTCTGGAATGTTTAGGTGAAATTATTATCATAAGTCGGATATGGATGGTTTTCATGATCAAAAATTTTTTGAAACATTTTGTATGTTTAAGTTAGTATTTCGTGGATATGTCTATTATACAATTTTTAAACTTATACATTTTTTGACATTTTTCTTTTGGGTTTTTATTTTTATTCTTATATTATTTACCATTTTATTTATTTTTTTTTAACATAATATTAGATTTGTTTATCTATTAAGGTATGTTTTATATCTATGGCAAGTAAACGACGGCATCATGTCAAATAAAGGATATTGTGTAACTTATTTCATGTAATATTTAAGAGCGATTTTACACACAGTCTGTCATATTACAGTATATTAACAGTTTATATTCCTTTATACGTTCATAATGTACTTAAAGTTAAGTTTAAATATTAAGTTATATGTTTAGTTTAGAAATAGGTGTAATAAAATACAGATATGTGACATAGATTTTATTTCCTAGTAATAATTTTATATCGTCGCTTAAACAAAATGTTTGATTATCTATGTAAACACATTGTGCAACAGTTTTAACAGAATTATTGTGTAATTGTCTTACTTGCATATTCAATAGAATAAATGATTGATAGTGAATGTATCTAACATTAAGAACTTGATAGTCGTAACGATAGTTCGATCAGTAGCCACTTTTATCACTATGGGCAATTACCAAACTAAGGACAACGTGGCAGTGGCTCAGGCTCAAGTCAGCTCTGGTACACCCGGGGAATTAAACCAGAGGATTAATACCATGAGCCTGGTATTAATAGTTTTAGTAATTATTGTCATCGGCGCGATATTTTATGGTATTCGACTACAATGCCACCGCCGAGCCCGTAATTGGCTTCGTAAGGAGATAGTGGCTGCTAATATGAACCAACCCGTGGTGCGCGTCCAGACGGTGCAGCAACAGCCCGTGGCCGCTACCACCACCCAAGCAGGGTACGTTTAGGTTCTTTCTACTTAATAAATATGGTATTTTTATATTATATTAAAGCCAAAATATATTTCCTGATAATATTATGATTATATTCATTATGTGTACTATAAGTGTTATGTTGATTTTGATTAAAATGTGTACCTTACTAGGTTATGCTAAAGTAATCTGTGGTCTGACTGTAGCGAGTTTTAAGGATTTCTTATATTTGTACCAAAATTGTAACTTTAATAATAAACAATAATATTATGTATAAATTTTTGTAATTTTTTTTTTTTTTATTATTAGGAGGGAGGATGATGTAGGGACCACACATAAAGTGCATGCTTGCATTTTTATACTTGTGTAACATGTTAACGGTAACTAGTGCTACAGTCTCTCCCTAACCTCCGCATAAGAAACTTGTGTAGATTATTATAGTGAAACAATAAATAATTATACCGGGACCTAACGTTTATTTACCCCTTGCTACGAATTACTCCACATTAATGTTAAAGTTAAACGGAAACGGAAGCTTTTACGGATTTTATAGCGGTTTGTTATTTTTTTTAGTTTTTTATGTTAAGTATAAGTAACGCAAAGCAGCGATGAAATCCCTTAAAATTGTTTCATTGCAATAATTGAAATTCTAGTACACATTAGGAAGAAAAATTTTTTTGGATATAACGTCCTGAATTTTTTTTTATCTAATACAAAGATTATGAGGAGGTCGTGGCTTTGTGGTAATAGCTGTGCGGATCGACTCACCAGGTTAAGCAACTTTTGCCGAGGTTGGTCCGTGGATGGGTGACCGTCTTTACATACCGAGACTCCTCCGTCACGGCACGAACTTGTTAGTCCCGGTTGTCAATCGTGGATTTTTGACAGTCGTTACGGGTCATCAGAATCCCAAGAGTCTTACAACCAGTCTTACCACAGGGTATCTACCCCGTCATACCCAGTTACTGTTGTGGAGGTCAGATAAGCAGTCGCTCCATTTCAAATGCTGGTATTCAGATGAATCCGGGTACGTTAGAAGTCGATCCCAAAATATAATTGGGAAAAGGCTAGTACAAATTTGATTATTCTGTTTCAGCGAATGGCGATGATAGTACTAACATAAGTTCTTTTAGTTAGCAATATTCCTTATCCTTCACGTAGCTTGTATGTATCTTGGTTCCGTTCCTAATCCTGAAATAAAGATGGCTCTAGAAGCTGCATACATGGGCGACGGAAATCCCGCATTCCCGTTCGCCTACAAAATGCATTGCATCTTTTCTCTTAGGAAAACCTATATAATCTTAATCTTCGAGATAAATCTTTTTTGATTACACACTGCGTTAACCTAGCTCAGTTGTTCGTAAGGACTGAACGTTCTATATCACGTACAGAACGGACTTAATAAATCTGAACGTAATTTAAGTTTAGTTTTATTTAATTAGTTTTTTATAAAAACTAGTCCGGTACAAAGGGAAGACGAAAGCTGGAGAGTCCGAAAGAACGCAGAGATTGAAGAACTAGTCGCCGAGCCAAATATCCTGAGAGAAATAAAAGCCCACCACCTCCGATGGCTCGGCCATTGGTCAGAATGGGGGAGGATCGGGGAGTACTGAGAGCATATCTTGGACAACAGAGTGGACAGCGCCCAGTCGGTCATCCCAGATATCGCTGGAAGGACATGGTGGAAGCTGACCTGCGTGAGCTCGGGGTTGAGGACTGGTCAGAGGTTGCGCAGGACAGAGAGAGGTGGAAGTCTCTCGTTTTGGAAGCCAAGACCCTGAGTTTGAGTCGCTAAGCCACAAAACTAAGTAAGTAATTTTTGTGTACCAATAATAATAATAATATGTTGGGACAAATCAAATACGTTGTACATCGTTCAACCAGTGAATGAATTTCAATATTTGTGTTCATATCTTTTATTCAAATTTATTTTAGTTGGTGGCGAAGTAAGTGCACATAGTACAGGTTTAAATATATTTCTAAATACACAAATAATATTATATATTAATAACAACCAGACATGACATAAAATATGCTCATTTGAGTGCTCATCACATAAACATTTTTCCTGGGTGGGAATCGAACCCACGACCTTCTGGTTTAGAAGTTAGAGTTATTAACCACTCATCCAATCCCATCCAATTGATCCGAATCCAATCCAATTGTGCTTGAAGCTGTTCTAAGCACAATAATTGTGAGTATGGTCTCTCGTAATAAATTTTTATGACTTTTTATGCTTCAATATTTTCAATATTAAAATAATTAGGTAGCATAAAATACATAGCATTGGATAGAAGGATAGCCTAGGATAAATAGCATAGGATAGCAGAGGAAAAAATATTTGGACGTTACTCCTTGATCGGCTGATTCAACCGTTTTTTTCCAAACCGTTCCTTTCACTGCACTTAACCTTGTGTCCCAAATGATCATGTAAAAGCCTTTAACACCATAATGATTACGCGACACAATGACTTTGCGAAACAACTTACGCCGCAAGTCACCCTGTAAATTACTCAGTGACGTCATCACCCCTCCCCCCAACCGCAGTGCCCTTAAAGACCGTAATTTATCACTAAAATTAAAAGATGACATGTTTATGACCCAGTACCAAAGATGTGATAGAGTTAAAATTTGCAATACCTTTTTATCGTGTCGTGAGACAACATGGATTATTTCCGTAAAAGTATCAACCCTTATATGTCCCATTGCTGGTCACGGGTCCTCTCCTCGAAATCAGGCGAGGAGGATAATGGGGCCATAGTTCAACGATGCGCTGGCCCAATGCGGGTTTGTGAACTTCACATACCTTCAAAGACTTTTAATCTCATCAGGCATGCAGGTTTCCTCACGATGTTTTCCTTCACCGGTAAGCGAACGATGGTCTCGTGTTTAGGGTGAACTTAAAAATTTTAGAAAAACCCATTTCAAGACACACACGGACGGGTCAGGAAAAAGGGAACGAACCCGGAACCACTCGCATAAGAGGCCGAGTCCATGCACCACTGGACCATCGTCGCTCTTCCGTTTCGTCGATTATTTCCATGTTGGCTTTGATTTATTGGAAAAACTTTTTACATTGGCAACACTACATACAAACAACAAACTAGTTTCTTTATAAAGTAAATCATCTTGCATCATATTTTAGAATAACACAATAGATAGTGCCTCTATTGGTTGATTTTGATTGTATGATGTCATAAATTGGCTATATAATACCAAAGAATTTAGACGTATATAGCAGCACAATTCTTAAGGATTTTTTGTGCCGACTATATTGAGGACAAGTCCCCAGTTCGTACTCGCTCGCTCTCGTAGGCTCATATGTTGGGGACATCGCGGTGTCCCTCTCGTCACGCCGCCAAGCGGGCGTTTACATCGCAGAGTTTGTCCTCAATGTGCTCATAAGAACTGTCCTTCTATGTACGTCTGAATTCTTTAATAATACTGTTTACTATTCGTTAATGTCATGGTCTGTCAGGCATGCTCGTCTTTCCGATCTATTCCTACCCTTCGCGACCTATGCGACCCATTATTTATATTAAAATCTAATATAATATATTTGTGAGGGTTATATGGCAAGACATGGGACCTACAATACGAAGAAGAGTGTGGTGGTTTTTGTGTCCGAGGGAGTGACACCAAACAGTATCCTAGCTCGCTTAGTGGAATAGCATTGGAGAGAGTTTATCAATTCGAGAATTTCACATACACGTTGACCCCTCAGAGCGACCTCTAAAGAGAGCGAATAGTGTTGTCGGTGAGAGTAATATCAGCTGGTAGTTTTTCGCGGTGTACCGATGCCGTCAAAATAACGTAGTTCAGAGGAATATTGCACGACATTTACACGTGCAGTCTGTGGGTCAAATACTCTTAAAAAGTCTACAACGCTCTCCATATACAATATATTTAATAATGCCTTCAGAGAATTGATGAAGTTACCACAGTTTCTAGCATCGGGGATGTTCGCGGAGGCGCGATTCAACTGTTTTTACGTCACAGTTTTCAAAAGATTTGTCTTTCTGGAGCACAGGTTGAAAGGCTCTAACAGGCAATAGCATCATGAAAATGATTGTTAGGAGGTTGAATTGAGTAGCGGCTGGCCAACTTCATCCCACGGCTCAGCGTTTTGAGACTGAGTATCACCGGGCTTTAGTGAGTAGAGGCTGCGTCCACCTTACTATCTTGTGACGCAGCGAGTCATACGTAGCCGACTAAGAGCATTTCCCGGCGTAAAAAAAGGAGATTGAACTGCTGTGCAGGTGTGTGAATCAGTATTGCAAATTTCGAAATGTATTTTTTTAAAATTGCTACTAAAAATGGATTAAAGCGGTGATTTACATATTATGCCCGTAAGATGTAGATAGATACTGTGATAAGGTTTATTTAAACAAAACTTTGATAAAAGTAATAAGAAATCGCCATCTTGGGAGTAGACAGACTCAAGATGGCCGCCGGTATATATTTTTGTTTCTGTAACAAGCCAGGTCTTATTTTCACTCACAACACAAGAGCTGATTCAAATAACTTTATTCTTCTTATTATATTCTATGTTTCAAATTATGTTATTATACTTCCGAAAATAACTTGTTTGTCAAAAAAACACTTTTAATTAACAACTTATTTTGTTTGAGCCTTATAATAACTTTAACATTTCCAACGCCGCTGTGTAAACTAAAATAATTTTAACACTACACAAACCGTCAAAGGGTAGAAAATCTAAACAGAGGAAAGCCGCAACTAATTTTAACTGGAGCGCGTTACAGCATAAACATTGACCACTATGTTAATTAATGAACATTCATTATATATTTAATGGGATAGCATGGATAGGGGAATATTATGCTAAAGCGTTCCGCGGACATATTATTAGGAAATAAATTTAAGAAAGACCCCATAATATACACGCTGTGACGCAAATATTATGTATTACAAGCCGTTGCAGACATCTACATTGATAAAAAAAATCGATTGTCTGTAAAGTATGTTTACTGACGATAGTTGAACGTAACGAAGAAAATTCTGATTTGCCGATTGAGCCTCTTTGTCGCTCGTACCGCGCTCTCGTTTGCACTTCAAACCTTGAATGGAACGCCACAGAGCAAGGTAACGCCACATGAGTCATGTTTTTTCAGGCTCCGTCGCTCCATCGAATTATAAGACGTTGTCACGTCAAAAGCATATCTGAACTTGGCTGGATTTGAACCTATGGACCGTAAAGTGTACAGTAGAGTGACCACTCAACCAGCCTGTTGTCAAAATTCTGACATTGCGTTGGTAAAATTGCTCATTTCATTACTGTTAAAGCGACTGGCCTATAATCGAATATGTTTTAAGATTAATTATAGTCGTACCTAGTCTATTCCGACATTCTAGATAGCTCTAAAAATTAGCTTGTTTTTTAACTTAATATAGACTTTGGGTAAAGACCCGCTTTATAAAAATATAACACGTGAAACAAAGAAAAAGTTAAATTTAAAAATATTATGCAAAGAATAAGCTCGTTAAAGAAACAATGGACTCACACTCAAGAGAACGGATTCCCGATGGACCAATAAGAGAGTGGATGCCCCATTTAGATAGAGTAAGAGTTTGTTGGTTAGCCAGACGAAAAGACGTACTCCGTGTAGTGACCGCTCCGTATTGGATACGAGTGGCAAGGGATAGTCTTCATTTTAACAATGGACGGATAAAGGCTGATGTAAAGTATCAACCCTTAGGTATATTATATCCCACTGCGATATAGACTTTCGATCTCATAAGACATGGAGGTTGCCTCACGATGTTTTCCTTCATCGGTGAGCGAGCGATGGTCTCGTATTTGGAGTGCACTTAAAATTGAGAAAAACCCATTTTAAGGCACACACGAGGGGTCAGAATCGAACTCGGAACTTCGCATAAGAGGCCGAGTACACCCACCACTGTGCCATCGTCGCACAGGTTCATGATGGCTCAGGCTCATCAAGGCTGATGATGATGATGAAAATATATGTACAATATGCAAAGAATTCGCATTAGAAATGATTACTAAGCTATTTTAAGGGGAACGTCTGTCAGATATTCCCGAAGGAAAGGATTACGCTAGTAAAATATAGAAATAAAATGGAGGTGAATTTGTCAGAATGCTTTCACATTTCCCTCTAAACGTATTAAATTTCACACGTCATAACCCATAACGGTTTTCCCGCAAGGTTTATGAGATTGGATAGGTTGATAATTATGCTATGGTCTCATTTTTCTAGCTCTATTTACACGTATCCTAGTGAATGAGACGGTAGATTAAGACATTATTAAAATGAACTTACTTAAGCTGTGCCGTCACCTTTTTATTAGTAAGTTAAGCAAATTGATAGACATCATCTGATGATGGGTGAGAGACAAGGTGGTCCATGAATGAATCCATGGTAAGTGGTTAACTTCATCCTTAAACACTATCGCCCGGTTTCTGAGACACTGGCCAAAGTGTATGTCAATTAACATGGATCTTAATGGTGGTTAACATATGATTCTAAAGTCTTTTTTTCTTTTACGCCGGGAAATGCACTTAGGCATCCCGCTAAGAAAGATGCTAAGTGGACTCAGCTCTACCCACTAGAACCCGGCGCGTGCCACTAATGTCGCCTTTGGTGAGGTGCCCCAGATCTGCTAGCATCAGGGCACCTCGACGACTAGTCAGTCCTTCGGGGGACTGACGCCACCTCCACAGTGGGGTTGTCCCAACATACACAGAATAATCCCTCCCAACGTCTGGATAGTACGTACCTCACTTTACGTAGTAAAGAGGTGAGGTTCCTGTACTTGCCCCGTTGCCCCCTCTTCTTATAAGAGGGGTACAAAGAGCCCCTCGATTCAATTCGGTTTGCTCCAGGTGCTGAGCCCACCGTGGGTTACTGAGCCTCACCACCACGATAAGGCCTGAACCATGGTGGGGGTCACTCTTGTACCTGTCATAATGTCTTTGAACCCTAAATATCTGTGATGTCATCGCCCGTTTGACGACTAGTCTCAAAAGTTTTAAGTTAACACTTGAATGAGTTTATTATATTTGAAATATTTTTTTGAAGCTCATAATTCGTATGAGAGTCAAAGTCATTTTTGTGAAGTTTCAAGATTTTGAGGGTAATTATGTAAGTTAAAGTACTCAGGTATGGTTACTTGGTTTCGGTGAAGTTTTTGTACATTTAATGATTATGATAATTAAAGAGACTAGTTCATAATATATTTATATATAATGTTTAATGTATCAAATTATCGGGTGGATGTGGGCAAGCAGTGTTACTTACGTGCACGATCTTTAAAAGACTTTAAAAAAATCCTTTTATTAAAATTATATTACATACTTTATAATTATTAGTTAAAGGAGACCACGATTCCTAATATACAGAGTTATAAGGACTATTAACTACTGTTGAAGATTGGTGACGAAGTTAAGGGAAGTATACATGTTTTACAGCAGTGGTCGCATTTTCCTCTCTCTCCTTCTTCAATCTCCTTTGGATGGACCCAAAGGAGATAAATATATAATAGAATCAAAACTCAACCATTTAATAGGCCACAGATAAGACTCACACCCGTGTTCACATACAATACTTTGAGGTGTCACAGTATTTCAGAACGCATAACTATGCAACGAACGTTTCTATCTATGCGCTCCTAGTATCGTTAGTCGAGTTTTATATGGGTTTGACAGACGCACAGTAGCGGATTTCATTTAAGTATTGGTTTTAAATGACCTTAGCTTTCAGAAGTACTTTGACAACTCAAAGTATTGTTTGTGAATACAGGTGTTAGTTACTTCTTTCTGTGTAGATTGGACTAATCGAAATATTGATGTATCATAGGGTAAATTCGAATAACTTTGTAGCGTTAGGACGTGAACTTTACAGCGACCTGGCTTACAGTGTAAAGTATCAGAAATGTTGGGCATGTAAAAGTCTAATAAGCTATAAATTGCGTAAAAGTTGTTTTTGCCCACAAAACATTGTTCTAGAACATAGTTTCTTAAATGCAGCGTCTATGCAAAACACTTTTTGCTTTAAAAATGCAATAAGCGATTTTACATTGCAACCCTCATACACAAATATAAAGAGGAGAAAAGCGAACCGCACGTTTGTAAAAATGTAAATTTTATAGCCCCAGGCAACCCCCCCGGTATAAATATTTGAACTGAGGCGGGTGCATAGCTGACATGCGCTTTGAGGCGGGATTTTTATACCGAAGTGTAATTGGATTTATATGGGTGGGTCATAAAATTAGGTGTATAGGTGGGTTATGTGGACTTGTGGCATATAAGCGCTGTGTGGTGGGATTTTTTAAAATTATATATATATATATAAACTTCTTAGTCATAAGTTAGATACATGGGTAGGGTCAAGCTGGTGCATTTCGAAGGCGCTGTGTAGTAGCGTTTAATATGGCAGCGTATATGGAACACACCCCGTATTCTAATAAAAAGGAGGGGTATAAAAATATGTTTCGGATTAAAGAGTTCGATTGTAGGCGCTTTGTATGACAATTTTTATATCGTAGTATAATTTAGATAAACTATATATATGGGTATTTCAGTGCGTTTTCGTTATGCTGTGATACATTGGTAGTGATTTAGGCTGATGCAGTGCAGCCGAATGGAAATAATACTGTGCGTCCTACGTCTAAGCCGTAGTATAATGTTGGTTGGTTAATTTCGGTGGATCGTCATATTTGTGAGTCCGTCTGGATATATTATAACAAGTTTTCGAACTTTGTCTCGATTTTAGTTTTATCATCAATGGGTTAGGTATAATTAAGCGACCTATCTGTATTACAAGACGCCGTTTAAATCCTTTGGAATGTATATTACTCGAATTTATTAGAGATGAAACGGATAGTGGTTTGACCGGATACCGGCAGCCGGATATTCAACAAAAATGTAATGTAAATCTTAGTTAACGCAGGCGAAGGTGCGGGCAAAAGCTTAGTGCCAACATAATGTTACTAGCTGTTGCCCATGCGCACGACGCGATCGATTTTTCATTTCACAAAGAAATTTTGATTTTAAGTGCGTCCGGGTATAATCGTATCGCACGTATCCGGCCGGATATTGTTACTATCCGGGTATGCGGCCGGGTAGTGGAATCAAGGCCGGATAGGCCGGATACCGGATAGTTGCCGGATATCCGTTTCATCTCTAGTATTTATCGTATTTTCGACCTCTCGCATATTATTTTAAGCCTACATCCTACGTAGATGGTTCAAAGCGAATCAGATTACGAAGCGGTGACATAGCAGTTCAATGCGATTCAGTGCACCGTACGGCACCTCACGCCACATGCTTTTGGTCATGAAGGACACTTCAATGCGTTTTGACAGTTGGCTGTTTTCGCGTCGCCTTTGACCCAGTAATAGTATCTTTCTCTAAATTATTATTTTGGTCCTATGGGTCCAAACTCAACCACTAGTTTCCATCTAGGTACCGATGGCATGCGTAAAAAAACATTTTTGAAGTGAAACTTCATTAGAGTCGTTGTGATTTCAAACCAGATGCAACGGAAAAAACGACAGGTAAGAGACACAAATACAAAAGAGCGAGAGAGCAAATGTCGGTGTGTGTGTGTGTGTGTGTATTGCAGACTGTTTAATATTTGCTTGTATTCGAGCATTTAGCATGTGTTTCACTTCTATCGTGTGTGAATCGCACACACACTTTTTTTTGTTTAAGAAAAAACAACAACAAAAATAAAGCCTGACCTTGTGACAAAAGAACTTATTACTATATTTAAAAATCATTTCAGAGTAATAATAGATATAATAATGAAATCTACAATTGTATTGCACGTTACAGTATGGTGTAAATACGGCCAGTGCGGTCCATGTGCATTTACATCACTGTCCACGAAACGTGCCTCCTTATGCGTCGTTAATCTTGTTTATTATACTATTTATTATCTCCGAACAGCTCCCGGACGCGATTCCGTCCAAGACGCGGCAAATTTTAAATTAAAGTAGAAGCCATTGTTTGCGAATGATAATATTTTATTATAATATTCGCTTCGGTGTGAATAAATTAGAAAGTTAATTGTTTATATTAAATTAAAGTGTGCTTTTTTATTTTGTTTTCGTGTTATTGTTTAAAAGTTCAAATATTATAAAAATAATGTTTGTCTGAATCTGGCATTTTAGGTTAAAAACGTAACAAGTGTCTATGAGCGATATATATTTTTTTACTCATTAATGTAACAATAAATGATCGAATTTTAAAGAAACTTATAGTATTATTATAGCATAACAAAGTATTTCACTGGCTGAAAATTGTGAGGATACTGGGTAAATGTCAGTCGGAGAAATCTTGCCATCTAAGAGCTATTTCGGAGTGTGCTGCATAAACAGAAATATACAAAGAAAATATTATTTAAATTGAATATTTTGTTTTCTCATCAGTGCCACGTTATTTTTTTTCAATCTTTATTTAAATGACTTGGTACACAGAAAGGAGCGACCGTCCTGTAATGCTACATACTAAATGACATACAGTATAAATATAATCTAACTTATATATAATCTAATTTAATATAATATCTAATCAAATTACTGATATTATAGTCTAAATCTCATGTTACAAAAAAATTGCTTGAGATTGCCAAAGTTGTGCGAGAGTGCAATCATAATATAAGACATCTACTATTCTATTAGGAATTTACGTAATTCTACTGAATTCCATTGTGTTTCTCCATCGCTGTCAAACTTTATCGAAAAGTTGCTTTGGCATTTCCAGTCTAATCTATACATTTTTATCCTTGATAGATAAACTGGCAAAAAGGCCAATGGTCAACGTCACTTATCTAGTTCAATTGGAGCTAGCCCAGGCTACTCACGAGTCACGCGTTGTATTTTCGAGACATGAGGTCTTTTTTTCGAAACACAATGACGCTGTTACTTTGTTGTGTTTAATGTAAAAGAGCCAACAGATATTCGGCTCACCTGATGATTGTGAAATCAAAATCAAAAAAAAAATCAAAATAGTACCATCAAAGTATCTTTTTGAACGTTAATTGAGTCTACCACCGGTTCCAAAGCAAGTCCACTGAGAAGAACCGGCGAAACAAACTTAGTGGTCTTTTCAGATATTGTTTTACAAAAAAAAAAAAAAAAAAAAATTAAACACAAAAAATACATACTACTATAGTAGAATAGTATATACCTAAGAAGAATACAGCAAGAAACTTTGTTGTGTTGCTCCTTTTAAAATATAGTTTACAATTTTTATAAAAAGAAACTACAGTCTCAAAAAGAAATGAAAAAACCCGCAGGATGGTGATACCCTCTCCACTCGGTGAGTTGCAATAAATGACCATTGACCATAAGTTCCCTTCGTAAGTACCCTTCAGTTGGCTTGTTATACGATTTTATGTCTAGTTTGTGTGTGAGAATATTCTTTCGCCGTACCCACAGCAACTTTACTGAACTTTAAAAGACTGAATACTGGCGCTGCATTGAAATTCATTTACAATATGCATTAGGTTCTATAGGACTGGCCACTCGGGGGACTGCCGTGAGTCGGGCGAGTGGGGGAGAATATTGAAGGTACTTATAGCGAACTATTCCACCTAACTTAATATTTGTTCCAGATAACTTTTGCTCCTGATTTTTCTCTCAGAACGTCTTAGGTATCGCTTTCTTCTTATAAATTTTGAATAATATTTTTATCCCTATTTTAAAATGTAAATCCTTAATATTTAAAGAGGTAGTGCCATGCTGCTTTGCAACCGAATTGGGCCGGCACGACCGGGTTGGTATCTCTCGCTCACATAATACTGGCGTAAAGTGACAGCTATGCTGGCGCGTTTCGTGCGGTTTGTGAGTTTCCGGTGGCCCATTGGGGGGCATGGGGAAAGGAGAGAGGGAAAGGACGCATCAAGAACATCCACATAATCTCTGGTTATGTGGATGTTTACGGGCGTCGATAGTCTTCAAATAGGCTTCGACTGTTCGTTTGTCCTCCTATGTTATAAAAAAAACTAAGATAATAATTATAAGCGTGTTTTTTATTTTAATATCTCGCTTTTTCATTCTTGATTTTTTGGCCGAGTACTTTAAAATACATTTAGTCGACTGACCGGTCATCCAATTGACCAACTAGTTAGTCGACCAGTGGGTCGATTTTTGAGCAGTTGAGAGTAGTTGGAGTACTAGTTAAGCGACTATTTGGCGATTAGTTGACAAATCCAAAGGAGAATGGAAGGTGAGAGAATATTGATAATTATAATAATATAATAATAATAATATCTATGGACGCTTTTTACACCACGTCAATCTGGTCCCGTGCTAAGTACTCGAAGAGACTTGTGTTACGGGTACCAGATAACGGAAATACATATATTTAATACGTTTTATATTAATACTTATATTTAAGATTTTTATTATATAATACACATATTTAATACACATCCATGACCCAGGAACACAGAAACTTTTTTGTTCCCTGGCGGGATTCGAACCCGCGACCTCCGGCTTGAGCGTCAACACGCTAACCGTTGAGCCACAGAGGTCGTCATATGTGTTAAATAATCGGTCGTCAATTATGTTAAATAATAATAATAAAAATGTATACTAGCCGAGAGCTCACACGGCACGTATTCAATCAGCGAAACATAAGGTTAAATTAATTTTTCATAAACCGCTTTATTCCAACGCACTCAGACAATTCGTTTTAATTGTAATTAAAATATATTATACACAAGATAAAATGAAAAAAGTAAAGCAAAGTATCAACCCATATACGTACCACTGTTGGGCTCGGGTCTCCTCCTCGAAATCAGGCGAGGATAGAGTTGGACCATAGCTCACCGATGCGCTGGCTTAAGGCGGGTTGGTGAACTTCACACACCTTCAAAGTCTTTCAATCTCATGCAGGTTTCCAAACAACGTTTGCCTTCAGCGGTCTAATAATGGTCTTGTGATTAGGGTGCACTATAGACTAGACTAGATATTAGATAAACCCATTTCAAAGTACCTCAGGGGTCAGGATCAGATTCCGGACCCTCTCGCTTGAGAGGCCGAGCCTACCCACTGGACCATCGTCGCTCAAGTTTATATACCTGGCCGTAACACTACCAAATCCCTATTATATGTAAGTTACTTAAAATTGGAAAACTGATAACTAACCACCAAGATGTCATCATGTCGCTCAAACATCAATGAATAGCCCTGGAATTAGGCCAGGCATACGGGAACTCATTTAGGCGTTACCTATCCTGAGAAAGTCTGTGCCAGTATTTAAACTGCCTATCTGAGACCTTCATAGAAGAAACAAGCCAGATGGCACCATCGATCAAATATACCCGAGATGCCGCGCGAACGCTAAAAAGTGTCTCGTACCAATTGTGCTTAAAGCACAATCGTGAGTATGGTCTCTGGTAATACATTTTTAAGTCTTCTGCGATGCGCATATTTAGTAATTCCATAAGCGCGAAACCCCGGTATTGAAAATAGAACGTTATTGTTAAGGAATAAGGACGTAAATAAAATAAAAAGAAAACGACTTTTACTTTATGACTAGCAAATTAGCAATGGCGTAGCATGGGACACTTTTTCAACTTGGGTTTGTAGGTAATAGTGTATCTAGCGTATATTTGATCGATGGAGAGCACCCATCCAGTCGTCAGCATGCCACAGCACATCCCTTTACCGGCTTCGCACTACACATTACATACCAGCTCGAAACGAAACACAAAAAACAAATAATTCATTCCATCGAAAACAGGCAAATATTTAATAATCATGAGTTATTTAGGCGACAGGCTGCGCTGTCACACGACACGAATCGCGAATGTTCAAATATGAATGCAAAAACATTTTGTGATATTAACGTCAATAAAAGCGACGGTGGTCCAGTGGTGGATGGACTCGGCCTCTTATGCGAGAGGTCCGGGTTCGATCCCACCCCCCCGTGTGTGCCTTGAAATGGGTTTTTCTAATTTCTTATTGCACCCCAAACACGAGACCATCGCTCGCTCACCGATGAAGGAAAACATCGTGAGGAAACCTGCATGCCTGATGAGATTGAAATTCTTTGAAGGTATGTGAAGTTCACCAACCCGCACTGGACCAGCGTGGTGAACTATTGGCTTATTACCCTCCTCGCCATAAGATATTTCAAAGACCTAATAATTCTTTGTCCGAGGTAGCTGACAATGATAATAAGAATTCAATAATTCATCTATTTGAGTTTTATTGACGTTAAAGTAAAGTAAAGTATCAACCCTTATGTCCCACTGCTGGGCACGGGTCTCCTCCTCGAAATCAGGCGAGGAGGGTAATGGGCCAATAGTTCACCGCGCTGGCCCAATGCGGGTTGGTAAACTTCACATACCGTCCAAAGACTTTCAACTATATCTATACATATAATAAATTTGTAGAGGAGTCGTTTCTGTACATTGAAAATATTTAAAAAAAGAGTAGCCTGGGTGTTAAAGGATTACTAACAGAATCCATTTCCAGCATTTTTGGAATTTTTGTCTGTTTGTCTGTTTGTCTGTATGTCTGTTTGTCTGTTTGTCTGTTTAGTTGTGCACGCATCACGTGAAAACTACAAGACCAGTGTAAATAAATTTTATCCATAAAAATTTAGCGTAATTTAGAGTAACATTTAGTTTTTGTTTCATCGCAATCGCTTCACTCTATCAAAAGATATATGTATTTGAAATGTAGCTAAATAAGATACTTAACAAATAGGATCAGATCAACGCCATCTATTGACCATTTACGGCGGCTTTCAATATCATATCTATTATAAATTTTCTTATCTATCTTGAAATTTTGACACATTTTCTTAGAAAATCTGTCAAAATTTTAAGATATATAAGAAAATTTTAAGATAGGATATTGAAAGCCGCCGTTATAGTACCGATTTATTGACGATTTACAGTACCGACTTATAAGTAGGTATGTAGGTTGTCAACAGATGGCGTTGCATGTATCTGATCCTATTTGTTAAGTTTTGACACATTTTCTTAGAAAATCTGTCAAAATTTTAAGATATATAAGAAAATTTTAAGATAGGATATTGAAAGCCGCCGTTATAGTACCGATTTATTGACGATTAACAGTACCGACTTATAAGTAGGTATGTAGGTTGTCAACAGATGGCGTTGCATGTATCTGATCCTATTTGTTAAGTTTAACGAATTTGTTATTATATTTTGTTAAAACTTTAAAACGTTGGAAAGGAATGGTAATCCTTACTAATATTATAAATGCGAAAGTAACTCTGTCTGTCTGTCTGGCTGTTACGCTTTCACGCCTAAACCACTTAACCGATTTTGATGAAATTTGGTACAGAGATAAACTAGAGCTTGGAAAAGGACATAGTCTATTTTTTATCGCGAAAAAAACTTAGAGGGATTTAAAAAGGGGATGAAAGTTTGTATGGAAGTTTGTCATTATACATAGAAGATGACGCCTTAAAACTTTGTATTTAGGCACTTAATAAGAATTAAATAACCATGATTAATTAATTGTTCCACCGGTTTTAAGGTTTTCGCCTATATGAGCATTACATAGGAGATGAAAGTTTTTAGGGTAGTTCAAAAAAAAATCTGGGTTGCGTTGGCGCAGTGCGACGTAGTGGGGGAAATGTCGCTATATTGCTACCCGAACAGGCAGACACGTGAGGGCATTTTTCCGCTGTAACAATTTCGATTTGTTCATAGAATTTTGCTTTCGTTAATGTCCTTAATATATTCGGCGAAATACAATGTTTCATGTATTGTTATTTGTATTTAATTATTTAATTATATGTTATTGAATGGAAAAAAAGGGGGCTGCTATATGTGCACGTTTTAATAAACCTTAAAAAAGAAGATGCGGCCCATCCAAATAGATAAAGAATTGTATGACACTATTATCCAAAACATGGTACACGGTCCCTGTGGTGTTAGAAATTCAGCCTCGCAATACATGAACATTGGAAAATGCACAAGGATTTTCACTAATCAGTTGATAAAAGAAACTGTGCAAAATGACAATGGCTACCCGTTGTACAGGCGCACAGCGCCCGAAGACGTTGGCCGAACAGTTACAATTAAGACTCGATCTGGAGCGAACGAAACCTTAGACGTCCCATATTTACCTATTTTATATAAAATTTTCAATGCTCATATTAATGTAGAAGCCTGTAGCTCTGTCCGCGAAATCAAATATACAAATATATAAACAAAAGAATTGACAGGCTATAATATTTAATCTCAGGAATGAAGGTGGAGCACATCTTCTGAATGAAGTGCAAACATTTCAAGCAGGACGTTACGCCAGCAGTAATAAAGTAGCGCGGCGGCTTCTTAGCTTCCTCTTGCCTGAAAGACATCCAACAGTAACCTATCTTGCTGTACACTTAGAAAATGAAGAGTGCATATATTTTACCGAGAACAATTTCCAAGAAAAAGTATCTACACCGCCCAAAACAACATTGACAGCCTTTTTCCATCTTTGTCAGGGCGATTCCTTTGCCAAAACGTGTTTCTGTGTTAAAATCTCCTGTTGTTATACCTGAAACACATCTACAAAGGACTGCGAACGCCGTTTTCAATGTCTGTTGAAAATTGGCCCAGAATGAAATCATCTGATGCCCTTGGTCATGTGTACACCGTCCACGATACTAATTTTGAATGTTTTTGTTTACGTTTGCTGCTACACCAAATTCAGGGTCCTATAAGCTATAATGATCTTAAAATTGTCAACGGCCAGATATTCGGAACATATAGAGAAGCATGTGAAACTCTGGGTCTGTTAGAGAATGATAATCACTGAGACGAAACTATAAAGGAAGCTGTCCAGTGCAAATCACCAGCCAAAATCAGAGATCTTTATACAACCCCTTATAATATTATCATCTTGCGGGCTATCTTATCCTAATGAATTATGGAACAAGTATAAAGAGTACATGGCGGAAGACATTTTGCGTAGGCTACATTAGACACACACGGACATGATATACAATGAACACATTTATCATCATCAGCATAACGAAGCCCCTGGAAAAATTAAAGACAAAGTAATGGCTATAGTGGGTAAAAGTTTGAATGAATTTGGAGTGATTAGCCCTCGGAGAACGAACGAAAATGAAACACTAAATTGAACGCTCCGGGATTTGCGCAACAGTACCTGTTATTTTAATTTTAATTTTAATTTATGGGAGAGATGGTGGTTTTATTGGCTGGCGATTTCCGCCAAACGTTAGCAGTCATTCAGAAGTGGACACTTGCAGACGAAATTATAGCATGTCTCAAGTCGTTCACTATATGGGCCACCGTAATGAAGTTCAGTTTGACTACAAATATGATGACACAAATGCCGGCAACCATGCCGAAACACTATTTAAAATAGGAAATGGTCGGCTAGAAACTAATGTAGAGGGCTGATTCAATTAGTACACAGTGGTTTAGAATTAGGTAGTTGCAAGTGTTTACCCAGACTTACAAAACAATATACAAGAAAATCAATATTAATGTGAAAAAGCAAAAATGATATTATCAACTAAGTAAATCCTGACATATAAGTAAGAGTAAAGTACCAGCCCCCCTAGACAAGTGGCAAAAACGCTAAGTGAATAGAAATAGAAAACGTTAATTTTGTATGGGAATGACATTTGGGCGACTATTGGTAGCCAAGTGTCAAACTAGCGTTTTGTATTTCTATTCCTTTTAAACGCACACGCTTAAGAAATTCAAATCTTCATATAAATCGTAGCCAAGTGGCACTTTTGACAAGCCGGAAAGCGCTCCCTAGCGCTTGCCGCTTGCACACAATAGAAATTGAAAATTCAAACGCTACAAAATGGCGGATCTTTGATCAGCTGACTGTGGAAGTGTGATAGTGTGAAATTTTTTGCTAAATGCATAAATTAAGTCTATTGTAAGCTAATAAATAATATATAAATAATAAAGTACAACTAAGCCGAAGCCAAAGAAAAAAATCATCGCCAGTGTTTGGAGAATATAACCGATGTTTTATTTGTGTAAAGGTTTACACTAGACAAAATAGTATTTCGAGAGATTTTCTTGATTTACGTGTCCATACAGCATTGAGCGGAACTAAAGGAATTCCCTTGGTATTAAAGGTAAATAAATAAATCATTATTACTTACAATGATAGGACTTAAAAACTAGGTACATGTTTGATGTTTTTTACAGGTTCTTTGCAATCTGAGCTGAGGGCCACAGGGTCCTATCAAAGGATCCTGGGTGTCTCAACATTTAACGCATAGAAAAACAAGTTGATGTAGTAGACAAGTTGTAGATGTACCTACTAAACAGTAGTTATATTATTATGTTGAGATAAATTGCCTTCCCATAAAAATCATAAGAAAGGTCAAGCATAAGACAATTATTAGTGAGTATTTATTATTTATTCAATATAAAATCTATTGCATCCTCTTTTTTTATTATTTTTACTATATTTGAATAGGTATCTCTTTCCTAACAATATATTTTTATGGAAAATATATGTATTAGTTTAATACTAAATAAACTGTGTGTATATAAACAATTTGTTATAATATAACACAAAACCTAATATTTAGTCAATAATATAATACAAAACTTATTTTAATGTAAACAAATTTAAAGTTATTTGATTTCCTGTTTTGTAAACTAATTTTGCTGTTATTCTTGGTTATTATACTTATATATAATAGGTATTCAGTAGATTTAATGACTTTCAAAACTTTCTTGGTTAGTGTCTACTATTTAATTTAGATTAAGAAATGAAAATTGTATGCTTTATTGAGTAGTTTCATGAAGATATTATATTAACAATTTACTTTTTTTTTGTATTTGAAGGCATATAATTATAAAAAACTAAAGCATGATCATTTTAGGTGTGTATGCAGATGGGACATGAGTGAGCCAGTCAGTCAAAATACATAGGAATAAATTAAGCCAGTATATAATGAAGAAAAAACAACCAGGGGAAAAAAACAACAACAACTAGCGGTGATAGAAGCTTAAAAATTTAAAGATGTTTGATTTTATGGATTGGTACTAATTGTGCTGTTCTTCTCAGTGTGCTCACCCTGGAACCGGTGGTAGTTTCAATGGATAGACATAAAAGATACTTATATGTCTCAACATGTTGACCTTGTGGGGCATGTTTTTGTACAATTGATACATTTATTACATTGTCTTGGTAGCGATTATAATATTAACATTAACAGCAATTATGTATGTGTACAATAGTTAAAAAATATAACATAATGTCAAATAATAATAATAGGACGGATTAATTCATTAGCAGCGAGAAGCTTTAGAGTCTGCGATTGTGATTTTTCTATTTCCCATTAATTAATTTCAATTTCCCATTTTATTCATTTGGAGTGGTGGTCTATAGTATTTTGTTTCAAAAACTCAATCTGTTTATACTGTCATGGGTTGGCGAATACTAAGAACTTTTTTGCAGCTGTTTCAGCAGCATATAGGACTGCTATGGCGGTTTTCTATAGGTAGTGACTAGTGTTTGTTTTGATAATTTAATCCATTTTGTATTATAATGTGATTAGTTGGCGAATATTGTGGTGGACTGTTCAGGATGTGTGGAATTAGTATGGATACTTGATTGATAGGAATATGAAGAGCGAATTATTGTGGCATAACTCTGATAACAATTTGAGAACTATACGTTTCGTATATAAATTAAATGTACCCGATCAAAAACTAAATTTTATAGTAACTCTTTTGCTGCTATATCTGTTAGTCTTTGGAACTCGTTGCCAAATCGTATTAAGCAAGCTAAGAGTCTCAATATTTTTAAGGGACTCCTCAGAGAACATTATTTGGAATGCTTTATTTATAATATATTTTGTTATTTAATTTTAATTATTTTATCAATACAAATTACAAGCCATCTTTGATTGATGCCTCTTGTTTTTTTTTCCTTTTTTTTCTCTTCTTCTTCTTCGTTTATTCATCGTATGATATTATTGTGCAATTGATTTTTATAATGTTCAGTTTTAGTGCTGCTTTTTGTGTTTTTTATTTATAATCTAATAAAAAAATATAATCTAATAAATACTATTGTATTCCAGCTATTTTATATTTATGTTACTTATTCTATTTTATCGTAATATCCAAGAGGAGCTATGTTTTAAATTTTGTATATTAAAATCAGACGTCCTAAATAGTTTAAGTAGGAAATATCTTTGTAATTCACAATAAAATCAAATAACAAGTAATTCATTATATTATCTTTTTTGACACTTTTTTTTTTTTTTTTTTTTCCTCTTTTGGCAATAGCGTTTACTTTTTGCCAATGACGTAAATTAAAAGATTGGGAAACTAAGATAAATAAGGATACGGAACACGGGAAAAGATCAGATAAGTAGGAAGAGGTTTGAAACGGATAATAAAAATTTCATAAATATACATATATATACTTACACACCAAATATTTAAACTTTAATATGGTTTTGAAGGATGAATGATGACAATATTTTATAAAATTTACATGGATACATAATTATACAGGATATACAGGTAGGAAATGGAACATTAAGAGATATTAGATCATTCAGGAATGAGGAGCGGTCGTATAGAGGACATGAAAAGAAAATGTGATCTAGATCACATTTATCGGATTCACATTCACACATGTCAGTAGATACAATGCCTAATCTATTAAGATGAACAGGAGTGCAAACGTGACCCAAACGCATTCTTATGATAGAAGAACATACTAGCTTATTGCATTTCGCACGGAAAAACCATGGTTTAAGTGAAATAAGTGGCTGAAGGTTAAAATATCTCCTGCCTTTTGATTGACCAGTTTCAGTCCAAAGTCCATTCCAGCAATCCTGAAGGTGAACTACAGGAAGAGCACCTAGATCCTGGCAATAAACTTTATAAGGGAAAATATCGCCATCGACCACGGCTTCATTAGCTAGTTGGTCTGCTTTTATATTACCAGGAATGTCTCTATGGCTAGGGATCCATACAAACAACACAGAAAGACCAAATAAATTACATTTATTTAATAGATTTCTTATTTCTATGATAATAGAAGAAATATTTTTTGATTTAAATGGGAACCTATTGAGAGACTGTAATGCACTTTTTGAATCAGAGAAAATTATTGTTTTTGGAAGTTTAAATAGAATAATATATTCAATAGCCTTAAGAATACCATAACATTCCCCAGTAAACACCGATGTTTCCGGAGGAAGTTTGATTTTTTGTGATATTTTAAATTGGGCGTGATAGACACCTACACCAACAGGATCAGAAGAGGAGTGTTTAGACGCGTCTGTGTAAATATGATGGTAATCAACCCAAACAGTATTTTTAAGAAAATTAAATGAAAAATTTATACAAATATCGTGCTTATTTAAATCTAAGTTAAAATGAATTTCTGGAAGAGACATTAATGCTTCAAAGCTAGTACTGAAAAGAGGGTAATTGATGGATCGATGAATAGGAGCTTTTATGTTAATAAATTTCTTAAAACTATTGATTAGACAAGGTGGTTTTTTATGTGTCCAATATGCAGATGAATCTATACAATGAGAAAGTTGCTGAAGTTTGTTATAAAGAGGGTGATTAATAAACTGAAAAGATCGGAATATAAATTTGTCAGCTAAATATTGACGACGTAGATGTAGTGGAGGATCACCACATTCTACTTGAAGAGCATTGATAGGACTTGACCGCATAGCACCAGAAACTACTCGTAAAGCTTTGGACTGTATGAGATCTAGTTTTTTAAAAGCCTTAGCACTGCCAGGCTCCAGCAAGAATGTACCATAATCTAACATACTTCTTATAAGAGCATTATATAACAATTTCATGCAAAAAGGGTGAGCACCCCACCAAACACCTGATAGACATCTTAAAATATTAAGAGCACGTTCACATTTAGTATTTAGGTAATCACAATGTAGGATACCAGTTAGTTTCGAATCTAAGATAATTCCCAAAAACTTAACATTATCTTTAACTGGAATCTGATTATCCTCATAAAATATAGAAATAGGAGGAGGAGTTCTTGATCTCGTGAATAAAACTATTGTACTTTTTGAAGGTGATAGATCAAGGCCATTTAAGTCCAACCACTTTTTTAAAATCATCAGCGATTGTGTTACAGAAGAACTAGCTTTTTCAATAGAATTATCACAACAGTAAATTAATAGATCATCAGCATACTGAAGAACATTTACACTATTAAGAGATGATTTTAAATCTTGTGTATAAATATTATATAATATTGGACTAAGTACTGATCCCTGAGGGAGGCCCTTTGAAACAAGACGAGTAATTGACTTCCCGTCATCTAGTTTCAGGATTATGTATCTTTCAGAAAGCATGTTTATGATAAAATTTGTTAATAGCAGTGGTATATTAAGTTGTAAAAGCTTACTCTTTAAAATACTTATCACGACGTTATCATAGGCACAGTTAATATCTAAGAATGCAGCTATTACTGATTTATTATTTGAAAATGATAATTGAATATCAGAAATGAATATACTTAAGCTATCAATAGTACTTTTCCCACGTCTGAAACCGAACTGTGATTCACATAATAGACCGTTATGCTCGACAAACCATTCTATTTTTTGACACTTTATGTTGTTTGTTATTGGTCCTAATTACAGGACCGAATTTAGGTTTATTTTTTCTTCATTGCAGGTAATGATTTTAATAGACGATAATATTATCTTATTTCAGAATCCCAAAAGATGTTAATTTAAAGAATGCCTGGTTGACAAAAATGCATATTTATTTGTGAAAGTTGTTATAAACTAATACGGTAATATATTACCGTTTCGTATACGAAACAAACATATTTCTGAAGAAAAGCGAAGTAATGTTTCTGGGAGTTTTTTTTTTCTACACTAATATTATAAAGAGGAAAACTTTGTTTGTTTGTTTGGTTGTAACGAATAGGCTCAAAAAGTACCGATTTCAAAAATTCTTTCACCATTCGAAAGCTATATTATCCACGAGTAACATAGGCTACATGTTATTCTGGTTCCGTAAGATATTTGGGTTTTTCGGACACAAGGTGTAAAAAATCAACCAGAAAAGTTACTTATTTTGCGTACGCTGCCTAAACTATAAAAGATAGAACGATAAAATGTTCTAATTAACTGTAGATCTTATAATTATCTACAAAAAAGTCCACCACACACTATACCTATCTATGTCGATTGAGGCACAACAACCATATTTTATTCAGAAATTTTGATTTTTTGGACTACATTTAAACGAGTTTATTTTACTCATGCTTTTAATCCTTAAGATATGAAGCTAAAGAGCTTGTTTATTTGAGGGCGCTAATCTCAGGAACTATCGGTTGGATTTTAATGAAACATTTCAGTGTTCGATAGCCCATTTATAAGTAAAGATATATCATCCCGCTAAGATCCCGTTGTAAATCTAAGTTAACGCAGGCGAAGCTGCAGGCAACACCTAGTATAATATATTGTTTGAAAATTAAGGATGTAATTTAAGAAACAGACATAAAGCCAAAGAAAAGCGAAGTTATGTTTGAAGAGAATTTTTTACATAAAACTTATAGTTTAAAAATAAATGATTTTGTCAGAATTTGATGTTGTTTTTTATTCCCCTTAAGTAACGGTAAATACCTACACGCAGAAGAGGTAATCACGATATTTGACGGCGACGCGAAGGTGGTCTATGTACTAGGTTGTAGAGTTTACGGGAGTAGAAACTGAATCCCGTTGAGTGTTTTTTGATCACTTATACTAGCCCTGAGGGGTCCGATAGGCCCGACGGCCTTTGATGTGAGGAATATACATTCAGCCCCTTCAGAGCGTACTGAAATCCAATGAAGCACTGTCTTTATTACGAGATGATTAGCTTATATAATTGTATAAGCTGCTTACTAAACAAATAACGATTGGCTCGTTTAAAACATCCGTACGTGTTTAGTATATAAGGACATGCTTATAGGAACGTATCTAGTAAAATAAGCTCAAATTTGTATTAACGATAATCCAATTTAAGAGATTAAGTATGTATTTTGTTGCTGAATATTTCACGAATAAAGTTTTCAAATCCATTTCCTCTTGTAATTGTCCCACATATTGCCATTACAAAGAAATGTTGTCCAATAATACGTACATAAGTGGATAAATTTCCCTGTGAAATTGTAAAAAGCTTAAGTAAAAAAAGCTAATATTGTTTTTTATGTTTGGAAGGCTTTAATACGTCCCTGTCTTTTGTATTGGTGTAAGTAATTGTTTTATATTATGTGAAAAGCTGCCACGCATTTTGAGGAAGAATATTACGTCTGCTAGTTTATAGTATATTGGTATAGACCAACTAAAATATAATATATTTTAAGTCACACATGGTAGCATGGTCTCTGGTCTTAACCGGTTCCAACAGGAACGAATATAAAAAAACAGTAATTACAAATGAATGACGTTTTAAATACTTCACATAATGACATTTTTAAAAACGCAATCATACTCTAGAATATGTATATAGCTATATGACGGATTGAATAGAATGAGCGTTCAAAATGTCTTTGTACACTTGGCTACCAAATTAGCGTTTGAGTTTGCATTTACTCGCAAAAGAATAGAATCTGAGAGTTTGCCACTTGTCTAGCCCCGCAGGACAGGTACAACAGAGTATTTATCAATAGACACAGTTATGGTACAGAAAAGAGCACATCATATCCCGTAGAGTTTCTAAATTCGCTTGAGCTGTCAGATGTACCCTCACAAAAGCTTAAATTAAAACTAGGTGTCCCAGTCATGCTCATGTGAAATTTGGATGCCCAGAGACTATGTTATGACAATTTTTCTAATTGACAATTGTATGTAGCATGTTCGCGTGTGTCCAATGCCCAGAATGTCTGCATTATATCCCCAAATGGAAAGACAATATATAATATTGTTTACAATAGTTTATTAAAATAATATTCTGTTCCGAATTGTCTTCTTTGTTCTAAATCAGAAAAGGGGAACTGCGCTACTCCAAATTTTACGCTAGCGAAGCCGCGGGCAACAGCTAGTTATTTTAATAAAAAGAAAAATATTTAACTCATTTTGACCTTCACCGTAAAACTTTCGAACGGTTACACCACCCTTTTGCCTAGCATTCTCCAAAACCTATCAGCTCTCTTGTTCTTGCCACTGCGATGGATCCATCTCATCACGACAAGGATCACTAATAACTATTATATTAGTACTAGTTCAAATAGATTAGGTCCTATGAGTTTGTTTCGTCGGTTTTCATCCGTGGACCCAGTGGGAAATAAATTTGAATTTGAATTATATAGTTTGGTGAGTTTTGATATCAAAAGGGTATAAAGCTTATGGGTTTTCTTTGTGCTTTTGAAGTTATATTCATTTTTGTTTAATTTCAAAATTTAACATTAATAAAATTTCGTAAAGTCAGAATGTTATTTTTGCTTTCTTTTTTGCTGTTTTCAAACCTAGCTAATTCACATTTTGTGTAGTGGGCAAAATTGTTAACCGATTATGATGATGCCGATGCTGATGATGATAATGGTGGTGGTGGTGATGATTATGATAATAATGATGATGGTTATGATGATGATGGCGACAACGGTAAGGGGTAACGGTAAGGGTGATGATATTAGGTTATATCCCGACGTTTGTCCTGTTCTATCACAGATTTTAATGAAAGAGCAATGGTCAAAAATTTTAGCGATATATTATGATGTCACTGTCCTGCTTTTTTCGGTTTTGTTGTTTCGAAAATCGAAAAAGGCTTTATTGATGTAACGCTAGTCTGTAGAGCTGAATCTTTCAAAGGCCTTTCTACGCCAGAATCATTGATAAATTCATTTAAAATTGAGTGTTTCAATGTGTTTTGAGTTGAATAAAACAAAACAGAAAACAAAATGCATTCAGTTTATATAACAAGCGATACTAATAAACATTATTTATGTTAATTAATTTAAACCGAAATCAGCGGCCGTTTTCACGCTGCTGTAAACTCGCGGTGGCACGGGGACTCTGAACTCTCCTGTTAATTTTAATATTAAAGATCATATTGTACTGATGTTCGTGTTAATAACCTCATATTTACCTTTATGATATCTCTTTGAGTATTATTATTTCGAAAAAAAATATTGGGCTTCTTTCTTCCTTTAACCTATTAGGTAGCTTTCAACACTAACGGCGGCATTCGATATCCTATCTATCTTAAAATTTTCTTATCTATCTTGAAATTTTGACACATCTTCTTACAAAATCCGAGTTTAAGCGAATTTTACTCATTATAATGAAACAACTTTTACGGATTTTATCGCGGTTTTTCAAGTTTTTTACAATCCCGATGTTTCGGATACTTTACAGCAACCATAGTCACGGGAGGACTGAGGTGTCAGACGTCTTACTGTTACAAAGTAAAGAAAATCATATATATAAATATTCCTAGTCGAATTGCCCAGCTGATGCTTTACTCGTTCGTATTTCCAATTACCATCTAAATATATTTATTACCAACCGTTACCGGGCTTTGCCCGCATTAATAAAAAAATCCTTTTCTTTAAATGTATCTTATGTTACTTCTAGAACCTTCGAGAATATGTGTAAAAAGTTTCATGATGGTCGGTTGAGTAATTTTCGCGCGAAAGCGTAACAAACATCACTACTTTCACATTTATAACACAACACACGAACAAACCCGACGCTATGAAGCCGTGGAAGTGACACTCCACGGCTGGCGGGGAGCAACCCCCCATTTACTATATCATAGGGTGAAGCCAACCAGCTCATCTCTTTTCCGATAAAGCCAAAAAAAATGTTAGCATAGATAAAGATTAGTTTTCTGTTTGAAGAGTCCTTCATGCTTTGCTAAGATACGCTTACGTTGGAAGTTAAAGAAAGAATTGCATTAGGAAATACAGAAGTTGAACATTCATCAAAGTTATAACGAGACATGTCTATGAAACTTTAGTTTTTATAACTCTCAAACTAGTTTACCCAATAATCTGTAGTAGATTAAGTAGAGAATAAGATGTAGTAGAACGTAGCCCAGGGTGACCCCAACACCTTGGGCGAATCGAATTGAGCCGGCTCTTTGTGCCCCTCTTATAAGAAAAGAGTGAAAAAGAGCAGGGGGTAAGGGGCGAGGACAGGAACCTCACCTCATTGTACAGTCCCGACGTTGGGAAGGGTTGTTCTGTGGTGCGGGCAACCCCTCTGTGGAGGTGGCGTCGGTTCCCTGAGGGACTGACTAGCTGTCGAAGTGCCCTGTTGCTAGCAGATCCAGGGCACCTCACCAAAGGCGGTATTGGTGGCACTCGCCGCGTTTTAGTGGGTAGAGCTGCGTCCATTTACCAGCTTTCGGGCGTAGCGAGTACCACACACCCGCCTGGGGAGACCCACTCTCCCACGGGATGCCTAAGCGCATTTCCTGGCGTTAAAGAAAAAAAAAAAGAAAAAAAAGGTACTTTGTAGGACAATTTTTATATCGTTGTACAATTTGGATAAAATATATCAATGGGTATTTCAGTGCGTTTTAATTATGCTGTGATACTTTGGTAGTGATTTAGGCTGATGCAATGCAGCCGAATGGAAATAATACTGTTCGTGCTACGTCTAAGCCGTAGTGTAATGGTTTTTTTTTTTTTTTTTTTTTTTCGGTTGGATCTATGCTAATGGTCCTAGTGACCGTTATGCGTCATCGGAAATGGGGTGATCCGGTTGGATCATCCTATGACGTTATAATTTGGGGGGTTGCCCCCCGCCATGTTCATGGCGTCGGGTTTGTAGTGTAATGGTGGGTAATATTTCGGTGCATATTACATATAATATCTTTGTGAGTATAATTAAGCGATCTATCTGTGTTATAAGCCACCGTTTAAATCCTTTGAAATGCATAATATATTTATCGTATTTTTGGACCTCTCACATATTATTGTGTGACCTATTAACAGTATCTTATTCTTAAAATATTTTTTTGGTCATATAAGTCAATTAACCACTAGTTTTCATCTGGGTAGAAATGGCGTGCGTAAAAAAACTTTTTTCTCTGCAAAAAAAAAAAAATTACACCTGACGTTGTAACAGATATTTCTTAAATATCTGTTAAGTGAAAGTTTTGACGACCTCTGTGGCTCAATGGTTAGCGCGTTGGCGCTCAAGCCGGAGGTAGTGGGTTCGAATCCTGCCAGGGAACAATAATAAATATGTATTTCCGTTGTCTGGTTCCCATAACACAAGTCTCTTCGAGAACTTACCACGGGACTAGATTAACGTGGTGTAAAAGCGTCCATAGATATTAAAATAAAATAAATAAAATAAAAATAGCCTTTATTTTCTACTACTATGACATACAATATTTTAACTAATTATTTTTATAATACAATTAACATAGATATTAAGAGTAAAGCTATTTATTAGTAGTAGTCGCCTCTGCGGCGTAGGCCTCTCCTAAACCTTTCCACAATTTTCTATCTCAAGCCTTTTGCATCCATTGAAGTCCACCTCTGTGTCTAAAAATGTCACTCCATCTTTTGCTTGGTCTTCCTTTTCCTCTTTTCCTGTCCCTTGGTATCCACTCTGTTAAACGTTTTGTCCATCTTGTATTATCCATCCTACAAATATGACCTGCCCAGTGCCACTGTAATAGTCTAATTCTTTTCCGTACATCTATAATTCTCGTTCTGCTTTTAATGACGTCATTGCTTACTTTATCTGATAATTTTATTCCTAGCATACTTCTTTCTATTTTACGTTGACAAATTGCAATTTTCTCTTCGTCTTCTTTCCTCAGTGACCATGTCTGGCAACCGTATGTTAGGCATGGCAATATTGCTACTTCATATAACTTTTTCTTTATGCTTAGATTGACGGTGTTATTTTTCATAATTTCTTTCAAGCCCCAATATTTTTTCCAAGCCAAAGTTATCCTTCGTTCTAGTTCCTTTTTGGTGCTATTTTCAAAGGACACTAATTGGCCTAGGTAAATGTACTCTTTTACATATTCTATTTTATTACCTGCTACTGTGATGTCCTGAGGTTCTCCATTGGTTAGTATCTTAGTTTTTGATGTGTTCATTAAGAGACCCACCTTTTTACTTTCTTTTGATAGTTCTTCAACCATATTTTCTAGTTCTGATGGGCTTTCTGCAAATACCACAATGTCATCAGCAAAGCGAAGATGGTTCAGCATTTCACCATCTATCTGTACTCCCTTCTTTTCCCAATCTAGACATCTAAAAATAGATTCAAGCACCGCTGAAAATAATTTTGGAGAAAGGGGATCTCCTTGTCTTACTCCTCTTCTTATGGGGAATTCTGTACCTTCGCGCTCTAATCGTATTTTGGCTTGACATTTTGCGTAAACATTCTTTATTATATTCACATATTTTGAGTTGACACCTTGTTGTCTCAGTGATGTCCATATTGCTTCGAAATATAAGGAATCAAAGGCTTTTTCATAGTCAATAAAGCACATATATAGCGTTTTCCTGTACTCCTTTGCCCTTTCTATTACTTGTGTTATTACCTGAATATGATCTGTAGTGGAGTACCCTTTACGAAAGCCTGCTTGTTCGCGAGCTTGGTTGAATTCTAAGCTATTCGTTATTCTGTTTAGTATTATTTTCGAGAATATTTTATACAGATTACTCATGAGGCTGATGGGTCTATAATTTCTTAGATCACTTCTGTCTCCTTTCTTATGAAGTAAAATAATTATAGATTTCGACCATTGTTCTGGTATGGCTTCTGTAGTTAGGATGTTATTAAATAACACCTGTAGAGGTTTGAGCAGTGAATCAGAAAAAGACTTAAGGACTTCGTTTGCTATACTGTCCGCACCTGGGCTCTTGTCATTTTTTTGAGATTTTATTGCAAATTCGATTTCTGATCTGAGAATATTTGGTGTCTGTATGTTTGAATCAGCCGTATCGCACTTGTTCCTTTCTGGTATATAATTTAAAGGGAGGCAGGTGTTACTGTCGACATTGTAGAGCTGCGTGTAGAATTTTGTCGCTTCTTTTACTATGTCAGGACGTCTGGTTTGTGTAATTCCCCGCTTGTCTCGCAGTTTTTCCGTCCACACTACCTTATTATTTAATTCTTTATAGGCTTTGCGAACAGCACCTGATTTACTTATAAATTTTTCAAAGATTTCCTGTCGCGCTTTTCTTTTTTCTTTTGTGATATTTTTGTTTATCATTTTGCTTATTTTCGTTATTTCTGATTTGATTTCGCGTGTTCTTTTTTTCTTGTATAACTCTTTTCTCAGTTTTAGCAAATCTTTTGTTTCCTCATTAATATAGTTTTTTGAATATTTCTTCTCCCTTGGTAATTGTTTAAGAAGTTCTTGAAGTCTTATTTCTAATTGATCATATTGTTCTTGAACCTCTGTCGCTGTGGTAACTGCCTCCATGAATTTGTTTTCCCAGTAACAAGCACTCTCGTCCGAGATCGTTGGCAGGTTTTTGCTATAGTTAGCAGGTTTTACTTTTCTTCTTCTTGGTTGGGAATCCAAACGAAGTTCGCAGCGTATCATTCTGTGATCAGTATTGAAGTTTAAGTTTTTTATTATATCAAACTTTTTAATATATGTTGGTTTGTTTGTGAGTATATAGTCAATCTCATTTAGTTGTTGACCGTTTGGTGATCGCCATGTCCATTTTTTACGTGGCTTGCAAGGAAAAATGTTGTTAATGATATAATAATTATTTTCTAGTACAAAATCGACTAATTTTTGACCATTCTTGCTTCTTTTCCCATGTGCATATTTTCCTATGTTCTTGACTTCGCCGTTCTGAGATTTGCCTATTTTTGCATTAAAGTCACCAAGTAGGATAACATTTTTTGTGTGAATGGAGTCTATGGCCGCTTGTACCTCTTGATAAAACGAGTCTACATCTTCTTTTGGGTATGCTTCTGTGGGGGCATATATTTGAATCAACGACCAGGTGGAATTGTCGGTTAGACGTATTTCTAGTAATGCAATACGGTCTGAAAAACTTTTAATATTCATTATATTATTTTTCAGTTCTTTTTTTATTAAGAACCCAACTCCGTTTCTTCCATTCGTGGCGGACGTGTGGTATAAAATTAGCTCGGGATGTTCTTCTATTATTTCTTTTTCTCTTCTAGTTTCGCATAATCCTATTATATCCCATTTTATTTGTTTAATCGCATGTTTCAATTCTTCGCCTTTGCTTTCCGATAGTAGTGTCCTTACGTTTATACTTGCTATATATAGATTTTGTGATCTTAATCTTTTGTTCCTTTTGATATAACACTCGTTTTGTTTGATGTCGTTTTGGTTTAGGAGGTAACGGTCTGACTTCTCCACGGTGACCAGCCGGCTTGGAGAAGGTGGAGAGGTTGAAGAGGCAGTAATTAGTTTTTTTGAAGATTATCGCTTAGCATTGTCTGTTTACTCAATTGCGTAGAACGTATATAGCTAGTTATAGGTTGAGTTTTGTTTTTTTTCAATGCTTGTTTCGTACCTTCGTTATTGCTTTTTGTAATTTCTTTAACCATCTCCTCGGGTGAGGTAGACATCAATCGTTTGTTTGTGTTTTTTTCTTTTGGTGTGCGTGATTTTTGTGTATCCAGTCTCACAATTTTGTCATAGCGTAGAAATACTTTATTCCCTGATTCACGTTCTCGTTTGAGTTCCTCCTGTAAGTCTTTTCTTTTTTGTAATACACTTGGTGGAAAATCCTCTTTTAGATAGATATTTGTATTGCTAAGCAATTTCTTCTTTTTCAGTATTTCAATTTTTCTGCTAACTGTTGTTAATGCAACGATAACTGGTCTAGGTTTTCCAGAACTTTTACCAATTCTTTTTACACTTTCTATTTCCCATTTGTGACATTGTATTCCAATTTTGTTATTTATTAGATCTAAGATTATAGAGAGAAGACTCTCGTAACCCATTTCTTTTTCTTCTATTCCAAAAAATATAACGTTTCTTCTTCTCAACTGCTTGTCTAAAATATCTATGGTTTTTTGTTGTTGATTGATTGTCATTTCTAGCTGTTTAGTTTTGGCTTCGATTAAGTTAAATTTCTCATCTATATTATTATTTATAGATGTTTTTATGTTTTGTTCCATCTCTTTCATATCCTGTTTTTGTTTTGAAAGATCATCTTGTATGCTTTGTAGAATTTTTACAATATCTTCCATTCTGAAAGTATTCCTTACGCCCTCTATCAAATATCGTGGCAATATGTTAGATTAATTTTGACTTTTGCAGAAATATTTCCGATTTTATTTTTCCACTACTAGATGGCGCTTTTTAACCTCTAATAACTGGAGCGCTATTTTATAATACAGAATTGGGTACTACTGGCGCCCTCTGCAATATCGTCTTAGGCAATCAGTGTAAATAGTTATTTATTTATATAAGACGCCCTCTATTTTTTTTTTGTTATTGATTGTTTGCGAAATCAACCAATTCATATATAGATGGTGCTTTTGTAGTTTATGAAATTATCTTTTTACTATGATATTTTAAAGTAAAAAGTCACTTGCGAACGTAGGATTTGAACTCGGGCTCCCTGGATTACGACCCGTACAATGTTCCACACAGCTGCCGACTCAGTGACGAGTCTGTCGAAACAATATATTCTAATGGTAGATTCAATTTGTTTGTTTCTAAGTAGGCTGATGTATATTATAAGTCCAAAGTTCACTTTTTAAACGAAACAAAGAAACTGACGGCCGTTAAGTTTTTTTCACGGAATTTTTTGTCGGAGTATTTTGATGCACTTTTTCACTTTTTTAAAGTCTATTTTTCCGCTTAATATAAGAAAAGTGACAATTTTAAATAATTTTAATGCACTTTTTAGCGAGAAATGTCAATAATCACTTTAGAAAGTCACCGAGTTATTTTAAATTTTTTGCTATTTTCCAGTCATGAATTTCACTACAAACACTGGTACAGCGGGGCCACTTGCTTACACATATACTAATCACCTTTTTGCACTTAAATAAGGGCTTTAAATATTTTTAATTGGAATAAAACTGCGGAGCCGATTTTAACAGTGACAGCAGAGCCATCTCTCCTCCTCCATAGATATTATTATATTATTATTATGTTAGATATAATAATATCAACAATTGCACGTTACAGTATGGTGTAAATACGGCCAGTGCGGTCCATGTGCATTTACATCACTGTCCACGAAACGTGCCTCCTTATGCGTCGTTAATCGTGTTTATTATACTATTTATTATTTCCGAACAGCTCCCGGACGCGATTCCGTCCAAGACGCGGCAAATTTTAAATTAAAGTAGAATGCAGCCATTGTTTGCGAATGTTAATATTTTATTATAATATTCGCTTAGGTGTGAATAAATTAGAAAGTTAATTGTTTATATTAAATTAAAGTGTGCTTTTTTTATTTTGTTTTCGTGTTATCGTTTAAATGTTAAAATGTTATGAAAATAATGTTTGTTTGAATCTGGCATTTTCGGTAGCAAGTTTGTACGAGCGATACATGTGTTTTACTTCTTAATGCAAAATAAATGATCGATTTACAAAGAAACATATAGTATTATAGCAAAACAAAGTATTTTATTAAATGACAATTGTCAGTATACTGGGTAAAATATAAATGAGATCTTGCCATCTAAGAGCTATTTCGGAGTGTGCTGCATAAACAGAAATATACAAAGAAAATATTATTTAAATTGAATATTTTGTTTTCTCATCAGTGCCACGTTATTTTTTTTTTCAATCTTTAATTAAAGGACTTGGTACACAGAAAGGAGCGACCATGTCGTCCTGTAATGCTACGTACTAAATGACATACAGTATAAATATAATCTAACTTACATATAGTCTAAATCTCTCCAGTGCCATGTTATAAAAAATTGCTTATAACTAAATTTGAGATTGCCAAAGTTGTGCGAGAGTGCAATCATAATATAAGACATCTACTATTCTATTAGGAATTTACGTAATTCTACTGAATTCCATTGTGTTTCTCCATCGCTGTCAAACTTTATCGAAAAGTTGCTTTGGCATTTCCAGTCTACTCTTTACATTTTTATCCTTGATAGATGAACTGGCAAACAGGCCAATGGTCAACGTCACTTATCTAGTTCAATTGGAGCTAGCCCAGGCTACTCACGAGTCACGCGTTGTATTTTCAAGACATAAGGTCTTTTTTCGAAACACAATGACGCTGTTACTTCGTTGTGTTTAATGTAAAAGAGGGGGCCAACAGATATTCTGCTCACCTGATGATAAAATCAAAATAAAAAAAAAATCAAAATAGTACCATCAAAGTATCTTTTTGAACGTTAATTGAGTCTACCACCGGTTCCAAAGCAAGTCCACTGAGAAGAACCGGCGAAACAAACTTAGTGGTCTTTTCAGATATTGTTTTACAAAAAAAAAAATTAAATACAAACAATACATACTACTATAGTAGTATAGTATATACCTAAGAAGAATACAGCAAGAAACTTTGTTGGGTTGCTCCTTTTAAAATATAGTTTACAATTTTTATAAAAAGAAACTACAGTCTCAAAAAGAAATGGAAAAACCCGCAGGATGGTGGTACCCTCTCCACTCGGTGAATTTCAATAAATGACCATTGACCATAAGTCTCCTTCGTAAGTAGAAACCTTCAGTTGGTTTTGAGATGATTTTATGTCTAGTTTGTGTGTGAGAATATTCTTTCGCCGTACCCACAGCAACTTTACTGAACTTTAAAAGACTGAATACTGGCGCTGCATTGAAATTCATTTACAATATGCATTAGGTTCTATAGGACTGGCCACTCGGGGGACTGCCGTGAGTCGGGCGAGTGGGGGAGAATATTGAAGGTACTTATAGCGAACTATTCCACCTAACTTAATATTTGTTCCAGATAACTTATGCTGCTGATTTTTCTCTCAGAACGTCTTAGGTATCGCTTTCTTCTTATAAATTTTGAATAATATTTTTATCCCTATTTTAAAATGTAAATCCTTATTATTTAAAGAGGTAGTGCCATACTGCTTTGCAACCGAATTGGGCCGGCACGACCGGGTTGGCTGGCGCGACAGCTATGCTGGCGCGTTTCGTGCGGTTTGTGAGTTTCCGGTGGCCCATTGGGGGGCATGGGGAAAGGAGAGAGGGAAAGGACGCATCAAGAACATCCACATAATCTCTGGTTATGTGGATGTTTACGGGCGTCGATAGTCTTCAAATAGGCTTCGACTGTTCGTTTGTCCTCCTATGTTATAAAAAAACAATAATTATAAGCATGTTTTTTATTTTAATATCTCGCTTTTTCATTCTTGATTTTTTGGCCGAGTACTTTGAAATACATTAAGTCGACTGACCGGTCATCCAATTGACCAACTAGTTAGTCGACCAGTGGGTCGATTTTCGAGCAGTTGAGAGTAGTTGGAGTACTAGTTAAGCGACTATTTGGCGATTAGTTGACAAATCCAAAGGAGAATGGAAGGTGAGAGAATATTGATAATTATGTTGAATAATAATAATAAAAATGTATACTAGCCGAGAGCTCACCACACGGCACGTATTCAATCAGCGAAACATAAGATTAAATTAATTTTTCATAAACCGCTTTATTCCAACGCACTCAGACAATTCGTTTTAATTGTAATTAAAATATATTATACGCAAGATAAAATGAAAAAAGTAAAGCAAAAGTATCAACCCATATACGTACCACTGTTGGGCTCGGGCCTCCTCCTCGGAATCAGGCGAGGAGAGAGTTGGGCCATAGTTCACCGATACGCTGGCTTAATGCGGGTTGGTGAACTTCACACACCTTCAAAGTCTTTCAATCTCATGCAGGTTTCCAAACAACGTTTGCCTTCAGCGGTCTAACAATGGTCTTGTGATTAGGGTGCACTATAGACTAGACTAGATATTAGATAAACCCATTTCAAAGTACCTCAGGGGTCAGGATCGATTCCGGACCCTCTCGCTTGAGAGGCCGAGCCTACCCACTGGACCATCGTCGCTCAAGTTTATATACCTGGCCGTAACACTACCAAATCCCTATTATATGTAAGTTACTTAAAATTGGAAAACTGACAACTAACCACCAAGATGTCATCATGTCGCTCAAACAACAATGAATAGCCCTGGAATTAGGCCAGGCATACGGGAACTCATTTAGGCGTTACCTATCCTGAGAAAGTCTGTGCCAGTAATTAAACTGCCTATCTGAGACCTTCATAGAAGAAACAAGCCAGATGGCACCATCGATCAAATATACCCGAGATGCCGCGCGAACGCTAAAAAGTGTCTCGTACCAATTGTGCTTAAAGCACAATCGTGAGTATGGTTTCTGGTAATACATTTTTACGACTTCAGCGATGCGCGCATTATGTAATTCCATAAGCGCGAAACTCCGGCATTGAAATTTGAACGTTATTATTAAGGTAAAAGGACGTAAATAAAAGAAAAAGAACTCGACTTTTACTTTTTGACTTGCAACTTAGCAATGGCGTAGCATGGGACACTTTTTCGACTCGGATTTGTAGGTAATAGTGTATCTAGGGTATATTTGATTGATAGATGGTACCCATGCAGCCATTAGCCTGCCACAGCACATCCCTTTACCGGCTTCGTACTACACATTACATACCAGCTCGAAACTATACACAAAAAAACAAATAATTCATTCCATCGAAAACAGGCAAATATTTAATAATCATGAGTTATTTAGGCGACAGGCTGCGCTGTCACACGACACGAATGTTCAAATATGAATGCAAAAACATTGTTCGCTTTAAATTTGTATAACGGCATGTGGGGTGATTTTGTGATATTAACGTCAATAAAAGCGACGGTGGTCCAGTGGTGGATGGACTCGGCCTCTTATGCGAGAGGTCCGGGTTCGATCCCACCCCCCCGTGTGTGCCTTGAAATGGGTTTTTCTAATTTCTAAGTGCACCCCAAACACGAGACCATCGCTCGCTCACCGGTGAAGGAAAACATCGTGAGGAAACCTGCATGCCTGATGAGATTGAAATTCTTTGAAGGTATGTGAAGTTCACCAACCCGCACTGGGCCAGCGTGGTGAACTATTGGCTTATTACCCTCCTCGCCATAAGATATTTCAAAGACCTAATAATTCTTTGTCCGAGGTAGCTGACAATGATAATAAGATTTCAATAATTCATCTATTTGAGTTTTATTGACGTTAAAGTAAAGTAAAGTATCAACCTTTTATGTCCCACTGCTGGGCACGGGTCTCCTCCTCGAAATCAGGCGAGGAGGGTAATGGGCCAATAGTTCACCGCGCTGGCCCAGTGCGGGTTGGTAAACTTCACATACCGTCCAAAGACTTTCAACTATATTATTTTAATAAAGAGAAAAATATTTAACTCATTTTAACCTTCACCGTAAAACTTTCGAACGGTTACACCACCCTTTTGCCTAGCATTCTCCAAAACCTATCAGCTCTCTTGTTCTTACCACTGCGATGGATCCATCTCATCACGACAAGGATCACTAATAACTAATATTATATTAGTACTAGTTCAAATAGATTAGGTCCTATGAGTTTGTTTCGTCGGTTTTCATCCGTGGACCCAGTGGGAAATAAATTTGAATTTGAATTATATAATTTGGTGAGTTTTGATATCAAAAGGGTATAAAGCTTATGGGTTTTCTTTGTGCTTTTGAAGTTATATTCATTTTTGTTTAATTTCAAAATTTAACATTAATAAAATTTCGTAAAGTCAGAATGTTATTTTTGTTTTCTTTTTTATTTTCGCTGTTTTCAAACCTAGCTAATTCACATTTTGTGTAGTGGGCAAAATTGCCAACCGATTATGATGATGCCGATGGTGATGATGATAATGGTGGTGGTGGTGGTGATGATGATAATGGTGGTGGTGGTGATGATGATGATAATAATGATGATGGTGATGATGATGATGGCGACAACGGTAAGGGTGAGGGTGATGATATTAGGTTATATCCCGACGTTTGTCCTGTTCTATCACAGATTTTAATGAAAGAGCAATGGTCAAAAATTTTAGCGATATATTATGATGTCACTGTCCTGCTTTTTCGGTTTTGTTGTTTCGAAAATAGAAAAAGGCTTTGAAGATGTAGCGCTAGTCTGTAGAGCTGAATCTTTCAAAGGCCTTTCTACGCCAGAATCATTGATAAATTCATTTAAAATTGAGTGTTTCAATGTGTTTTGAGTTGAATAAAACAAAACAGAAAACAAAATGCATTCAGTTTATATAACAAGCGATACTAATAAACATTATTTATGTTAATTAATTTAAACCGAAATCAGCGGCCGTTTTCACGCTGCTGTAAACTCGCGGTGGCACGGGGACTCTGAACTCTCCTGTTAATTTTAATATTAAAGATCATATTGTACTGATGTTCGTGTTAATAACCTCATATTTACCTTTATGATATCTCTTTGAGTATTATTATTTCGAAAAAAAATATTGGGCTTCTTTCTTCCTTTAACCTATTAGGTAGCTTTCAACACTAACGGCGGCATTCGATATCCTATCTATCTTAAAATTTTCTTATCTATCTTGAAATTTTGACACATCTTCTTACAAAATCCGAGTTTAAGCGAATTTTACTCATTATAATGAAACAACTTTTACGGATTTTATCGCGGTTTTTCAAGTTTTTTACAATCCCGATGTTTCGGATACTTTACAGCAACCATAGTCACGGGAGGACTGAGGTGTCAGACGTCTTACTGTTACAAAGTAAAGAAAATCATATATATAAATATTCCTAGTCGAATTGCCCAGCTGATGCTTTACTCGTTCGTATTTCCAATTACCATCTAAATATATTTATTACCAACCGTTACCGGGCTTTGCCCGCATTAATAAAAAAATCCTTTTCTTTAAATGTATCTTATGTTACTTCTAGAACCTTCGAGAATATGTGTAAAAAGTTTCATGATGGTCGGTTGAGTAATTTTCGCGCGAAAGCGTAACAAACATCACTACTTTCACATTTATAACACAACACACGAACAAACCCGACGCTATGAAGCCGTGGAAGTGACACTCCACGGCTGGCGGGGAGCAACCCCCCATTTACTATATCATAGGGTGAAGCCAACCAGCTCATCTCTTTTCCGATAAAGCCAAAAAAAATGTTAGCATAGATAAAGATTAGTTTTCTGTTTGAAGAGTCCTTCATGCTTTGCTAAGATACGCTTACGTTGGAAGTTAAAGAAAGAATTGCATTAGGAAATACAGAAGTTGAACATTCATCAAAGTTATAACGAGACATGTCTATGAAACTTTAGTTTTTATAACTCTCAAACTAGTTTACCCAATAATAATAAGAAATGCAAATTCATAATCTTCATATATTTGAAAGGGATTTGAAATGATAATAATAATATTATGATATATTATAATAATATCTTGAACGCTTTTACATCACATCAATCTGATCCCGTGTTAAGTTTCTTTTCTTTTGTTTTGCTTTCTCTTTTGCATCATCGGTGAGTGAGCTCTCTCATATGATGCCCTTAGAATTTTATAAAAATCCATTTCAAAGCACACGGGGTGTCAGGATCGAACCCGGAACCTTTCGCACAAGGCGGAGTCCATCCACCACTAAAACATCGTCGCTCGTTTATTATTTACAGTTAAATGGTATAATATTATATTGTTTCTTATGTTTACGCGAATTTCAATCATTCTAATGAAACAACTTTTACGGATTTTAAATTACAGCTACCATGGACACTTGAGACCTCCCGTGACCCTGGTTGCTGTAAAGTATCCGAAACGTTGGGCATGTAAAACTTAATAAACCGTGATAAAATCCGTAAAAGTTGTTTCATTAAAATGATATATTTTCTTGAGATAAGAATCCACAATGTCTTTTTCATTTAAAATTTCTCATCTAATCATTGGAATATATACCTTATTCCAAACTATTCCCACAGTAAAGACTGAATATATCATGCGACACCTTTTTGTGATCACGTGGGTGTTCGTTTAGTAAGCGTAACGGATCCTAAGTTCGCATACGTAACGTACATCTGCGGTTCCTCCCGAGTACGTGACAGAGAAAATCTCTCCACGGCGTTTGATTAAGTATGTACGGTGTTATTCCACTACGTACTTACTAACCAGTGATGCCAACTGCATAAATATTTTTCCCCTAAGCCTTTTTTAAAATCCTCTAAATCTCAACCAGTATAACCTATTTTTTTTAATAAATAAAAAGTCTAATTAAAAGTTCATATTGAAGTGAAACTTCTTTAGAATCGTTGTGATTTCAAACCGGAAGCAACGGAAAAAACGACAGGTAAGAGACACAAATACAAAAGAGCGAGAGAGCTAATGTCGGTGTGTATGTATATTGCACACTGTTTAATACTTGCTTGTATTTGAGAATTGAACGTGTGTTTCACTTCTATGGTGTATGAATCGCACACACACCTTTTTTGTTATAACTTATAATTAATTAATTAAACTTTATATTCTTTCAACAATAAAACTAAGTAGACAGGTTACATAAAAATAATACATATGATTTTCAAAAAACTTTCAATTATTTATTGTCTCCTTGTCAATACGTTACCATTATGTCAAAAATTATTTTCTCTCTAAAAACACCCTACGAAATTTTTCACCCTAAAAAATCCCCTTTCCTAAATTCTTCCTCCTAAATTTAGGGGAAAAACCTCCAAGTTGGCATCACTGTTACTAAAGTATGGTTATTTTAGTTTTTACGTAATATAAACTTATCTTTTTGCCTGGAATATTAGCTTCTTTGTATTCTAAATAGTAAAAGAGTCCGTGACGCTTCAATATCGTCGTCGTCAATTCTGTGACGCATTGAATTGTGTGAATCGCCTAAAGAGGTTTCTCAAGCGCGCTCAGGTCTCATATGTTCTTCAGAAACGACGTACGTACTTATCATCATCTTCAGCCATTCCACTCCACTGCTGAACATAGGCCTCCCTCAATGAACGCCAAGACGACCGATCCGTTGCTACTCGCATCCAACGCGGACCTGCCAATGCACGGAGATCGTCTTCTCATCTGGTTAATGGACCAACATTTCGTCTACCTAAACGCGGCCTTCACTCTAGAACCTTAATGGCCTATCGGCCATCCGAAAGAATAAGCACGTTAAAGTGGCAATGAGCTGGTCACGCACTCATAAGAACGTACATACTCAGCTCCTATCAATATAAATAATAAAGCTAATGAAAAACGTGTAAAATAGGCTTCATCAAATATCTTTCAAATGAATTAAAAAATGTTTAATCAAGCCTATTTTACATTGCTTACATTGGAGAGCATAAAAAAGTCCTGTCCCAGTTCGTTATGATATGTTATGATGAAAATTAACATACTGAAATTTCTTTATAACATGCTTTTATTAGCTTCACCTGTATGTTTGTATGCTTGTGTGTATGTTTGTAACCGACTCCTTTGAGCTCGATTTTGTCCTTCTTTGAACGATCAGATTTAATTCAAACTTTGCTCACCTGTCAAAGACCGATGACAATGCAATAATTCAATTACAAAATCCAATTATCCCAATTAGATTCGCCAGGATTAATTAATTCCTTTCCTCATCCTTTGCATGCGAGGAAGAGAGATAGAGCTAGTGCGCGAAAAGGTAAAATTTCATTTACGTATTTAGCATACGCTTATAATAGCGAAAAAAAAAACTTCCAAAACCTCGAATGCCTTCTCTGTATCGTGTACGCTCGTTGCTCCTAAGAATAGCGTAAAGCACGCTCGAATCAATTGTGGCATAGAACCGGGTATGAAACATGTCTTCCCTCTCGCGCTCAGGTCAGTGATAGGTTGAATCAGGAACGTCACACTCAACATATTATCAAAAAAGTTCATAGATTACGTATTAAAAACCGATAAAATATAATATTACAAGGTTTTAGACGTGACAACGTCTAATAACTCGATATTACGGGCAGCATGCACGAAAAAGATGACGTCATGTCGCGTTCCGAGAGCGCGGCACGAACGAGAGAGAGGCATGATCGGTTCGAGCGATCGGATTAGCTCGGTTCGTGCTGCACGTAATGCTTGACACGTCAAACTACCGTCCGTAAACCGACTTTACAGACAACCAATTTTTTTCCAAAAATTAACCGTACAAAATAAAATTTAAAGCATTTCTATGAAACCACATAAATCGTAGCAAAAAAACACATTTATTTTTATCGCATATAAAAAGGCTAATATATTAGCGTTTTCCAATAAGTTTTATGCTCGCTATTAGCTGCACTGAATATACTTGATTTAGTGTTATTAAGCTGTCATCCCCCGGCCACACGCCCGGGACCAAACAGGCAATAGTTATCGATCACCTGCCTATTGAGCTGAATAATGATATTGTTCTTAATAAAATTTTATTTGCAAAAAGGCGAATCAATGTGTGAATGAACGAATTAATTATTCTGTATTGTGCAAAGCTGCTGGAATAAAAGTACGTAACATACATAAAGGTGTTCTTATAACAGACAACCTTTGTGAATACGAGACAGGACAAAAAACACACGTCATGGTAGTAAGCACAAAAAAAATATTGAAACCAACTCAGTGACATAGCACAACATTTTATTGGAATAACAATAATTCTAAGTGATAAAGTGAAAATGCAACATTTTCACCAGAAATCATCATCATCATCATCAGAGATTCTTATATACATTTTTTCAGGAAATCCTGTAAAAATTGTATATATAGGTTTTATGGCAAAATCAGCATGGAAATGGCAATCATGGCAAACTTAATTGTCGATTCCGATCAGATCAATTATAGATTACTAATCTATAATTCTAGTGATATTATATTCGTCTAGTATGTAATAGTCCGTAAAATTGTAGACGAACTTTTTCGTAAATATACAATTTTGATGATGAAACATCTATAAAAATCAATTCTAATAGTTGTTTGCCGTCACAGCATTTTATTGACGCGAAACTTTTATTACATCGCCTCAAAGATTTTCGTCTGTGTGTTGCATGTCGCGTGACGGTCGGAGGCCAATATGGCGGTGCCTATAGTTCGCATCAGCTGACCGTGTAGTGTATAGACTATTACTCATTTGTGCCAGTGCTCGACGCCATTTTGTCGGTTTTATAGTTAAATGTTTATAATGTGAAAAACGTTTTACTTTTCATTAGTCATTTTTTTATCAAGTATTAGGCATACGATCGTCGTACATACTAATATTATTCAATCGTTCACATTTTGTCCGTCAGTCGTCAGTCAGTCGTAGTTTCCACAATAACGTAATGTTTAGGATCTGTCAATGTTATTAAAGTCGTGTTTTTGTGTAGACTGCACAGCACGTGTCGTTGAGGAATTTTAATCTTATCAAGTTTCCTCGATCTTTCCTCGCAACAAGATACTGACATATGCGAGGAGATGAACAAGCTTAGCCTGCAGCTGCAGCCGCGTATGTAAATTCAAATTCAGAATTCTTTATTTTAAGATGTAGTCGATCTACAAAATTGTACTACAATATATTATACATAAACATTGTACGGATAGTGTAATAATATTATGTATGTATGTTTATATATAATATGTATGTAATGTTATAATATGTATGTAATGTTTATTTTATTTTTATTTATTATAATTCATAATATTTTGTTTATTATTTGGACTATTTTCATAACATTTAGGTATTATTTTTATATTTATTATTTACTACATAATTATATTATGTGTTATTTCGAATCCCAAACAACAGAACTAGTTAGACATTGTTATTATTAACTGTTTATTATGATACAGATTTCATATGGACGTAACGCTGCCAATCGTACATTCTAGACCATTGTAGTAAATCTAGATGTAATCAGATGAAAGCCCCACACGGCTAACGGTTTTGTTTGTTCGCATTAGCCTTCGTATCACTTTGCATATTTACCGGTCGATACCAAAGTATTTTTATAATAATAATATTTTTATGGTATGGCATTAAATACTACATACAACCCTAAATTTCCACCTTTCTGTTCTCTGTTTTGAATATTATATTATATACGACAACATACAAATCGAAGTCTGTAGATGCAGCAGTTTGTAATTACTATTACTATTACTGACCCTTATCTGCGAAACAGCAAAGCTGTTTTACGGATGAAACAACCAAGATTGTGGTACATATGTGGTAAGATGTCCTTTAACTGTCCTACTATGTAGGTATACGTAGGATTTGATAAAGCTGATCTCACCATTTTGTATGCAGTTGTGACGTCAGTTCTAAGCTTTTGCTTTGTGCAACTTGTCTTTCTTGGAATATCACAATCCCTGAAACGTCTTGTGGAAATTCAAAAGGTACAAAATTTCTCTTATGTCACTATTATTTTAGGACGATATTTATTTTACACTGTGGACCCGAGAGACGCCCTGTACAAAACCTTTAGCAGTGGATCAAATTATGAAACTAAACCGTTCCCGAAGCTACTAGAATCATCATCATCATGATCAGCCTTTATCCGTCCATTGCTGAACATAGGCCTCCCTCAATGAACGCCAAGACGACCGATCCCTTGCTACTCGCATCCAACACGTACCTGCCACTGCACGGAGATCGTCTTCCCATCTGGTTAATGGCCGACCAACACTTCGTCTACCTAAACGCGGCCTCCACTCTTAAACCTTAATGGCCCATCGGCCATCCGTTTTTCTGAGTGCGTGATCAACCCATTGCCACTTTAATGTGCTTATTCTTCGCGTGATATCGGTTACTTTAGTTCTCTGGCGGAGGTCTTCGTTTCGAATCCTCTCTGCCAAAGAAACACCCAGGATAGTACGCTCCATAGCACGTTGAGCTACGGCAAACTTGCGGACCAGTCGTAAATTAAGAGGCCACGAGCTACTATACACAATACTAGAATACACAAGTTTAATTAAAATATAATAATAATATTAATATCTATGAACGCTTTTACACCACGTCAATCTGGTCCCGTGGCAAGTTTCCGAAGAAGTTGTGTTACGGGTACCAGACTACGGAAATACATATTATATATATTATTCAATACTATTTATTTTAATTATAATAATTAATATGAATTAATATAACATAATTAAAGTCGGTCTAGCCGTTTAGGTGGAATTCAGTAAAATACATGCACAAAATAATTATAAATATAATTATCAACGAATTCACGAGATATTATGGTCTTCCATTGGTATTTTTTAATTTCAATTGAGTTTTACTAAATCCGAGAATTAATAATTATTTTGCGTATGATGGCGACCTTGATTTCGATCGATACAACTAATTAACGCACAGGGATTGTATTACCAAGATAGAGTTAGTGGCGGTGTGGGATCTGTCTTCATCATCATCAGCTTTTATCCGTCCACTGCTGGACATAGGCCTACTTCAATGAATGCTAACACGATCATTCCCTTTCCACATATTTACCTACTTATTAATCTTAGGGCCTGTTTCACAACCTTCAGATAAGTGCCGGATAGGCTATCCGCAACATATTTGTCAAATATGTTGTGAATAGCATATCTGGCACTTATCTGGAGGTTGTGAAACAGGCCCTTAGGCTAGTGTGCAGCGAGTAACAGTAGAATGTTTATAAAAATCCTTAACGATATTTAAAACAAAACCCAACAGAGGTTCTTACTATACTTATATAGTAGTATGTATTTCATTTTTTGTAACAGAATATCTGAAAAGATTAGTTCCACTGAGTTTGTTTCGCTGGTTCTTCTCAGTGGGCTTGATTTGGAACCGGTGTTAGACTCAATTGACGTTCAAAAAGATACTTTGATTGTAATATTTTGAATAAAAATATTACTTAAAACAAATAGCAGTTACTTTAAACATGGTTACCAAAGAATTACATTTTAATAAATTATGATGAAAGGCTGTCAAGTGTTTTCTTGAAATTTTCTTTTTTATTTCTGTACAATAATCTTCCCCTGACAATGACAAACACGACAAAAAAAATTAGTGAAATCGATCGAGCCGTTTATGCGTGATGCCGTATCCAAGGGAACTAAGGATTATTTTTTATATTATAATAGATAACGCCTACTAATACTGCTTTCGTCTTCGATATATCTATTGCTTTTATTGAGAAGCAATCGACAAGGATTCATAGATTTCTGTTCCACAAAACAAAAACCGAAACTGTGATAGGATTATATGATATAGCATTGTCTTTCCATCTGACAATTCTCTAAATATTACATATATTTAGCAGCAAAAGTAATTAGAGAACACTAATTTGATGTTATATTAGATAGACATATTAGGTATATCTAAAAAATTAACCCTTAGCACTTTCCTGACTCGCATCTATTTTATTAAAAAAGAGGACATTTTGAAAGTGACTTGGTGACATCGAACATAATATAAAAAAGTAAAGTAAAGTATCAACCCTTTATGTCACACTGCTGGGCACGGGTCTCCTTCTCGAAATCAGACGAGGAGGGTAACCAGTGCGAGTTGGTGAACTTCACATACCTTTAAAGACTTTCAATCTCATCAGGCATGCAGGTTTCCTCACGATGTTTTCCTTCACCGGTGAGCGAGCGATGGTCTCGTGTTTGCACTTAGAAATTTAGAAAAACCCATTTCAAGTCACACACTGATCAGGATCGAACCCGAAACCTCTCGCATAAGAAGCTGAGTCCATCCACCATTGGACCATCGTCGCTCATTGACCAAGCATCTATAAATTACCATCAGATCGCAGAACCGGCGTAGCCTCGCAACACAAACTTATACACTGGCTTTCAACCATAATATTGTCTATATAATCGTATGAGCCTAAGAAATCCTAGCCAGTTATTTGTTACTGAAGTAATAATTACTAAACCAAACAGTGACCCGTGTGCACGTCCTATCAGCCAATCATTTATCAATAGCCATCAGTCAACCAATCACAGCGCAGTACCAGCGTAGCGTTGCAGCACAAATTTGGCTCATTTCTTTTCATACAAAACACAATATAACTACTACTATTTCAGTTATGTTATGCTCTATATCTAGCGAGAGACATCTGCTATATCAGAAGTGTAACCGGTATTTAATTTATTTTCATCATAAAAGATCGTCATTAATGAAAGAAAAACATATTTAAATGATGAAACATATTGAAAGATAATAAGCCTTCACTAATCACTTCCCCCTCTGTCTGTTCAATAAGAGCTCATAACGTAAATACGGGAACACGGTTCGTACGGAATTATTGAAATTTCAATTGAATGGATACGTGTGAGTGAAAAATTGATTTGTTAACACTGCTATTGTGAGAGCGAAAGAAATCGGTAATACTATTACCAATTAAATAGTAAAATAAGTATTATACGTATTTCATATCTATACACATATAAATAATAATAATATATAATATCTATGGACGCTTTTACACCACGTCAATCTGGTCCCGCGCTAAGTTCTCGAAGAGACTTGTGTTACGGGTACCAGACAACGGAAAACATATATTTAATACTATTTATATTAATACTTATATTTATTATTTTTATTATATAAATACACATATTTAATACACTTTCATGACCCAGGAACACATAAACTTTTTGTGTTCCCTGACGAGATTCGAATCCGGCTTGAGCGCCAACGCGCTAACCACTGAGCCACAGAGGTCGTCAAACTTATTGTGATAAGTAAAAATAAAATAATTGTGATGTGTTTGTTTGTAACATTAAAATATCCGCATTACTAAAGACATCATTATTATCATTTTCAGCCTATATCCATCCACTACTGAACATTATAGGCCTCCCTCAGTGAACACCAAGACGACCAATTCGGACCGGTCACTGCACGGAGAATGGATGAAATTGCTGGATCAATGTAGACAGGACCTTGACTGGCAGATAATAAAAGTAACTTTGGCTACAAAACTAATCATCATACTACATAGATATAACTTAAAACCTAAGTTAACGCGGGCGAAGCTGTGGACGACAGTTATATTTTATAACAAGCAAAAAATGTTTAATGAAAATATCAGGGAATCTAGGTATCTGGGTCAAATAAAGTTAAATAAATAATTATTAAACTTTAGTTTGTCACAACTCTTTTCAGCTGGTATGTCGAGTGGTCCTTGGTTGTAGGAAAATACTGAAAAAAATCAGCTGCTGAAGAGCTTAATTCTAGGAAACAAGACCCACTGTTGCCCAACTAAATATTAATATAATATTCTTACTCAAAGTAAAAAATAACATCTAACCAATATATACATACACCCTATTTTTACCACATTTATAAATAAAGACATGAGCATGCCGAACACGCGAGAGAAGCCACCAAAGCGAATACAAAGCGCTCAATTCCTTGACATAGCGTCGTACTCTAAACGTCTCTTAGATTGTATTCGCTTTTGAATTTGTATACGCCTTGGTGGTGTCACTCGCGTGCTCGGCATGCTACACTTGTCTTAATTTATTAATCTGCGAAAAATAAAATATCTCAGTAATTTAAAAAAAATCTGCGCCTTCCCTTACGCTATAAATGTTAATAGCGAACTTTATAATTCGAAATAAATTCCAAGTTCTTAAGATATCAATTCAATTAGATAGAAATTTACCAAGTTTTTTGCGTTTCATCACAAAAAAGCGTAAAAACTTTTAAAGTATCAAAAATGCAAATGTGGATTTGGATTCTTTATTTTATCTTAAAAGGATCACTTTAGGGTGGGAGGTGGATGACGTTTCAGATTATGTTTTATTCAACTTCAAAAATGGAGGTAATGTTATCAGACAACTTTTAGATTGCATCGAGTTTTGTAATGGTGTTTTGGCTTACGATATTATAGTTTACAGTAACCTTTGTCACTTAAATAACTGTTATGGAAGATCTGTTACTAAAATTTACTGAAATAAAACCATGAAAAGAAAAAAATGTCAGTTATAGGGTCGCTAGAATTGAAAACGTATAATTTAGAAGCATCGACCACATAACCCATAGACTCCTAATAACAGGAGAACGGGTTCTGGCGACACATCTGACTTATAGTTCCGATGTAAGCAGTAAACAATGTACTCAAACTATCGTGTCGTCTAATTCTTTCCCGTTGCGAAATATATCCATTTCTTTTTAACGTTCCGTGATTGGTAATGTATGACATTGAATTAGCTAATCACAGTATTGCAACCCCTTTCGTCTCACCTCAGCTAGTTGCCAGAATGCATTAAATACGAAAAATCAAACATTAGGAGTCTATAGGTTGTGTGGTCGATGTTTAGAAGTATGGCATGTCACATTTCAGTGTGCAGTGAAAAAGATGCGAGTTTTCCGTTTAAGCTCCTTTAAGTCCCTTTAAGTTTAACTTAAGCGCCTTAAGTTAACCCAAAAAGTTCTTAAATCATCTTAACAAGTTGGTAGAATGTCCTTAGATTATCTATTATTAGCTGATACTTGAAAGGGGCTTCGAATTTTATATTCAGTTATTTTTGACGAGAACGTCCTATAAATTGATGAACGCCGGTTGCACGCACGTAAAAGCATGACTCATAATCACGTTCCTACCGAGTTGAGCATGCAAGCGAGAGAGCAGAACAAGCGATAGAGAGGCACGATCGCCATTGCGTTCAGCTTGTGACACATTATATGTAATTATCATGTAAAAGTATCATCAAACTGATATGAACTATACAGACAACCATTTTTTTATACCTCACCTCGATTTTATAAAGGTCACGAAGGTTAGGCTGAGATGATCCGTTAGTGATTTGTCCGAGGTCAAATTATAGGCGGATCTGAGCTTCCGAGGGATTATTAATGTGACTACTATTTGGACCCAGAGTCTAAGCTTAGGGCCTGTTTCACAATCTCCAGTTAAGTTCCCAATAGGCTATCGGCAACACATTTGACAGATAGAGTATGGAGTATCTGTCAAATATGTTGCCGATAGCCTATTGGGCACTTAACTGGAGATTGTGAAACAGGCCCTTAGTCGACCTTTTACCATGGTAGTAAAGTTACAATATCGTGGGTGAACATAAACGAATCCTCAGAGTAGTCCAAGCAACTCCTTTATACTGAGAAGTAAGATCTATGTGCCTGTTATTACGCTGCCTGTTCTGCTCTTCTTTCCAACACGGCAAACCTGTACGACTGGACTGCTGCGTACTGCAATAAATAAAGAGAATAATGGAACCCGTTTAGACAAAAGCATAATAATACTTATTATTATTATTTAAGCCTTTTATTTAATTTCCATGACACGTGAATATGTATGTACTTATGGAAAAATATTATGTTACTGTTAAGCTGGTGCAGTACTACATAATAAAATGTCATGTCCCCTTTTGGGTATAGGCCTCCTCCAGTTGCCTCCATCTTTTTCTGTGGTTAGCTATTTTAATTCAATCTTTTCCTGCCAATTGGAGTATGTCGTCTATCCAGCGGGCTTTTGGTCTGCCCCTTTGTCTTTTGCTTCCCGGACTTGTCCATTTGTTATTCGTTTGGGCCACCTTTCTTCAGAAGAACGGGCGATGTGTCCTGCCCATTTCCAATTTAAGAGCTTTGCGTGTTGTAATGCGTCTATCACTTTAGTCTTTTGTCTGATTATTTTACTATTAATTTTGTCTATGGTCTTGATACCAAGGATGCCAAGGAAGCATAATAATACTTACCGTTAAATAATTAATCAGTCATGGCGCCTGTCGAAAGGACACAACTTATACGCTTAGAATTTTGACTTTACGAAATTTAAAATTTTAGTTACAAAAAAATGAAATCTCACAATGACTTCATAAAGTGACAGCATGTCGGTGTCGCGAATCTATAAATTTCCATAAAGCTCTGAACGTGGCGAGAAATTTTTTAAATTTAAAAACGTATACGTACGTAAATCATTTTATAACTTAAATACAATAAAATATTATCCTAATAAAAGTTTAAAATTAAACAGAAAAGTATGCTGCGTGTACAAGAGGCAATACGTCTCACGTGAATTCAGTCAAAAGTAAAATATACCTTTGCGCATTGCAGTTCAAATATTTATCTTACTGAAATAAATTCAAATACCTTATTTTAAAACTAGATTGACTTTTTCAAGACTCTGTCACAGGGGATATAGCTCAGTGGTAGAGCAATCGACTGCAGATCGATAGGCCCCCGGTTCAAATCCGGGTGTCCCCTGACATCTTTTTTGGAAATATTATATTTTAAATCTATTAATCTAATTTATCCTAAAATTATTTAATTAGAAATTTTACTTTCAGCGTCCGTCTTCGAGCGACGATGGTCCAGTGGTGGATGGACTCTGCCTATTATTCGAGAGATTGATGTCTTTATAGGTTACACCAGCGTTTCCCAACTTTGTTTACTCTGGCTCGGTAAACTACGAACAAAGATCCTTTCATTTTTGAAAATTTGAAGATAGAAAATTTAAGAAGAACATTAAGAGATGGAACGATGACCCTTATTATTTAGGCGGAGCGACTCGCCCTCTTATGGGAGAGATTCCGGGTTCCTTTTGACTCCCCGGGTGCCTTAAAATGAGTTTTTCTCTCACCTTAAATACGAGACCATCGCTCGCTCACTGGTGAGGGAAAATATCGTGAGGAAACCTGCTGAAGAGATTGAAAATCTTTGAAGGTATGTGAAGTTCACCAACCCGCATTGGGCCAGCGCATCGGTGAACTATGACCCACTTCCCTCTTAACCTGATTTCGAGGAGGAGACCCGTGCCCGGCAGACAGCAGTGGGATATATAAGGGTTGATACTTTATACTTATGAGCGACGATGATCCAGTGGTGGATGGACTCGGCCTCTTATGCGAGAGGTCCGGGTTCGATCCTGACCCCCACATGTGTGCCTTGAAATGGGTTTTTCTAATTTCTAAGTACACCCCAAACACGAGACCATCGCTCGCTCACCGGTGAAGGAAAACATCGTGAGGAAACCTGCATGCATGATGAGATTGAAAATCTTTGAAGGTGTGAAGTTCACCAACCCGCATTGGACCAGCGCATCGGTGAACTATGGCCCATTACCCTCTTCGCCTGATTTCGAGGAGGAGACCCGTGCCCAGCAGTGGGAAATATAAGGGTTGATACTATACTTTCAGCGTAGGATCTGAATTTTGATCAAATTTTCAAAAAAAGAAAAAATAAATAAACTTTTTCATGAAAGTTTTGTTGATTACCTACCCATTTATTGATAGCCTAAGTCATCATTACCTATGTACAAAACAAGTTTATAGTTCAACAAAGACATCCCATTACTTCCAGATAATTCTTATTACACAAAGCAAACCTCTTTGATATTTGAAATGTGTCTTTATGATTGACTTATGAATCGCCGAGTTAATTAATTATCGTCTGATATCCACCATTACTAGAGCCGTGTAAACAAAATATCTCCATGTATGTAATCAATACTGCGCATACAAATAAGCATCACTGAAGTGTCATAAAGCATTGGTCACACTATACAATGAATTAATGAAATTTAATATATTTGCCCACATTAATTCCGCATCGTAGTCTTTGCATGCATATGCATAAAGCATATCATTTACACTGCATATGCGTAGACATGCATTACCACACACAACGATAAAAAAATATAGAAAGTCATACATTTCATGTATCATTGACAAGTAAAAATCAGACCTATGTTCAGCTAGTTTAGATTGTTAGTTTAGTTTGTTTTTTTCTATGGCCTAGTGGACGGATAAGGGCTGATGTCGATGCTGATCATGATTATGAAGTAAAACTCGCATATTATGTAAACCAAATGATTTTTATATCAATAACTAAATTGCTGAAAAAAAAAACATAATATACGGTCGAATTGAGAAACGCCTCCTTGAAGTCGTTTAAAAACTAGTAAATAATTGTTAATAATTATTAATCATTATAACATAATATACATTGTACTAAGTAAATACAGCGCCACAACTGCATGATCCACTATATTTTTCTCGCTCGGGTACATTCGGCACTCCCGAGTTCACCCGATCGGGCCTTTCATCTGTGTGTGACAGATCATCCTCATTCACAGCCTAAGATAATTTGTGTGCAGTGCTCAAAGATGTTATCACGTAAACTTTCATTTTTCTCAGTACGTATTTTCAGCCGTATGATATAAAACTGCCTTTAGATAAAGCTAGCTACAGCCTCTCTGGCGTCACGTTTTTTAAATCATCAACGATGCCAGGCTGCATACAAATGGTGTGTTTTACGAAGTCGCCAACGTGGGACTGTACTCAACTGATAATACCACTGGGAAGACTTCGGGAAGGATGATTTTATCCCTTTTCTGTGAATATCACGCTAGTGAATTTTTTATATTGGTATGTCTGCTTCATTAATAGTACTATCAACGCTGTGAATCAACCATCACATTCAGCGAATCATAAAAAAACTAAACTAATATCGAAAGTGTTAAAACTAATTATTTTTAAGCTTCAAAAACTAGAAACGGTTATAAAGAATTACGACGACCTCTGTGGCTCAATGGTTAGCGCGTTGGCGCCCAAGCCCGGAGGTAGCGGGTTCGAATCTCGCCAGGGAACAAAAAAAGTTTCTGTGTTCCTGGGTCGTCGATGTGTATTAATAAGTGTAAAGTAAAGTATCAACCCTTATATGTCCCACTGCTGGGTACGGGTCTCTTCCTCGGAATCAGGCGAGGAGGGTAATGGGCTATAGTTCACCGATGCGCTGGCCAATGCGTGTTGGTGAACTTCACATACCTTCAAATACTTCCAATCTCATCAGGTATGCAGGTTTCCTCACGATTTTTTCCTCTCTCGTGTTTGGGTAGCACTTAGAAATTTAGAAAACCCCATTTCAACCGTATCAAAATGCACCAGGAAAGGCCAATTAAATAATAAATAACTATTTTTTTTTCTTTCTAAGCCATCTTTGATAATTAATTTAATAGTCCGATAAAAGATGTACCAAGAATTAATTAACACGAAATTTAATTGACTAGCCAAAATTACATTTTATGAGTATGCAAGAATCAACTATTTTTATTTTTATTATTTTTATTAGTAACAGTGAATATATTAACATAATTCAGTGAATATTAGAGTGCTGAGTAGAAATTTCAATAATTTCTTCATAAAAAGCATTTTTGTAATAACCGTTAATAAGCGTTGTATGTTATAACAACAAAAATACTTTAAAATGTGATTATCTCATAATTAGTTATTGGTACTTAATGATTTCTTGCACTACAACAAAGATATACAAATATCGTTAAAATTGTTCAAGCCTTCTATGAGCAATTCAACTACACATACACAGAAGAATTTATTATATAAAGATAGATAGCATTATCTGTACACGGAAGAAAGAGAAATTATGGTCCATTTTAAAAATATCCCATGTTCTAAATGTTCATCAAAATTTGTTAATTAACGCTGTTCATTTATTTAAATAGTTCAAATTATTCATTACTACCTTTACCAGACCTCATAGGTTTTGGTTTTATTTTAGAAATTTCACACACGTTTAGAAAATACGTCTTGGTTAAACGCTACGATTAACGCTATGTAAAAAGAATAGTGAATATTTATTTACCTGTTGCGTCTTCTGTTTTATATTGGAATCACGGGTATAACTTTGACGATTATAGCTCATAATGATTATTACTCATAATGATTATTACTCATAATGATTATCACTTACAATGTTTATAGCTCATAATGCTAATACAATGCATAACTATTACAACTTATAAGTATTATAATTCGTAATGATTATTACTCATGATGATTATAACTCATAATGATTATAACTCATAATGATTATCTCAATATTGTCATTGATTTGAAAAATGTGTTTATTCCACTGTATTCTGTGTCACTGATACCACGATCCTGATGATTTTCGTCATAAAGCTCTGCCGTGGAGAAATGGGTAGGATTAAAGAATATTTGCCTCCAAAACTAACTATCCTACGTCATTGAATAGGCTCCTGGGCTCCTCCCATTTTAACTTATTTATTCAGACGTTGCAAACGCAACGGCACTTACCATCAGACGGCGCAGCACGTCTGTTAGAGTACCTATCAGTAGCAAAAAGTAATAAAAATCACTAAGATGTTGGCAAATCCTAGTGGAAGCGAAGACTTAAAAGAAGAAGAAGTAATAAAAAGTTGTCAGATGGTTGAGAAAAACATGGATGAGACGGACAGGGATAGAAGGAGGTTTTTGCTAAGCAGTGGGAAATAATTAGCTGATGATGTAGAAACTTTTATTATTTAAGCAAAATACAAACAAACGTCCATACAACCACGCAAATACATGCATAAATTACATGTCCACACAAGCATACAAGTAATGTATGAGTAAGTGCATTCATAAAAAAATATTTATTTGCCGACTGTACCGATTGAACTGTGCTGACCGTACAAGCGTTTTGCTCAGTAGAATTGTTCCTGGTCAAGAAGTTAATAAATAGCTTTTAGACGATGTAATTTCATTATAGTAAGTGTTTCATACGTTTGTAAAAAGTCAATTAATTGTACAGTCTGCAATGATATACGGGTATTTGGAATAACTGAAAGTGTTAAATTACTTTTTCTACATCTACATCTACACTAATATTATAAAGAGGAAAACTTTGTTTGTTTGTTTGGTTGTAATGAATAGGCTCAAAAAGGATTGGACCGATTTCAAAAATTCTTTCACCATTTGAAAGCTACATTATCCACGAGTAACATAGGCTAAATTTTGTTCTGGAAAAAATAGGGTTCCGTAAGATATTTGATATTTTGACAAAAAAATCAACCAGAAAAGTCACTTATTTTGCGTATTAAGATCCCGTTGTAAATCTTAGTTAACGCAGGCGAAGCTGCGGGCAACAGCTAGTATATTATATTTTGGTAGTGCAATAGTATTATTTTGAATAATTTTATTAAAATAAGTGAAATTGTTTAATAATAAAATCATTTGTGACTTTTTTTTGAATAATTTAAAAATCTTTGAAACCTGTACGTCTTTTTGCTACAGAAGGCCCTGGGGGGATTTTTTATGTTAGTGTGATATTTTGATAATTTTAAAATACTTAAACATTTTAAGTTAGAGAGTAAGTTATTAATAAAAATAATCTTATAGTAATACTTATCTATACTAATATTATAAAGAGGAAAGATTTGTACCTATTTTTGTATGTTTGTATGTTTATAATGAATAGGCTCAAAAAGTACTGGACCGATTTCAAAAATTCTTTCACCATTCGGAAGCTACATTATCCACGAGTAACATAGGCTAAATTTTATTCTGATAAAAATAGGGTTCCGTAAGATATTTTGGTTTTTCGGACACAAGGTGTAAAAAATGTTATTTCACGTACTAAGATCCCCTACTAAGACCCGTTGCAAATCTTAGTTTACGCAGGCGAAGCTGCGGGCAACAGCTAGTCTTATGTAATATAGTAAGTCTTTATTAAAACTAATTATTTTAATACTAATCTTGTATAATATATTATAGAGCTAAATAGTTTGTTTGTTTAAACGCGCTAATCTCAGGAACTACTAGTCGGATTTAAATTATATCACAAAAAATTGGCGACCGTGACAGGACCAGCAATAATCGGGTTTTTGAAGTGAAACTTCTTTAGAATCGCTGTGATTTCAAACCGGATGCAACGGAAAAAACGACAGGTAAGAGACACAAACACAAAAAAGCGAGAGAGCAAATGTCGGTGTGTATGTGTATTCCACACTGTTTAATAGTTGCTTGTATTTGAGCATTTAACATGTGTTTCACTTCTATCGTGTGTGAATCGCACACACGCCATTTTTTTTAAGCCTAAGAAGATATAAGATTGGCAACGGTAAAGTTACAGAACGGACATCAACTGCTTCACAACAGGGCCTGGCGGACAATTTCGTACATTCCAGAGGTCAACCCGAGGGAAGTGATCCGTTTCTAAATGATAATTATGATGAAAAAAGCCTGAGAGTCTGTTGTTGTCATCCAGTTCATGTATCCACTGGGTTGTGGAGATCAGATACGCAGCTGCATCCAGTTAGACTGGAAGTCGACCCCAAATACAGTTGGGAAAATTCTAAGCAGATTATATTTTTAAAGTTAAATATGCAGAAGAGAGAACACGGATTAATTTGTATTGGTGTCGTGACTGTGATAAAAGTTAAGCAAGGAGAAAATCATGAAAGTCTACATCTAGTAAGATCAGCATCTTATGCACTCCATCAGCATTCTAGCGACACCAAAGAATGACGTCTGGATTCCGCTACGGACTACGGAGCTAAAATTTAATATTTCACATAGAAACTTACACACTGGAAGCGCCATTTTGCATCGATTTGAAATCATGAATTGTAAATTGAATGAGACAGTGAATTTCTGGGGTAACAGACGCATTTGATTTAAATTTATAAAAGTTATATTTGAAGAAAAGGAATTGTAGAATGTTCAAAATAACACAAATGTTTATACTATGCTTACGAAAACACAATCTAAAATTTACATTTCAGCCAGCGCGGTTCGGCTTACGGTCTTTAAAAAATAATAAACAGCAAACTGCTGACTAAATAGTATTTGTAGACAAATACAAACTTAATAATAAAACGTTGCACATATTATTGTAATATTGCAAAGTATAAAACTGCTACTTTATAATATTATATTTAAAGTAAAAAAATGACACTTCTATACATTCACAACTCTTCATTTCTCCCTTCACGAAAATCTCATTTTGAACGCTTACCCTAATACCTAAGGTACATAATTGTATAAGTGCCATATGCGTGTTACATTTTAGACGCGGCGTGGTATGAAATTGAACATTATGAAACGTAAGCTCTCTGTATCTAATATCTTTTTTCTTATTCGTTCTGAATATTGAGATGAAATTGCGTGGAATAAGGGGTGATATTTATAGTAGTCTGAAAGGGTTGATACGTCATTCTAAGTCTTTAAACTCTGAAAATTTATCAGACATAAAAGTTTGATTTCATAACTATTTTAGAAGTTGGTTGCCTAATTATTGAGAAACATGCTTATAAAAAATGTACACGGCTAGAACTATATTGGCCTTTGTACTTGACTACGGCTTCATAGCAAGGGCTGATAGGTTTCTAGATAGGTTATACAAGTGTACTTTATGAAGTCATCATCTCTAAATAAGACTTTTTTCGTTATTCATTTTTAGCCTTCATTATTAGCTTTATTATATAGTGTATGACGAGCAGTGAGAAAAGCTGGTAAGGATAAGCTGAACTATGAATTTACTGTTTGAATGTTTCCGCTGTGCCGTGATTGGTCTGTTCGGGTGGTGCTTGTCTCCCCCGTTTAACATCTTGCTGTGCTTCGTCGAGATGGAGAGACATAACATTTTGTGTCTCAGATTACCTCTTGTTCATAGACAATGCTGTGTTTCTTTCGTTAATTGGGTTTTAAATTATTTTGATGTACTTTTAGTCTATGAATGTGTTATGTAATAGTAATACGGACACTGATGTTATTGATTGTGATAAGGAGATGATGTTGGTGATGATGTTGATGATGGTGATGATGATGATGATGGTGATGATGATGATGATGGTAGTGATAATGATCATAATAGAATTAAGAACACGAATTACAATAATTAAAGTACTACACGCATACATATCTTTTTGCACTTGTATTGTTAAAATTATATCCAGGTTCCCATATTACGTGACCCTACTTAGCCTGTCGTTATAATCTTTCCCCCATTACATCAGCTTTGTACACTAAATATTCATTTACACTCCGTTAATGCTAAAAGCAAAATAACATCCCAAAAAGTAGAATAAACTAATTATGAATAAATGTCTTGAAATTACTGTGAGCTTATCTTGTTTATCTTTTAAGGTATTCTCGTGGGGATTTTAGGCTTAAAGCTTGTTGTATGTTGCAACTATTCCAACTATTATACATAGATTTTCGTTTTTATCACAAATTGTTTGACTATTACCAACTTTTCTTGTGAAAGGTACGATACTTTTTTAGTCTCGCATAGGCACACTGGCGATTGTGGGTACTCGGATTGGGGTGCCCTACCCGTGCGAGCACCTTCAGCCACTTTGTGTGGATACCGGATTTGCAGGCAACAGGATACCCTCAGCGACAGACTGGCCCCGGCAAGGCCAGATTCTTCAGATATAGGGGGAACTGCCTGGCCGCTACTAAGCAATCCCCACGACATCGTGTCTAGCAGGACCCGGGTATCCATCCCGAGCTCGACACGAGCACAGGGGTGTTACTGGAAGCGCATTAAGTAACGCCTCAGACGCACCCCCGTTCGTCATCTAAGGGGGGAGGCCACGTCGGCGGCCTCCTATCTCACCCGTTCGTTGATCTCCTTCTGGAAACTGTATGATACTATGCTTATTCTAGTTAGCTATCTCTGTGCGATCTTATAGGTAGGTCTATTATAGGAAGGACTATTCTTCTGTGAAAAAGCTTAGCTGTTCTTCAAGTTTGAAGCTGAACATAGCGGAAATAGTACCTGATCAAGACCCCGAGATTTCACTAAAAGTACACGTAAATAAGTGCCCTAGAAACGCTCTGGGTAAATTCGATTAATTAAAAGGGGACATACCATTAGGTGCTTACCATTACTTGCTTAAAATACAAGGAAGTTTTCACCTCCCATTCTCACAACATGTCACCTTTCAGCCAGATATTTGCATCACCTGTTCCCATGTCCTTGGCATTAGAGAGAATGTACTCCCTAATAAAATTAAATCTTTATGAGGCGGACCTGTTTCTTAAGTAGCTGATAAAACGGGGAGCACTGGGAACTAATTAAACGATAATTTTATGTAAAGCCTCACGAAATCCTTATTTCGTGAGGTCTTATGTACTTCAGCGCCTTTTGTTTCACATTTTTAAAGTACTAGGCACGATGTAGGTCACTACCGAGGTTATCTCTTTCAGTTTTATGTAAATCATAATTTTATTCTAAGATATGAGGAGCTTGTGGCTCAGTGGTGATAGCGTCACGGATCCATTCACCAGGTTAAGCAACGCTTGCTGAGGTTGGTCCGTGGATGGGTGACCATCTTTACATACCGAGACTCCTCCGTGGCTCGGAAAGCACGTTAAGCCTTTGGTCCCGGCTGTCATCCGTGGACCTTTGACAGTCGTTACGGGTCGTCAGAAGCCCGAGAGGGAATGGGTAGCTTCGTCCATGAAACCGTCCAGGCAAATCTTATCTATCCTTTTTTTTTTTTTTTTTTTTTTTTTTTTGATGACGCAGCGGAAATCCTTTACGACCTTACCAGGGCCTGGGTAGGCGCGCTGGCGTGTGTGGGGACTCGCATTTGGGTGCCCTACCCCACTAAAACCGCTACGTGAGCCTTCAGCCGCTATATTTGAGGGACCCGGATCTGTGCAGGCGACGGGATTCCCTCAGCGACAGACTGGTCCCGGCAAGACCAGATTCTCCACAATATGGGGACTGCCCGGCTACGACTTGGCAGTCCCCACGACGTCGTGTCTTAAGCTGGGCCCGGGTTCCCATCCCGAGCCCGACACGGGCACAGGGGTGTCACTGGAAGCGCATTAAGTAGCGCCTCCGACGCACCCCCGTTCGTCGTCTACGGGGGGAGGCCACATCAGCGGCTTCCTCTCTCACCCGTTCATCGGCCTCCTTCTGGGACATTACTGTCTCGCAGAAAGAGGCCATTGCCGCCCAGGACTCGTCACAGCCGAGCATCGCGGTGATGACGCTCGACAAAGACAAGTCCCCTCCGATGACAGACGTCAGATCCTGACGCAGCGCCGCCCATCTCGGGCACACCTCGAGGGTGTGCTGGGCAGAGTCCACCGCCGCACCACAATCGTGACATCCAGTCGTCGGCTCCTTTTGGGCCGTCCGACACAAGTAATCACCAAAGCATCCGTGCCCGGTGAAAACCTGCGTCAGACGGAAGGTGAGGGGTTTGCGCTTACGGCGCATCCACCGCTCAAGAACTGGGCGCAGAGCAGCCGTTAGGCGTTTGCCATACGGCTGACGCGCCAGGTCCTCCCCCCACCTCCGCATTAGTGCCTCCATCCCTAGTCGGCGGACCCGTAGGACCCCGTCAGGCGAAAGGCTCAAGCCCAGAGATCTCCTATCCGAGACGTAGGAGTGTGTCTCGGCCAGAACCTCCGCCACAAGTTCCCACGGGGGGTCGCCGGCCAGAGCGGATGCTGCAGCCCACGAAATCGTACGGTACCCCCGAATCACCCTCACCGCGATGACCCGCTGCGCCGAGCGCAACGCGGCCTTAACGCTCGCCGTGAGGTGATCCGCCCAAATCGGGGCACCGTACGTTGCCATACTCCGGCAGACTCCGGAGTACAACTGCCTGCTGGCGGCACTGGGTCCTCCGAGGTTCGGGAGGAGTCTGCCCAGCGCACTCGCCGCCTTCACGACCCTCGGTCCCAACGTTTTGAAGTGTGGGCCGAAGGTCCATCCTCCGTCGAGGATGAGCCCCAGGTACTTGATATGGGGGCTCATCCTGACTCTCACCCCTCCAACCTGGAGGGCAGCCCCCGGTGGGGGTCCTTTCCGCCCAGTCCCACGGAAGAGAAGGGCTTCGGTCTTGGATGGTCTGACCTGAAGCCCTAGACTCTCTATGCGACCGATCACGAGGTCTAGTGTGACCTCGGCCAGCCGCGCTGCCTCCCTGTATGTTCGTCCCCGGGCATACATGAGGGTGTCATCGGCGTAACATATGACACCCGTCCCGGGTAGGAGACGGCCTCGCAGGACCCAGTCGTACCCGATGTCCCACAGGATCGGACCTAGCACTGATCCTTGTGGGACACCGCAGCCGACTCGCCACCACTCTACGGACCCCAACCGGTTCTCGCAGGCTACCCTCCTTTCGGAGAGGTACGCGTCCAACAGTCTTCTGAGATAGGGAGGCACTCCGAAGTAGGCCAGTGCCTCCCGTATCACACTGTGCGGGAGACTGTTGAAGGCGTTCGCGATGTCCAGCGACACCGCGACCACCACCTCCCCGCTGTGTTCCGCCTCACCCGTCACCGCCCGCAGGCGTTTGAGGGCGTCGATCGTAGACCGGCGTGCCCGGAACCCGAATTGGGACTCTGAGAGTCCAGGTCCCGGGCCCTCCTCGAGGTGCTGAACAAGCCGGGAAGCCACAACTCTTTCTAGAGCCTTCCCAGCCTCGTTCAGCAGCACCACCGGTCGCACCGACGAAGCCGAGTCCGTGGGCCGCCCCGCCTTCGGTATAAGGCAGAGCCGGCCCTCCTTCCACGCCCTCGGGAACTGACCAGACCGCAGGCAGCGGTCAAACAGCTCCCGAAGGCTATCACCGAGGTACGCGAGTGAGATAGCAAGTACCTTCCCGTGCACCCCGTCCGGACCCGGCGCCCTCTTCTTACTCTGGAGGCGAGCTAGAACCGCCTCCATTTCAGCCTCCGTGACGGGTGGCGGAACACCCTCCTCGTCCGGCGTCTGCGCCTGCCGAGCCATTCTGGGGGGGCAGAACCCCCCAGGTGTGTCGGGGAAAAGTTCCCCGACAATCCTTCTCAGTTGACCTGGCGGGAGCTTCTCGTTGATAGGGGCCGACTGGGCACGGAGCTTGTTCCGCGCCCACTTATACGGTCGGCCCCAGGGGTCCCGATCGAGACCCTCAACTAGCTCCTGCCAGGCCTCCTCTTTGGCTCGGCAAATGGCCTGCTTCAGGGCCTTAACCTTTTCAACGTAGGCCCTGTGCAGCCTGTCGTCCCTGTCGACGTCTTGAGGGCGCCGCCGCCTGCTCCGGGTATACTGTCTCCTCGCCCCGTTACAGGCGACCCGGAGGTCAGCTATCTCTGCCGACCACCAATACAGCGCCCTCCTCTGGGGCGGACGTCTACAACGCGGCATGGCCGCTCTACAAACCGCTGTGAACGCGTCGCAGAGACGGTCAGCCGCCTCGTCCACCCCTAGCTCCGCCAGCGGCGGGAGGCTCCATCGACCGACTATGGCGGCCTCCTCAGCCAGTTCCCGGTCGAGCTTTGTGAGTGCCCAACGCGGAAACTGGCTTCGCCTCCCACCCGACGACGACGACGACGACGATGACGCCGGACGGAAGGGGGCTGGAGACACCTCGAACCTTATATAACGATGGTCCGAGAGAGTCTCCACCCCCGTCTCCACCCTCCACCCCTCCACTCTGCGTGCGATGCCCGGCGTGGCGAAAGTAACATCCACCACGGAACCTCCCGACCAACGCACGCACGTCTGGACTGCCCCTCTGTTGAGCAGGGACAGCCCGGAAGCTAGCGCCCACTCCTCCACTTCCCTCCCTTTCGGGTTCGTGACCGGATTGCCCCAAGCCGTGGACTTGGCGTTGAGGTCCCCAGCCACGAATACCTGTAGGGGAGCTAGCTGCCCCACCAGCGGCCCCAAGACGTCGAGAAACCGTTCCAGGGCCACCAAATCGCGGTTCGGAGAGAAGTAGACTCCAACAAAAGCCAATTCTCCCCGAACCGCCGCCACGTACCCGCGGCCCCTCGCTTTGACTGCGAGGGGCGGGCCGGCTCCAGGCCTCACCACGATCGCTACCAAACCGTCGCTGTCTCCCGCCCAGTGTGGGCTGGGAGGCACAGCGTACGGCTCGGCAACGATCGCAACGTCAACGCTCCACTCCGCCATGGACTGCAGGAAAAGATCCTGAGCCGCAGCGCAGTGGTTGACGTTCGCCTGGAGGACACTGAGATGTTTAGGCATTACTCGGCCATCTCAGCGTCTGCCGACACCACTTGGTTTCCCCCTGATTTACGGGGGGAAAATTTTCCACGTGTAGAGGGGGGCTTGCACGCCATTCCCCCCATTACATGGCCTGCTGGCCTGCCTGCCGCCGCGCATACGGCACATCGTGCGTCGGCCATACACCCGGCAGCCTTGTGGCCAGGTTGACCGCAGCGGTAACAAAGGTTGCTGCGGTCCACCTCGCACAGACACGCCCCAGCCACGTGCCCCATTCCCAGGCATCTGAAGCAATGCCTGGGTCTCGCCTGAAGGAGGTGGAGGCGTGCGCGGCTCCAACCTACCGCAATGGTCCCGGCATGCAGCAGCTTTTTTGCTACCGCAACCGGGATCTCTACGTGAGCTATCCCCGAGCCCATTTGCCCCATACGTATATTGCGTACGAGGACTTGCCCGGGATTGCAGCCCCCCTCTTTCGCCATCGCAGTAGCGAGTCTTTCTGCGTCCACCGCGTCGCTCAGGCCCGACACCCTTATTTCGGCCTTTTTTTCGGGCCTGAGCACTTCAACCTCCTCCGCCAGTGCCTCCTTGAGGCGAGCGGCGAGGGCATCCGCCTTCTCGCCGCTCGATGAGCCGGGCACCTCAATTAGGCGCGCCCCGGTCGCTGATTTGCGAATCCGGAACGGACCTAAACCCAGCTCCTCCAATTTGATCATTTCCTCGGCCTTCCTAAAGGCCGAGCCGTAGGTTTCTCCTTTGGCTTCCGCTTCCGGCCGCAATTTGACTATTACGGCCGAAGAACGGGGGAGCGACAGCTTTGGCTTAGATGCCCCCTTTCCTTTCATTGCCGGCAACGCAGCAGTTGCCGGTTTCGTCACTGGTGGCGTTGGGTTAGCCGGTTTCTTGTTTGCAGGCTTCCTGCGTACGACCTCCGTCCAGATCTCCGCCTGCTGTTGTGCGGCCTGAGGCATCCGTTCTGCCCTCTCCTTAGGGGCCGCCTCCTTTGTATTGGTGGGACCGAATGCGGTCCATTCCTGAACCTTACCCTTCCCTTTCCCTTTCCCCTTGCCTTTTGAGGCTGTCAGGGCAGGGAATTCGGCCAGATCTGGTCGCACCACTTTTTCTGTTGCGACGGCCTCCGCCGCCGCCGCCGTCTTTCCTCTGGCTGCAGCTATCGCGGCTTTTGTGGCCTTAGCCACCTCAGTACTGTCCCCCGCCAGTGGAGGACGACAGGGAGGAGCAGCCGGGAGCTGAAGAGCTGCCAGACGGCCGTCGAGCATGTTACCGACCATTTTGGCAACCTCCTGCAGTAGTTCGGCCGTGTCGACACCACCTTTCGTTTCCAATACCTTCTTCCGGCTCTCCTCGAATTCGCGCCTGTATGCGCGAACCTCCTCCCGGATGAGGTCCAACTCGCGTTGGAGACGGTTGTTATTAGCCCGCAGCTTACGGGTCTCTTCCGTATCCGTCCGAACCACAAAGGCCTCAACTATCTCCCTGAGCGCTCCAGCGGATTTTCGGATTTTGGCCGCATATCCGCCCCGCAGATTGACGGATTTGCCCGTCAGGCCGAGGATGACCCCAAGATGTTCTTCAGCGGCCGCCATCATTTCCTCGGCCCCGACTTTCTCCACGTCTATATCGCGGGGCGTGAGTTGGACCTCCTTGGCCGCCTCCTTAGGCTTCTGAAAAGCCCGTCTTTGCAAGGCAAGCTCGAACTCGTCCTCCTCGTCGCGCTCCACCCTCTCCCTTAGGGCCGCTCTAGCGCGAGTGAGCGCCTTGCCTCTTTTTGCGGCTGGCATCCTCCTTCTAGTCACGTCGCCTCCCGTCTCGGTGTCAGAGCCCCCCGACACTTCAGTGAAGAGGCGTTTCTGCCCCAACTCCGACTCTGATAGCGAGGTGATTGAGATATCCTCCAGAACCTCCACTTTCGCTCTACCACCTCTTTTCGGGCGAACTCTTTCACCCGGACCCTTCTCCTCAATGTCCGATCGTTGTATCTTCTCCGATTCGCTTGCATTCTCAGTGTCCATAATCTTGCCGTTGTCGTTTGATCTGGAACGAGCAGTGTGCTCGCCCCTGAAACAGGTTGTGCCCCCCCCGTAGTACGTGGGGCTAACCGACGCTGTTTCCAGCGTGGTGCGGGATTCCCCCTTTCGGGGACCCGCCCGGGGACCAATTTTCAATCTGTTTGAGTCCATTTTTAAATCCTGCTCATTAGGGTCGAGCGGAACCCGTAGTCACCACAAAACAATGGTGCGCTAGTGACTGGAGACCCTCCAGCCATTCATCCCCTCGCCGCGCACCGAAGCCTATCTTGGGATTGGGGTAATTTTTGATGAGGTTGTCTTCCTCGCGGTCCCCGCCCCGACGTGGGACGGCGACCACCACCCCCGGCACTATGTACCGGGGAGCGGCTCGGCCGGCAGCAGCCAGACTGGCCCTCTGCCGCCCTGTGTGAATCCAATTAGTTCACCCGGGGTTTGCACCCCGAGCCTAAGCCCCACCGCCGCGTCAAGGCTTGGATCCAGCCGGTGGGGAAATCTTATCTATCCTGAGACATTACAATATAATTATTAATCAATTAATGAATGACTATTAAGTTTCTGTGGCACTAATTACACGTCTGTCCATTTGAAATACAGCTGTTGCACGGGAGAATTAGGCAGTATGGTCCGACCTTATACAGCGCCTGAGTGCTAACCTATCAAGCGCCAATTTTTCATGAATCTTTATGCTTAAACTTATTAATTTTTATTATTTGCTAAATACTCGTAGGTAAATTTAGGTAAGACTATGCTATAGCTTAGGTTTATGTTATTTTCCCCACCATGGTTCAAGCCTCCTCGTGGCACTGGGGCTCAGTAGCCCAGGGTGATCCCAACACCTTGGGCGAAGCGAATTGAGCCGACGCGAGGGGGCTCTTTGTACCCCTCTTATAAGAAGCGGGGACAACTGAGCAGGGGCAAGGAGTGAGGATGGCAACCTCATCTCATCGTACTGTCCAGACGTTGGAAGTGGTTGTTCTGTGTTGAGGGGCAACCGCTCTATGGTGGTGGCGTCGGTCCCCTGAGGGTCTGACTAGCCGTCGAGGTGCCCTGTTGCTTGTAGATCCGGGGCACCTCACCAAAGGCGGCAGTGGTGGCACTCTCCGGGTTTTAGTGGGTATAGCTGTGTCCGCTTACCATCGGGCGCAACGAGTCCCACATACCAGCCTGGGGAGACCCACTCCCCAGCAGGATGAGTCAGTGCATTTTCTGGCGTTGTCTTAAATCAAAATTGGATGAGGTGTTACAAACTCTTTGTAATTGCATTGAAAATAATATTTCATTCACCAATTCAAGCAATTCCCGTTTCATTTATAAAAGCTATAATATTTTAGATGCTATCGTGCCATGAAAATATACTATTGTTATAAAATTAACGAGATCCTTGATTAAGGCACTTACAAAGGCCAACATATATACTGCGTTCATTTGCATATAAATTAGACGGGATGCGAAGAAGCTCATAATACTTACTCAACCATTTTGTAAATACAGACTATATAATAGTTAATAATAATTAAGATAAAATAATAAATACAGACTATATAACATATTAATGGGTAATCGATAAATTCAACATTACCTTATATCTTTAGTTACCCTTACTTATATTATAAATTTGAAAGCGTGGATATTTGTTATGCAAAAATTAGTCGACGAATCATCATGAAACTTTGTACACATTCTGGGAAGTACTAGAAGTAATATAGGATACTTTTTATTAAAAAAGTGGGATTGTTTTTGCTAACGCGAGCAAAGTCGTGGGCAATAGCTAGTTTGATATAACTTTGAATTTAATATTATAAACAATTTTTGGAGATATTGTTTTTTATGTTTATGCGAATTTCATTCATTACAATGAAACTTTTACGGATTCTATCGCAGTTTATTAAGTTTTATAAGCCCGACGTTTCTTTTTTGTTGTTGAAATAGCTTATGTTGTTGGTCTAAAGACCTTTACGCTTAATTGGTATAGTAGATAAACGGATGGCTCACCTAACAGGGTTTAGGGTGGGGGTCTCGCCCGCCAGCCGAGAGGTCATCAGCCAAGTCAAGTCAAGACCATGCGTCTTCAGGCATTGGGATCGGCCCGACGTTTCGGATACTTTACAGCAACCATGGTCACGGGAGGACGGAGGTGTCAGATGTCCTTCTGTTACAAAGTTATTCGAAACTACCCTATGATACAACAATATTTTATCAGTCCTATCTACACAGAAGGTGCTAACTGAGTCTTTAGTATGTGACATGTTATGCTTGGATTTAGATTTTATTATTTTTACTATGGCATCCCAAGCAGGTGGTAGTGGCCAGCCATCTTCTCTATTTAAATTAGAATGTTTTTTAATTTCAATAGCCTCGCGAATCATCCTCGGATGAAAGCGGTCTTCCTTTGAGAGGACCTGTGGTTTATCAAATCTAATATAATGGCGAACATTGTATAAACTATGTTCACATGTTGTTAAAAATTTAACATGCCCTAATAAAATCCGTAAAAGTTGTTTCCTAATCATTTGTGGATTTTTTTGAATGAAGCATCTATTTCCGCATATAAAGCATAGAGTATAGAAGTACCTCTAACTCCATAGAATAAAGAGACGCTCAAAGACATGATGCTGTCATTACTCTACTCTACTCCATTTATCTTTTGTTGTAGTTCGTGGTGTAATGCTGATGATGAAAAGAAGATCCATTAGTAACACAATATCATTGGCTTCAGATTGAATTTTCTTACATATTCATATAAAATTAAATATATTGAAAATGAATTACAGTGTATTCTCTACACACGACCAATTGTTATTCTATTTTGTATCGCATCATATAGCAGTAGAGTTTCTTTTCGCACCAAACAATATGAATTTGTGAGTTTGTCCTCATGGGATGTTTCGAATTCTCAGAATTTATGTTGATAAATAAAATTTACATTAAAATTCACTTTTGTCAAAGGATGTTTAGATGTATTGTATACTTTGTATAAAGGTATGCCCTTAGGAATAAAATAAAACAAAGGCATTATTTATACAAGGGTAGATTGCAAGAGGAATACTTATATGAATTTAACTGAAGATAATTAAAATATGTCAAATTTAATTTATATTTGGATATGTTTTGTTCAGTTGTATTTTTGATTTTTATTTTAATCGGTATAGTTATCTTTAACGTAGATGTTAAGCAGATAAACTTTATGATAGAGGATGTCGCATAAACATTGAAAGTAGCAATTATCCACATGACGACCCCTGTGGCTCAGTGGTTAGCGAGTTGGCGCACAAATTCGGAGGTGTATATACTAATCTCGCCAGGGAACACAAAAAAAATTCTGTGTTCCTGGGTAATGGATGTGTATTAAATATGTGTATTATATAATAAAGTATTAAATATAAGTATTAATATAAAAAGTATTAAATATGTTATGTATTTCCGTTGTCTGGTACCCATAACACAAGTCTCTTCGAGAACTTAGCACGGGACCAGATTGACGTGGTGTAAAAGCGTCCATAGATATATTATATGTATTATTATTATTTATATGTGTATAGATATGAAGTCCAAGTCGAAGTCAAAAATTTTATTCAAAATAGTACCATGAAAGTATCTTTTTGAACGTCAAATGAGTCTACCACCGGTTCCAAAGCAAGTCCACTGAGAAAAACCGGCGAAAAAAACTCAGTGGAACTAATCTTTTCAAATATTCTTTTACAAAAAAAAAATACATACTACTATTGTAGTATAGTATAATATAAGAAGAATTCAGCAAGAAACTCTGTTGGTTTGCTCCTTTCAAAATATAGTGTACATTTTTTATAAAAATACTTAATCACATACATTTATTACTAGTCTTATACACACTAGCCTAAGATAAAATAAGTAAATATATTTAGTGCCCGCAATATCCAAAACAAACCAGAGGATGTTAATAAAAAAAGAAAGAAGAAACCGCATAACACGATCAGCCACCACAGCAGCACCTCCACACAGGCTAGGACGCGTGAGCCAGCGTCAACCTCTTCCACATACTAGAGGGAAGTGGAAGACCCATCCCACAACGCCACCACTGCAGTAGCGTAAGCGAGCATGACGTGCCATACGTTTCACCTTTACACAAGTTTAGTTCAACACACTGCAGGCTCAAAATTTATCTACATTCTAGATAAACAGCTTTATAGAAGAGCAATTTAATCCCAAGGTTTCGCTTCGTCTAAAAAATACGTATAGTATACAATATGAAATATACACTATGAAATACGTATAGTATACAATATTGGTAATAGTATTACCATTTCTTTCGCTCTCACAATAGCAGTGTTAACAAATCAATTACACTATATAACTACACAATAGCAAAGGTGTACAAAGCGTCCATAGATATTATTATCATTATTATTATTATTATTATTATTATCCACGACTATCCTAAAGAATAACTTTTATTGCTTAGCCCGTGACGTAAATCTTAGTGTCTGTAATTACGCTGCCTATTCTTTCTAAAAGACAGTGAAACTGTATAAGTACCCAGTGACCCAAGCACAAGTATATGAACTAACATTGCTTAAAAGAATCCGTACCACAACTCAGAATAGGTAAAAAATTAACAAGATACGAAAAAATGCCGTTTCAAAAATAAATTACGTGATTTTATCAGATGATTTTTTTATAAGAAAACAAAATCTTTTGTTGAATAAAAATTAACAGTTAAATATTTACGAGTTGAATAAAACTTGAATATTTTTGTCGCGTCCTTTACATATTATTATTAAATTAAATACATGGTGTATTTTTATTAATTGTCTAACCCTTGCTTTTACTTAATAAATTTAATATAATATCTCAGCATCACTATTTCCGATACTCTCTTTTTTGTTTCTTCTGACTACGAAGTCGGTCATAAGCTAAGCGCGAGCAAATTCGCGGGCGCTTATGCTATAAAAAACGGCTATTCTATGCTATAGTATATATAGCATATAGTATATATATATATATATATATATATATATATATATAATTATTATAATTATTATTATATATAATAATAGATTAAAGGTCTTTGAAGTTGTGCAAAGTTATCCGTCTATCTTTCTACCCATAGATTTATGTGCAAAGCCTTCGAATAACAGTCGAAATGAGGAGTTTCATTAAAAAAGTGTATGTGTCAGCTCTGACACACTACAGGAGTTTACTCCTTACGAACGATTATAAAATAAATGGATTAGTAGATAAGGTTTAATAAATGCATTTTTATGATACTGAGAGATTGTGTAATAACTTGAGAAATTCGTTAAAATAAACAAGTAAAAAAAAATAAAAACATAAACAACAATAATTTAATGCAAGAAGCTAAACATCTTTGAATACTGAGGCAATCGGTTTGTGTTCGTTTGACGCTTCGTGTGACATCTTCGTGTAACATCGTGTGACATCGTGTAGCATCGTAGTTTGATTTTACTCTCATTGATTTTCATATGTAATTGTATTCACATAATATAATTCCGAGGGCGTTATATAATATGCAAATCGATTCTTAGCTCCAATAATGCTTTTTAATAAAAACAAAATTGTAAATTTATAATTTAAGAAAACATTTGAAAGCATACAAATGAAATCTATGAAGACGTTTCTATGCATTTGAGTCAAGAATAGCGAATAGCGATATCCAAGGATTAAGACTGGAACACTTGAAGCTATAGCAGTTCTAGAACTTTGCGCAATCTCAATCACACGATTGGAAATGGTTTTCTAAGCGCAAAAGTTGGATGAAGCTTATTTCAAGGAGTGTATTGCAAATATGCTCAAGGAATAAGATTTACTGCTTGAGATTATTGAGATCATTGAACATCAAACAGCAAAGCTAATTACAAAATGCGCAGTTGTCATTCACGGACCTAATATGGATTTTGGACTCAGATTTTGGTCCCGGCGGATGATTTTCAGATATTTTCACTTTTGAATTCTATTATTGAGATAGGAATTCAAAAGAACCCGTGGTTAAGGATTCAAAAAAACCTGTGCAATACCGTCTTTTTCATAGTGGCGTAATTTCCTAATAATTTATATTTCTATAAATTGTAATCGCATATAATTTTTAATGAACAATATTAATTAACATTCGTATCCATTAAGCGTACTTGGAAACGATACTATGCCAAGGACGCTTCTATCTATGCGCTCCCTTAAAAATTGGGTTCCATATGGGCTTTGACAGACGCATAGTGGCGGATTTCACTTAAGTATTCTCTATTAATTGTTTTGAACGACCTTATTCTTTCGGGAGTATTGTGATACATCAAAGTATTGTTTCGGTGCTAGCATCGTAGCATACTGATAGCAATACCAAAGTAGATTCGTAGCACTAATAAACTCGTGGCAATGCTGCTGGCAGAAGAGTTGTACAAGTGCTAACAATCTCGTAGCAGTATAAAAGTAGCGTAGCAGTACTAATAAACACATAAGTTCAGTTGTAGAATAGCGACTCTAATAAAGTAGCTATTCAAAGGTGTCCTTGTAAGCCAAATAACACGTAGCAGTGCAGCGGTACTAATAAATATATTGTAGCAGTGTAGAGTTGTGCTACGAACATCTTGTAGCGGTGCCAATGTGGCATAGCAGTTTACTAATAAACTTGTAGCATTGCGAATTCGCCATTGCAGTCCCGGGCGTCGGTGGTCACTATAAGGAACTATAAGGCCTTAGGGCCTTTGTGCGCAATCGGAGCTGTGGGTTGGCAGGTGGCTTCCCCAAACAAACAATAAGGCACTGACTGCTCAACTCTGTTTTTTTTTATCTATCACATTCTAACCACTAATATATGCGACATACTCACCATTATAACTCCAAACTATGTTTTACAATTTTACGCCTCTCGAAATGTTTCAGCTGTAGTTGGCAACTGGATCCCTGGAGTAGTGCATTAACATATAAAATGTAAGTCGACTTGTTGAACGAGTTAATTTTGTTCCGTGGCAGAAATCTCTAAGGTTTTGATGTTTTTAACACAATAGTATATACTAAGTAGTCTGTGGAACACAATTTAATAGACGTAGAGTACGAGGCTATGTCTAGCACTTGAGAGCGCTTTTGAATTTGTATTCGCTTTGAAGCGTCACTCAGGTGTTCGGCATGCTCCATCTGTCTTTATTTATAAATCTGTGTTGATATGTTTATTTTAGAATTTAAAATATAAACTGAGGTGATCATATAAAAATACTTTGTAGTTCTAAATGATGTATTATTTAATCTTTTAACGTTAAGGAAAAAATAAACGATTTTATTTGCTTATAATAAATATGACCCGAACAAAGACAAACGGGGCAAACTGTTTGTTTTTGTTCGGGTCAAATGGATTGAATGAAATATGAGGCTCTTCCTGTTATCAGATTGATCTCATATTTGGTGTCGTAATGACATTATAATACACGATTAATAAACTCCTTATCATTATAAGGGCCTGTTTCACAATCTCCAGATAAGTTCCGAATAGGCTATTCACAACATATTTGACAGAGTATGGAGTATCTGTCAAATATGTTGTGAATAGCCTATTCGGAACTTATCTGGAGATTATGAAACGGGCCCTAAATCTAATACATCTGGAGCTACTAATTGGCAGAATATTTATATTAAAAAATGCATTTATGGCGGATCCCCATACTAGGCGTAGCCTGTCTTGTGAGCCCATTCAAGACAATGTTCCAGAAAGGGGATTGAAAATTTATTATAAAATGACCGTATTAGCAAGAGTTGTCTTAATTCTCACACATCTTTTACAGTTTGAGTTAGTTAGTTTAATCCTGTTTATTTGCAGTAAAAATAATAATTTTCATCGAAGCGAAGACAATTTCGATCTTTTTATTATCTACCATGAAAATAAATCCTATCATGGCCAAAGCTTTGAGCTTTAAGCGCTGCTAATAGATCGTAACGTAAAAGCGCTTTCCACGTAACGATGAGCAAAGTGAATATTTTGATGGGCTATTTTTACGAAATGTCATTAGGTAGGCTACCAGTTTGCCTACCCTGACATTTCATCAAGAGGAATCATTTAATAGCAAGTAGTATATCAGTCAATGAACATAATATAAATAAAAGGGTCATATCCGTGCCTTGCCTATACTGTCGTGATGCAGTACTCCACTTCACTTTATTTCAAAAGTACCTGGTTGACCGAGCATTTCCTCGGTACCCTTAGTGGTAAAATACGATAAAATTTTTCTTCCAATAAAAAAATTATCTTAAAAAAAGAAAAAAACAAAAATTTGAACTGGAGATTCGAACCAGGCTCGTTCGGATTTAACTGCCTAATTTCACCACTAAGCTACCATGACATACTATTTGGCAGCGAAATTTATGCTCGTATTCTAATCATATTTTATCGTTGCCTCAAAACACGGATAAAACAAGTTTTCTAGAAATTTTTCCTAGCTAGATCAATTTATCGCCGTTTTTAACCCATGTATACAAAATTTCATGAAAATCGTTGGAGCCGTTTCCGAGATTCAGATTCTATATATAATATATATATATATATATATATATATATATATATATATATATATATATATATATATATATATATATATATATATATATATATATATATATATATATATATATATATATATATATATATATATATATATATATATATATATATATATATATACAAGAATTGCTCGTTTAAAGGTATAAGATACAGAAAATATTAAAGGATTAATAATAAAAAAAGAGTGCGTGCGTATAACATTCACCTGACAGAAGTGAAACTTTAATTTCTATAATTTAACTACTAAGCAAATATACCAACAAATATCGTTGCTTCGTGCTACATTCGCCCTGTCTCATTCTCTCTCAGTCGGTTTCAATCGCTCTCTCCCTCTTCTTCGACAACGTTGCACATCCTCGTGACGCATTTCATCCGTAACAATTTTACCCTCATGCGCTAAAGAAGTTTCACTTCAATAACTTTTACAGATTTTGCCTCGGTTTATAGAGTTTTTTACGTGCTTGACGTTTCGGATTACAGAAACCATGGTCACGGGCGACGATGGTCCAGTGGTGGACGGAGTCGGCCTCTTATGCGAGAGGTCCGGGTTCGATCCTGACCCCCCCGTGTGTGCCTTGAAATGGGTTTTTCTAATTTCTAAGTGCACCCCAAACACGAGACCATCGCTCGCTCACCGGTTGGAAAACATCGTGAGGAAACCTGCATGCCTGATGAGATTGAAAGTCTTTGAAGGTATGTGAAGTTCACCAACCAGCACTGGGCCAGCGCGGTGAACTATTGGCCCATTACCCTCCTCGCCTGATTTCGAGGAGGAGACCCGTGCCCAACAGTGGGACATAAAGGGTTGATACTTTTTTATGGTCACGGGAGGAAATATTACAAGAGTAATGAGTGAAATGGTGGTAGCCTTCCTTTCACCATTGAGTTGATAAAGATGATGATGAGTTATTTACGTGTAATCTAGGCCCATTTAAGTTGATCAATTATCACAAACAAGAACCATCTAAGAAATTCAATTATTAAACTTAACACATGTGATAACTTAAATTGTTTCTAACTACGTATTAGATATCGTGACATCGTTGTGGTTTATTGATTTTATCATGACATCAAATTCAGCCTATTTTCAGTAGAGGACAAATAGAGGCTGATGATGATGATGATGACGATCAACGCTTTATATCCCTCTGCTGGGCACGGGTCTCCTCTTCGAGATCAGGCGAGGAAGGTAATGGGCCATAGTTCATCGATGCGCTGGTCTAATGCGGGAACCCTGAATCTCTCGCATAAGAGGCGGAGTCCACCACTGGATCATCGTCGTGAGACCACAGCCCCTAAGCCCGTATTTGACCAGTGGAATCCTTATATTTGGTGCAAATACCATTTCATTTCCACCTAGGAGCAACCCCCAGATCATCATCCGTCCACTTTCCCCCGTCTCCTTGAACGTGGCTCTCTCAAGACTCTCTTTCTTTCTCTGTCTGTCTCTCTATCTCTCTCTCCTTCTCTCTGTATTATACGAAAATTGCTACCTTCTTTGTCATTCTACCAAAGGCAATCTCTGTAACTCAGTGTTTCCCATTTCGTGGGTCGCTGTGCGGTCATTAAAAAATACTGGGTTGCACCAGGCGAGACAAAAGCGTAGCTTCACTCTTTCCGTTAATGACTGTAATACATTTTATATATAAAAATCTCGTGTCACGGTGTTCGTTGTCAAAATCCTCCAAAAAGGTTTAACCGATTCTCCTGTAATTTTATGTCGGGCAAGTCCAAAAATTGATTAACGTCTATAAAAATACCCCTAAATTATAAGGTTGGTCTATCTCTATTTTGACGTGACAACGTCTTATAAATTGGTTTGCCGGGTGACACTTCAAGAAACTGCGTTACGCTCCGCTCACGTTATGCGCTCACAATGAGAGCGAGTGAGAGGCACGCGTCCCTTCCACTCGGGCATGGTTAGCCCGCCTAAGAGCGAGAGAGACAGACATAAAAAGTGAATGAATATTCACATTAAAATTATTTTACCACTCAAAGTCGTTGTCTCGTAAAACTTTAGCCCGTATACCGACTTTACAGGCAACCAATTTTTTTTTTAATTAAGTCTTTTTGAAAATACACACATTTTCAATCTACGAAATTTCGCTCTTTTACGATCAAACCCTTTTTATTAACAGCAATATTCGTACTTTTGGCTGAATGAAGTCTGACGGGGAAATTCAAATAAATCATTAAATGTATTTTATTTTACATAATATTCACGAGATTAAAAAACTTCAATGTATCGAAGGGTTTTTTGTACGTAATTTACCGGGCCTTGGCATTACAAAGTTGAGAAACGCTGGTGTAACTTATAAAGACTATCCTCTATCTTAAGATAAACTTAATTACAGGGTAGACTCTACTAACTTATCAATCACATCGCTAAGCATCAAGTTTGTATCCAATTATCTTTATCAATGGACTAGCTGGTGCCTGCGACTTCGTCTGCGCAAGAATGGATTTTGGAATCTATATACAAAGACCAAATATATATAAAAGTCCTGTTGGTCTAGTGGTTAGCGACCCTGACTGATAAATCAGAAGGTCGTGGTTCGCAGGACAAATGTTTGTGTGATGAGCATGATCATATTTTGTTTTGTGTCTGGACGTAATTTATCTATAGTATATTTAGAAATATATAAGTAGTGTATCAGCTGTCCGGTTACCATAAGGACAGGCTTTGCTTAGTTTGGAATCGGATGGAAGTGTGTGAGTTGTCCCAAAATTATTATTATTTTGGCGTTCAAGTTCAGTTAGTCATGTTTAGAAAGGTAAAGGGCCTATGACGACATCACATTTCCAACTTTAAAGTAAAGACTGTACCAGCTATTTTCAAGCAATCTAGTCTAATTTGATTAGACAGTTGGCCCACGGCGATAAGCATGGCCTATAGTTGGAGATGTCCAGGGCGTTTCATGGCGAGATGGACTGATGACGTGGGTTGGTAAAGAACATGGATTAAAGATGTAAGGGAGAGAGGAGATAGGCAGATAAAAGGTGCTGAGCAGTGGACTGTATCGGGCTGATGATGATGAAGATTATGATGATAGTGATGGTAATGATGATGATAATGATGAAAATAATGATGATGGTGATAATGTTGATAATTATAATGATGAAGATTATGATGATGATTATGATGATAAAGATGATGATGATGATAATAATGGTAAATATAATGATGATGATGATAATGATAATGATGATGATGATAATGATGATGATGATGAATCCAAGGAACAAAGCATTAAGTAATTTAAGCGAATATATAAAACCTGATAAGATTAGCATCATCGACTCCATATAAATTTCCCTACTGGAAGTTAAGCCTTAAAGCCATAGCTCCCTCGGGAACGCCTTAAGAACTCCGCTACACTGATTCCCGATGAAACGAATTTCGGTAATTTTGTATTCATATCGTCTATATACACTTTATTTACTTCTAGGGAATAATAGATTTTGCGTCGGAGCTCGCTATTTAATAGTACCTTGACGTCATATTTGGATTAACATAATCTACACTAATATTATAAAGAGGAAAGATTTGTACCTATTTTTGTATGTTTGTATGTTTATAATGAATAGGCTCAAAAAGTACTGGGCCGATTTAAAAAATTCATTCAAATTTTATTCTGATAAAAAATAGGGTTCCGTAAGATATTTTGGTTTTTCGGACACAAGGTGTAAAAAATGTTATTTTACGTACTAAGATCCCGTTGTAAATCTTAGTTAACGCAGGCGAAGCTGCGGGCAACAGCTAGTATCATATAAAAAGATTGCGAAAAGTGCGAAAAATATATACTTGAGCCTAGCTCTCAATCTTATACTATGTATCATTATCATTCCATCATCATAATTATCATCATCAACTTTTATCTAACAGAACAAACGCTTCCCTCAATTGATGCCAAGACGACCGATCCCGTGCCACTCGCATCCACCACAGTCCGGCCACTGCATAGAGATCGTCTTCCCACCTGGTTAATGGCCGATCTACCGTCTACCTAAACGCGGCCTCCACTCTTGAACCTTGTCCATCAGATATCTGTTTTATTGAGTCTTACCAGCCAATTGCCATTCAACGAGCTTATATTTTGCGTGACATCGGTAACTCTGGCAGATGTCTTCGTTTCGAACCCTATCTGCCAAAGGAACACCCAGCATAGCACAGCATAGTTGAGCTATGGCAATCTTTATAGCTATCTATTTATATAGTTAATTTTATTTATAATAAAACAAATTTACGGATTTGATCGCGGTTTATTCTGTTTTTTACAAGCCCGACGTTTTGGGTACTTTACAGCAACCATGGTCACGGGAGGACTGAGGTGTCAGACGTCCTTCAGTTACAAAGTTATTCGAAACTACCCTATGATACAACAATATTTTATCAGTCCTATCTACACAGAAGGTGCTAACTGAGTCTTTAGTATGTGACATGTTATGCTTGGATTTAGATTTTATTATTTTTATTATGGGATCCCAAGCAGGTGGTAATAGCCAGCCATCTTCTTTATTGAAATTGGGATGTTTTTAATTTCAATAGCCTCGCGAATCATCCTTGGTTGGAATCGGTGTTCTTTTGCGAGGACCTGTAGTTTATCAAATCTAATGGCGGGCGTTGTCTAGGCTACGGTCACAGATTGCTGACTTATTATAGCGACGGTGTTTTCAGTCAGCTATAATATATTCTTTATAAATTAATAAACCGCGATAAAATCTGTAAATTTGTTTGAAATAATGAATTTTAATTAGCTTACAAAAAAGTCGTTTGAAAATTCCATAAAGCTAGGAGTGCATCCTATAAAGTGTCACTGGCCGGTTGAAATCCCGTTTCTTTACGCTACAGTTGGTTCGATCTTTTGTTTAAGCTGTATAGCGTATTTTTTCTCTCTGCATTGTCCTCAGTCGGATTTGTACGTCACATGTATCAGATAAAAAAGTATTATTTAGTACATGTTTTGTATTTCAGAGACTCTAATGATATTGTGTGACATCAAATTATTACAGCTTTTGTTTGTGACAGCCAATTTGGTTGTTTTTGTTCCAATATTAATATATCATTCTAACCCTAAATGAAGGTTTTAGTCATAACTAAAATCCTAAAACTGCTTATTGGAAGATAAATATAGTAAAATTGGCGTTCATTTAAGAAAGTCTATTTTAAGCACTGAATGGATAAATCGTGATGATGATAATGAATTCTATTAAAGAGGTCTTATTTGAGTAAATAAACATTAATTGCAGACAATGTACAAAAAAATAGTGTAATTGGACTTTGAAACAACACATTAAAAGTTTTAAAGTCATGTACAGTCAGATTTAGTTAGAATGTAGAGTTGAAAGCAGTGAATACCTTAATTTTGTTGCTTGTGTTTAGTATACTCTAAGGTAAGAGCGCAATTAGCATAGCCACCTTTTAGGGACGGCGAGGGTTTTGAAGTGAAACGCTCAGGGGATGTTCAACCCTCATTAGTTCTCACAAATGGAATAACAAAAAATCTACTAGAATCTGGTAATCGCAGACATGATACATATTTTTTCTTTTTGAAATTTACTTAAGAATCGGTTTTCATATATTATTATTATAAGGCCAGGGTATGAAAATTTATGGGAGTAAAATCAAACCACGATGTAACACGATGTCACACGATGTTGCATGATGTTGTTGCACGATGATGATGAAAGGGAGCCTGAGAAAAGGCTACCACATCCAAGGAAGGCATCAGGTGAGTTACAAACTTTGTCACGAATTGTCTCTAAACTATCATGAAAAATGCATTTATTTACCCTTATTCACTAATCCATTTATTTTACAATCGTTCGTGAGGAGTAAACTCCTGTCGTGCGTTGGAATTGACACACACACTTTTTGTAAATAACATCTACTTATGATAAATAATTAATAGTCAAATAGTGTAATTTAATGTATATAATGTAATGTTATTATTATATATATTCAGCGGCAATATCTTCCACTTAAAAAGACGTATAGTTCATACACTGGTAGCTAATCGATAATAATATGATCGAAAATTTGAAAAAAAAAATTATAGTTTTTTTTATATTTATTTATTCTTAATTGTTAATGAGGAAAAGCTACATAATCATGAAGTCGTTTAAGAATGAGGTTATTTCGTATAATCATTAGAAAAAAAGTGAATTCATTATTGATCTCAAAAATGAATTCAAAAAATACGACGCCATTATCTGTAATTTTAAACTTTCAGTTTTCAAAAGTCCATTTTCCCGTGAAAACGGAGTATGACGCTTACAAATACTCTACCTTGTAATATGAGTCCTAAGTTCCTAACCCAGGGTTCAAATTCGAAAGCATGTTTCACATCACTTAATTTTGCATTGCGATTCGAATTCACCTGAACGAGTTTATTCTCAGAGCTAGTGTCTAAGTCAGCAATAGATGTGTACGCTTGTAAGTTGCATGATAAATTATTAGGGCGAAACGGGATGAAATGGGAGGGATAAGAAAGATAGGAATATGAAAATGGATGAAATTGGATTGCTCCTTGGAAGGCTTATGCTGTTTAATATTGAAACTGAAACAATATCTATACTGTTTTTGTAATCATTCTATTTATTCTTACTGCATTTTCTTTTGTTGGATTTATTTTTCTACACAAGCTTTTTTATCAGTACCTCTGAAGAACGTAAGCTCGTCATAATAAGTTTTTTGTTCTTTTTTTTATTTTTAAGAACTATTTTGTCTTAAGGTACGTCACCCCCATAATAAATCTTAAAGAATAAAATGCACAAAAAAAAACATACATTTTTATGATGAATTAAACCTAAAAATATACATTTATATGCTTGGCATCAATACGGAGATGCTAAGATGCTGTTTACAGTTCCTTCTATCCCATTCCTGTTATCATCATCATCAGCCTTTATTCGTCCACTGCTAAACATAGGCTTCCCTTAATGAACGCCAAGTTCCTATTATAATAAATTATAATTTATCTACAACATTCTCCAGGCAACTTAAGCGTCGACTAACCAGTGGTAACTTGGTAACTTGGCGACGGTAATTGAACTGTCTAGACTCTAGCCTGGAACACATACTAGTACCACCTCCTATTTTACAAGCGTGGCCCATAAATATAATAAGTGAGTTTACAGGATATAGACAAAGGTAACTAATTTGAGCTTTGATTATCCTGAAGTCAAGTAAAATGGTAATTCGCTGGCGATAATTACACAGGCAATCTGTCTTCTTCATCATCATCATCATTTTTATCATTCATCACCATCACCATCATCCTCATTCTTTATCCTTACAAGCTGTGTTATGAAGGAAATAATCAAACACCATGCACATCCCTTTTTCCACACATTTTAATTTTTTTCTTAGTTAATTAATAATTATCATTACAATACTTACTTATATGATTAAACATTTGATTAACAATAAAAATATCAACATTTACAGATAAATATACGTATCTATATATTTCACAATAGTATAATCAACAGCTCGTAAGTTTGACATAATATTGTAATATAAAACTGACTGTGCTCTGTACCCCAGAGACGCTACGCGAGTTGCGGCCACATACTCGTATTATATTATAGTGTTTGAAATTTAGCCACAGTTGGAGTAGTACTTTTTATTCCAAGCGAATGAAATTACAGATTCGTCATAGTTGCAATCTGTAAATTAATCAATCTATACAAATACATAACATTTTAGTGTCTGTTTGTAATATTAAATATTAAAATAACTGCATTTTACTACATGCATATAATATACATAAATACGGTACATATACGAAAATAACATTCCTTACAATTTTCTTATGTCTCTGTTTGTTCCGGATAATTTCTAAAATGGGTGGCCCGATTTTGACGGAACTTTTACTGGTAGGTAGCTGTTATAATAAGGAGTAACTTAAGCTACTAGTAAACCAAAACGAAAATAGTAAACCGGTAGATTTGGATGGTTTTATAAGTATTAGTGTCAGACTATCTCGAGCCGTAAATTGTTTACTTATTAGGCTATTTATTGATAGCCATTTTAGTAATTAGGTTCGCTGTCTTTATTATCAACATAGTCGAATTAGTAGATCGCCGATCTCTTATCATCGTGTTAATGGTTACCGGTGGAAAGGATGCTGTGCCGCGGCCACTGGCTGCATGGATGTCACTATCCTTGCTATGTTTAGAAGAAGAAGAATATTTAGGGCAAAACCGGCATTGTAATCACAGATGTCTAATACATAAATAAGTTGTCTGGGCTTTACACAGAACTCTAGCTCTCTCTTTCTGGTTTTTAGAACGTGATTTATTTTTCATAAAACTTTTGTTCAATTATATTTTATCTCTGCCAATAAGACTTTCAAAGTTATTCAAAGTTAATCATTATCGCGTTTCCTGAACAAAACCATCAACTTGATAACAAAAGGTACAAAAGAGGCCACGAAATAAATAATAATAAGCAGTAAATAGAAAGTGCTGACAGTTTCATGAATTGTTGAAGTCGGAAAATATATGCAACTGGATTTATAAGGGTCGTTTGCGGAAAGTTATGAAATAAAATCCAGACACCGTGGGTAGGTAACACTTTCGAGTGTTTTTTTAGTTTTAAAACTATTATATTAAGGGCCTGTTTCACAATCTCCAGTTAAGTTCCCAATAGGCTATCGGCAACATATTTGACAGATACTCAATACTCTATCTGTCAAATATGTTGCCGATAGCCTATTGGGAACTTAACTGGATTGTGAAACAGGCCCTAAGTATATTTCTGCTATTTTCGTGCTCTTGTTAGCAATATTTGAAGTACTTAGTTAAAAATGGTGTAAAATTGTAAAATATATGATATTCACTAATTAAATATGCAACTCTCAAACGGACGAATAAATTCAGCTGTCCCTTTTTACCTCAGCTAGTACGTTATCTGTAGAATTATTGACGATGTCTATCTCATCAATAATACTATGAATATTTTTTGATTCAAATGACTATAAAATAAATGGAAGAACACAGTTCTAAATTTAAATGCATATAGAAAGAAAGAACATAAATAAAATAACAAGTAAAATAAACTAAAATGATTTAAAAATAGAAGGAGCTTCATCAGACACTGATACGCATGCTAGTGATGATGATGATGATGATGATGATAATGATGATGATGCATGCTAGCAACAGTTTATTAAACCACAAGTTAATATACCCTATGGGAATTGTCTAATACTAGTACAGCAGTTAATTTGCAAAGATCTGTTGATAGCATATAGTACTGTAACACAGGTCTAATGAGAGTTTGTAGTACACAGTATTATCAAATAATACTGAATATTGTAGACTTAGTTATCCCAAAGCTGGTCTTACCTAGATGAGTTAGGTTAGTGTTAGCTGTGCCATGAAATCCCCAGTTATTCGTATGGTGACCATCATTTTGGGAGTGCTAAGGATACATTTTATAAAACACTTTCGAAAAAAATAAAATATTCAGCTACATCCGGTTAGGCTGAAAGCCGACCCTTACATAGCTGGGAAAAAATATACTTAGGCAAAAGAGAAAAATACAAGAAAAACAAAATCGGTTGTCTGTAAAGTCGGTTTACTGGCATAGTTGAACGTGACAACGTCATAAGGAAATACTGATGGGCCGATTGTGCTTCTTTGTCGCTCATTCTGCCCTTTCGCTTGCACTTCAAGCCTTAAATGAAACGCCTCAGAGCAAGGTAACGCCGCATGGGTCATGTTTTTTCGTGCGTGCAGCCGGCTCCCTCGAATTATAAGACGATGTTACGTCAAAAACGAAACGATTGCAAAAGCGCAGTGTTGCTGTCGATAAAGACGCATGGATAAAAGAGCTATCTCTTTTATCCATGCGTCTTCATCAACAGCCTATTTGCCCAACAGTAGGAAATTATAGGCTAGGATTTTTATAAGGCTTACATAAACAAAATAAATTGCATAAAATATATTTTTTAACTTAATTAAATAAATATAATATAATATTATGTTAGCAGCAACTTTTCTGTTGCTGGCAGATGCGTGACACTTCTTAGTAAGGCTAGTTTCAGGTAAACTATTTTCATTTTATTAATATGTAAAATAAGAAAAAAAAATAAAGCCAAGTAACAATGTGTAAATGAGTACAAGACGTATTAATACTAACTAATAAAAGAACGCACAAATTATCTATTTTATTATAATATTCATATCAACAATTCTGAGCCATCTTTGAGCGAGTAATCGTAAAATTGTACAGTAAATACATATTGTTAAGGATAACTGAAACTCATTCTCATTATTAAGCACTCACACGCGCCGCGCCGCGACAATCCGTTTCCGCATTTATTCCGCATGTATTATTAATACATACATTTCGTGCGGAAATCTCGCGGAAAATGATTGGCGTACCGCAAAAATGTGATATGAAATATAATATCAAACGTTTGACTCTCACTTGGTGAAATTCTATATAACATGTTATATTTGGTTTTTGTAAAAAAGTAAGTAAAGTATCAACCCTTTATGTCCCACTGCTGGGTGCGGGTCTACTTCTCGAAATCAGGCGAGGAGGGTAATGGGCCAATAGTTCACCGCGCTGGCCCAGTGCGGGTTGGTGAACTTCACATACCTCCAAAGACTTTCAATCTCATCAGGCATGTAGGTTTCCTCACGATGTTTTCCTTCGCCGGTGAGCAAACGATGGTCTCGTGTTTGGGGTGCACTTAGAAATTAGAAAAACCCATTTCAAGGCACACTCGGGGGGTCAGGATTGAACCCGGACCTCTCGCATAAGAGGCCGAGTCCATCCACCACTGGACCATCGTCGCTCCTAATTTGTAAAGCCGAATTGTATTTGTTGTAAATTAATATAATAGAAATAATAGGCTTTTTTATATAAGGTTACAGAAATACTGAAACAAAGTATTAGTGTCAAATGGGAGAGAATATCAAACGTCGTTTATAAATGTCTTACTAATCATTACTAATATTATAAATGTAAAAGTAGGAACGTGTTACGCTTTTACGAGAAAATTACTCAATCGATCATCATGAAACTTTGTGCACATATTCTCGGAAGTAGAAGAAGTATTGTAGGATACATTAAAAAAAAGTTTTTTTTAAATGTAAGTGCAGCGGCTACTAACGGCAACAGCTAGTTAGTTCATATTTTTATGGATTTAAATTTAAAAAAAGAATTATAAGACTAAAATACGTCTTACTCCATCTAGTAACTTACAGTAACTGGCAAAACAGTGCAGTGGCGTAACTTGTCCTGACCGCGTCCCGTATGAAAATTTGCCATTTCCTTTTTTTCTGGTCTAACATGTTTCGGTCTGACCTGGGGTCCTCGTATTATACGGCTGATATGCAAGGTCTCAGGAACTACTACGACCTTGGAACATAATGTTTTCTAATCACATTTTATATAGAAAGAAAGAAGAAAGAAAAAATAACAAAATACTTTACATTAACTAAACAGTAACACAATCAATTTACTTTTACGATTAAAGACAGAAATATAGCATATCTTTACGTTATCTTATCTATACGTTAATATCATAGAAATCTAAATAATAAGGTAATAGAAGTGCAAAGTGCCCGTGACCTTGTCGCCGCCACAGGTGACGCAGATGGCACCAATCTTTGCATATATACATATTAATACTTAATACATTGCTTCTTAGGCTCGATGCTAATAAAAGAGCATCGTATCACAAAAAGAAATGTATAACGCAATGTATAATAATATTCCTTGGTAGGCCCCGACCACTGGAGATACGTGATACGTCAATATATCACCGTTTTATATACCACTAGCTGTTGCCTGCAGCTTCGCCTGCGTTAACTAAGATTTAGAACGGGATCTTACTACGCAAAAAAAGTAACTTTTCTGGTTGATTTTTTACACCTTGTGTCCGAAAAACCCAAATATCTTACGGAACCCTATTTTTTTCCAGAATTAAATTTAGCCTATCTTACTCGTGGATAATTTAGCTTTCGAATGGTGAAAGAATTTTTAAAATCGGTACAGTACTTTTTTAAGCCTATTTATTACAACCAAACAAACAAACAAAGTTTTCCTTTTTATAATATTAGTGTAGATTTCTATTACTTACCCTATTATTTAGATTTTGGTTATTATCTATATTACAACTCAAATCACAGTCACCCTACACATCGAAGATAGAGAAGCTCAAGTTTTAATTGAAAACCGCTTGGTTGCGACTGTGAAATTTTATAGACCATTATGTGCGGCGTTATCGTCGAGTCCCGGAAAGTACTGTCCGTGTGGTTACCGACTGACCAGACATTACTTGTTTTACTTGGATATATTTGGATGTTTTAATTAAGAGTATATCAAAGCTCTGTTTGATATTGTTGGTTTTGTTTTAACTATATGTTTTAACTTTAACATAACACATGTATACAATATTAGACATAATATGTACTTTGACGATCTCTGCGGCTCAATGATTAGCGCCTTGACGCTTTAGCCGGGAGGTAGCGGGTTCGAATCCTACCAGGGAACAAAAAGAGTTTCTGTGTTCTTGGGTAATGGATGTATATTAGATATGTATTTTATATAATAAAAATCTTAAATATACGTATTATTATTAAAAAAAAAATATTAGGTATTTCCTTGTGTGGTACCAGTAAAGTTTTTCGGAAACTTTCTTCTTCGGGACCAGATAGACGGGTACCAGCGTCCATAGATATTATATTTCATACGCATTCTGAGTTGGATGCGAGTGTCAAGGGATCATTGGAGTTGCCCTATGTTCAGCAGTGAATGGAAAAGACTGACTATTATAATATACTAGCGGACTCGACAGACTTCGTTCTGTCAAAACAATTAATTTGCAATAAATAAAATTGCAATCTCAAATTTGAGAAATAAACTATCCTATCTTTTAAGTTGGAGAAAAGCACACATTTTAAAAGAAAAAAAATTAAAATCGGTTTAGTGGTTTAGGAGTCCATTGAGGACAAACATTGTGACACGAGATTTATATATATTAAGATAGAGATAATAATATGTAATTGTTTTATTTTTCATAAAGATGCGATTTTTTGCAAGATCGAAAGTACGTAATGTTATGTTAATAAAAGTTGTTGAAAAAGCCTGTTGAAAGTAATCTAGAGATGGCACATTTACGGCGGTTTCCAATATCCTACCTATCTTAAAATTTTCTTATCCATCTTACAATTTTTACAGATTTTGTAAGAAAATGTGTCAAAATGTAACGATAACAAAACAACAACAACAACTGTTTAATTTTCGAAGAATAATCCGCTATATGTTAGCTGTGAAAATTTCAAGTAATTATGGTCACGGGAGCACCATGGTTGCTGTAAAGTATCCGAAACGTCGGGTTTGTAAAAACTTTCAAGTAACTGTCATGGTTCATAAGATACGATAAATATACATACAGACAAATGGAGAGCGGAGTCTTCGTGATGGTGTATTTGGGCACGGAACCCTAAAAACAAACTTCGTATAAGAACTATTTTTGTGAGAATTAATTTCGTATAAAGGCCCTTCAATATCTCAAACTTATTCCATTTAGGATAGCATGTAATATCATAAAATATCATAATATAATAAATCTTCACGTCCTTCGCGTTATTGACGTGTTAGTTGAGTCAGTCACGTCATAATAGATGCTGTCACGCCCGCGTGAAACACGTGCAGTGTCACGTGGACGGAGATTATGAGGGATGTTATGTTCTTATTGATTATGTAATAAGCCGCAAGTATTTCGTTTATCTTACTAATATATCTTATTCTTACTAATATTATAACTGTGAAAGTTTCTGAGTATGGATGTTTCTGGCTGTTTCACGTAAAAACGACTGGATGGATTTTAATGAAACTTTACAATAATATAGCTTATATATCAGAATAACACATGGGCTATAATTTATCACCGTACTCCCGCGGGAAGGGGAAGTACGCGGGGGAAACTGCGGGACGCTGCTGTGTCGTACGTTGTGGACGACCTCAGCCTATTGTTCAAAACTTCGTTTACCGAACACATCGCACGCACTGGTGAGAGTAGGCGACTAGGTATCTGCCGCGGGTAGGCGACAGTATCTGCCGCGGGTAGGCGACAGTATCTGCCGCGGGTAGGCGACTGTATCTGCCGCGGGTAGGCGACAGTATTTGCCGCGGGTAGGCGACTATACCAGCCGCTAGAGCAGTGCACTTGAATCTCGCAATTTATCAATGTCTTCGTTTAGATTTATTTGAATAACTTTGTGCTAAATAAGTAAAAACTGCTGTTGTGACTTTATGTATGTGCTGAAGAATCTGTGTCGTGAAATAACAATCAATAAACGATCTCCTAGTGTTGTTTGGACTTTTTCTATCTTCTGCGACGATCTGGCTTGCTTAAAGGTAAAACCATATCTAGCTACTATAATAGTTATAGTTAAAACTGATAACAACTTAACAAACGTTAAGTTCTTATCAGTTTTAACATGATTTTTGTCTTCATTATGTAACTAACAAACAAAATCTGCGATGGATTCGAACCCAAACCGTTAAATCAAGTATAAAAAGACGCTGTTATACTGACGCCGAAAAATTATGGTTTTTCATACAAACATAAATATTTTATACCCCAGAGGAAATACGTCGTAAAAACCTTTCCTATTCGTTGCTTCTGACGCCATTTCTGATTTAGCGGTATTTTGTTCAATGTTGATGTATTATGTAATATACTAGTTTCGCCCACGTATTATGACGATATCCGCGCAGTGGCCGGTCCGCGTTGGATGAGAGTGGCGAGGGATTGAGTGTCTTGACTCTTGAGTCATAAATAGTACTAAGAAAACGTATACACTTAAGAGCATTGAAAATATATTAATAATATGTTAGGACAACCCAAACTAGGCAAAACCTGTTCTTATGCACTGCCTGCCTGCCTGCACTACCTGCACTCATAAGGTTTTATACAATGTATAAATTATAAATTTCATAATTTGTTATTTAGACGAAGCGAAACCTTGGGATTAAATTGCTCTTCTATAAAGCTGTTTTATCTAGAATGTAGATAAATTTTGAGCCTGCAGTGTGTTGAACTAAACTTGTGTAAAGGTGAAACGTATGACATGTCATGCTCGCTTACGCTACTGCAGTGGTGGCGTTGTGGGATGGGTCTTCCACTTCCCTCTAATATGCGGAAGAGGTTGACGCTGGCTCACGCGTCCAGGCCTATGTGGAGGTGCTGCTGTGGTGGCTGGTCGTGTTATGCGATTTCTACCTAGCTGAGTTTCTTTTTTTTTTTATTAACATCCACTGGTTTGTTTTGGATATTGCGGGGTCTAAATTTATCTACTTATTTACTTTTCTTAGGATAAAGATCTTAGGATAAGACTGTAATAAATGTGTTATAGTAATAAGTGTATGTAATTATGTATGTTTATAAAAAATTGTAAACTATATTTTGAAAGGAGCAACCCAACAGAGTTTCTTGCTGAATTCTTCTTATGTACTATACTAGTATAGTACTATGTATTGTATGTATTACTATTTTTTGTAATATTGTATTTGAAAAGACTAGTTCCACTGAGTTTGTTTCGCCGGTTCTTCTCAGTGGACTTACTTTGGAACCGGTGGTAGACTCAATTGACCTTCAAAAAGATACTTGGATAGTACTATTTTGAATAAAATTTTTGACTTTGACTTTGACTATGGTAACCAGACAGCTGATACACTACTTATATATTTCTAAATATATACATATTATAGATAAATTACGCCCAGACACAGAACAAATGATCATGCTCATCACACAAACATTTGTCCTGGGTGGGAAAGGGCTACTAACCACTAGACCAACAGGCCAGTTAGCATGATAATATTGATAATATTTCTTATTCCTAGATGGACTTTTTTGTTAAAGAAAAAAATACTAATTAAAATCTCGATACTAAAAAATCATAAAATAGCCATACAAAATTCAATACTAGCATTTCTAACATCTGTATTATTTGTTTAGCAAATCTTGATGAAACTAATAACTGTGATAAAAATATGATAATAACGGGAACTGTCGTTTTTATATTATATCGATCGATTGAAATGAGATATTTGTAAGGAAAAATATGTAAATGTAAAATCGAGTGATTCGAATAAATCGATGTAGTCATCGACGATTCATTCGAATCGCAAAGAACGACGACCTTTGGCTTCTCATCTTCTTCTTTGGTTTAGCTTCCTTACGGACTCGTTTGGCTTCTCTTTCATTTCTACATAGCAGGACAGTGACTTCCGAGAGCAAACCATCCCGAACTTAACTTGCTTTACACGCTTTAATATTTAAACGTTTATTCACTACCCCTTAAACCCATATGTCGATCCAATCAGATAAGATTCAGCAACAGACTGTCGAAATATCGAGAAGGAAATATTTTGGAAGTTATAAATTCTTTAACTGCAATGAGGTAAAATCTATAAATACTCATTGAAACACTCGTTCTAAATACTCGTTTAATAATTAGAAGTAATTTTTTAGGAACAACGTATTAGGCATAATTATTTATTCCAATTTTTTGATAATACTTTTTATCTTTTGCTCAGTGGTATCAACTTTTATATGTCCCACTGCTGGGCACAGGTCTCCTCCTCGAAATCAGGCGAGGAGGGTAATGGGACATTCACCGATGCGCCGCGTTGGCCCTATGGGGGGTTGTAAATATAAAATTTATAAGTTAAGCTTTTGCTCAGTAATAATATAAAATTTATAAGAACTAATAATAGTAATATCTATGGACGCTTTTACACCACGTCAATCTAGTCCCGTTTCCGGAAAACTTGTGTTACGGGTACCAGACAACGTAAAATTCATATATTTTATACTTTTATATTAATACTGTATATTATATATAAGACTTTTATTATATAATACACATCCATGACCCATGTGAATATGAGAAACTTTTTTTTGTTCCCTGGCGAAATTCGAACTTCGTTTGAGCGCCAACGCGCTAACCATTGAGCCACAGAGGTCGTCAAACTAAAAAGAACTACTAAAGTAAATTAATTTTACATAAATGTCGGGACTGAAGCCGTCTGTAATAGTTTGAGCTATTTAGACACCTAGGTAATGCATCTTGCCTATGCAATCAAGCGTGTCTTGACCGTGACACTATAATACATATTGTGTAGAATTTATATGCATGCATAACATCAAGTATGTTTAGAAAATTAGATATGAATTATTTATAATGTTTATGCACTTAAATTTTCATAGGAACCTGAAAGGAAAATGAAATAAATTTTAGAAAAATCGCAGAATTTAGAATATTCTACAGCAGCCCTGGTTTTTAGAGAACTGAACGTTAACTGTAAAAGCTATGTTATTATATTGCGATTTCTTTCCATATAATTTTCACTTATAAGTCTCTAGCTCTTACCCGCAGCTTCGGCCGCGTCAAAGAATTTAGACGTACAAAGAAGAACAGTTCTTATGGGCGCTTTGGGGACAAACTCTGCGATGTAAACGTCCGCTTGGCGGCGTGACGAGAGGGACACCGCGATGTCCCCAGCATATGAGCTTACGAGAGCGAGCAAGTGCGAACTGGGGACTAATCCCCACTCTTCTTCGTATTGTAGGTAATAACCATGTCTTGCAACATAACCCTCACAAATATATTATATTAGATTTTGGTATAAATAATGGGCCGCATAGGTCGCGAAGGGTAGGAATAGATCGGAAAGACGAGCATGCTTGACAGACCATAACATTAACGAATAGTAAACAGTATTATTAAAGAATTCAGACGTACATAGAAGGACAGTTCTTATGAGCACTTTGAGGACAAACTCTGCGATGTAAACGTCCGCTTGGCGGCGTGACGAGAGGGACACCGCGATGTCCCCAGCATATGAGCTTACGAGAGCGAGCAAGTGCGAACTGGGGACTAGTCCCCGATAAAGTCGGAACAAAAAAATCCTTAACATTTATGCTTCTATTACCTCTGAATTCTTTGGCCGCGTTAACAAACAAAAAAAAAAAAAGAACGACGGGTTGCATTCCAGGAATTCCGGCAGACTTGAAAATTTGAATACAAACGTAGTGCATTTTTGATATTGTGGAATGACCAGGGAATAATCTTGCACGAATTGCTTTAATTATTAGTGTAATACTAGCACCTCCGCAAATATGTGTACGAAGTTTCATGCTGATCGGTTGAGTAGTTTTCTCGTAAAGTGTAACAAACATCCCTGCTTTCATATTATAATCAGTAAGGATAATTCAATGTATGTATATCAAACGTACACACATCTATCTTGTTCAACACATCCCTAAGGTCCGTTCGTCAGCGGCTTGTCTGACATTCGTGTCCATTACAAAATCACATTTGTACTGATTTGATGCTATTTTTAATATATAAAAGGGAAAAGTAAGATCCGATCGGTAATGGATAACCCACACACCAACGAGAAAGAATCGTTTGACGGATGACATTTTGGGTTAAAGACAAAATATGCTACCATCAACATTATCTTTGCTCCATCAAAGCTCCAGGTTTCAGGATCTTGGTGAAAGAGGAGGGACAGCATGAAATTAAAGTTACAACAGGAGAAAGAGATCATAATAGAAAATTGACATTACACCATGAGAAAGAGGTAACGGCATGAGATTAAAGCGACAACAGGAGAAATAGAAAATTGTCATAACATAATGAGGAAAAGTGGGCCTAGCCAAAATGCCATTACGAAAACGACAGCGACGATCGTTCGTCCGTCCGTCGCATAATAAAATTAAAGTTACAATAGGAGGAAATACTACAACAGAAAATTGACATAGCATCATGCGAAAGAAGTCACGTCACACAGTCATGCGAATCAGCCAGATTAAGGTTACAACAAGAGAAAGAGAGTACAATAGAAAATTGACATAGTTTAATGAGAAAGAGGTTACAAAAGAAAAAGGTAACAGTAAAAAAATTAGATAACATTATGAGAAGGAGTTAACAAGATGACAGGAGGTAAACTTGATTGACAAAAAATGACGGTTGCTAATTCGCATGATGATAAAATGTCATTGTCATCTTTGAGGATGATGATGTTAAAAAAAACGCCACCATTTCATTAAAAAATCTTTTCTTCTTTTAACATTTGTATACTTCTTTTGAAATTTGAAATTTATAATGAAGAGATTTTTGTGTGACAAATAATGTCTTTACATTATAAAAATGTCTACAGATATTAAACTAATAAAATATATTAATTGCTTGTTTGTTCAAATACACTAATGTCTACTATAATTTATAATTGTGCCGATTTAAAATATCGTGCATTTAAAAACCAGGTAATTGGTGGTAAAGTTTTAGACTTTTTCATCATCATCACTATCACTATCATCATCATCATCATCATCATCACCACCACCATCATTGTCATCGTCATCGTCATCATCATCAGCCCATACTTGTCATAAGATATATACACGTGTGCAAAACGTGTCACAACCATAAATAAAAAAACAAAAAAAACAGGTAGAGATCAAGTTTGAGATATAAAAGGTGTTTTATATTTACCGGGACCAGATATATAACCTAAGTACTAATATATTAATATAATAACAACTTAAATTAGCAGGAACGTCGAGATTGCAAATCCTAATAGACCTCCTAAAAGTTGTTTCGATATATTATTATCATTGTTATCTACTTCTTATCACAAAGGTATGTAACGAAAAAGAGATAGCACAAAACGTTATATGTCATATTAATATCGATCTTAGTTTACCTTTCAATTTTCCCCCGGGAATAGGATATTTATTGGGGAAAACTTACTCAGTTTTCCGACTATTTTAGTGCAAAAATTCATATTATATTAGGATTGACGAAAAAACAAGTATAAATGATATATCCGTTAAGGTTGATAATAATTATGATGATGATTGCAGTACGGGGGAAAAATACTTATCATAATGAAACGAATTTTACTGGTTTTATTGCGGTTTATTTAGTTTTTATGAGCCTGACGTTTCGGATACTTTACAGCAACCATGATCACGGGAGGAATCATGGTAAATGGACCATGGTTACTATGCAGGGATGTAAAAAACTCAATAAACCACGATAGAATCCGTAAAAATTGTTTTATTATAATGAGTGTTTAAGTAAACCTAAGAAAACAATAAAATTTGTACTTAAAAGTTTTGTGGACTGGTGCTGTCAATGCAAATTAAAATCAAAATATCTTTCTTTCGTAGGTAACAACTTGTGTACACTTAAGATACGCCAAAAAAGTAGTCAACTAAAAAATAAAAGTAAATAAAACTTGACTGAGATCTTCGATCAAGTTTTTTTTTTGTTTTTAGCTTTTGTTTTTGTTTGAAGTTCCAAATGCAGAAAAACCGATAAGAAAACTAACGACTACTTACCCTTTTGTTAAAGAAAAATTAAAATAAAAGAAAACATTAAAGACAGAAGAAAAGAGGCACATCATTTTAATATTAATAGTTACAGTAGCAATTGTCATAAGCAAGTAATAATATTTTCATATAATTTGTCAGTAGGTATATAAACACTATATTATATTGCATAAAACGGACAAAACCGAAGACAACAACATGGATACACATTTTAACACAATCCAAACTGGAAGCATTAAAAATAGTGTAAACAGGTATTCCCGCAGCCCTTGTTAAAATATAAAAAATATATTTTTAAAGAAAAACCACATCCATAGTCACTTGACCCTTCGCCCGTATTCAGCACGTCTCGTCTGGGCGCAACTTTAAAATGAATCGTGAGTGTTAAGGCTCAAGTTATACTGGCGGGTAATACCACAATAGAGGCAAGGAAAAAGATCTGGAATTTAATTAATGTAACTTTTTTCAACGAAATAGCATTCAATAAAGAAGGTAACATTTTCATAGCAATTATATTTTAATATGTTTCTCACATTTTTTCTATTTTCTATTTTTTTTCTATAATGTCATGAGCGTGGCACAGGGCATCCCTCCCACCGGTGACAAGCAAGATGGTGGTATGCATTCGAATTCCATGCAGTCGAAAGAAAAACATCTAAAGATTTAAAAAATCTGTTGTCTGTAAAGTCGGTTTACTGACGATAGTTGAACGTGACAACGTCATAAGAAAATACTGATGGGCCGATTGTGCCTCTTTGTCGCTCGTTCCGCGCTCTCGCTTGCACTTCAAGCCTTGAAGCGTCTAAGAGCGAGGTAATACCACATGAGTCATGTTTTTTCGTGCGTGCAGCCGAATCGAATTATAAGACGTTGTCACGTCAAATAAATCAAAGTGTTTTGGATGAATTCTTCATGGCAAACTGCAAAGGACAAACGAGTGACATGATGGTCACCGTTCTTCATGGACAAACTAGCTGGGTCATGGATGTGTATTAAAATATGTGTCTATAATATTATGTATTAATATAAAAGTATTAAATATATGTATTTCCGTTGTCCCTCCCACATTCATTTGAAAATTATAGGTAAGTATTGATAAATTATCAGCTATATTTATGTCACTTTAGTTTGTACATATAAAAATATATCACTGACCATAGTTCCCAGCTCCAATACAGACCCCAGGTAATTTTCCACTAAGTTACCTTTTTGGGCTCCATCGAATTTCACGCGAAACCGGGAACGCAATTAGTTCAAAGCGTTGGAAACACGTCGGGTTTCGTGTTTGTCAAAATTTTGGCTTATACATAATATAGTATATATTCAGGTGTTGGGTTCAAATATAAATATAAATTAAGACTTGATCTCGATAAAATAAATGATTAAAATCACCTTTGATCTTTACATAATATATATAGTTTAGTAAAGAAAAAGAAACTTTAGTAAAGAAAATGAGTCCAAAATATTTTTTGCACTAGTTAAAAATATTACCAATACAACAATCAAAACAAAACCTCTTTATACAGCCGGGTAACAAGCTTACACTTTTCATCACTACAACTTAGACTCAATAATAAAAGTTAGACTTAATAATGAAACTTAGACTAATAATGAAAGTTAGTCAAGTGTTTTAACTTAGTACAGGTGAAAGATGAGCTACACAATAACGTTATTATTTATCGTAGCACTGCTACGGTGCTACGGCGTGAGCGTAGCACAGTGAAGTTTAATTCTCGAAATTGCTCTAACAGCGACGCTAACAATAATTGCATAGTCGTGCATAGTTTCATAGTTTGTGTTTTCCTGAATTAGAGATTACGGTTTTCATAAGTATAATTATTATAATATCTTATTAATATAAAAAGCTATAAGATTTTAAATTGACATGGTTATTTAGTTATGTAGACACTCACTCTTAAGATGTTATGATGTTACATGTTGTATTTATAAAATATTATGTACTCATTATTGACAAAAGAGCAACCCCTAAGTTTTTTCTCGTTTTTCTTAGGGGATCCTGCATCTCAAACGAGTTTTTATTTTTTAATTTTTTTATTACTATTACTACTTATTGACTACTTATGTTTTGACTTATTTCAAGTGTACAAGTTGTACCTACGAAATAAAGATATTTTTGATTTTTTGATTTGATTATTTTCTTTAAAACGGAATATTCTTAATATTTTTTAGTTCCATACATTATGATAAGTTTCTCATGAACGGGATATTCGGAGATAAGTTCGAAATATCGAGTTCAGAGAATTAAAATTGAAAAACATGTTCAATATTCCGTTATAAATAATTTTTAAATAAAGAGGTAATTATTGTAAACTCATTATGTAGGAAATAGTGTTCGAAAATACCCAAATTATTATTTTTATTTTTCGACCAGTATTATATTTCGCTTTATTATACAGTGAAAAAGGATATAAATATAATCATCATCAGCGCGGACACCTTTTTTATCAGTAGAATAGAGAGTCGAGCCACCGGGTGGTATTAATGTGGTCAGTACCGATGATAAAATTAGTCCATCTGGAAGTAGCCCAAGCTCATTTGCCTGTCTGTCCGGAGGTAGGGGAATTTAGGTCTTAAAGTCTCAGTGGCTATGCTACAGCTTTTTTGTCCTCTTCTTCGAAACACAGAAGAATTATTTTATGGAAGAGATAAGCATGTTCAGCCTATCGCTCTAGGTTTGGTGAACTTCACTTACCAAAGACTTTCGTTCTTCCTGATCTGCTGGTCCTTCTTGATGTCTTTCCCATCTTCTAGAGCAAATGAATGAACTAATAATCTAAAAATAAGGATGGATAAGAACTTTACAAGTTGATTTAATTTACAAGTAGATTTTTAAATATTACGGATTCTAAAATTAAAGATCTAGCGACAATCTCCTACTAATATTATAAAAGTTAAAGTTTCTTTGTTATGCTTTCACTTGACAATTACTTGGATGTATAAGGACCAACTTTATGGAAAACTAGTTGTTGCCCGCAGCTTCACCTGCGTTAACTAAGATTTACAATGGGATCTTAGTACGCAAAATAAATAACTTTTCTGGTTGATTTTTGCACCTTGTATCCGAAAAACCCAAAAATCTTACGGAACCCTATTTTTTCCAGAATATTTAGCCTATGTTACTTGTGGATAATCTAGCTTTCGGATGGTGAAAGAATTTTCGAAATCGGACCTGTACTTTCTGAGCCTATTCATTATAACCAAACAAACAAACAAAGTTTTCCTCTTTATAATATTAGTGTAAAAAACCGTAAATCTAGTTAACGCGGGCGAATCCGCAGGCAAAACAACTTCTACTATATATTTTGTTCTTACAAAATTTATTAACTTTCTACCAGGATTCCGACAACGTGTTCTCAAGAGTCAGATATCAATAGTTAATGTCATGTCTTTGTCAATCTGTGCCCTTTGATCGAACTAAAACCAATTTCGCAGTTATTGGCTACTTGAATTTCGATTTTTCATGTTTCTGCAATTCATCGTTTATATCATCAACGTCACAAATATCGTATAGGAACACAATGTATTTAGTCAATACGTTTAAGTGAAACTCCTTAGGCGCGCAGGTTTTTTATTTTGGTGACAAAATTGCAAGCCCTAATTTTTTTCTCATTTTTCTGAGGGGAACGATTTTTTTTTTCCTTTTCACCTTTTGAAGAGAAACTTCTTTAGAATCGTTGTGATTTCAAACAAGATGCAACGGAAAAAACGACAGGTAAGAGACACAAATACAAAAGAGCGAGAGAGCAAATGTCGGTGTGTATGTATATTGCAGACTGTTTAGTACTTGCTTGTATTTGAGCATTTAACATGTGTTTCACTTCTATCGTGTGTGTATCGCACACACACCTTTTTTATTGACTACTTATTTTGACGTATTTCAAGTGCGACCTACGAAATCAAGATTTGTCAAATATAATAATAATAATTAAGTTTAAGAAAACAATAATTAAGTATTATAATAAGTATCATCAATAAGTATTATAATAAGTAATTAATATATAATTATAAGTATTAAAGATGATATTATAGCAAAAGTTGATGAAAAAATAACTTTAAGGGCCTATTGCCAAAATGGAAACTGGAAAATTAGGCCATTATCTTCATTCTCGCAGGGATACACCCAGTTTTGTTATTTCGATCAAAATCCATTTAAACTTTCTTAAACTTAAATAAGCCGGATGGAAGCCGAAGTTAGATACAAAGATTCCGCTTACAATAATTCACGCCTATAACTTACCCTCTTACTTATTACATAAAGTAAGCTATACGGGTAATTTAGTTTTAACAGATTTTGTGTACATATTACATTTATGTTTTACCGTGTATGTTTTTGTAGCAATCGATTTTTTTACATTGTTTTCGTAATTTTATGTTATCACTGAAATCAAAATGTCAAAATTGACTTGTTTTTCCCGAAATAATTCTAAAACAAACTGCTGCGTAATTAAGGCATAGTTTGACTTTTTCCTCCTAAAAAAAAAAGAATTAGAAGAATTATTAACGTTCTTCTTAAGATTGAAATAATTTTGAAGTGATATTTCCTGAAATATCTAAAAATAGAGCGATAACTCTATTGAAACAAAAGATGGATTATTCATACAAAAAAAAAAATATTTTCCCAAGAACAGGACCTTGTTTAAGAAAATCAAGTCGATTTCTATTCTCGGCGTTTATTTAACAAAATGTACAGAATCCGAGTAGCCTGATCAAAAATTCTCGAACGTTCTCGAAGTAATTTGATTATAGACCTTTTATAGAACTAGTTGTAGCGCATGGCTTCTATTAAATTGAAATATTCTTGTTACTGGTAAATGATAATTGATATAATTGTTCGCCTTGGGTTTATTATACGCCATTTGGAACTTGGAAGTGTTGAAAAAATAATTTCTTAATTATTTTTTCATCACTTCAGGCTTAGTGATTAATTTTAAAATTTAATATAGCTTATGTTCACCGGGGATAGTGTAGCTTCCCAACAGTGAAATAATTTTTCAAATCGGTCAAGTAGTTTCGGAGCCTATTCAATACAAACAAACAATCAAATATTTACTCTTTATAATATTAGTATAGATGTGTTCAAATAAGTTGCGATTATTAACGTCGCGTTCCTGGAATCTGGTTTATTAAAATATATTCCAAATGTTGGAGCAGTTTGCACTAGTTTTAAGTTCAGGGTCCCTCTGTGTTTGAGGCCCCCGTATGGCACTACGCCTCTGGACTGACGTTAGTCACTATGGGCTTACAATATGTGGCTTGCACCGGCTAACGCCCCACGATAGATCTTCGAGTATTCGCTGTCTCGGAAACGTTTAGGGCCTGTTCAGACGGAGCGCTTTGCGCGTAAAGGCGCTCGCGCGTTTCAATTTAGAGCATGTCCAGACGGAGCGCGTTTTACGCGCGAGTATGAATACGCGCGAGAGCATCTGGATAGGGTGTGTGTTACTCTAGAGCAGTGTTTTCCAAACTCTTTTCCTTCCCTTTCAAACTTTTTCTGCATCAGATGAACCCCTTGCTGACCTTTTTTTTTGTATTTTATTATAATAGTAAAATTCTTCTTGGTTAAATGGCTCATTGGTTCTTCATTATGGACACCAAATTAATTTTCTTAATTTTCATAGATCCCCATTTTCATTTCATTGATCTCGTAATTTTTTTTTTGTTGACGTAGACCCCCTTGCAGGTTATCATAGACCCCTAGGGGTCGATATAGACCACTTTGGAAATCACTGCTCTAGAGTCTAGTACCTCGGGTACGGGCGAGTGCCTTCGCGCGCAAAACGCTTCGTCTGGGCAGGCTCTTAAGCACAATATCCCTACCCTGATAGTTGGACCGTCCTCCGTCAGCGATTGTTCAGCTCACAGTAAGGAACATTAGTAATTTATATCTTTTGTGGTAAGGCGTATGAAAATAATATCTTTGTATAGTTTAAAAAAGTATCAACCCTTATATGTCCCATTGCTGGGCACGGGTCTGCTCCTCGAAAACAGGCGAGGGGGGTTAATGGGCAATAGTTCACCGATGCGCTAGCCCAATGCGGGTTGGTGAACTTCACATACCTTCAAAGACTTTAAATCTCATCAGGCATGCAGGTTTCCTCACGATGTTTTCCTTCACCGGTGAGCGAACGATGGTCTCGTGTGTGCACTTAGAAATTTAGAAAAACCCATTTCAAGGCACACACGGGGGGTGAAGATCGAACCCGGACCTCTCGCATAACGAGTCCATCCACCACTGGACCATCGTCGCTCGTATTGTTTATTTCAACATAAATATAAAATGATACAATACGTAAAAACGAAAAACATTTCTATCGTAATATGAATGCAAAATGGTTTCCAGTTTAATTTTTATTCTATTACAAAATGGATTCCCGCGGATGTGGCGGGGACATATTGACATAATTCTTATTGTTTTACCTTTTTAATATTCACACTGCCCGATATGAATGTATTGGAAATAAATAAAATACAAAAGAACCGGTCAAATACAGTTTGATGCGCCCTTGCATGTGTTATTAGGAAGAATTTAGCATAATATATATTTTATACTAGCAGCGCCCGCAGTTTCACCCGCGTACTTCCCATTCTCGTAGGATTACGGTAATAAATTATAGCCCGTGTGCTATTCTGATGTATAAGCTATATTATTGTAAAGTTTCATCAAAATCCATTCAGTAGTTTTTACGTGAAAGAGTAACAAACATCCATACTTTCAAACTTTCACGTTTATAATATTAGATATTAGTAAGATAGTAAGATATTAGTTAGATTATATTAGTATTAGTTAAGGATACACAATCCCACGATATATATTATTGTGTTATATTTCGAAACTGTTTATGAAAATTCGCATATTATGACGTCATTCCCCTGTCGAATTTACATCAAAATGTATTTCATTTCCCTGAAAAATCTCCTACGCCAATATGACATGACATAATATAATTCTTATGACTTATGAAAATGACTCATGCATAATGTTTATTCAAACATGGAATATTGTTTCCGTTATCTGTTGAATATCGTCTTTTAAGCATTTAATTTGTAATTTGTTATTTTAATTTATACATTATGATGTTTTTATAGGATTTTATTTCATTAAAATACCTTTATTTCATTGGATTAGCAGATAATACTAATGATATTATTTATGAGTCTTTAAATATGATGTACTTGTAATAATGATATTTAAGTAAATTTTATATATTTAAACGAGCAATTCTTGTATATATATACAAGAGGAGCTCGTGGCGCAGTGGTAGCAGATCTTTGACAGTCGTTACGGGTCGTCAGAAGCCCGAGAATCTGACAACCAGTCTAATCGCGGGTTACCGTGTCACCCAGTTACTGGGTTGTGGAGGTCCGACAGCAGTCGCTCCATGTAAAATACTGGTATTCAGCTGAATCCGGTTAGACTGGAAGCCGACCCCAATATACAGTTGGGAAATGGCTAGGAAGATGATGATATATATATATATATATATATATATATATATATATATATATATATATATATATATATATATACATCACCGGGATCTCGGAAACGGCTCTAACGAGTCCGTTTTATCCGTGTTTTGAGGTATCGATAAAATATGATTAGAATACGAACGTAAGTTTCGCTGTCAAATAACATGCAGCAACAAGTAGGCAGTTAAATCCAAACGATAGTGGTTCGAATCTCCAGTCCGAATTTTTTTCCTCTTTTTAAGATCATTTTTTTTTGGAGGAAAAAATTTATCGTTTATTATCACTAAGGGCACCGAGCAAATGCTCAATCAACCAGGTACTGTTAGTAATATATTATATTTTTTTTTTTTATATTTATATTTTATAATAACTAAAATAAATTATTAAAAGGCAAGGTTCCGAAGATACTGGCAGCGTTGCCCCTTTGAATAGCTAGACTAATTCTCTATCCGAGCTGCCAGCTCTTCGGTCTCCTGTGATGTCGACTAACCTTTTCGCTATTTCATTAAGGAGCGTTATATTTAAATTATGACATTGATACATGACATCATTGTCATTTTCGTCAGCATTTATCCATCCATAGAACATAGGCATCCCTTGAAGAACGCCAAGACAACCGATCTCATTAATTACATGATATTAACACAATGATCAGACTTATAACGCAAAATTACATGCCAAATAAGAAATTCAAAGAAAGTGTGCTTTTCTTAAGGAACAAATATATCTTTTTCACACTATTGTTACAAGCGGAATGTAAACTCGTGTATTTATAACACGTGTTGTGTGATATCTTGGACGCGGTCCAGCCGCTGTAAGCGCTGTACATAAACCATTCTTGTGGCGTTCGACACAACCCGCTTGTCACGCTGTGGCCGATATGAATTTACATTATATTATACATTATTAATATTATAATAAATGGATTGAAAATAATAATATCTATGGACGCTTTTACACCACATCAATCTGGTCCCGTGGTAAGTACTCGAAGATACTCGTGTTACGGGTACCAGACAACGGTAATACATATATTTAATACTTTTTATATTAATACTTATATTTAAGATTTTTATTATATAATACACGTCCATGACCTAGGAACACAGAAACTTTTTGTTCCCTGGCGGGATTCGAACCCGCGACCTCCTGCATGAACGCCAACGCGCTACCCACTGAGCCACAGAGAACGTCAAAAAAATATGCCTTATCTCACAAAAATGGATTTAACTGAAATTTAAGGGCAAGCCACGCACCTCGTAAGCCCAAAGGTAATAAAGTAACATTAAAAAAAACGGTTACGAATTTCGAAAAGAATAAAAGGTATTGACCTCTCGCTCACACAAAATCCGCGTAAAGTGACAGCTATGCTGTCGCGTATCGTGCGGTTTGTGAGTTTCCGGTGGCCCGTTGGGGAGGATAGGGAAAAGGAGGGCAACGTATCTGCATAACCTTTGGTTGTGTGGATGTTAATGGGCGTCAAAAGTCGTAAGGCTTTAACTGTTCGTTAACCCTCTTATAATATTAAAAAAAAATGCGCCGAATCACGTGGTCAATCGTTATCGTAACAAAATTACAAACTGTTTATTAGTTATATTGATCGTTATTGTTAATATCTTATTGGCTATAGTTTGTCATTGATAACTCAGAGACGATGACGAACTTCGGTATCTTTTCGATATTATATCGCCATGACCACATACCTTCTTCTCTTCCCGTGATCATAGTATAATATTATAACTCAATAATTTAAAACAATAACTTGATTTCTTTTGATGGAAAGTAAAAATGAGAGACAGGTGGAAATAAATAAATTCTTGACTGCCGCTATGTTTAATCTCATTCTGAGCGACGATGGTCCAGAGGGTCCATACCCGAGTCCATACTCGGCCTCTTGGGGGAGAGGTTCCGAATTCGATCCTGATCGAATTTTTTTTTAACTTCTAAGCGCACCTTAAGCACGAGACCATCGCTCCATCACCGGTGAAGGAAAACATCGTGACAACCTGCGTGCCTGATGAAATTGAAAGTATTTGAAGGTGTGTGAAGTTCACCAACCCGCATCGGTGAACTATGGCCCATTACCCTCACCTGATTTCGAGCCGTGCCCGGCAGTGGGACATATGTATAGTGATACTTTTGACGTGACAGCGTCTTATAATTCGATGGAGCCGGCTTCACGCACGAAAAAACATGACCGGCGGCGTTACCTCGCTTTGAGGCGTTCCTTTTAAGGCTTGACGTGTAAGCGAGAGCGCGGAACGAGCGACAAAGAGGCATAATCGGCCCATCAGTAATTTCTTATGACGTTGTCACGTTCAACTATCGTCAGTAAACCGACTTTACAGACAAAGGATTTTTTTAAGTAAATTCTATTCTATAAGAGATTATAAGTAAGAGAGCGCTCAGTCAGCAGTATTAATTTAATACAGTATAGGCAGTATTTGGTTACTAATGCTGAGCACTAACGAACGTCTACATTTGCGTTAACTAAGCTTGCTTACCTGCAATTATGTGATAATTGATTTCCTAGTATTTCCTCCATAAATGACAAATTATTGTCTGCTAATGAGCACTATGAAATAGGTTTTAGTACATTTACTATTATGATTTTAGAGTTACTAACACGAACTAGTTCAATACTTCTGAAAGTTTATTAAAAGAAAAACTAAATAAATGGATTTTTTAAATCATACATTCGAATTATAAGTGTCATGCTAAGACATAATATAAGATAATATATAACCTGATGATGTATATAAATATAGTCATGATATGATGAAGGGCGGGTTGTATCGTCCGATTTAGACGAATATGTAATCGTGAAAAATGGCGGTAACGAACATTAGTGACCAAAGGGAGTTGCTTTTAACAGAACTTCAAAATTTAACGAAGTCTCTTACGTTAACAGATGATTTGATATTACCGGCCCTTAGACTTTCTCAGTCCTTACGAGTTTTTAGTGGTGCCTAGATTGACGTGGTGTTATTTGATGTTTCATTTATGATTTTCTCGTTTAGTTTTTTTTAAGTATAATTATTTTCGCCACGGCTAATCTGTCGCTGAGGTGAATGGACGTAATAATATACAACAGGACCGCAAACTCGTAACAGAAAAACGAGCTGACAGAGATAGCCAGTGTTTAGGAGTGTGTCCCTTTCTTATAAGGTGACAATAAGATTTTGACATGTGGGACAAATTCAAATTTGTCTTACAAAAATTGAAAATTTTAATTGCAGTAACGTTGATATTCTACCAGTACATACTTGATGTATGCAATTTTAAGCGCTGCATGAGTTTACCACGACTGCCATAATATTATAAATCTCGAGTTTTTAAGTTCTTCAAAAGGCGCGTTTAGCCTCGACAGATATCGCAAGCTAGCTTAGATGCATTTAGGGTGCTTGAAAAATCTGACACAATACTTATACTTACAAACGAAAATACCAACATTAGCAATGGTTAAAATCTGAAGAATAGTAGATGGATTACGAAATATATAATACAAATACTTCCAGGTATAATATACTTGACGGGAATCCGTCATCAGGTGGTTGAGATATCATTATCATCTCAAAATATTAACTGCAAATCTAAGGTTTACTCTCATAATAACGCATTCTTGAATTAAGATTACAAAACAACTAAAGATGCCATGGATTCAAACTGATTAAAATAAGTAGGAACGTGGGAAGTTTAGTACGGAGTCACTCTCTCTCACGTTCTGACCATTGCTTTTCGCATTGCTATTATTCCCCTCCAAGCCTGCCGTAACGAACTTCGTTTCAAAAAATCATGGTTACCATAGTAGTTTGATTTACTAATTATGTTATTTAAGTAACCATAGCAACCATTACAATACAAAATGTCAAGATGACACTTAACTGGGCTACCATAAGAAATAAAAGAAATAAGCAAAATAATAATTTATGTTTTCTTTTTGAATTGGAAATATATTTAAATAAATAAATTCAATTACAATTTCTTGACATACAATTGTCAAAATAATATTAAAAAGACAATTTTTTTCGATGAAATTTTTGATCAGCCAAAATTTTTAATAAAATACATTTTTAAGCTGGCAAGATAAAAGAACGAGACACATTTCTAACATATTGCTATCCCGCTCGGCTCGGATCAGCATCTGTGTAATGCCCATTAGAATATAATACTTAATGCGTTGAGTTAGTGTTCACTTTCGTAAATACATTTTTTCCGAGTACGCCATCCTGTTATTATACTACATCCATGCTGAGGTGGCTCTGTTGCCTGCAGATGCGTACCCTTGAAAAAGCAGCTCAGGGCAGTGGTCTAAGTTTATATATGCAGTGTGAGTCCCATGTACAGTGGAGAGCCACAGAATCCGCCTAAATCCATAAAGATATCCCTGCGTCAATAAAATAAAAAAGCGCGTGCGTACAAAGTACGCTCGTACATATGACAAAAGTGAAACTGAAATTTCTAATATTCAACTACTAAACGATACACTAACCGATAGCGTTGCTTCATGCTACGTTCGCCCTTTCCCACTCTCTCTCAAACGGTCTTAATCGCTATCTCCCTCTATTTTCACAAAAACGTTACACATCTTCGAGACGCTTATTGCGTTTCATCCGTAAAAATTTTACCCTCGTAAGAAGTTTCACTTCAAAAATATTTGTCTGCTCAAAACCGCACGGCAGATATAAAAACCAAAAATGTGTCATAATTAAAAAAGATGTGGTGTCGTGGGACACCAGGTAGGAACGGAGTTCCTTCGGCTAAAAAGAAAGGTATTATACACTACTCGCTTGTGTATGCGACTGCCGCGCCTGCGCACTTCTCATTTAACGGTTTTATTCCACGCACTTTTTTCACGGATTTTTTCTTACGGTTTTACTATCACATTTTTTTCAGTTCGGTCGCGCAGCAAAATCCCTATCCCCTCCAAGCCTGCCGTAAGGAACTTCGTTCCAATAATAATAAATGATGACAAGTAATACATATAAATTGAATATAGTGAACACAGGGACACAGCTTACTGCTGAAGAGAAGCTGACTGTAATATTTCTCGCTCGAGTACACTCGGAGATCCCGAGTTCACCCGATCGAACCTGTCCCTTCAGTGCGTCACAGATTAGCCTCATTTACAGCTACATAGCAGACTATGGTGAGTCCAAAATTTTCACTTCAAAAATGTCCTCTAATACATCAAAATACACCGATCTATTAACGAAAATAGGTTAACGATGACGCACCCTCTTTTTTGCAAGTCGATAAATTTTTATTGAATATTTTAACTTCCCTCAAACTCGCGCTATAAAACAAGCTGGATGTCACGTATATTTAAGATTTCCATGAATAATTTATCCACCTTTTCCCCTCCAACTGTTTGCGCTAGGAATTTTTCTGAAAGGGCAGACTCGTGCTAACGTTGACTAGAATGGAACAAAGAGTGATTAAGGGTTAAAATCAACACATCATTACGTTCTGCATCATTAGTTCTGTTACATCATCATTATCTGTATCATCATCATTATATGTATGGGTCTCTATGAATTGCAAGATATGGAAGCTTTAAAACTTTTTAGGGTTCGGTACCCAAAGAGTAATAACAGGACCCTATTATTAAGTCTTCGCTGTCCATACCAGGCTGTATCTCAAGAACCGTAATAGCTAGAAAGTTGATATTTTCACTTGTGAGAGCTCCACGCCCAAGGTGATGGTGAATTGGACGAAGACTTACCCATTATACGGCTCTTCATCATCTGGCCAAGCCAACGCGGGTACTGTGGCCCGTGGACGTCCGCTAAAGCTTTCAACCCTAAAAAAAGTATATGTAAGTGGTGCTATGACGATATACCCTGACGCTCTACCCAGACGTGGCCTTCTCTCTATCTTAATTTTCTTAAGTGGATATTAGTATGTCAAGCTTGAGATGATGATAATGATTTCAATAATTCTCTTACCAATTGAATTGAAAAAACGACAGATAAGAGACAAATACAAAAGAGCGAGAGAGCAAATGTCGGTGTGTATGTATATTGCAGACTGTTTAATACTTGCTTGTATTTGAGCATTTAACGTGTGTTTCACTTCTATCGTGTGTGAATCGCACACACCTTTTTTTGTGAGTATTTGACCTCCCGTGGTTATTGTAAAGTATACGAAATATCGGGCATGTAAAAAACTTAATAAACCGATATAAAATGTACAAGTTATTTCATAACAACATAGGTTATATCAGAAGAACAAAACAGTTGGTCGGCCATTAGCCTGGCGGGAAGACGATCTCCGTGCAGTGGCCGGTCCATGCTGGATGCGATCGGCAAGGGATCGGTCGTCTTGGCGTTCATTGAGGAAGGCCTATGTTCAGCAGTGGATGGATACAGACTGATGATGATGACGATAATAGGTTATTATATGAAGTAATGAAAAAAGAAATGTGGTGTCGTGGGACACTAGGTAGGAACGAAGTTCCTTCGGCTAAAAACAAAGGTATTTATACACTACTCGCTTGTGTATGCGACTGTCGCGCCTGCGCACGTCTCATCGTCTTTTTATTCCACGCACTTTTTCTTACGGTTTTACCATTACATTTTTTTCGGTTCGGTCGCGCAGCAAAATCCCTATCCCCTCCAAGCCTGCCGTAAGGAACTTCGTTCCAATACGCCGGTGAAACCACGGGGGCTGCTAATATACAATATAATATCAATGACATGACATGGAGTGCCATCTTCATACCGAAGTTTGGAGGTCAGCATTTGGTATTCTGTCCTATCAAGGGATATTCTTTTTATCTGGTAGTATGTTAGTCCAGTCCACTCCCTGATATCGTCAAACCATTTTCGCCTTGGTCTTCCTGGTGGCTTTCTACCCGGTATCTTGCCCTCTAGGATTGTCCGCAGAAATTCGAAGACGGACCCTCTTTGCAAGTGTCCAAAGAAAGCCACTTTTCTTTTGACGATGGTCGACATTAGCTCTCGTTTGCGTCTTGCTAGCTGTAGTACTCTGGCGTTCGGAGTAAAACTAGTCCACGATATCTTAAACATTCTCCGGAAGAAGGAGAATATCAATGAGCATCACTGTTAATATAATCTCACCATAATTGGAGCGCGCTTGAGTTGTACGTTGATATTTGATATGCTGTAATGGATTATGAATACTCGACTGTCTCAAAAGGGGTTATGTTTTGGCGTCTGTATAATTCTTATTGTTGATTGAATTCGTCAATAGATGGCGCTGTGCTAAAATTGCATCACGCTATTGGTAGCAGGTAGTATATCTTATATATTTAAACGAACAATTCTTGTATATATATATCGAGTTTTGAACAGGGCTTAGTAGCGGGTTTCCTTTTAAAATAGGCAGAACCTTAATTAATCTTATATTGATTCACCGGTTCTGCTTAAAGTTAATATAATTCTACACATTACATAGGGAATACTACAATAATTGTAAGGAACCTTTTAGCTAAAGGTAACTAATAGATTTTTAATAAAAACAAGATAAGTGAAGAACAATTACTTTTAATAAAATATGTTCAACTTACTATATTTCGTCTCTCAGGATCGATCACAATAATTAATACTTAATAAATGAATAGTACTTTTGTTAATAGTTCGCCCGAATTGTTATGTTACTCACGAGAGGTGGCTTACGAATTGCTTTCCTATCGGTATGATCGCATTTATATCTAGCAGAGGGGAGTGGTTGCGGGAGACGGGTCCAGGCGACTGCGGCGGCTGCATCAGAGGCGGCGGCGGCGGCGTTTGCTGTGTAATGTGTTTACACAAGGCGTCGGATGCTGGCGTCCCTGGAACCACTAGCGTCTAATCGTTTCTTCGCCTATTAGGCCAGGGATGTTTATGGTGGTGTCGGGCTTATTCGTTGAATTCATTATTCTATGCTAATCTTTGTTAAGGTAACATAACTCTCATCATGGGGCACGGGCGAACTAACTGATATTTAAATTAAGAGTGTATTTACTCTACACATAAACCTTTATATAAATGTTGGTACATAATTCTTATTACAATTTAATTAATAATATTAACTAATATTAATATATTTATCCGCCGAATAATTATCGCGGCGACACGGCCATACTGAAGTGCGATGCGTGCCCTGCATCGCTTCTGGTCTTTTCTGTAATAAAAATAGTTTATGTGAGGCCAGGCACTTCCACAGTACACATCAGCCGATTCATAATATGTATTCCAATTCGTAGGGGCATTTTTAATATTTAACTTTTTGTTTACCATTCACTCAACGTGACCATAGGTAAATAAAAAAAATACTTTTATAAAAATTCTAATGATTGATGAAATCAATCACAAATTTCTCAAATCAATGATTGATAGTAATTCAGCTGATAAATTTCATTCCATTATAATAATAATTAATATAATTATACAGCGTATTTTATGCTCTTTTCATTCTCTAAGAATAAATATTTGAAATGTTTTGTTATTAAGTATAACTGTTCATTCCACATGACAACAGTTAGTAAATATCGTTAAATATTACTTGTTCATTCCACACAACAAAGGCAAGTAAATATCGTTGAGTATTACTGTTCATTCCACATGATAACAGCAAGTAAATATAATTAAGTATTACTGCTCATTCCACATGACAACAGTAAGTATGTATAATATGTCGTTAAATTTTACTGTTCATTCCACATGATAACAGCAAGTAAATATCGTTGAGTATTACTGTTCATTCCACATGATAACAGCAAGTAAATATAATTAAGTATTACTGCTCATTCCACATGACAACAGTAAGTATGTATAATATGTCGTTAAATTTTACTGTTCATTCCACATGACAACAGTAAGTAACTTTTTTTTTTTTTTTTTTTTTTTTTGGAAGGATAGGTCGGTGAGAGGTCGATGCTGTATAGAACAGAGGCTCTAATGATAATTGGGTAGGTCGATGCTGTGCTCTGGGCGGTCTTGTACGCCGTGGTACACAGGGGATATTTTTATTCTTTCAGGATAGGATTATTAGGCTTATTGGGCGGCTCCACACGCCAATAGCATCTTTTCGGTTCATTTTTTTTTTTTGGCTTATTGGTCGGCTCCACACGCCAATAGCATCTTTTTGGTTTATCTTTTTTTTTTTTTTTTTTGCTTATTGGACGGCTCCACACGCCAATAGCATCTTTTTTTTTATTATTATTGTTTTTTTTTTTTTTTTTTTTTTTAATTACTATATTTAATTTTGTTTTGTGGAAGAACAGAATACCATCAGTAATCAATATTAAATTTTATTATGGAACTTGCTCACCGTTATATTCTTGTATGTAGTTCATCAGGGGTAAGCAACGCGTAGTCTGGAGGCGACATGGCCGCATGGCTACTCTCTCCAGGTTGTAGGGCGTGCCGTAGCTGGTCATGGGCGACGCCCATGGCTTCCTTCATCTTTCTTACAAGATAGCGATTGTTTCCTAGAACCCTGTGAACTTGAAACTAAGGAACGCTAACTTTAACACCAAAAGAGGTCTGTTTTCTGAAACATTATTTTTATCAAAAAAAATATATCTCCACGCTGAAATGATTGAATTTCAGACCTGTCTCTATCAAATCTCGGTTTATCCCTTATAGTAGAGATTGCGCCATTTTTTGTTGCACGTCACGTTAAAGGACTTCGATGTTAATCATTGCATCATTCATATTAACCAAGTCAATTAAGTCTAAAGGGACATAGTATCAACGTCGAGCTCGAGGTCTATGAACTTTGCAACTAGGGGCAAGTTGAAGGCTTCTAGGGCAGTGTGCCTCTTCATGCAGTCTAGAGCCTTATAGTTTTTAGTCATAAGGAAACAGTTCTTTAGTGTTGCTATCATCCGCTTCACTGAAATGACTTTGGCATGACGGTAAGCTTTTGTTACAATAAGACAGAGTTTTAGTTTTCATAATATTTAAGAACAATACATTTTCATTTCCAGAAATATTATCACCATTACACAGAGCATCTATGATGGGCTACAAATGATTATCACATCTTTTTTTCAATATTTATCCAGTCCAGAATATTAGTCAAGACGTTGACTGTCAAAAGGTTTGGATTACTACTTTGCTTAGCTAGTCAGTATGCTGCATCCGCTCGCCCTTCCTGACATGTCTCAAACTGATAGGAGTGCTTTCTATATCCGTTGGGCGCATACTGAAGTAGGTCATCACGTTTTAACGCCCGTTAATGATCTGAATAAGTCAATCTCCAGTGCCAAGCCACTAGCATTGGTATATAATACAATAGGCATACATAGGTAATATAGGATCTTTTAACGCGCCTCTTCATGAACATGAGTCCGTTGCCATCTAGTACCCTGTTTAGTTAACTCATAAAGAGGAGTCATAGTGCGACCAAAATTGGCAATAAAACAGCGCAAGTATCCCGGCCGTTAAATTGACAAACTTGTCTTACATTATGGTATTGGGGCCTTTAACAAGGCCTCGACCTTCATAGGACTATGACGAATCTTACTGTTTTCTACCACGGTACCGAGATGTTTGATTGACCGTTTAGAGAATAGACACTTGTCAATATTAACTGAAAATCCGGATCCACGTAGGGCGTATCTAAATCCGTGTATATAAAAATATAAAAAAAAAAATCTGTATGGTTACAAGGCCGGATGAAAAATCTCGGCATTTACAGATTACGTCACTCCTCAGATGATGACGTATGAACACTAGTTTCTGCGAAACAGCGCGTGAAAATACCCATATATTTATGATGCAGGCATTTTAAGCTCCGATTCACCGATTAGATTTTAGTTTATATTAACGAATAATTTAGATGTTAATCGCATGTGCATGACGCGACGTTCGTAGCACAAAGTTGCTTTGAGTCAACATTACAGTTAAACCCGTTTCAAGTAAAGGATTCGCGCCTATCAATACGTCTGACGTCATTTCGTAATAGGACAGAATATGGAATTCGATTTCTAGGTTTATGTTATCAATAACACAAGTATTACGGTGGTCGACATACTAGTGGAGACCACGGGAAACTGGCCTATTACACTTGACGTCGCTTCCCAGGAAAATTTAAAACAACATGACTCGCATATTACAGAACACTTCACGCCACTGTTGAATAACGTTTTGATTATCTTATTATTAGTTTTGTGTATTACTTATAATTAGGCTAAAAATAAGAGCTTATATTACATATATAGGTTCGAGATTATTTGTTTTTCCCGACGATAACACGTGTCAAACGTATGACCAGGTTTTGAGCAAAATGAACAAATTTTATTATCACTTTGTCGAGGTTGCGAAATAAGGGCCTTTAAAGGTCTGTCACTAGTTTGTTTATCCGCAACTACTGACACATTTTTGTTACGACAATCGCGAATAACATGTCCCGGTTTCCTACAAAAGTTACAATAAGAGCCGTTGCGATTATCAATGGCAAATTTAAAACGTTTAGGAGATGTTTGATTATCACTTTTATTAGTATGCTTAACGCGAATAGAGGAGGCTACAGAAATTAATTCAGGGACTGAGACAGCTCTGGCATTCATTAGTTCAATCCGAAGACGTTCGTCATTCACCGTTCCTATCACCGCTTCAACAGCGTCTTTACCATCAAGCTTATCCCTAGTAACCCGTCTCCACAGGATCCACGATTGTGATAGAAAATTGGCAATGTCTTCGGTAGGATTGTAATTGTGTTCCTTGAACTTTAGTATATCCTTTGAATAGCGACTCTCAGGTTCAAATGTAGTAATAATATTTTGACACAGCTCATCCCACGTTGACGTTGTGACAAGCCAGTCATCAGCCCACATCTTAGCCCGACCTTTCAGTAAGCTAGTCGCTTTCATGCGGATATCATAATCACTGAGGTTATAATTAGTTTTAGCAGAAGAAATATGAGCACACCACTCGCGTACGCCTAAGTTACCATCAGGGTCATATGAAGGCAAAAATACATCAGTAATTTTAACTTTATCATGATCCTTTGCGAGATTTTTACTCATGTTTTGCATCATCTCTATCATATGCAGATAAAATTCAGGAGGTACATTACCAGCCTGCAGCGCCGTCTCATGGTCGGACGTAGTTGGTCCTTGATCGTCAGTTACAGGTCCGGTCACGGTGCACGCAGGAACTGTCGGCATCATAGACTCGTTCTGGTTATCCATGGTGGCACACAAGATTTTCCAATGTGGGAAAATATAATCTGAAACATAAAATAATACGGACAGAAAGAGTAGGTTCGTATCCCACTTCTGATATCGAGTTTTGAACAGGGCTTAGTAGCGGGTTTCCTTTTAAAATAGGCAGAACCTTAATTAATCTTATATTGATTCACCGGTTCTGCTTAAAGTTAATATAATTCTACACATTACATAGGGAATACTACAATAATTGTAAGGAACCTTTTAGCTAAAGGTAACTAATAGATTTTTAATAAAAACAAGATAAGTGAAGAACAATTACTTTTAATAAAATATGTTCAACTTACTATATTTCGTCTCTCAGGATCGATCACAATAATTAATACTTAATAAATGAATAGTACTTTTGTTAATAGTTCGCCCGAATTGTTATGTTACTCACGAGAGGTGGCTTACGAATTGCTTTCCTATCGGTATGATCGCATTTATATCTAGCAGAGGGGAGTGGTTGCGGGAGACGGGTCCAGGCGACTGCGGCGGCTGCATCAGAGGCGGCGGCGGCGGCGTTTGCTGTGTAATGTGTTTACACAAGGCGTCGGATGCTGGCGTCCCTGGAACCACTAGCGTCTAATCGTTTCTTCGCCTATTAGGCCAGGGATGTTTATGGTGGTGTCGGGCTTATTCGTTGAATTCATTATTCTATGCTAATCTTTGTTAAGGTAACATAACTCTCATCATGGGGCACGGGCGAACTAACTGATATTTAAATTAAGAGTGTATTTACTCTACACATAAACCTTTATATAAATGTTGGTACATAATTCTTATTACAATTTAATTAATAATATTAACTAATATTAATATATTTATCCGCCGAATAATTATCGCGGCGACATATATATTATAGAATCTGTATCTCGGAAACGGCTCCAACGATTTTCATGAAATTTTGTAAACATGGGTTAAAAACGGCGATAAATCGATATAACTAGTATAAATTTTTGGAAAACTTTTTTTTATCCGTGTTTTGAGGCAACGATAAAATATGATTAGAATAAGAACGTAAATTTCGCTGTCAAATATTATGTCATGATAGCTTATTGGTGAAATTAGGCAGTTATGAATCGAAAGGTTCGTGTCTCCAGTCCGATCACTTTTTTGTTTTTTTTTTCAAGTTCATTTTTTTTATTGTTTCTTTTTATTATTAAGGGCATATAAAATAAAACAAAAAAGAACCGAGCTAATGCTCGGTCAACCAGGTACTTATACATATTTAAGAACATTTAATTTAGCCATCCCCTCTGCTACTATACTAATTAAGCGTAAAGGTCTATAGATTAACGGCATAGGCCATTTGGAAAAAAAAATAGAGTCCTCCGATCTAGAGGATTGCAATCGTGCGGTCGAGGACTGCTTACTGCTGGCTGATGGCGGAAACCCCCACCCTAAAAAACTTTAGGCTGGGCAATCTGCTCACTTAATCCTCCGATAAACCGTAAAGGCCAACAGTATATTCCAAAAAAAGGTCATTCCGAATAAAAATAGCTTATACGCCACATTCACCGTGTTCGATTTTAAGTTTTAACCTTAAAGCGACAAACCCTGTACACATACAGAGGTATATCTATTGAATAAACCATTTTTAGGTTACTTAAAATTATTGGTTACTGGTTACTGGAATTCCAGAAAACTTTTAGAAATATTTCCATTGATAAAAAATTGGTTGTCTGTAAAGTCGGTTTACGGGCGGTGGTTTGACGTAACAACGTCAAACATTACATGCAGCACGAACTGAACTGAGCCGATCGCTCGAGCCGATCATGCCTCTCTCTCGTTCCTGCCGCGCTCTCTTCTCGCTTGCAGAACGCAACATGACGTCATCTTTTTCGTGCATGCTATCCGTAGTATCGAGTTACTAGACGTTAGTCACTATTATGAAATTTTATACACTTTTTCCACTATTCATTTTATATATTTTAACAGTTACAATTTAAACACGACCGGTTTCGACAAAGTCATCCTCAGGTGTAGCTCGAAACCGGTCGTGTTTAAATTGTAACTGTTAAAATATATAAAATAAATAGTGGAAAAAGTGTATAAAATTTCATAATAGTGACTATAACATGAATTTCTATCAAGGACCGACAGTACATTCTATCAATTACTAGACGTTGTCACGTCAAAGGAAAACTGTTTTGAAATGTTTGTCAAAAATGTTATAATGAGGCAACACACCTGTGGGGGTCTCAGGGTGACCATCGACATGCATCCACACAACCAAAGAATATGCAGAATTAAACTCACAGACCTGACAAAACGCGACAGCATTGCAGTCGTAGCACGTCACGATGTACGGTTCATTTACTATGTTTCAAATGTACACGTGATTTTGCTTAACTTGATTTAACTAAAGTCACGTAGTCTACTCAAATCAAATTGAATCAAGAATAAGTAAGATGGCAGTCTGGGTACATATCTCGAAGATATAATATTATATTGTATACTAGGGTTATAGAATAGGCGTCTAGAATATATTATGTTAGAGGACATCTAAAAGAACGCACATTATCAACCCTTATAACATGTCCCACTGCTGGGCACGGATCTCCTCGAAATCAAGCGAGGAGGGTATATGGATATGATTCACTGATGCCCTGGTCCTATGCGGGTTGGTGAACTTCACATACCTTTAAAGGCTTTCAATCTGGTTTCCTCACGATGTTTTCCTTCACCGGTGAGCGAGCGATGATCTCGTATTAGGGTACACAGAGACGTAGAAAAACCCTTTTCAAGGTACATACGAGGGTCAGGGTCGAACTCAGAACCTATCGCATAAGAGGCCCAGTCCACCCACCACTGGACCATCGGCGCTTAGTCATACCAACCAAGCTTAGTCTTTGTTAATACGAGAACTCGCAGTTTCCTTACAATTTCACGACAGTCTTTAGTTTAACACTAAAGGTTAAATTGCGGGCTGGTTATTATCAGGAAACGAGGAAAACTCGTAAACGTTTGTAATTTCTACCAAACTTTCCCTTTGACGCTCGAGTGAATCGAAGAATAAGAAATTTTATAGGAATAAAGTAGGTTGTGGCGAACAATTCCGTGAATAAATGAGATGAATACGCGAACAGATGACGCCCGGGCTTAGGGAGGGCGCACACACAGACCAGGGGTGCTTAAAGATTTCGTAATAAGTGCAAACAATTTACTGAAAGTAAATAAGGTACAATTGTTATTGTAGACTTTTATGTAAAGTTGCCAGGCGTCCGGATTAAGCCTAAGGTAGGCTTTTTGATTGCGAGTCCGGTTAAAATAAGCGGTGTTCGGCATTTGTTAGAATTTTTTCATTTCGCATACTTAGAAAAAAGCTTGATTTTACATACAATATTCTTGCCGTGCCTATTAACACTGAGACAAAATCCTCAATAATGTAAGGTGTCCGGTCTTTCTACTTAAATGTCCGGCCAAGATGGTTGGTCGGTCCGGCTATTAGGTTTAAATTATATATAAAATATTTTTAATTGTTATATTTATTACTAGCTGTTGCTCGCGGCATCGCCCGCGTTAGCAATAAAAATCCCCTTTCTTAATGTATCCTATGTTACTTCTAGTACCTCCGAGAATATGTGTGCAGTTTCATGATGATCGGTTGAGTAGTGTTCTCGTGAAAGCGTAACAAACATCCTTACTTTCAATATAATATTATTAAGGATAGTGACGATGGTCTAGGGTAGGGTTTCCCAACTTTTTTTAACAAGATCCCTTATTGCTAACCCACATTTGGTTAGAGCTGAAGTGAACTATAGCCTACCTTCCTCGCCTGATTTCGAGGAGACCGTGCTCAGTAATGGGACTTATAACATTAACTTCTTATAAAATATAAACATCATATTTTCTCAATCATCATTCATCATTGCTCATGTTTAAAAAAAGAACATTAACTTCGTTTATGTTAATTAGCGTTGACGTTCATTGAGGGGGGCCTATGTTCAGGACTCAACGGGTAAGGGTAGAGATGATGATGATGATGATTATTATTATTACTTTCTTTTACTAGAGCCAAAATATAGTTTTAGCATAATATTTTCGTTGTAGGTATTTTACTTGATTTTGAAGTCTAAAGGTCTGGGTAAAAACTTTTTCACTCTTGAGAAATAAAAACAACGCGGTAGTGACCAAATTTTTTTTTCAAATAAGCATGCCGCACAGTTTGGAGGAATTCCGCTTTCCAAAGTTTCAAAGTCAAAGTTTAACTCAACCACAAAAACCTAGCTCTCGGTATGTTAGAACTTTGTTATTCCGAAAAAAATCTAGAAAATACTTCTAAAAAACTATTCAATTTATTTGTTGAACATTGGTGAGTCGTTTCGTAATTTCTAGAGATGGAGGGTTTTTAATTTGTGGACCAATATAAAGAAATTGAAGAAAATTGTTTTATTACTAACTACCCCGAAAAGCATTTTTTTAATATCTGTATTCTTTATTTTAAAACAAAGTCAAAAGAAAACGATAAAAATAAACTTTAGAACGCGATTTTATTAAGATTGCTGCATTTTAGACAAATTGGGCCGGCACAAGTCGGTTGAGACCTCTCGCTCACATGATATTAGGTAAAGTGACAGCTATGCTGTCGCGGTCGTGTCGCTATGACGTCGGCAGTCACCACAAGGCTACTACTGCTAGTTTGACTCCTTACGACAAAAAGAGACGAAGACACATTTTTTGTTGTTGTGATCACCTAAGCTCTCGTTCGCACGAGCGTTTTTTAAGCGTCCAGAATAATCCCGACGTTAGCGAGAGTTAAGAGCTCCGCATGCTAGATTTAACTTCAAATTTTTAACGTCGATTATCCAGGACTCTCTCGGGAGGACGAGTCGCAGGAGGTCAGCCCTCCAGCTACTGACCAAATCCGTAACTTAAGAAAATTAATATTTAAATCTGTTAAATCATACTTCGACTCACTTTTATATTATCACTTTATTGACTAGTGGACTGTATACTAATTTCAGATTGCTTGTACTCAACTAAACATTTTTCCATTCCGAATATATAATGTTATCTGAGTGAAACGCTAGCGCGATTTAGACATGACACAACGGCATCTAGCGATAAAACTTAACAACTTAAAATAAAATTAACATCCCGCGGCCCAAGAATTATTAAAATTCTTAACATAAGTAACAAAAAACTATAAACTAATTGGAAACATTCAAAGGCAGAGGGCACAATTTTGTGACTGGTCTTTTAAATTTACTGTTCTTAGATACTAACGTAACCACACGTGTAATACCATCTGACCCCGGATGCTTCTCTATAATTCGCCCCAAAAGCCATTTACCAGGAGGTAGTCGGTCATCCTTAACTAGCACTATCATACCAATTTCTATTTCAGGTTGATGTTTAGCCCATTTATAACGGTGTTGCAAAGTTGTCAAATACTCGATTTGCCAACGTTTCCACAATAATTGTACAAAACGTTGAATCATTTGCCAACGATCAAGAGGATTTAATTTTACCTCTACCAGGTTCTCGTCAGGTACATTTATGGGAGCCTCCCCTATTAAAAAATGACCTGGTGTTAATGGAGGTTCATCCAGAGAAGAACCCATTAAAGTGAGTGGTCTAGAGTTAACACAGGCTTCAACTTGGGTCAGAAAAGTATTAAATTCTTCAAAAGTTAAAGTCGTTTGTCCAATCGTACGTTTAATGTGTCCTTTGACGGACTTGACACCCGCCTCCCATAAGCCTCCAAAATGAGGAGCACCTGGCGGAATAAAATGCCAAGAGGTTTGGTCACAAGCTAATAACTCGGCGATTTCAGTAATGACCTTACTTTTGGCATTCTTAAATGCAAGATCTAATTCACGCGACGCGCCTACGAAATTTGTTCCACAGTCACTCCAAACATCCTGACAATGACCGCGTCGACTGGTGAATCGTTTAAATGCAGCTATAAAGGCTGCGGAAGTTAAATCACTTACAAGCTCGAGGTGAATGGCTTTTGTAACTAAACAAACAAATAAACAAATGTAAGCTTTACAAGTTCTTTGACATCTACCAGGATACAACTTTATAGTAAATGGTCCAGCAAAATCTATGCCACTTGAACGGAACGGGCGATTTGGTTTCACCCTACTTTCAGGCAAATTACCCATATACGGAGCATCAGGACGTGCCCGGTATTTAAAGCATTGAATACATCTATGAATTAAGAATCTTACCAGTTGTTTACCCCGAATAATCCAATATTTATTTTACTATTTAAAGGTACAGACTTTCTTTGTTTTAACAACATTACTTCATTCGGAAAGGTTTGTAATTGTGATAACCTTAAGCATGCTTTTAAAGCTCCTTTCATTTCAAAGGCAGTTAAGTATGTAGGTATGTCATTATCATTATTTGGTGCAATTTGTTTTCTTAATTTTAATTTACATTTTTCAGAAAATCGAAATAGAAATGCAGTTACACGTATAAGTTTCAACAAAGAAGAAAATCTGTTAAGGTAAGTATCAGTTTCAGTTACATTTACATTTACTAAGCTTGTAATTTTTGTTTTAATCTCTAAATTTGTTTCAGGAATTAACATCGGCTTAAGTGTAGGTTTACTAAATTCATATAAGAACTTTGGGCCATTCCACCATAAATTACATTCTTTTAAATCCTTTACTAACAATCCACGCGAAGCTGGATCCGCGGGATTCTCAGCTGAAGAAACGTGGTGCCATTGATTACTATTCATTACTGACAAAATTTGAGAAGTGCGATTAGCTACAAATGTGGTCCATGTGCTAGGTGACTTACGTAACCAAGACAATACAATAGTGGAGTCGGTCCAAGCATATACATTATCGTTTGTAATATTAAAGGAAGTTTTACAATCAAGAATCAACTGGGATAGCAGTACTGCACCGCAGAGTTCAAGACGAGGTAAAGAAACTTGTTTTACCGGTGCAACTCTAGTTTTAGCTGTGATTAACTTTAACTTTACTTGAACTCCGTCCCAAACCCGAAGATACAATACTGCTGCATAAGCTAGACACGAAGCATCACAAAATCCGTGGAGTTCGATACTCTTAGTTTCATTTGAAATGTTAAGCCAGCGCGGAAGTTTAAATATACCCATACTATCGACACTTTCACGAAGTGAACACCATTCATTTTGTAAGTTATTTGGTAGTTCATCATCCCAATTCAAGCCAGCCAACCATAATTTCTGCATAAAAATCTTTAAAGTGACAACTGTAGGAGCTAACCAACCAAGAGGATCGAACGTCCGTGCTATTGATGATAATACTGATCTTTTTGTAATACATTTCGATTCACAATTTAGATTAAACCTTAATTCAAAATTATCAGTTTTTGAATCCCATGATATACCTAGTGTCTTTATTGAATCTTCGACTTTTATGTGAATTGTACTTTCAGTATCCTTACAGTTACTAGGTATTTGGTTTAGTACATAAGAACTGTTCGACGACCATTTATGCATAGGAAAACCACCACGGGCTAATAACTTCGTTAAAGCCTGTTGTAAATTCACAGCATCGAATTCAGTGGCTGCGCCAGTCAATACATCATCCATATACACATCATTCTTTAGAGTTTCAGCTGCTTTTGGATATGCTTCACCTTCATCCTCGGCAAGTTGTAGGAGTGTACGTATAGCCAGAAATGGTGCACAAGATGTGCCATAAGTAACGGTAAGTAAACGATATTCATGCAAAGTGTCAACAGACGATTCTCTCCAAAGGATTCTTTGAAAATCACAGTCTTTCTTGTCCACCAAAATTTGCCTATACATTTTCTTTACATCAGCTACCAGACCGATTTTGTGTTGTCTCCATCTTGTTATAAGATTTCGAATGTCATTTTGTAAAGGTGGGCCGATCATCAATTCTTCATTAAGAGAGTTGCCATCTTCAGGTTTAGCACTAGCGTCAAAAACTGTTCGAAGTTTAGTAGTGAGACTGGATTGTTTTAAAACAGCGTGATGAGGTAAGTAATAATTTTTATTTACATCTAACGAATTTCTTTCGTTTTCAGGTATCATTTCCATGTGTCCATCATTTAAATATTGCCTCATAAACTTCACATACTCTTCTCTAAGTTCTGGTTTATTAGTAAAGCGTTTTTATAAATATAGCATACGCTTCATAGCCAATTGTTTCGAACTTCCAAGAGAAGGAACATCGTTCTTAAAAGGTAAACGAACTATGTAACGACCATCATCATTCCGGTGGTGAGTTTTCTTATAATGCTGTTCGCATTTATCTTCCAAAATAGTAAGAGGTCTTTTGTGTGGTTTATATTCTTCAATTTCCCAAAAATTCCTAATTAGTTTATCTATATTTTCCATAGAATGTGCTACAACAATATTGTGTTTAGGTAACTCAAGTTGTGTGACTCTTCCAGATATCAACCAACCAAGATGAGAATTGATAGCTATTAGAGATTCGTGTTTTTGCAACCCATCAAGAATAATCTGTGCGTGCACGTCGGCACCTAGCAAAACATCAATAGACCCTGGCTTGTGAAATTCTGGATCTGCTAAGTCCAGACTCTTTGAAGTAGGCCAAGTATCTAAGGAAAATTCTTGTGATGGCAGTAAAGAAGTGAGTCGCTTTAAAACATAAGCTTTTGTAACAAATAATGGATCAGGTTTTTTAACTGCGTGAAATTTCATTGTAATCATCGATTTCGTTGTAACTAGTGATGTATTTGAAATACCTGATATTTGTCCGTTTACAGTGACACGATCGACATTAAGCATCTGAACTGCTTTCTCGGATATAAAAGATGCCTGTGAGCCCGGATCGATGAGAGCTCGCAATACTATCTTTGTTTTGTTATTTGCTATTACAGAGATACGAGCTGTAGCTAGAATAACGTTTGCGCTATTCATGCTGGCATTACAGACTGTAGTCACGTTAACATCAGGTACATCACTTCCAGGACTATTCTCAGGTTTCTTTATATAAGAGACGTGTAGTAATGTGTGGTGTCGTCGACCACATTTCTTGCAGGACGTACTCTGTCGGCACTCCTTCACAGTATGACCCTTAACAAGACAATTAAAGCAAATGCTTTTATTTTTAACAAATTCTTGGCGGTCTGTTACATTCAAGGCTACGAAATCTTTGCAATGACAAATATAATGATTGTTTGAACAGTATGTGCAAGTGTTTGCTTCAGTGAAAAAAGTTTTAACATTACTAGGTCTTTGAAGTTCTTTTGGTGCTTCTTTTCTATGATCTTTATATGTGGGATTGATCATTTCCATGGCTCTAAAAGAACCTTCTAGAAATGATGTGAGTTCACTAAAGGTCGGAATCTCCGTCGAAGACCCGAGTGACTGCTCCCAAAGTTTTCGTGTATCCATGTCTAACTTTGAGACTACTAAGTGAACGACTATTGCATCCCACGAATCTGTGTTTATGTTTAAACTTTTAAGAGAACTCAAACATTCCTTTGTAGTATCTAATAACTCTTTTATGTTTTTTGCGGACTCTAAAGTGATCTTCTTCTGATTTAGTAATCTGTTCAATATGTGACTAACGATAACTCTTTTGTTGTCATATCTACTAGTAAGTGTATTCCAAGCTTCATCATAATTAGCTTCGGTTATCGCGAAATGTTTCAGCAACTGTTCAGCTTCCCCTGATAGACTTGATCTTAAATAATGATGCTTTTCAATCTTACTTATGTTAGTTTCTTTGTGTATAAGTGAAGTAAATAAATCGTGAAAACTCATCCAGTCGTTATAATTACCAGAGAATTTTGGAATAGCAATAGGTGGCAATTTAGCTCTCGGCTTAGAAAATTCAGGTTCATTTGATACAGTGGAAATTGTTGGAATTGAATGTTCCTTTTTATTCAGATCATACAAACTATCTTTTATCCAACCTTTTAACTCCATATATACTTCTTCTATTTCGTCATATTTTATTTCTAAATCTGAAGTTTTAAATGTCTTATTCAAAGTATCATATTTGTTTGTATATAAATTCCAATAATTTTCCAATGTTTCCAAGCGTGTATCCAAATATCCTCTTGTAAGTCTAGACTTAGAACATTTCTTTGTGTTAGTATATAATTTTGAAATTTTATTCGCATGTTCATTTAATGTTCTAATTGCATCTTCCACTGTTTGTGTCATGTTATCAAAAATTCCAAACTATTATTGAAAATATTCTAAGTCCACAAACCGATCAAAATTTTCTAAGTGTTTTGAATAGATTCGTAAAATTTTACAAGTCCAAACTGTTTCACAAATTACTAAGTCTTTTCAACACTTTATTTTTCTAAGTCCGCAAATCACAAATTCTCTTTACTGTAAACTACTGTTAAGCACTTGCACTATACTTACATATCCGGCTCGAAGGACCAAATGTTAAATCATACTTCGACTCACCTTTATATTATCACTTTATTGACTAGTGGACTGTATACTAATTTCAGATTGCTTGTACTCAACTAAACATTTTTCCATTCCGAATATATAATGTTATCTGAGTGAAACGCTAGCGCGATTTAGACATGACACAACGGCATCTAGCGATAAAACTTAACAACTTAAAATAAAATTAACAAATCATTTTACAAAAAAATTGATTTGAAAATTATTCCGGCGAACGCCTTATTCCCATGACAAAAACGATTTGTACATCATTCTATATATTTAGATGTTCCAATTATTTATGATTTGGAAGTCGTTACACGGCCATTGGTTCAGATAAAATGGACGCACAGACGTACGCCAAATGTAGCGAAAAAACTCCAGCTCATAAATTCGTATCAGTTTCACGGGCACTAAATTCACTTAAAATCCTCAACACGAGAGTTCGATTGTATATTTTAATCATTATCATTAAAATTTATTACATCAGCCATCATTTAAAAGTTACAACCCTTGTCCTTATCCCACTGCTGGGCACGGGTCTACTTCTCGAAATCAAGCGAGGAGGGTAATGGGCTGGCCAGATGCGGGTTGGTGAACTTCACATACCTTCAAAGACTTTCAATCTCATCAGGCATGCTCCTCACTTACTCAGGTTTCCTCACGATGTTTTCCTTCACTGGTAAGCGAACGATGGTCTCGTCTTCGGGGTGCACTTAGAAATTTAGAAAAACCAATTTCAAGACAAACACGGGGGGTCAGGATCGAACCCGGAACCTCTTCCATAAGAGGGTCCACCACTGGACCATCGTCGCTTACCTTCAGATAAACAAGCTACGTCATCTTGCCGTTCATTGAAGGAGGCTGCTGTTCAGCAATAGATGGATAAAGGTTAATGATGATGAAACAGCCAATAGACTTCTTGAGTGGTGTAATTGTTTGAGAAGAAGAGGGTCGGTGGCCCCATGCTCGATTGTGAAACTTAGTTTAAAGAGTTTAGAGTTTTGAAGTTGAAAAAAAAGATTTAAATAACTCGACCAATTAAAAAAATGATTTCACCCATATTATGATACTTGCCATGCTACTATAAGGTACGCATGAGCGCTTACCAAGCGTCGCGCTAAAACCCAACGTTCGATCGAGTTGCAAGTTCAGCGTGCCAACTAAGATTCATTTGAAAATTCAAGAGCAGTTCACAAATAATGATTTCGTTTGAACAAAATATACATGGGTATCCATAGGTCTCTATCAAACGCTTTTTTAACGCTCGGTTAAGCTTAGGTTAGCTCTCGTGGGAACGGGGCCTAAGCCGCCTTCATTATCCATCTTCTCATCTATCATCCATCTTGCATCTCTTTCACACCCACTTATCCATTTCTCCATTCTCTTCCAGATTCCGTTGTCCATCCGTGGCCCTGCCAAAGGTAGTGGTTTTTGCCTTTTGGTATTGTATCGATCATAGATAATAAACGTTTTTAGTCAAATTTTAATACCCCGACTCCTCTAGACCCCATCTGCGTTTGGGTGGTGTTGCGCCACATCCTTCCGGGTAATGGCGCCCCTGTGTCGCAGGTCGCCATCTGCTGGGCCTTCATTCGTGATTTCACCCGGTAGGGGAAGACCGCCTGGGGCGTCACTCGGATGGGATACAGCACCACCCTCTGAGCAGTAGAGGATCGACGGAGTATTTAAGAGTACGGTCTAATGTGACCAATCCAATGACCGTCACATATTCATGTGACGCGGTTGACACCGCTGGCAGGGGGCATTGCTGCCCCGATCCAGCAGCCTCCGAGCCCCTTGCGGGGCTCGAAGACGACTTCGGATACGGGGCCTAAGCCTCTAGCGTATCGTAGAGTAGTTGTTTATTAAAATTTTAGATCTTATAAAACTTTAGTTGAACGGCGATATCCTGACTGTGCCCGGTCCATGTTGGATGCGATTGGCAAGGCATTGGTCGTCTTGGCGTTCATTGAGTGAGACTGATGATGATGATCCAGGCAAATAAACGCCCAGATCGGCTACGTACTTAGTTGTGAATTTCATCCTCATCAATGCACGAGACAAACACTCTCCACATTTTTGAAAACTTGGTTATTAAATATTTTATAGTATCGGGTATCGACTATAAACATTTTATACAAGAATATAAAATTCCAAATGAGTAGAAGAAAATGATAAATCCCATTTTTAAGGAAGGATATTATTTCTGTTTATCTTAAACATTAAGGGTGAGTTGCATCAAAACTCTAGTTAAACTTACGTTACTGTCAACTTTTGATAATAACGATTAATAGTAATTATCCATGACGCGGTTGCACCATAAAAAATATGTAAACTTATTGTTATAGAAATCAAAATACTAACGGGCCATCTGTACCATTGCTATATGTGGCAACTCATTATTTTTTTAGCTATTGATTTAATCATTATCATCAACATCTATCCGTCCCCGTCTGAATATAGATCACCCTCAATGAACGTCAAGACGACCGATACCTAGCCTCCATCTATTGATTTAACAAAATATTATATTACGTTAACGTGAGATATTTAGCGTTAACGCTAGTTGGTGTAACTCACTCTTAGTGTTTGGAGGCGCTTACACAGGAATTTGACTGTCTCCCTTTGACTTTATGTTAAATAAAGTGTTTATCATACTTAGCTTTGAATTTATTTAACTTAGGTCGCGTACTTAACAGCAGCGTAAAATGTACATGTTATAAATATGTATTTCCTTTGCAGATTATTTTATGATAGTTAGACATGCTACGTTGCTATGCTATGTTGAGCGACGATGGTCCAGTAGTGGACTCAGCCTCTTATGCGAGAGGTTCCGGGTTCGATCCTGACCCGCCTTGTGTGCTTTAAAATGGGTTCTTCTAAAATTTCTAAGTGCTCCCCAAACACGAGACCATCGCTCGCTCACCGGTGAAGGAAAACATCGTGAGAAAACCTGCATGCCTGATGAGATAGGACCTGAAAGTCTTTGAAGGTATGTGAAGTTCACCAACCCGCACTGGGCCAGCGTGGTGAACTATGGCCCATTATCGCTTCTCAACCAAAAAGTCCATTACTGCATATAGAAATGTATTTTGCGTCCTTTTTTAAATAAGTTGAATAATGAAACTGGTAGGCGCGACTTGCCAAAACACACTCCTATGTCTCGGATAGGAGGTCTCTGGGCCGCAGACGAGGGCAGGAAGCGTTAATGTAGAGGTTGGGGTAAGACCTGGCGCGTAAGCCGTATGGCAAACACCTAACAGCTGCTCAATCCTTGAGCGGTGGATGCGCCGTAAGCACAAACCCCTCACCTTCCGTCTGACGCAGGTTCTCACCGGGCATGGATGCTTTGGTGATTACTTGTGTTGGACGGCCCAAAGAGAGCTGACGACTGGATGTCACGATTGTGGTGTGGCGGTGGACTCTGTCCAGCACACTTTTCTGCCCTTCTTCCAAAACAGCAAAGCTGCCTAACGGAATACGGACTGTGGTATCTGTTCTGCCTTATAGATAGCGCAACGGCTAACTATATATATATCTTATTACTTGATTTAAACTGGTGTATAATTAAATCCACCATTTGTAATTTAAGACAAGTATTAACGATCGAGCAGTGGCCGGTCCATATTGGATGCGGGTGGCAATGGATCGGTCGTAATGGCGTTCATTGGGGGAGGCCTATGTTTACCACCATTGTGCGAAGCGAATTGAGCCGAGGGGGCTCTTTGGACCCATCTTATAAGAGAGGATAAAAGAGCAGGGGTAAGGGGTGAGGACGGGTACCTCACCTCATTTTACTGTCCCGACGTTACGAGTGTGTGGAGATGGCGTGAGGGGCTGACTAGCCATCGAGGTGCTGTTGCTTGTAGATCCGGGGCACCTCACCAAAGGCGGCATTGGTGGCACTCGCCGGGCTTTAGTGGGTAGAGTTGCGTCCACTTGCCATCTATCGGGCGCAGCGAGTCCCACATACCCGTCTGGGGAGACCCACTACCCAGCGGGATGCCTCAGTGCATTTCGCGGCGTAAAAGAAAAAAAAAGAGCCCTTTATCCAGCAGTGGGTGGATAAAGGCTGATGATGATGATAATAATTAAACAAGCGATCAGGAATACATAAAGCATATACATTTCTTCGTTTTAGTGGTACATTGTTTTAGATCAAGACGTACCGTATCATCTTAGTCTAGAGTCTCTTATCGCTTCATATCCAGTAACCCTTTGATATGAAACATTCCAATGTATTAGCGGAGCAATCCGTGGTATTTGGCACATAATCAATTTACTTAGCGAATATTTGTTAAATAACAGAACATTCGAGATTATTGCGTTTGTGGGTGATTTGAATTTTGTCATGGATGTTGATCTGTAAAGTGAGGCATTTAATATAATAATAATATGTTGGGACAACTCACACACGGCCATCTGATCCCAAACTATACAAAGCCTGCTTTTATGGTAACCAGACAACTGATAAATTACTTATATATTTCTAAATATATACATATTAAAGATAAATTACGCCCAGACAGAGAACAAATGATCATGCTCATCACACAGACATTTGTCCTGGGTGGGAAGGTCAGGATTACTAACCATTTGACCAACATGCCAGTCTACCCAAAGGTAAGGTTTTACCATGTAGTTGGTGTGATCAAGTGATGATGAAGATGATGTTGCTAGGTCAACATCGTGAGCACACCTGATGAGAAGTCTGAGAATGAGCCGATCTGGAACGAACTAGTATAATCTTCACCTGATTTCGTAGGGTTTATACATTGACTCTGCTATTAGTATAAAGTTGAAAGTTTTTTGATTTTTTTAAAATATTTATAAATAAAGACAGATGGAGCATGGCGAACACGCGAGTGACACCACCAACGCGAATACAAATTCAAAAGCGTCACACAATCTAATAGACGTTTAGAGTACGACGCTATGTCACGCATTTGAGCGCGCTTTTGAATTTATATTCGCTTTGAAGCGTCACTCGGGTGTTCGGCAGGCTCCATCTGTCTTGATTTATAAATCTGTGTCAAAAAAAAACAGTAAAAATCGTATGAGTTCGTATGTTAGTTGGATCGGCGTTTGCAAACATATTATCAGATTATAGTAAATGTTTTTTTTATTGGATTTCCGCAAAGCAGCGTTTATTCTATTAACTATATATAATACCTTTAGCATCAGCACTCAGTAGTAGACGAAACCGGTCTGTTGATGATATATGTAATGGACAAAGATTAATTTTTTTTGATGACGCAGCGGAAATCCTTTTCGGACCATACCAGGGCCTTGGGTAGGCGCGCTGACGTGTGTGGGGACTCGCATTGGGCGCACTACACCATTAAAACCGCTGCGTGAGCCTTCAGCCGCTATCTGAGGGACCCGCATCCTCAGGACGGGAAACCCTCAGCGAAAGACTGGTCCCGGCAAGACCAGATTCTCCACAATGGGGGGACTGCCCGGCAAAGCTGAGATTGGTATTTTCATGATGATCATGATGATGAAAGTTGAAACGTTGAATATAACAGTGTAACAAAGGAACATCTCAGCCATTGTTAGGTTATCAAACAAAACGTTATCACGCGAGACTCAGAGGAGATACGTTTGTTAAAATATTCAGAGTATCATAATAAAGGCAGTGTACGGTAATCCCCTGCAAGTGTGGGGTTGTTTTCCATGGTTTGGATGTACGAAATATAAGTTTCGCTGGATAAATATTTTTTGTCTCTTTCTCTCTCTGGGATAGAAAAGAGAGAAAGAGCCCTAAGGGCTTATACAGAGTAACATAAAACAGTAAACGCGCACGAAGGGTTCTGTACCAGCAAAAAACGCCTACTCTATTGTACGAGAGCCCCCCAGGCTCTGTTCGAAGGAGCGCTTTTTTATCGAGGGTAAAAAAAACGTTTGAACGAGACATATTATGGACACCCATGTGATGTATCTGTTCACACGAAAGCGCTTTTAAAACGCAACGCTTTTTATCGAGCACTGTTGGATTTTCGACGTTTAGTGCTTGACGTAAAACCGAATGACTTGACGTAAACTTGAATAGGAAAAACAGGATAACCTCTGGAATATACCGGAAAATATAAATCTTCTGGACATAGAAAATACACATTTTTCAAACGCCCATTTAGCCTCAGACATTTTACATAATATTATTGTAAGAACAATACTGAATCCTTTACTTTTCATTTTTATTTTATCGTTTCCTTAAAGTTTGTGACTTGTCAAAAGATTATTAAAGATATTATATAGGAATAAGACTATATCTTAAACTGAAGCTAAATGGAAATAGGTATTATAATATTATAATAAACTGAAAAAAACCATAAACTTAATTTATAATTTGAATGGAGCAAATTACCAGCTGAAATATAAGTTGCAATTATTAGTACATACTAAAAAATATTATAGTTATAATATATAATTATTGACATTCCTATATGACCTCTTGATTTTTTTTGGACAGTTAGTTTAAAGTTCTTTTTCATGTACACAAAATTTTGAAAAAATATTAATTAGTAGTAGTATAACGTATTTAATAAGTTATGATTCTAATGCTAATAAGGACTAAAACTAAAAGATAATCTACAATTATAAAGAATAAATGATAATATTTTAAGGTTCTAATGCTAAGACCATGCCTAAAAGGTCCATTCAATAGGACCAAACTATGTAAAAAGTATCAACCCTTATTCGTTCCACTGCTGGGCACAGGTCTCCTCCTCGAAATCAGGCGAGGAAGGTAATGAGCCATAAATCACCGATGCGCTGGCCCAATCAGTTTTGTGAAATTCACACGCCTTCAAAGACTTTCAATCTCACAGGCAGGCAGGTTTCCTGACGATATTTTCCTTCACCGGTGAGCGAGAGATGGTCTTGTGCTTAGGGTGCAATAAGAAATTTAGAAAAAAATATTTCAAGGCACTTACTTTTCAGGATCAAACCCAGACCAATAGCATAATAAGCCTAGTCCACCCACCACTGGACACGTCGCTCAAACTAGATAATGAAATGTATCTATTAGATGCCATTGTGTACGTGTGGGTCAGCTGGACATCATTTATTCACAAAATGGATGACACTCGTCACGGTGATGGCCTTCACAATAGTTCATTACCAATCGGATCAATCATGGGTAACCAGGCTTCATATACAATATGGGATAAATAAATTTGATATTTACATAGCAAATTTATCCATAAATAACACAAGAACCTGGTCAAATGGAAATTATAAAGATAGTCAATAGAAATTGTATACAATATAATTTTAAGTAATTTATTTAATATGATTCCGATTCCGAATTTCGATTTTAATTTAATTTTAACAAATTTGTACGTATAATTTGTACGTGTAAAGTTGATACAGAAATCGATAAAAATGCAAACTCGATTGAAAATGTAACCTCTGAAATCGAGCTTGAAACTTCGCTTCGCAGTTTATCCGCCATACCCGCAAGTTTGTGGTCACCCTACACGCTGAGTAGGCGAAACAGCTCGATAGGATTATCCCGTAAAAGCACCCATGACTAATGATCAGATTTAATATCGCAATCGCATTTTCACGAGCGACGGGTAATGACGGCTGCTATATCGACTTAATTATATTAAAACGATACCCGATCGACTTTATATTCATTTTTAAGCCGGATTTATTACGAGGTTTTAGACTTATTACCTTCTGAGTTCATAATCGAAATATCAATATCTTGGCCTTTGTGTAGAAGTCTTTTTGCTGTGGTCCTATTTTGACGTGAGTCCTCTTTTAGCTTTGGTCTTAGTATAACAATCATCTAATAGATATAGCTTTCTTATGGTATTTATTAAGTGGCTGAGTAATACCTAATGGTTACGTTTTAATTAATTAACGATATAGCTATGTTGTTTAAGCTGAATTAATTATGGGGTTTTAGATTTATTACCTTTTGAGTTCATAATCCAAATATCAATAGCCTCATGGTCCTATTTGTGAGAAAATCTTTTAGCTGTGGTCCTATTTTTACGTAAGTCCTCTTGTAGCTTTGGTCTTAGTATAACAATCATCTTATAGATATAAATTTCTTACGGTCTTTATAATAAAAGTGGATGAGTAATAATGGTTATGTTTTAATTAATTAACGATCAAGATATGTTTTTTAAGCCGAGTTTATTAGGAGGTTTTAGACTTATTACCTTCTGAGTTCATAATTCAAATATCAATAGCCTCGTGGTCCTATTTGTGAAAAAATCTTTTAGCTGTGGTCCTCTTTTGATTTAATCCTCTTGTAGCGTTGGTCTTAGTATAACAATCATATTATAAATATAGCTTTCTTACGGTCTTTATAATAAAAGTGGATGAGTAATAATGGTTATGTTTTAATTAATTAACGATCTAGCTATGTTTTTTAAGCCGAGTTTATTAGGAGGTTTTAGACTTATTACCTTCTGAGTTCATAATTGAAATATCAATAGCCACATGGTCTTATTCGTGTAGAAGTCTTTTAGCTGTGGTCCTATTTTCACGTGAGTCCTCTTTTAGCTTTGGTCTTAGTATAACAATCATTTATTATATATAGCTTTGTTATGGTCTTTATTAAGTGGATGAGTAATAATGGTTATTTTTTATTGTCTTAATTAATTAACGATCATGTTGTTTAAGCCGAATCAATTATGGGGTTTTAGATTTATTACCTTTTAAGTCCATATCATTAGTGTCACTTATATAACAATATTCAGCTGCGGCTTTACTTGTATAGCAATTTATAGTTGTGATTTTATTATAATAATGATCACATCATCGTTTATATATTTCGATAGGAATCTTTTATTTATCAATTATTTATTCTATTATTTATCTAGTTTTCATTTCATCTTTTCATGAATAAATTATCTTACATCACATTGTGTACGCACAATTTTTATGAAATTAATACGTGGGACCGGTGTCACGGATTCGCAGTGCAGGACCCTTTCGTTTTGGTATCACCATGTGTAAGCAGTCATCTGAGAGTAATTTAATAGTATGCTGGTTGACACGATTCGAGGTTCCTCGTGCGACAAGCATGCCGCCTTCTTGAACGAGAAAACTCGCTTTGGTGAAGCGTTCGTCAAAGGGTTCAAAAGATACGTGTACGCGTTCGAAAAGCATTTTTCATGCGTGAACTAGCATCGTGTCAACCAGCGGTAATTGAAGTCTCAGGATGCACAAAGCATAAACGTATCTCGGACAAGCTTCAGTTAAACTTGGGGCCTAGACGAAATGCCATTAAGTAAGCGTTAGCGAAATTCGAAAATGATAAAATGTATGGGATTGATATAAGGCCGCGCTTAATCATGTGGTCCATCCTATACATTTTATCATTTCGAACTTCGCTAACGCTTTCTAAATGGCATTTTGGCTAGACTCTCTCATCGTCAAATGGCTCAAAATATATATGGTGTTGTTTTTTCTAATACGCAATATCACTAAAACTTTTCCATAGCTAAAACCATGGAGTATTTTTTTTTACAAAAAACAAAATTCAAAACCGCAACTCCCAAAAGTCTGACAGGCCCGCCGAAGTCTAACACTACCCGGACCGCGACGGGAGCATATATATCACTGGGAACATCAGCCAATGGGCCTATAAATCTTATTTGAACACCCTTTAGCTGCCTAAAATTTGTTTGTTTTCGACAAAATTCTGGCGTTATTTACAGCAAAATCAATGAGGTGATAGAGCGTCTATGCTTCAGGGTATGGACTCGGCCTTCGAGCGAGAGGGTCCAGGTTTGATTCTAGTCTTAATGAGCAAAATGATGATGCTTTCAGGTATGATATATACAAGCAAGTTCAAATCAAGAAAAAAATAATATTATTCCATAAGATGGCGTTAAGCATGCTAAATGAGCTAGTAAAGAGTTTATTTCGTTATAGTTTTTTTTTAGGTAAAACTTTTTTAGGCGCGAATAAGGAGTAACTCAGATTCTTTTGCTGACGGATATACCGCTTGCTCTATAGTCTGTGTAGTGTCCGCTATTCAAAAAATTATAATTTTTATTCTTAAATTTTGTTGGAACAGGCTAAGACCAGGGGTCATCAAAAAAAATATGATTTCATTCAAGTAGGTACCTACCTATTTGGAATGAAAAAAATAATAATATTAATATACAATTTGAAAATCTTTGTAATAAGCACATAAATAATAAATATAATTAAATATAAAAAAGAAATGTGGTGTCGTGGGACACCAGGTAGGAACGAAGTACCTTCGGCAAAAAAGAAAGGTATTATACACTACTCGCTTGTGTATGCGACTGTCGCGTCTGCGCACGTCTCATTTAACGCTTTTTATTCGACGCACTTTTTCTTACGGTCACATTTTTTTCAGTTCGGTCGCGCAGCAAAATCTCTATCCTCCCAAGCCTGCCGTAAGGAACTTCGTTCCAATATGATATTTTTTATCATTTTAGTTGAAATTTAATCATTTCAGTGGTATTATATTATGCCGTCACCGCCAAAAAAGTTTTACTTAAATCGCGCTTAATGGTTACACGTACTAACTTTTTTTTTGTATACACCCACCATCCACTCTCCCACGGGATGCCTAAGCGCATTTTCAACGTTAAAGAAAAAAAAGCTTAATATTAATAATACTATATATTTATATATATTTTTTTTACATAAACCGCGAAATTATTTTTATGATTTTTGTCTCACTGGCTTTTGAAAAATATTTTGACTTTATTTGCCATTGGATACTTAACGAAAATATATCGTATAGCAGTGTACGTTTCTTGCGAGTGTAAAATCTTATAAACCCATGGAAATAAGGTAGCTCATGCATCTACAACAAACAGTACAAAGTACAATTCAAATAAGCTTATCTCAGATACCCAGACACCAAAACCGACTGAGATGTGGTTGGAAAATATCATGACACTGTACAACGATAATCTATACTTTGAAAATACAATTTAAAATTTTACAAAACGCACGTACTTCACATAGATCTTAACTCTGCTTGAAATTCTTTTATTATACCTATAGAAACTTTAAAACACTATTCTATGTAGTGTCGCACAACCAAAATGTAAAGTAATTTTTTCCATCTCTTTCCCTAGCAAAAACTCTTAGAGTGTTCAAAATTAAAGTCATGTATGAATTATATACTATCTTTGATACGTAATTAGTTAGAATTAGATTGTAAGTGGTTTTTTTTTTTGCGCGAAAATCCTGTGTGCGCCATCCCTGTGCGTTCCATTTAAAACGGCTCTTTACAGGTTAAAAATGAGGTAGTTTATATGGGGCGCGAGTGTAATTTCGTTCAAGTAATAGCTTTCAAGACTGGTGATAATAGACTTTATTTTGAAATATTACGGTTGAAATTTAAACATGAATTTGCGCACCTTTGTTTATACAAAATTGAAAAACAAAATATTTGATGCCCGCTGGGTGTTTAGGGATATTTTTGAAACCACATAGAATTTCACCGCTTTTCCCGGAACAATGAATAAAGAGTTATTCTTTAACTTTTCTATTGTTAATTACAATTATCATTTTATTAAAGCGTTGTTATTATATTTTTATATCTGTTGTTTTAATATTTTCTACTAATGGCACTTTTATATGCAGGAATAATAATTTGAATATAAGCGTTATTTTAATTTCATAACCTTTTCAAAATATGAATTGAAGTTTGAGATAGCCAATACTTACTTTGCCAATCTCGATATTCTTAACGTTACTTTGCAGCATATTTTATGATGGCCATGAAGCTCTCTCTAACTTTAGAAGTCTCTGACTTTAATATTTGAATAAAACTTATGGAAATAAAAATATAATAGCTTTTTTATATAAAAGAAAATTAGAAAATATTATTTGTATTGAAAAAGTCTTCTGTTTTGTAACACAATTATTTTTATTTAAAAAAAAATTTAAGCTATATATTATGTGATCAGTTAAAATAATGAAATAGTATTAAAATAGTAGCAGTTGCTTAAACATTAAATTTGAGGATCTTCAGAAGGTATACCCTTAAGATAATAAGGTTACTACATAAAATCGAAGTTATTTCCAATGAAAACGATTATATTGCTGCTGATATTAACGACAGAACTGTTTATACCGATATTTGAAACATAATTAATAATTTGAATGCAAGATGTTCAACAGAAGATAATATAGCCTAAAATGATACAGTTGACAAAAGTAATGATGAAACTGAATAAAATATTGATGATGATAATGAAAACACTTGTGATGATATTCTAATGGTAAACAACATAAACGCTAACACGACGAAGTAAATATACAAATAAATTTTAAAATTGTCGCGTTTGCGTGCAGCCTGAAAAGCAATTCACTTGGTGTACCAATCAGGTGTGGCTAGACGTGGCCAGGGCAGGCCAGAGTCTTACATGATGCGAGGCGAGAATATTATCTTAAAGAAGTATTTTTTAATGCACTGTGTAAATTTTATGATGAAAAACTTGCACAATGATAATGTGGGCTAATCCTAATCTTATAAAGCTGTTGCGAAGCAATTGCTTGCTTATATCAAAAACGCTCTTAGTTAATGATAACCAAAATATGCTAAGCTAGTTCCAAATCAATGCCGAATCATCAACTCTGAAGAACAAATATATATATTTTTTTAATTCAATGTCAAAATGAGGCATTCTCTCACACCTGTTTAACGCTTGGTAAAAAAGTAAGTTTCTAAAATTCCCTATGCTATAGTATCAGTGAACCTTACCATTATAAGGTATCCTAGAGATGTAGCTCGACCTAACGGGGCTCCGTTTTGACATAATCGGATCGTGGACAGTTTCAAGACTTTTGCTTGCACGCTTTGGGGCCTTTTAAAGCCACTGGGACACCGTATCATTGATACAGCTGATACAATGGTAGTTTCGTCCCTGATCTGTCTCCAATTTTGTAGTAATCAATAATCAATAATCGGCTAGCTCAGTCGGTAGAGCATGAAACTCTTAATCTCAAGGGCCACACGTTGGGCGCCAGTTATAGTTCTGTGTAATAATATTTAGGGTCAAAAAACACAAATAATAAATTTTATCAGGTTTATTAACAATTGTACATAAAGAAAAATCACCAAACATGAAATTACTCAGTTGTCAAAACGAAAAGAAAACAACTGGGGGCCTATACCTATTGCGGTGTAGCATGGTGCGGGTGACAGTTCCAGTAACGTTACGTTTTACTCTTGCAAGCCGTCGTAATTAAAAAAATATAATTAAGTAATTTATTAATACCTCATTCTTAAAATATGTAGTAGATCGCCAATTACTGTGGTAAATTAAATCAAACCCAACCAGAATGTGATAGTCTCCAAATAAAATCAAATGAAAAGAAAAATTAAGCAAAGTCCTATGCGTATAACGTAAAACCTTTTTTTTTTTTTTCCGGTTGGATCTATGCTAATGGTCCTAGTGACCGTTATGCGTCATCGGAAATGGGGTGATCCGGTTGGATTATCCTATGACGCTAAAAATTTGGGGGGTTGCCCCCCGCCATGTTCATGGCGTCGGGTTTGTACCTAACTTGGCCAGCTACGGTCGACTGGTTTGGAACGGGTGACGTTAGAAACCTATCGTGAGGGCCGGCCCTCCCCTCCCCCGGTAGCGGGGGAGGCGGGTCAAGCGCGGGACCCGAGCAAGCTGCCGATAGCAGAGTGCTATCGGTGATTACACGGTCTATATTGGTGTCGACTCGTAGCTGATCTGAGCCTATGCTGTCGCGGTTCATCCGGATCAACTGGTCAACGGAGTGTAGGGTTCGACGTCGCATACGACCCCGGGGCCCATGCGGTGTGAATGTGTGCCTAACACCGGCTGTGTTATGTCTGAGTGTGTGTTGTAGCTTACGTCGCGCTTCAGCGTCGCGCTTTAACAGTTCTGTGATTTTATCAACAGGATCGGTTATGACATTCTTAGGTAACCTAGACTTATTAGGTGCTAAGTTATCGGGGGTGTAGTTTGCCGCACTCACGACGAGTGGGTTCGGGTGGAGAAGTGCCTTTTCGAAGTGACGTTCTGACATCGCTTTGAAATGGCCCCTAATCGAATCTAGTCTGAGGTCGCGGTGTAGGTCGATGTTTCTTACGTACCACAGGCAACCGGTTGCCACACGTAAGAATTTATTTTGGATCGTTTGGAGGCCTCTGAGTCTATGCTGAGGCACATGCGCGAATGCCACACAGGAGTATGACATGATGGGGCGGATACATGATTTATAGAGGGTGAGCTTGTGCCTGAGGGGCATTTTGCTCTTTTTGTTTATGAGGAAGTACAGTCTACTACTGACGAAACGGGCTTTTTTAGAAATCGCGGCGATGTGTGGTCTAAACGACATCGACCTGTCAAGGGTGACCCCCAGGTACTTGACCTGTCTAACTCTGGGAATAACGACGTTATTTAGTAAGATTGGTTTCATCGTGAACCATGTTTGTCTGCGTTTAGGTAAGCGTGTCTTTCTCTTACGAGAGAAATGAATCGACGCGCTTTTATCGGGGTTAATAGCTATTCTCCATTTTGCGAACCAGTTGCCTAGTTCGGTGACGGCACGTTGGAGAAATAGCGATGCTCTATTAGCATTAGGGTGGGTAACGTATAGAGCTGTATCGTCAGCGAAGAGAGCCAGTTTGACGTCCGGAGGTCTGGGGATATCTGATGTGTACAGATTGTATAGAGTTGGGGACAGCACGGAGCCCTGGGGGACTCCGGCCCTCAGAGGTCTCAGGGAAGAGAGGGTGCCTTCGACCCTATACCTAAATGACCGGTTTGACAGATAGTCGCGGATGATGATGACTAGCCTATCCGGTATTCCTAGCTTGTACAGTTTGTACACGAGGCCTTCGTGCCATATCCTATCGAAGGCCTTAGCTACATCGAAAAATACGGCGCACGTATCGCGGGAGTTCTTTTTATTGAAACCTCTGAGTATGTCTTCGGTCATACGGTGGACTTGCCTTGGACAGCAGTGGTTTTCGCGGAAGGCGAATTGCTCGTCTATGAACAGGTTCTTTTCGCCTATAACGGCTTTGAGCCGCTTAAGCAGAACCCGTTCGTAGATTTTGCCAATCGAGCTTAGTAGACTGATGGGCCGATAGCTAGACGGTTCCGTGCCCGGTTTGCCGGGCTTAGGTATGCCGATAACCGTAGCTTCTTTCCATTGGTCTGGGAACCTACAGCCCTTTAGGAGGGCGTTGAAAATGCTAACCAGGAGGTAAACAAGAGCGGATGGGAGTATTTTAATGACTTTGTTGGAAATCCCGTCCGGCCCGGGGGCCTTCTTGGAGTGAAGTCGTTTGATAATGTCTTGGACTTCTTCTACATCCGTCAGAGGGATAGGATCCCCCTCCGGCGGCGCAGAAGTCTTCGACTCTACTACCCTAATTACCTCCTACGTGGGAGCCTATGGAGGGTGAGGGGGTAGTGATGTTGGGGGTACACTGGCTCTCTAGTGTGTCGGCTAATAGTTCCGCCTTGTCGGCGTCCTCTAGTGCAGGCGCGCGATTTGGTCTTTTTAATGGCGACATAGTTGCCTCCGTTTTTTTTTTAAAAGAACGAGCGAGTGGCCAGTAGGCCACATAGGAGGGTGAGATTTCACTAAGGAGGCGATCCCACTTTTCGGCTTTGTGCTCTAAGATGCGTGTTTTAACGTCTCTTTCGAGGTTACGGAGGTCACGACGATACTCGTCCGCCGGGTAGCGAGCGTAAACGTAAAACCATAGACGTGCTTAGTGATGGGACGTGCTATACTAGGATGGAAAGTCGATGTTCTTTATAAAAAAAAAAGTATAGTAGTAGGCGTAGTTCAATTATTATTGTAAAAAGAAAAAATCTATCATTATCATTAAAAAAAATTGTCACGAAAAAATATAAACTTGATTTTGATTATTTAATATAAGTTCAAAGCTACTACTATTTAGCCCTTAAACATATACATTGAAAAGTTTATACACCTAGATACACTGCACAACAGAATAAACACACTAACACACACTACTATTAATAAGAACTATACTTCCGCTGCGAGTATCGATAGCGATAAAAATAAATTGCATAACGTCACATCTCTAATCATGTATGTCAACGTCATATTGGCATGTGTCAGCCGCACCAAGCTACACCGCACGGAGTATAGCCAAAATGCAATTAAGAAAGCGTTAGCGAAGTTCCAAAATGATAAAATATATGGGATCGACATAAGGTCGCGCTTTATCACGTGGTCCATCCTATATATTTTATCATTTCGAACTTCGATAACGCTTTCTTAATGACATTTTGGCTAGGCCCCCAGGACTGTCTCCTCTCGTGTCCCGCACTAGTACCATCCCCGAGCCTTGCGGTATATATATTAATTTGCGGTATAAATATAAATTAATACGGATAATTAGTGTCTCAGGCTATAGATTTTTAATAAAAGCGAATTTAAAACATTCGAAAAGCGAAGCGATATACGTCGTACAACAAGGGCTTAACTCAAGCGTGTAAAGTGCAGTCACTTTATTAGCATCTCTCTATATTGGAATGCAAAATGGGTAAGAAACATCGACGGTGCAATTTCGTTACATTATACTGGAGAATATTAAATATTGGCAGTTTCCACGTTAAAATTCCGCTTATAATGAGGTTGTATGTTACACTTTGCATAATTAGTTTTCAACAGCGTCCGGTTCGAGAACTGACAATTTATTGGTATAGATAATATTAGATAGAATCGCGATGAATTGTTGACAGTTGAAAAGAGTTTATATTTGGTTTAAGTTCGATTCTGGATTGATTTTTTCATATGCGCTAGATTTATAAGTAGTTAACTTCACTCATATCTTATCTTATCTTATACCTTTAAACGAGAGTCTTGTATATATATACTAGTACTATTTGAATGGTAGGGAGTAGATTTCTGTCATTAGATTTCTTTCGATCTATTATACGAGATAGTGCTTTAGTCTTTTTAAAAAAAACTATTTTATTAAACTAGAATAAAATACATTTATTAACACTTTGAATTAGTATAATGAAATAGAATACTGATATAGAACAAACTATGATATAGAAAATACTATGATATAGAAAGACTCCCGACTAGTATCAAGTCTTGGCTGGAACTGACTTACTCGCCCTCGATCTAAACTAAGGCTCTAAGACATGATGATGATTAAGCATATTTAATGTATGAGTTTGCCATAGCCCTTACAGTGGGAGGATATAACAACCCCCCGCTGAAGACGGAAATTCAGGGTTTAGGCTGAATTTCAGAAAACGGATTCCCTTAAACGGGGTTCCGGAATTTGTGATTCATTTTGAATTTCAATATTACAATGTGCATCATCAGGAGTACTAGTCGGGCTCACAGGCTTAGTATATTTAGAAAATACAGAGTAATACTTAAAAATAATATAACAGAGAGCTATAATTAAACATAAAATTACAATAGTGTTTGTTACAAAGTAGTGTGTCCCATATTTTACGAGAACTGGTTGTTTTTCAATGATATTTGTTAATCGCGATATAATCTCGTTATTCCCTTGGTTAAGTTTTAAATCGTCAAGGTTAATGTTCTGTAAAATAGGAGGCACAATGTTAATGAAATCATTGGACTTAGGATCTAATTTACAACAAGAGTCGTTTATTATATTAAATTCTAACCTAGGAGATGGAATACTTATATTTAGGGGATTGTCTTGCGATATGAGTTTTACACTTCCTGTGTACACTATGCACTTTTCGGGGGTGTGTAGTATACCTACACCCGACACTAACACTTCACGAATTTCGGAGACACCGCACTCGATGTATATTTTATTAGGTTGAGACCGCACATATATCCACCGATTACCAGTAAGTGACTGCCAAATATCTAATTCACCTTGGATTGTCTTGGTTTTACATTGTGTGGGAATAATATTGGCAGATTTTGTAAGAAGTTCACTCACACACGTGGGGCTACCGCTTGATAGCATGACAGTGGGGATATGACACAGAAAGAACTCAGAGTTTACCGTTTTACAATCAGTTAAACTATCTAAATTACAATAACTCATTTTATCATATGACATAGCAGTATATACACTTGATGGTTGTATTAGACTATAAATATCAGGATTGCTCTTCCCATGAGGGGTTGGCAAAGCTAGGTTATGATACAGGTTAAAGTCATCGTTTGTGACTAACGGGATTTGTAATATAAATACAAGTTTATTCTTAAAATAATAACATGCAACATCAGATACGCTAGAAATTAAATAAATATTATTAAGTGACACCAAGAACGGAATTCTGGTACCTCTAGGTAGGTGTCTTTCATTATTTACGAGTTCCTGGTATAGTTGCACCGGAGTTAGAATGCTCGGGTGCAGTATGTTTTGTCTAGTTAGTATGATAGCGCTTATCAAATCTTCAAGCTGGAATGAGAGCGTCATCAGCGAACTGTCGAGGTTGGTTAGTATGGATAGAGACTTACTTTCGATACTAAAAGAATTCGAAATCTTTGTTAAATTATTTGTTAGATTTAGAAGTTGGTTGAGACCACTGTTTAGGATTTGTTGATTATTATCTAATTTATTTATAACTTTTCCGAAAGACTCGAGTGTCGCATTTGTAATCAAAATACTCTGTTTCACTAAACTTGCAATGTTTTTCTCATCGTTTTGAATAGATTCTATAGCGGAGTCATATCTTAATGCGTCGTCTTCGTCAAGAGTACCGAATACATGTTTGAATACCGACCCTATGCCGGCGAACCACGCAGAGCGCTTGTTACGTTTAGAGAGTAAATGAGACATTGATTCATAATCGCGTTTGATATCATTGTATCTGGCCATTAGAGGTGATAATATTTCAATACATTGATGGAAATGAATTTGTTTGCAGATTAACTCGATTGAATCAATGACTTCTCGAAAGTTAGTGAGATGTGGACTTATATACGATATATTGACATGGCTAACAACATTTAGATTTCCGTTGATGATTTTCATTTTCCCTAATCCATCAAAGTAGATGCCAGTACTGGAGGTGAGTGGCTGCACAAAGTCTGCGTGTGCATTTGTCGTGGCACTGGAATTGAGTAAGTATATAATTAATTTTATATAAGGCTTATTTTGCGAATCTTAAGTGATGTATATAGTTAAGTTTATTATAATTAGTAAACGCTATAAGATTGATTTTGCATGTATTTGTTTGTATATAAAACGGATGATTGTGAGACTTCTGCTGGTTTAATTTGATCGAAATGATGTGTTATATGTCTTCTGTTTATTAATAGGGTGACTGTGTGATTGCCATGTACTTTGATTATTTTAAAGGGACCTTTCCAAATAGGAGACAGAGCTTTTCTAAGTCGAAGATGATTTTTAATGTAGACGTAATCTCCAGCCTTGTATTGTGGAGGACCTTTGGTGTGTGCGTCGTAGTAAGTTTTTGAACATTCTTTTGATTTTTGGATGTTCTCAAATGCTTTTTCTCTAGTGTATTTTAATTTATGTTGAAGCCTTCTGATGTAATCTGAGTATGTCGCACCTAGTTCATTTTCGTAAACGGAGCTTGGAATGTAGGGTTTATTACCAAATACTAATTCGTATGGGGTGAACTTGGTAGTAGAGTGAGTCGTGGTATTATAAGTCAACATAGCAGTATACACATATGTGGGCCAATTGTCCTGATTGTCATTGATAAAGGATTTTAAGTATTCTTTCAGAGTGGAGTGGCTGCGTTCTAGAGCACCTTGGGTCTGTGGGTGATACGGAGAGGACCAGAGTTGTTTGATTTTTAGGAATTGGCAGGTGGTTTTGAAAAGGTCTGAGGTGAAGTTGGTTCCTTGGTCGGTTAATATTGATTTAGGAATTCCAAAAAGGGATATAAAATGGATGAGACAGTCACTTGTTTCTTCGGCGGTCGTACTTCTGATGGGATAGGCTACAGAGTACTTTGTCAGGTCGTCTTGTAGTGTGAGTATGTATTTCAGTTTTCCAGGTCCGGACTCGGGTAGAGGTCCGACGATGTCAAGAGAGATGCGTTGAAAAGGTGCTGTGGATGTTGTAGTGATTTCCATTGGTGCCCTGTTAAGTTTGCGTAAGGCCTTATTTTCCTGACAGAGTTTGCATCTTTTTACGTAGTCTTCTATGTCTGATCTCATACCTTTCCAGTAATATTGTTCATGGATACGACTGTACATCCGTGTTGACCCTAAGTGACCAGCGATTGGTATATTGTGGTTTTCATTGAGTATTTTTGCCCTTTCGCTTAATGATGGGTATATAATTTTGTTACGATAAACGTGTATGCAAATTTTTGTGTTATGAAAAAGGTAAGTTAGAATGTTGTAGATTTTAGTGTATGAGTGTTGGTCGAATGGGTTGCGGAAGTCGGAAATGGCAATGTCTTTAGTGTTATTAGATTTTAGGATTTCATCTCTAACTTGTTTCACAGTTGAGTAAATGTCTGGGTAAGAAGATTCATCAAAATGATGAACTTTTGTAAATATGAAATAGATTATTTTATTATAATAATTTATTTTCAGGAAGGAATGTAATTCTCTTTCAGCATTTAGTATGGAGTCTTTGTCTTGTATATTCGCTAATATTTCAGAAATATATGGGTTAGATTCATCCATATCTATAGATGTAGGTATGATTAGTGTATTATGTGAAGATTTTAAAAGATTTTGATTATATTCCTTTAGTATAGTGTCGACAGTCATTTGTTTGCTAGACATGTATTTCAAGAATTTAGTGTAGTCGTCGTTATTTATTTCAGAGTTTGGTTGATTTGATTCAGGGCTGTTAGTTTCAGGATTTACGTCTATAGGAGAAGGAATTTGTGGAGGTTCGAAATCAAGGTTTAAGTTTCCGTCGTTAGGGCTAATGTCAAGTTCTGGTAAGTCCAATGGGTCTAATTCGGGAATGATGGATTTTTGTGCTACAGGATTTGGGATGATTTCAGGGGTTTGTAAAGTTTCGAGATTTTGTTCAGTTTCAGGATTTGGCAGTGATTCATGGGTTTGAATATTAGGATTTATGTGATCTTCAGGCTCAAGTAAGGATGGAATATGGGATGGCAGTTCAAGGAGTGGATCTTCAAAAGGATTGTCAAATTCGTCGTCAATGTTTGGTAATAAGGAATCGAAGGAAGGTGATGGGCTGCCTTGTACTGGATTAACTGGAAACCTTGATAACGCGTCAGCGTTTGTGTTGATCTTTCCTTTTTTATGGATAATATTGTAATCAAACTCCTCTAGTTTAAGTCTCCAACGGACGAGTCTCGATCCTGGGTCTTTACAGTTGAAAAGCCATTGGAGTGGTTTATGGTCCGTGACGATGGTAAATTGGCGACCATATAAGTAAGGACGAAAGGCTTTTGTGCCAAAGATGATCGCGAGGCATTCTTTTTCCGTGACGCTATAATTACATTCTGCCTTATTAAGTGTCCGGGATGCGAAGGCTATAGGACGGTCCTTGCCTATCTGGCCTTGGGATAGAATTGCCGAAACAGCGAAATTAGATGCGTCACATGTTAGTATAAAGGGTTTGCTGAAATCGGGATAGATTAGTATTGGAGCAGAAGTGAGAGCATCTTTGAGAGTGTCAAATGATAATTGCTGTTGATTTTTCCAATCGAATGGGACATCTTTCTTGAGGAGGTTAGTTAAAGGTTTAGCCTTTTTAGAAAAATCAGGAATAAAACGACGATAGTAAGACACTAATCCTAAGAACGATTTGATGTCCTTCGGGCATTTGGGTATCGGGAATTCTGCAACGGCTTTTATTTTATCGGGGTTTGGTTTTACCCCTTTATCGGTGATGATGTGACCCAAGTATGAGACCTCTTTCCGCAGGAACTCACATTTATCGGGCTGAAGTTTTAGGTTGAATTTACGAAGTCTGTCAAAGACATTAGAGAGGTTTTTAATATGAAGATCGAGGTCGTATGAGTAGATTACAATATCATCTAAGTAAACAAAGCATTGGATACCCTGCAGTCCTGACAAGGCAGTGTTCATCAGTCTTTGAAACGTCGCAGGAGCATTCTTGAGGCCGAAAGGCATTCTATTGAATTCAAAGTGTCCCTGGGGAACTGAAAAGGCAGTTTTAGGTCCGTCGTCGGCTTTCATCTTAATTTGATGAAAGCCGGAAGCTAGGTCAAGAGTACTAAAGTATTTACATTTGCCTAATTGATCTAGGATTTCAGTCACGTTGGGAATTGGATATGAGTCACCTATAGTCAAGTCATTCAATTTGCGGTAGTCAATAACTATTCGCCATTTGCGTTGCCCTGACGCGTCAGTCTTTTTAGGGACAACCCAAATAGGGGATGACCACGGGGATGTTGAGGGTTTTATGATATCGTCGGCCAGCATTTTGTCAATTTGAGTTGCTACTTCTTTTTTATGTATTTCTGGAAATCTATAGGACTTAGTACTTATTGGAATAGAGGATGTAGTAGGGATTTCGTGTTCAATGGCGTCAGTAACTGTCAAGGGATCGTCAGGAAGATGGAAGATATCAGAGTAATTTGAACAAAGGTCGAAAAGAGCATTTGACTCTTCTGTATTTAAGTGAGAGACTCGTAATTGATTGAGTACTTGCTCGGTACGTTTATGAATGTTGCTATTATTTACTTCGGAATATGACGTGTTAATCTTATGTATATCATTCTTTTCTAAAGGTAAGATTTTAATTTTGAGATTTTGATTTATTTGTATTGGGGATTCAGAGGTGTTTACGACAGATACATTAATTCTAGAGTTAGGTTTTACTTTTACAATGCAGTTGGCTATTAGAAGTGATTCGACGAGGTGTTGGTCAAGTACTAGGCCCTCCTTTAGGTCAGGGTTTTGAACTGAACATTCTATTATAGTCTCGGTACGAGGAGGAATGACGTAAGTTGGTTCGGAGAATTTAAGAGTTAACGTAACATCATCGACATGGAGTGTTTTATTCATGTAATTGATATTGCAGTTTGATTTAGTCAGGAAATCGTTACCGATTATCCCATCATAGGGGAAATCGATATTTGGCATCAAATGAAAGTGGTGATTTAATGAGTCAAATGTAATTAATGTGTGACCTAAAGTTTCAATTGCGCGAGTGGTTCCTAAGCCATGAAAAGTTATTGTGTGATTGATAATTTTAGGTAATTTTTCTATTACATTTTCTTTAATTAAACTGATTGTTGCGCCACTATCAATAAGAAATTTTAATGGTCTATGAGAGACTGAGGTTCTTACTTCTACAAATGGTAGGTACTTCCTTGTTGGGTCTGTTTTAATGTTATATATTTGTGCCTCAGATGTAGTACAAGAAGGACAGGAATTGGACTTCAACTTTGTAGTAATAGACTGGATTGGAGCATTAGAAAGGTCGAGGCAATTATTTTTTATTTTAGATTCATTATAGTTAAGAGGTTGGTTACTTGGCTTGTCGATTGATGAATTTAGGATAGTATTGGATTTCGTTTTGGCTACAAAGGAATATGAACGGGGCGTGTTAGGCTTTGGTGATTTAGGGTTTGGTTTAGAATTAGAAACGTTGGATATAGGATTGGAATTAGAAGACAACGAAGGTGTAATGGATACAATCCGATTTTTCGATGCGGTGGATACAGGGGATACAGTGGGTTTCGATTTGGCGGATACAGTGGATACAGAAGACACAGCGGATACAGAGGATACAGCGGGTTTTTGTTTGGATTCAGTGGATACAGAGGACACAGCGGATACAGAGGATACAGCGGGTTTTTGTTTGGATTCAGTGGATATGGATGATACAGCGGGTTTTTGTTTGGATTCAGTGGATACAGAGGATACAGCGGATACAGTGGATATAGAAGGTTTGAATTTAGACTCAGCGGATACAGAGGATACAGCGGATACAGTGGATATAGAAGGTTTGAATTTAGACTCAGCGGATACAGTGGATACGGCGGGAGGTAGAGGATCAGTGGTATCGGCTTTTTTTGGGTGATTTCCTTGGCGACACCGTCGAGGAAATCCTAATAGTTTAAATTTTCCGTCTCGTTCTCAACCGCGCGGTCTTCGTCATTAGTGAAAAGAACACGAGAAGGACCGGCCGATTCCCTATTTGAATGATATGGTATTAATTGCCTATTTTGTGAAGTATTTGCATTGTTTTGAGCCCTGTTGTTATTATATTGCCTCTTGCGACAATTTTCTATAGTATGCCCTATGTTCTTACAATAGCGGCACACAACATTACTCCTGTTTGTTTCAAAACGAGGACCCTGATTAAAGTTATTATTGCGTGAATTAAAATCACGCCGGGGAGAGTTGAATGTTTTAGGTCTCTCCGTATTATTATATGTCCTCTTCCCTCTGGATCGCCTACAGGCCGCACGTCTATATTGTTCCGTATTAGTTGAAAATTAAATTTAATAAGTGTATATCATATATAAAAAATAGGAGTGCATAAATAGACAAGAGGCCCGTTCTACCACGTAGTGCAAGTTACGACTGCAAATTAAAGGTGCCCCACCCCAATACCAGGAGCGTTAACGACTTTACACGTGAGTGCTATCTGTCTCTTGTACACCCTAGTGCTACGCGATCATAGTGACGACGCCGCTGTGAATCATTATCTATCCCGCTCAATCTGCTGGGTTCACCGTATAGCGAGTGCGCCGCTATTTGCATAACTGTACGCGTTCCTGCGCATCCTAGTACCTATAATGAGTAACGAAGATAACAATATGCCCGTTTGTGACGTAGCCGAAGGATATAGCAGCCCTGTTTCGTTTGATACGACGGGTGACATAACTCCGCCGTATGTCTTCGCGCGCTCGAAGCCAGTCACAACGGACGATTTAAATGCATTCAAGGCTGAAATCAAGGACATGATTAACTCATTGTTTAATGTACAACAAAAGGAAACAAAAAGCTTCGCCACAACCTTAGCGGAAATTAAAAACTCAAACTCGAATATAGAAAATGCTATTAGTTTATTATCAACACAGTATAAGGAATTAAATAATAAAATATCACAACTTGAGACAAAATGTAAGGAGGGAACCGAGCGTATTAGTTTACTAGAGGAGAAAATTGAATCTTTACAAATTGGATATCGTAAAACTAATTTTGAAATAAAAAATGTACCCAGTAAGGAGAACGAAACCAAAGGTGATTTAATGGACATGGTCTTACGCTTGTCATCTACAATCGGGGGAAACCTACGAAATGAAGATATTAAGGACATATATCGCGTTCGCGACAAAAAGAAACAGCAAAACTGTCCCATTGTAGTTGAAACCTCGTCTGCCCTGGTGAAATCGGATATACTGCGACTAAGCAAAGTATTCAATGTCAAAACAAAAGGAAAACTGTGTGCTAAACATTTGGGTCTTCGCACATCTCCAGATACCCCGGTGTTCATCGGCGAACAATTAACCGCGAAGGCATCACGGCTACATTACCTAGCCAGAGACTTGGCTAAGACGGCCCAGTACAAGTTTTGCTGGACTGCGTACGGCAAGGTCTACGTAAGAAAAACGGAAACCTCGAAGGTTATATGCATTAAATCTGAGGCACAGGTGCACCAGCTGCTTCTTGAAAAGTGACTAGTCGGCGAAGGTAACGTTACATATGAGCAAAATACAAAATTGTCACCTATCTTATCACATTGTAGGTATATACGTTATTATACTACTTATGAATATCTTATGTATAGGAAGCCTTACATATGGTGCCCGCCACAGATTGTTAAGAATATTACTATAAAACCATTGTTTTGCCATTGTTCCTTTATAATTATGTTGCGATTAAGTTTACGTTATAAAATACATATAATACACACTATAATATATCAGCAGTTTATCTCTTATACACTCTCACACAACATTATTACAATTACACACATATATAATATACAATTACACACTCGCTTTTATAAACTTTCTTTACTACTCGTACAAACTTATTTACATGTTCAGAATACACATAGATATGGATATAATCTGGTATTTACAGAACTGTTCAAAGTAAGAGCTATATTTTCACACTTTAAAAATGGATAGTACCCTACACAATATTATGGAAATGGACCGAGTAAAATTTGCCAGTGCAACTGTATGTGATAATGAAAAAATTGCGCCACTCTTTAAAATTACTAACACTGATTTTACGTTAATAGCTCAAAATATAAGAAGCGTATATCAGAATTTTGATGACTTTATAGTGTCGTTTTTGCAACTAAACTTTGATCCTACTATAATCGTTTTAACCGAGTGCTGGCTATGTGATTATAAACCGATCCCACCCATGCCTAACTATAAAATGTTCTCGACAACAAAATGCAAAAATAAAAGTGATGGGGTGGTAGTCTATATTAGTGATCATATTACTGCGTATGTTAGTGAAATACCTTTACAAGATGCGTCATGTCTACATCTTCGAATCGACGGGAAAACTATATTAGCCATATATAGATCTCCTTCTACTGACACAAATCGGTTTATCACCTCCTTAAACGATTATTTAGAAGGGGTCAAAGCATGCGACTCTATAGTTGTAGTTGGCGATATAAATATTAACTTAATCCCTAAAGAGGTTGAGCAGAGTATTGAACGTAGAAATAGAAACACCTACCTAGAAATGCTCGCTAGTCATAACATAATGCCAGGACACGACCTCCCAACAAGAGAAAATAACTGTTTAGATCATATTATGATTAAAATAGATAGGACCAAAGCTTTAGCAAAAGTTGCTGTCCTAAATACATCTGTCACTGACCACAAAATGATACTTTTACATCTACATAGCGCTGGAATATTAACCAAATGTATCAAATCAAAACAAGTTATCAACTATAGAGACGCATGCGAAGATCTGGTTAATAAAAGATTGAATGATCTATTGTTGTGTAGGGATCCGGAGTTGGTGGTTCAGGGGCTGATAAATAAAATAACACTATCTATTAATGAAAACAGTAAAATGATCAAAATACCAAAAAGTAGGCGCGTGTTAAAACCTTGGATTACCCCGGGAGTCCTGAGATGTATAAGACATAGGAACAAACTGCAATCTAGACTTCGCTTAAATTCAACAGATGACGTTCTCCGACTCACCTACAGGCGCTACCGCAATTTTTGCAATAATTTAATAAAAAAATTAAAAAGGGAATATGAGAGGAAACTATTGGGGGACGCTGAGGGTGACTCGAAGAAACTCTGGAACAGTATTGCCACTATAACAAATCTTAAGCAGACAAAATCAGATAACCTGAAATTATTACATATTAAATCTTCACAAATAGAATCAGTAAATTTCATTAATGAGTACTTTAGTAATATTGGTAAAAAACTTGCAGAAGCCATACCGTTGTCATACAGTGGTCTCACAGATATGACTAAGGCGTCAAGGCTTACCTCGTTTGTTCTATTTGACACTGATGAGGAAGAGATTCATAATGTACTGATGAAATTAAAATCAAATAGCGCTCCTGGGTGGGATTGCATCCCAACTAGTTTCCTTAAACTCGCTCGACATCACATCGTACCTATAATCTGCCATATTGTAAACCTCTGCTTTGAAAAGGGTGTTTTTCCTTCCTTATTGAAAGAGTCTATTATTACGCCTGTTTTCAAGGGTGGGGATGGACACGACATCAACAACTACAGGCCAATTTCAGTTTTAACAGCAATTTCTAAAATTATAGAAAAAGTAATAAATACACGTATTGTAAATTACCTTAAAAAATTTGAAATAGTAGCTCATAATCAATATGGTTTTCAATCTGGGAAATCTACCGCTGATGCTGTAGAGGCCCTGACGTCTGTTATAGTAGATGAACTAGATTCTAAACGTAAGTGCCTAACAGTGTTCCTTGATCTCAAAAAGGCATTTGATACCGTGTCCATCCCAATCCTTGTGAAGAAGTTGGAACATATTGGTTTTAGAGATGCTTCTCTTAAACTCCTTAAGGACTACCTCAGTAATAGAACTCAGAGGGTAAGAGTCGGTGAAATCTTAAGTGAAGGACAAACCGTAGGCTATGGAGTACCACAGGGAAGTGTCCTAGGGCCTACCCTGTTCCTGGTCTATCTGAACGATCTCTGTAAGTTAAATATAAAAAATGCTCGTATCATTTCGTACGCGGATGACACTGCTGTAATATTCACAAATACAACTTGGGAAGCTGTTCAGGCTGATGCTGAGGCCGGGCTTAGTATGATTGCGGAGTGGCTGCGAAAGAATCTGCTTACGCTAAACACACAAAAAACAAATTATATTACCTTCTCACTTAACAATAGGACACAACCTGACAATGACTTTAATATTAGACTCCATCAGTGCAGCAGCAATCAACGCCTTTTAGGATGTCACTGTCCCACACTTACAAAAGTTAGCACTGTGAAATATCTTGGAGTCATGTTGGACCAGAACCTTTCATGGCAATCTCATGTAGACCTTGTTGCATCCAGGTTGCATAAACTCATTTGGGTCTTCAAAATTCTTCGACATGTAGCGTCAAAAACCCTAATACATCGAATTTATATTGCTCTGGCCCAGTCAATATCCATTTATTGTATAACGGTGTGGGGAGGAGCACCAAAAACAAAGTTTATTGATGTAGAAAGAGCCCAAAGGGCCCTGCTAAAGGTGTCATATTTTAAAAACCGTAAATTTTCAACACAGACTTTACATAAATACACCGACACTCTTTCAATAAGAAGACTGTTTATATTACACATCATTATGACAAAACACGCAAAAATAGAATATAATCAGAGAAATACGAAAAGGCGAAGGGATGTTGCCCAGGTTGTTTATTCACGAACAAAATTTGCCCAGTGCCAGTTCCAATACCTTTCATCGCATTTATACAATAAATGTAACAAAATATTGGATATCTACTCTCTAACTCAGCGCAAGTGTAAACAAAAAGTAACGTCATGGCTAAAGACCTTGAATTATGAAGAGACTGAATCCTTACTAAAATGTATTTCATAAACTCCATATTTATTTACGTTTATATATTTTGTACAAGTACACACACACATACACTCTCTCTCTTTCACACACACACACACACATACACACACACGCACACACACACACACACACAAACACACACATATATTCTGCTGTTAGTTATAGCTATAAGTTATAGTGTAAAATTATTTTGTTTAGTATTTCATCTCTGTATAATGTAAGAGTGTGTTAAGGAAGAGTGTCCTTTTCTGGCACAGGTGCTCCTTGCACTTAATAGAAAAGGACAACCCTTGAATAATTTAATGTATGTGTGAAAATGTTGGATGAAATAAATTTATTTATTATTATTTATTATATGTTACCGGTTTTTTATTTATCACGCCGGAGAGTATCTTCTCTTCAGCGATTGCGAAATTTATGGCTGAGTTCAATGAATTTGGATCCCTACACCTAACTATCTGAGATAGGCGAGGATGTAAGCCTACTACAAATGTATGTAGTGCAAGATCTTGCATAGCTGCGATGCGACCTTGTACCTCACTTTTCTTTTTACTGAGATTTGTAATATTAATTTCCGTTATTAATTTCGATAGACATGTTTCTATTTTGAGAGCATATTGATTAACGGGTTCAGAGGTTCCCTGTTTGCACTCTTGTAATTCGGAAAGAAGATGTGAGTAATGCTTTTTGTCGCCGAACTGGTGTCGTAAAAAGTCTATTAATTGTTCGAAATTCTCAAAGTCCTTTATGGCAGTAGTTGCCTCAGCTCTTCCTTCCAGTTGACTGATAATAAATTTAAATAAGATTGTCTTTTGGCCCTCAATGGCCAGGTTATACGCGTTTTGGCAATTAGTTATAAATGAATTTAATTTGTCCCTAGATCCGTCGTAGGGTTTTATGAATTTAAGAAGTACATTAAGTTCTATTTTCTCGTCTGCCGTCCTAGAAATACCAGATGATTCCTCTTTAGGATTTTGTCTGGTCGCCATTTTATAATAATAAATGAATTAAAATTAAATACAAAATAACACTAGAAACACAAATAAAAAGAATTAAACAATATAATATATGAAATACAAATAGTTGTTAAAAATATCGAAGCCGATTCCACACTCTGTTAGCCGTAACAAAATATTATGATTAGAGACACAGGCTTATCAATGTCGGCTGAGTGTGGGCGGTGAGCTTATAATATGACGTTGTAAATCCACTGGTTAATTTATGTATTATATAACTAATCAATATCTATGATTCAATATAGTATAAGAAATAGAATATTTATAGCATTTAGAATACTAAGAAACTAGTAACGATATGGACTCTGAGTTCGGGGATATTTTTAAAGTTTGCTTAAAAGTTTATTAAAAGTCACTCACGGTAATACTGCCACAAATGCTATGAATATTGCCGTTATCATAACAGCAATTGTACCGAAGCACGGCGACTGGAACAGCAATCGGAGTACGACGAGCACGTTGACACAAAGGCTCTCGGCCTCGTGATGATGATGCAGCTCTCACACTTTTCACCTTTCAACACTTCACTTCCTCGATATAGCACTCAATTTGTTATAAAGTTTATGCGTTGAAATATAATTATTGTCCTCCGATTTTATAATTAGTGTTATTTGCAATAAAATAATGTTTTCGGAGCCGTATTCGGGTGAATTGGGGATTTTCGAATCCCACCGCTGCCACCAAATATTATACGAGATAGTGCTTTAGTCTTTTTAAAAAAAACTATTTTATTAAACTAGAATAAAATACATTTATTAACACTTTGAATTAGTATAATGAAATAGAATACTGATATAGAACAAACTATGATATAGAAAATACTATGATATAGAAAGACTCCCGACTAGTATCAAGTCTTGGCTGGAACTGACTTACTCGCCCTCGATCTAAACTAAGGCTCTAAGACATGATGATGATTAAGCATATTTAATGTATGAGTTTGCCATAGCCCTTACAGTGGGAGGATATAACAGATCGTTCGTAAATCACCTTTAGAGGGAGATATTTTGAGCGTATTTTTTGAGTCGAGATAGCCATAGTTTTATTTGTGTGATCAGCCTCCCTACACAAGTGGCATACATGCTAAACGAATAGAAATAGAATAGAATAATTATTGTATGGGAATGACACTATTTTACGACATGTAATTTGACAGCTAGTGTCATTCCCATATAATAAGTATTCTTTTCTATTCGTTTAGCGTTTAGAGTTATGCCACTTGTCTAGGGGATCAGAGCAGCAACTGCACGGGCTTGGTATTCGGAGGTAGTCAGCGCCTCCCTCAAGTAACTCATTCATAATAAATGTATTCTTTTAAGTATCGATGCCAGTAATCACACCGCTTGTACCAACATTGTTTCCGAAACGAAAGAAAGAAAAATATTTTTACTGTTCACAACAACATAAGTATATCAAGACAGAATAATTAAAGACTAATTTCAGACATTTCAGCCATATAATATAGCTTACAGTATTAATATTGTTAACAATAGAGGCAGCCACTCAGCATTTGTTACACTATTACAGCAATAGTGAGACGCTGATTACCACTGACTCCTCGTGATCACTCGCTCAGCGGTTCATCACTAACAGCGAGAAATTACACAATACATATCTTATACCTTTAAACGAGCAATTCTTGTATATATAGATAGAATCTGAATCTCGGAAACGGCTCCAACGATTCTCATGAAATTTTGTAAACATGGGCTAGAAACGGCGATAAATCGATCTAGCTAGGATAGATTTTTAGAAAACATTTTTTTATCCGTGTTTTGGGCAACAATAAAATATGATTAGAATGCGAACGTAAATTTCGCTGTCGATTTGTATGACATGATAGCTTAGTGAGAAAATAAGGCAGATAAATCCGAACGAGCCTGGTTCGAATCTCCAGTCCGAATTTTTTTTTTCCTTTTTTTAAGATCTTTTTTTTTTGGAAGAAAAATTATATCGTATATCACCAAGGCTACCGAGCAAATGCTCGGTCAACCAGGTACTTATCTTAATATAAACACTACTACTAATTTAAAAAAAAAAAGTAAAGTATCAACCCTTTAATGTCCCACTGCTGGGCACGGGTCTCCTCCTCGAAATCAGGCGAGGAGGGTAATGGGCCATAGTTCACCACGCTGGCCCAGTGCGGGTTGGTGAACTTCACATACCCTCAAAGACTTCCAATCTCATCAGGCATGCAGGTTTCCTTACGATTTTTTTCTTCACCGGTGAGCGAGCGATGGTCTCGTGTTTGGGGTGCACTTAGAAATTTAGAAAAACCCATTCAAAGGCACACACGGACGGGTCAGGAGCCGGAACCTCTCGCATAAGAGGCCGAGTCCACCACTGGACCATCGTCGCTCTACTACTAATAAATACATTATTATAAATATAAAAGATAAGATATAGACGAGCAGAAAGATGAAAAGGAAGTAAAAGAACCCGTAATAGACAGAAGTTAATTGCTTACAATTTATGAATAAGACGTCCCTCCACCATCATATTAAATGATGGTCACACAAATTCAAAGAACACGAAACTCGGAAGATAAAGTTAATAAACAGCGGAACATAGCTGTATAAATATTAGCGTTACTTTACTTTAATTAAACCTGTTATCTCGACGATCCTCATTCGCCATCAGGAATTAGCTCGGGAGCACCTTGTATTATAATATACAGTCTGTTATAATATAATATTCTCTCTAATATATTGTTTAACCAAATCTAGTCATAAGGAAATTAAGAGCTGTAAAGATAGTTAAGAAAGCGACGATGGTCCAGTGGTGGACGGACTCGGCCTCTTATGCGAGAGGTTTCGTGTTCGATCATGACCCGTCCGTGTGTGCCTTGAAATGGGTTTTTCTAAATTACTAAGTGCACTCCAAACACAAGACCATAGTTCGCTCATCGGTGAAGGAAAACATCGTGAGGAAACCTGCATGCCTGATGAGATTGAAAGTCTTTGAAGGTATATGAAGTTCACCAACCCGCATTGGGCCAGCGCATCGGTGAACTATGGCCCATTACCCTCCTCGCCTGATTTCGAGGAGGAGACCCGTGCCCAGCAGTGGGACATAAAGGGTTGTTACTTTGAAGATAAAACTTAATGAGGTAAAGAGTAAATTTCCCTGACTAGATAGATCTAGATCGCGATTAGCGGTAAAATTATTGATGATTTGTAATTAATGGTTTGGTTGTCATGAATGCTATAAAAAATTAGTAAATAATGAAGGTGGTGTCACAGCTGTGATCTTTATAATATGTTTATTCGGGTCAATCTTCGAACAATAAAATGTCAGCATATTTGCGACATCGCGCTTTTTACCATGTATATCATCATATAAAACAGTCAGTACGTCTTCGGACAGCATATTGGATGCGATTCAATCTCATCTCATTAGTTTTAATCGTTATTCCATATTACTGAAGTATATTCAACTTCTTTATAATCCTGGTTTATTTTAAACTCACCCCAACCCCAAACAATGTTAGGATGCATTTAAACTCAGTAAAGGATTCAATAATAGCTTTACTTAAATATACTTTACAAACTGGCGTATAGACTAAGAGAGGCAGTATGGAACAAACAGTGTCATTTACATACAGGCGTCGCTGACGTAAACGGCAGTCGTGATCTGAAACCCAAGTGCTACCTGATGAAATTCCAAATAGCAACCTCCAATCCTACCACTGTTTCTCGTCTATAACAAACATTCAAATTAACAGCCAAATTAAACCCCTCGCATATTTTATAGCTTTAAGCGATCATTTTATAAAAACAATCCGTTTTAAAAATATTGCAAAGAGAAATTCTTTGTAACTCTGTAAAATAATAAAAATTGGTTGTCTGTAAAGTCGGTTTACGGAAGGTAGTTTGACTTGACAATGTCAAACACCCGATCCGTATGCTCGAGCTGATCATGCCTCTCGTTCATGCCGCGATCTCGCCTTCGGAACGCTACATGACGTCATCTTTTTCATGCACGCTGTCCTTAATATCGAGTTATTAGATATTATCTCGTCAAAATGCTCACACGATTGGTAATCAAAATCAACCAAGTCAGTGACTACAACAATAAATTAGTCGTTTTCAGATTGATTTTTTTATATTTGTTGCGTGACCTAGCTTCATACATAATTCTATGTCAAAAGGAAGTATAGTATACCTCATACTCTCACAATTTAAGCCCAGAAGTTTTGGTTGTGAATGTAATGAGTAATCTTATAAGGTTTGAAGTTTTTTCATTTTGAAAACTAACCCTGCTACTTTAAAGATCAAAACATCCTAAAAATGTTATCTGATAAGTGTTGCTGATACTCATGTTGAAACATCTGCAATATCTGCCCTTATAATAACGTGACAATAAAAATATATTACCACATTCTCTTTTATTGGCGCCAAAAAAAATTCTTAATTTGCCAATATTTGCATAGCTTGGTTAAATATCTTTATCATAATACAAAATACCTTCGCAATGATGATGGCATATTCGTTAAGTAGGTCTTCCATTTCCAGCCGCGTCCATAACAACGGTAGGTCGAAGATCTGTGGCCTGACCTAGTTGGATCATCATCATCAGCCTTTATCTGTCTACTGCTGAATATATGCCGCAAGACGACCGTGCCCTTGTCACTCGCATCCAAACGGACCGGCCACTGCTCGTAGATTTTCTTTACCACCTGGTAAAGACAACCAACTTCGTCTACCTAAACGCGGCGTCCACTTTTGAACTTTGATGGCTCATAGGCCATCCGTTATCCTAAGTGAGTGACCAGTATGGCCACTTCAAAGAGCTTATTCTTCCCATGATATCGGCAACTTTAATTCTCTGGTGGAGGTCTTCATTGCAAGACCTATCTGCCAAAGAAACACTAAGCATAGCACGCTCCATAGCACGTTGAGCTACGGCAAACTTACGGAGCAGTCGTAAATTAAGAGGTCAAGTTTCGTCCCCGTAGGTCATCACGGGCGAACGTCTTTTGTCTACAAACTCTGCGGTATAGACGACATGAGAATATGGCGAGGCTTCCTAAATACTGCCCATCCAAATGGAACCATTGCCGCTCTTATGTTTGCCGTTGTCCATTGTTAATGTTTGCAAATATATTTTTAGCAGTATTAAGGCTTATCACCATCTTCTTCCCGCAATTTTAAAATATTCTGATCCAGTTATTAGAGTAATTGATTATATTGAAAGAGCTTAGAGAAGCTTCGCGTATTTTAATAGGCTAATTAGACCCTACCCTAGCGCTGGGAATACTGACATAATATCTTTGCATTCCTTCGTTTTCTTTATTTGTTGTGAAAACTAAATAATATACTTTTGATGATGAAGTGTAAACGTCACTTTAGAATATAAACGAGTCTATTTGAGGATCACTTAATAGTGGCCAGGCAGTCCGTAATAGTGGTCAGTATATGAAGAATCTGGCCTTACCGGGGCCAGTATGTCGCTGCGGTGATCCTGTTGCCTGCAGATCCGAGTTCCCCAACACCTGAAAGCGAGTGGCCCCAGTGCAAGCCCCAACACACGCCAGTGTTGTACCCGAGGCTCGGGTAGGTCCGAAATGGGTTCCAACTAGTTAAAATTATTGCTTGGGTTATATACAGCCTGTCGCTAATGTGTTCTTGATGCTTGCAAATTCACGACCCTCAGCGCGGCTGTACGCTCTTGTAGGTGACTTAGTTATGGTAACTCTTTTTGTGTGGGGAGTGCACCCTAAGTAAAGAAGTAAAATAAGAGTTACCTTTTTTTACTTCTTTACTTAGGGTGCACTCCCAAGTGCGAGTCCCACATAGAGTCCATCCAGGAGTATTTAGTAGAATGTTTTATGTATGGATTTCACGAGGAGCTCGTGGCGCAGTGGTAGCAGCCGCGCGGATCGATCCACCAGGTTAAGCAACGCTTGCCGAGGTTGGTCCGTGGATGGGTGACCATCTTTACATACCGAGACTCCTCCGTGCCTCGGAAAGCACGTTAAGCCGTTGGTCCCGGCTGTCATTCGAGGATCTTTGACAGTCGTTACGGGTCGTCAGAAGTCCGATAATCTGACAACCAGTCTAACCGCGGGGTACCGTATTACCCAGTTACTGGGTTGTGGAGGTCCGACAGCAGCCGCTTCATGTAAAATACTGGTATTCAGCTGAATCCGGTTAGACTGGAAGCCGACCCCAATATATAGTTGGGAAAAGGCTAGGAAGATGATGATATTATGTATGGATTTTATGGATCTGGATGGATGGATTTTTGATGACACATGGTAATTTGTATTCCCTTCAACCGTCGGCAAGGCCGTCTGTGATATCCGTCGATGATAATAATATACTATTAATAGTATCAATAGTAATAGATGATCATATCATCATCTTCATCACTATTCATTACCTTTTTCATCAATTGCTTGACTCTTTGAACTCCAAAAAAGGTCAGTACTATGCCACTCACATCCACTTCTTTACTTTTTATGATTTTTTTATTTATTTGATTAGAACTCTGCACCCATATAGGTCATAATGCAAGTCTGGGGACGATCTGATGATGGAGCCGAGAGACAATTGAGGGAACTCGTCAACGATTCATAGCAGCTACCTTGTGTTTCAACTTGATTAATTTGCATTGGTAAGAACTTTGCGCCTAGATAGGTTGAGACTGTCATTAGGGAGCTATTTTGTGTTTGGACTTAATTCATCTATATTGACGAGAACTTTGCAATCATATGGATTATGATGCAGATCTGCAGTAGATCTGATGATTATCTTGAAAATTCATTGATCTGATATAAAGTCATCTTATTGATACGATAAGGTGAATAAAGTACCGAAAGTCGTCCAACGCTTTAAAACGTTTATACAAATTAATCAATAATAATGGTCTATTAAAAGAGGCTTACGTCACGCAGTGGATATAAACAAGATCATTAATTTTTTTTTTTTTTTTTTTTTAAGGATTGAAATATTTGCAATCGGTCGGTGGACCATAAGCGAATTTGTTAAGTGAGGTATGATTTTTCTGGTGGGGTAGCCAGTGCTGCCCCTACCAGTTAAAGAAGGTGGTTCCGTTTAAGCCTCTTAACCACCGCAGTCTGGTCCAACAATTCTGCAACAAGCGGATTTTGGTGTAGGGATAGCCGGTGAATGTATTTTTTTCTGTACTCCTCGATTTCAGACATGACTGTCGGCACGTTGAGGTATTCATGAATTTCATTGTTTGTTGAATACCATGGTGCATTAACCATTGCTCTCAGGATGCAATTTTGTAACCGTTGTAGGCAAAGTATATTGCTTTTGCTTGCAACACCCCATAGCTGGATTCCATAGGTCCAAATTGGTTTTAATAGGGACTTATAAATAAGAAGTTTGTTGTCTAACGACAGCACAGAGTTCCTTCCCATGATCCAGTGCATATTACGAAACTGATGGTTCACTTAGTCTCTCTTTTGTTTTATATGATGTTTCCATGTGAGGCGCCTATCTAGGTGGAAGCCAAGGTATTTCACACAGTCTGAGTGCTCTAAGATGTCATCACCGAATTTTACTGGGGGGCAGTTTTCTTTTCTCAACGTGAATGTAATATGCTTGGACTTTGCTGCACTAACATGTACACGCCACTTGTACAGCCAATCATGGGTTAAGTCTAGTTGCTCCTGGAGCTTAAGGCTAGCTGTGACTGGATTTTTGTCAACAGATAAGTAGGCCATGTCATCAGCATATGTTGCTACCGTTATTTCGTTGTTTACAGGTAGATCAGAAGTAAATATATTATACAGTACGGGCCCAAGAACCGATCCTTGAGGTACTCCAGCCTTTACAGGATAGAGGCTGGAAGATCATTAATGACGATAATTATAATAATAATGATAATAATGATGTTGATGATAATAATAGTTATAATGATGATTACAATGATAACAGTGATATTGATAATATGAATGCAAACGATCGGAAGCTTGCTAGTAACGTTACGAAATTACCCTAAGTACACAATTAATTTTTGAAAAATCTTTAAGCACTTATAGTGATAATGATCCCCAGAGACCCTGGCGTCTGGTAATTATGAGCAGGCGGTCGTTTACTTTTATTGGATAAAACATTCACTCTACAAATTTGACCCTATTCCCTTGCAAATAATTGTGACCCATTTTGAGTTTGTTTCAGAGACCTCTAGCATAGTGGTTGGTTATTTATTTTGCGTTGTAGAAAATACAAATATTTAAAAGAAAATTATATACATATTTCCTAAAATCTAGGGAAAATAAATAAATATGTGAGGATCCTGTATCTCAAACAATTTGTTTTTATATTACTTCATGACTATTTCATTAAAAATATTTAAAGTGCACAAGTTGTTACTTACGAAATAAAGATATTTTGATTTGATTTATATTTCGCTTGATATATATATATATATATATATTTATGATGAATGAACAGTAAAACTAACCTTTTATTCCTTGCATTGCCCACGTGAACTCCTTCAAGTGGGGAATACATAAAATAAAATTATATAAGATATTGTTGGAAATAAAAAAGATACATATTTATTTATTATTGTGAGTCTGGTGTAATAATAAAAAATGTGTTTCGCTCAGATAAAAGAATCTTTTTTGAGCAATTTCTATTTATAATTTTCATATTACTCGATCGTTTGATACAGCATCAATAAAAAAATTATCTTATGATTTTCATGGATATAAATAATTTTTGCTTGTGCAATTGATTTGCGATAGCCTTACGGAAAAGAGTTTTATTTACTAATTAGCTAAATTTGGATGTAATAATAAGTTCCCGTTTTAGAGTTTTCTTTTTAAGCCCAATAAAAAATTTTCAAAAATTTTATGCCGTGAAATTTAGACTTCTTTTAAATGGAATTGAATAGAGAAACTGTATAAAAAGTCAATCGTGACATCCTTGCTGTAATATTATAAATGTGAAAGCGTATATGTTCGTTACGCTTTCACGCTAAAACTACTCAAAGAATCATCATGAAACTTTGTATACATATTCTGGGAGGTACTAGAAGTAACATAGGATACATTAAAAAAAGCTATTTTTTGCTAACGCGGGTGAAGTCGAGAGCTACAGCTAGTACTTATATATTTCTAAACACACACACAATACATACATATTATAGATAAATTATACTCAGACACATACCAAATAATCATGTTCATCACACAAACATTTGTCCTGGAATCGAACCCACGGCCTTCTGGTTTAGCAGTGAGGGACAAACCACTAGATCAACAGACCAGTCAGTCACACAATAGTTTCAAATGAAATGCAAGCCCTTACGGGTTGAACTATACATGTGCTGATATTGGCGAGCTCCGGACAACTGCGAACAGGGCCATTTAGTTGAGCTCAAAGTAATTAAGTCAGATTTATTAGTGTTATAGAACTCTAGATTTATATAAATGCCGTCTATAAATTAGATGCTATATTTCGTTGAATCATTGTTGAAATTCATGTTGATTTTAGTTTACTTTGGGTGCAATAAAAAGCAAAGCACCTTCTTGAGGATTGCTGGCTTTTTAGCTAAAGAAATGCTTGTACTAGACTAATATAAAAATATTAGTGTAGTTTATCTTCACCTTACAGTGTTAAATGGACATTGTCTTCTTTAATGTAGTTTAGTATTGAAATGTTTATATCTACCAAAATATATTTCACATAACTTAATTTTCTTTTAGTCACTTATGTAATTGTTAAATAGAAAAGTTTATTCAGAGAATCCCTGTCTAAATTCTGAACAAAATAGTTTCTTGAACTAATAACTCCGATTACTCCGAGCGACGGTGGTCCAGTGGTGGACGGACTCGGCCTCTTACGCAAGGAGTTCCGGGTTCGATCCTGACGCGTCCTTGTGTGCCTTGAAATGGGTTTTTCTAAATTTCTAAGTGCACACGAGAACATCGTTCGCTCACCGGTGAAGGAAAAACATCGTGAGGAAACCTGCATGCCTGATGAGATTGAAAGTCTTTGAAGGAATGTGAAGTTCAACAACCCGCACTGGGCCAGCGCGGTGAACTATTGGCCCATTACCCTCCTCTCCTGATTTCAAGGAAGGAGACCCGTGCTCAGCAGTGGGAGATATAAGGGTTGATACTTTATTTTTCCTTGTTGCAATTTAACAATCTCAAAAATCTAAGAGTGCAGGCTGTGTTTGGTAGGAAAATAATCATCCGTGTTGGATGCGAGTGGCAAGAGATCGGTCGTTACAGCGTTCGTGGAAGCCTATATTCAGCAGTAAATGAGGCTGATGTTGATAATGAAAGGTCGAAAATCTTTCTATTTCTCATAATAGGGAATAATTCAAAAAGTTTAGTCGCACCTCACCCTTTGAAACTGTTAGCGCTACCCTCGATCACAGGTGGCGCGGGAAATTTATTAGCGCTTACCTGTAATAATTCTATCGTAATGGTTTTATTACTATTTTCTAAAACATTTTACATCCGCTCCGTTGGTAGAGGCTTCGAGAGGAATAGGTTATAGGATTAAGGCATATGCACATCCGACACCAATGTCCTGCCTTTTTCAGCCTCGGAAAGGCTAGATTTATATTGGCACCAAGACATGCCTCTTAGGAAAGCCGACAGCGGAAAAATTATGGGCGACGTTTACCACTAACAAAAATGCCTAGCCAAAATGTCATTAAGAAAGCGTTAGCGACGTTCGATAATGATAAAATGTATGGGATTGACATAAGGCCGCGCTTAATCACGTGGTCCATCCTATACATTTTATCGTTTTCGAACTTCGCTAACGCTTTCTTAAAGGCATTTTGGCTAGGCCTCCGGGTTGAGATTATCACAATACGACCATCAAATTATCATAAATATTGTAAGTGAAATCTATATCTATACATATAATAAATTTGTAGAGGAGTCGTTTCTGTACATTGAAAATATTTAAAAAAAGAATAGCCAGGGTGTTAAAGGATTACTAACAGAATCCATTTCTAGCATTTTTGGAATTTTTGTCTGTTTGTCTGTTTGTCTGTATGTCTGTTTGTCTGTTTGTCTGTTTGTCTGTTTAGTTGTGCACGCATCACGTGAAAACTACAAAACCAGTGTAAATAAATTTTATCCATAAAAATTTAGGGTAACTTGGAGTAACATTTAGTTTTTGTTTCATCGCAATCGCTTCACTCTATCAAAAGATATAAGTATTTGAAATGTAGCTAAATAAGATACTTAACAAATAGGACCAGATCAACGCCATCTATTGACGATTTACGGTCGTCAACAGATGGCGTTGCATGTATCTGATCCTATTTGTTAAGTTTAACGAATTTGTTATTATATTTTGTTAAAACCCTAAAACGTTGGAAAGGAATAGCAATCCTTACTATAATATTATAAATGCGAAAGTAACTCTGTCTGTCTGTCTGGCTGTTACGCTTTCACGCCTAAACCACTTCACCAATTTTGATGAAAGGTACAGAGATAAACTAGAGCTTGGTAAAGGACATATGCTATTTTTTATCGCAAAAAGCTTAGGGGGGTTTAAATAGGGGATGAAAGTTTGTATGGAAGTTCGTCATTATACATAGAAGATGACGCCTTAAGACTTTGTATCTAGGCACTTAATAAGAATTAAATAACCATGATTAATTAATTGTTCCACCGTTTTTAAGGTTTTCGCCTATATGGGCATTACATAGGAGAAAAAAATCTGCGTTGGCGCAATGCGACGTAGTGGGGGAAATATTGCTACCCGAACAGGCAGACACGTGAGGGCATTTTTCCGCTGTAACAATTTCGATTTGTTCATAGAATTTTGCTTTCCTTAATGTTCTTAATATATTCGGCGAAGTACAATGTTTCATGTATTGTTATTTGTATTTAATTATTTATTTATATGTTATTGAATGGAAAAAAAGGGAACTGCCACATGTGCACGTTCTAATAAAGCTTAAAAAAGAAGATGTGGCCCATCCAAATAGATGGGCTAATTAGCGCCGAGATTCCTGATCCTGTGCAAGATAAAGAATTGTATGACACTATTATCCAAAACATGGTACACGGTCCTGTGGTGTTAGAAATCCAGCCTCGCAATACATGAACATTGGAAAATGCACAACGATTTTCTCCAATCAGTTGATAAAAGAAACTGTGCAAAATGACAATGGCTACCCGTTGTACAGGCGCACAGCGCCCGAAGACGATGGCCGAACAGTTACAATTAAGACTCGATCTGGAGCGAACGAAACCTTAGACAACAGTTGGATCGTCCCGTATTATATATAAAATTTTCAATGCTCATATTAATGTAGAAGCCTGTAGCTCTGTCCGCACAATCAAATATACAAACAAAGGAATTGACAGGCTATATTTAATCTCAGGAAGGTGGAGCACATCTTCTGAAGAAGAAACCTTTCAAGTAGGACGTTACGTCAGCAGTTATAAGGTAGCATGGCGGCTCTGTAGCTTCCTCTTGCCTGAAAGACATCCAACAGTAACCTATCTTGCTGTACACTTAGAAAATAGAGAGCGCATATATTTTAACGAGAACAATTTCCAAGAAAAAGTATCTACACCGCCCAAGACAACATTAACAGCTTTTTTCCATCTTTGTCAGGGCGATTTCTTTGCCAAAACGTGTTTCTGTGCTAAAATCCCCCGTTATTATACCTGAAACACATCTAAAAAGGACTGCGAACGTCGTTTTCAATGTCTGTTGAAAATTGGCCCGGAGTGAAATCATCTGATGCCCTTGGTCATGTGTACACCGTCCACGATACTAATTTTGAATGTTTCTGTTTACGTTTGCTGCTACACCAAGTTCAGGGTCCTATAAGCTATAGTGATCTTAAAATTGTCAACAGCCAGGAATTCGGAACATATAGAGAAGCATGTGAAACTCTGGGTCTGTTAGAGAATGATAATCACTGAGACGAAACTATAAAGGAAGCTGTCCAGCGTAAATCACCAGCCAAAAAACGAGACCTTTATGCAACCCTATAATAATAATAATAATTAATACTATCATCTTGCGGGCTATCTTATCCTAATGAATTATGGAACAAATATAAAGAGTACATGGCGGAAGACATTTTGCGTAGGCTACATTAGACACACACGGACATGATATACAGTGAACACATTTATCATCATCAGCATAACGAAGCCCCTGGAAAAATTTAAGACAAAGTAATGGCTATAGTGGGTAAGCGTTTAAATGAATTTGGAATGATTAGCCCTCGGAGAACGAACGAAAATAAACTATCAGATGAGATTGTACGAGAAAAAAACTATGACATACCAGCTTTGCAGCAGCAAGTAGCTGGATTGATACCCAAATTACTACCAGAACGAAAACGAGTATTTGACGAAGTGTTGCAGCTAACAGAACCTGGGAATGGCGCGCTACTCTTTGATCTCACCCAGGAAGATTCACCTATCTGTAATTTTAGTAAAAATAGCGCATGGCATGCTATTGCACGTCAGTGCAAAATCTTGGTGTGGGATGAAAGTACTATGGCGCACAAAAAAGGGTAGAATCACTAAATTGAAAGCTCCAGGATTTGCGCAACAGTACCTATGTTATTTTAATTTTTATTTTAATATATGGGAGAGATGGTGGTTTTATTGGCTGGTGATTTCCGCCAAACGTTAGCAGTCATTCAGAAGGGGACACTTGCAGACGAAATTAAAGCATGTCTCAAGTCGTTCACTATATGGGCCACCGTAATGAAGTTCAGTTTGACTACAAATATGATGACACAAATGCTGGCAACCATGCCGAAACACTATTTAAAATAGGAGATGGTCGGCTAGAAACTAATGTAGAGGGCTGATTCAATTAGTACACAGTGATTTAGAATTAGTTGCAAGTGTTTACCCAGACTTACAAAACAACATACAAGAACATCAATATTTATGTGAAAGAGCAATTTTAGCACCTAAAAATGATATTATCAACTAAGTAAATCCTGACATATAGAGTAAAGTAACAGGACAGGTACAACAGAGTATCTATCAATAGACACAGTTATGGTACAGAAAAGAGCATATCATATCCCGTAGAGTTTCTAAATTCGCTTGAGCTGTCAAATGTACCCCCACAAAACCTTAAATTAAAACTAGGTGTCCCAGTCATGCTCATGCGAAATTTGGATGCCCAGAGACTATGTAATGACAATTTTTCCCATTGACAATTGTATGTAGCATGCTCGCGCGTGTCCAATGCCTAGAATCTCTACATTCTATCCCCAAATGGAAAGACAATATATAATATTGTTTACAATAGTTTATTAAAAAAAAATGTGTGTGTGTCAGCTCCGACGCACGACTGGAGTTTACTCCTCAAGTACGAGTATCTAACCATACGCAAAAAAAAAAATTATAACTTCACAATTACAATGTTAATTATTGATATTTATAACAAAAAAAAATAGCAATATAAATACATCGACACTAATAGAAACAAACAAGCCCAATAACATATAGTATATAGGTATAGTCGCCTATACAGCATACCCTATGTACGTCTCAATACACTCACAGCTAAATTAGAAAGTTGCGCACTAAAGGTGCGCACCAAAAACGTGACACTTTTTCGTTAGTTCAGTTGGTTTTACCCCTCGGATTTTTCTCATACCGGGCGCCTTATATATGAAAATCGATTCTTAAGGAGTAAACTCCAAAAAATTCTGTTCCGAGTTGTCTTCTTTGTTCTAAATCAGGAAAGGGGAACTGCGCTACTCCAAATTTAACGCGAGCGAAGCCGCGGGCAACAGCTAGTATGTTACATAAAATCTTATGAAGGCAAACATCAAAACTATATCGATATTAACTTGGAAAAATACACAATAGAAGACAAAAATAAAACAATTCCTAATGTATAAGGAGTTATAGATGAATATAATGTATTGTTATGTGAATTGAAATAGAAAGAAAGTGTAATTTGTAGAGTTATTGTGATAAAACAAAGAGAATATGTTTTGCTAACGATGTTAGCCAATAGTCCAATAAGAAAAATTGTATAATAAATTAAATATGTATACTCATAATAAATTGCTTATATTTATTGTTTTCTTATGTTTACGCGAATTTCACTTATTATAATGAAACAACTTTAACGGGTTTATCGCGGTTTATTAAGTTTTTTATGAGCCCGACGTTATGTTTTGATAAACCACTGGTCCTCGCAAAAGAACACCGATTCCAACCAAGGATGATTCGCGAGGCTATTGAAATTAAAAACATTCTAATTTCAATAGAGAAGATGTCTGGCCACTACCACATGCTTGGGATCCCATAATAAAAATAATAAAATTTAAATCCAAGCATAATATGTCACAGTATAAAGACTTAGCACCTTCTGTATAGATAGGACTAAATAAAATATTGTTGCATCATAGGGTAGTTTCGAATAACTTTGTAACAGTAGGACGTCCGACACCCAGTCCTCCCGTGACCATGGTTGCTGTAAAGTATCCGAAATGTCGGGCTCATAAAAAACTAAATAAACCGCGATAAAATCCGTAAAACTTGTTTCATTATAAAAGTCAAAGTCAAAGTCAAAAATTTTATTCAAAATAGTACTATCCAAGTATCTTTTTGAAGGTCAATTGAGTCTACCACCGGTTCCGAAGTAAGTCCACTGAGAAGAACCGGCGAAACAAACTCAGTGGAACTAGTCTTTTCAAATACAACATTACAAAAAATAGTAATACAAACAATACATAGTACTATACTAGTATAGTACATAAGAAGAATTCAGCAAGAAACTCTGTTGGGTTGCTCCTTTCAAAATATAGTTTACATTTTTTTATAAACATACATAATTACATACACTTATAATTGCTTATATTTGTGATTTTGGTGTAAGAAACATTTTTTTTAGCTACTCATGTCTTATTTTCACCGAAAATTCCCTTAACATATCTAGCACATATTCATTTACTAGCCGAGATAAGACTTTCAGGTAGGACCTATCCTTATAAGTTTATAAGTCTCTATGTCGGTAATTACACAGCCTTTTTTGGTAAGTATTTCAAAAACTCATCAAAGAATAGGGATGTTGACACATGTTACAAATTCATGTAAACTTATGTTTTACATATTAAATACAGTATTTGAAAACCTAAAATAACATTTAAAAAGTCTACTTATTTGTCTTAAAATTTAGAAAATTAATTTAAAATGCGTTATTTATCATGCATTATCACGTGACTGCAAACGCCAATAAGGCGATGACGTCACTGAACATTGAGCTAAGTACAAACTCACCTAACATAGCGCAAGCTCTGAATGCGGTGTGTGACGTAATGACGCTTGGAGCGTTTCAAGGGCAATTTTAAAAACTATTTTTCTTTATTTAATTTTTTGTTAAAATTGGACATATTTCTTTACAAAAATCGTTTTTTCGTGTTTACCTATAGTATATCTATCAAGTAAAATCAATTAAAAAAAATAGTCAACATCCCTATTAAGCAGACTAGCAAACTTGCACGAGTCTGCTTATAGAGCTGCATCGTGACATCCATCCTTCCATCGAGCAAATTATAACAGGAAAATAGCGGTATTGTTATATTATGAGTAAAAAAAATTCGCCAAATTTGTGCTGCAACGCTGCGTCGGCTCTGCGCTCTGATTGGCCGAATTATGACCATGGATGATTATCTAATGGGTCGTATGTACACAGATCATTGGTTGAGTTGTTATTACGTCAGTGGAAAATCACTGACTAGTTTTATTTACCATTATTATGATCGATAACTTCCCCCCGCCCCCCAATAGATCAACTACATTAAAATATTTTCTTTGTAAAATATAGGCTCTAGACCAGTGTTTCCCAAACTCTTTTGTTTCATGGACCACTTTCAAAATTCCCTGCATCACGTGGACCCCTTGTTGAGCTTTTTTTTTAGGATTGCTCATTTAAAGATATTATAACATTATAATAGTAACATTCTCTTAAGAATATTGATAGGAGAAGTCATCATTTTGGGTCTTCACTATCGAAACCAAATTTATTTTCATGGATCTAACTTTTTATTTAAGCTAAAGCTTACGATTGTGGACCCCCATTTATTGTTACGCTTATCGTGGACCCCCTTCGAGTCTTTCGTGGACCCACTTTGGGAATCACTACTCTGGCCACTACGGACGAGTCTTTAATTTCGGTACTTTCTTGTCGGTGAAAATTCACGTGATCAAGCGTTCTAGGTATCCAACCAAAATCAGTTTTTTGTACTATAGGACTAATAGTTTTTTATCAATTAAGGCCCATTTCATGGTTTTTATATCATTAAGGCACATTGGCTTCAATGGCATTCAGCCAAAGTGTGGATCTAGAAAAAACATTAGCCCCAATGTTGGGGCGAACCGTAGTTGGTGCGTTTAGACTTTTTAGCAAAAGTTCAAGGGAGTATCTGGCAACATTGGCGCTCCATCCACACATTGGTCATTCACTGACCAAAATTCGTACCTACGATGGGACTAACGTGCGCCGGGGTAAGATTTTTACGCGAATATTAGCACATGAATAAAAAATAAACATATTTTTCAATCGTCGCGATATTTTCGATTCCACATTACACATACGCAATAGAAAAAGTAAAAATAAAAACTAAACAAATATAATCTCTTTGTAGCATTAATGATATAACACTTATGTGTGTTACATAATCACAAAAAGGTAATAAACATTATACGGTAATAGTAACCTTAACATGGACAATATTTGCTGATAGAGAGATTAATTATTATCAAAACAACATGGCTAAAAATAATAATAATAATATTAAATAATAATATTAACAACGACCGATAACAATAATAATGACGACCTTTGATAGTCTTGTTCAACTTGGATCGCGCACATTAAAGAGGTCGCTTTGCCGTTCATTCGGAGGTCGACCTACCCTCTTTGCACGTGACCTCCCCGAAACTCTGGCCCAATAGCAAATAAGTAGTACATGAATACATTAAATAATGTAACAGCTTCATAAGCTTCGATAACGCACCAAATGTGAATTTTATTCAAAAACTGTCACCACTAATAAAAATTTAAAGAACCGCGTAATTGCCAAAACTGAGTGCCGTGGGGAATATTTACGGCACAATTTGGCAACAATGGCGACATTACATTCGATGGGGAATCGGTTATGAGCTGCGAACGCTGTGGTTCTTAGCTGTGATTTAATACTCATATTATAAACGGGCGAACAAAGGATATAGGGATTAATGCGTTTGAGAATTGAACTTGAGAAGATTGCGAAGTTCACGTGTGGTTTTAATCTTTGATGTATACTTTTATAATGATTACAATTATTGTTATGGATGTGCTAGTAATAGGGAATTGAACTTGATACGATAAAGAACGAAGCTTCAAGCTTTATTCATAAACTAAAAAATCGCAATCACAAATAGATAAAAAAGTATAAGTAACTAAAATAAGTAATTAATTTGGTACATAGTTAATTTTAGTTTTTATTTATTATAATTGTAGATATGGTTTTGTTATTTAAAGATTCGTATTCAATTAAATTAAATTATTTAGCAATATTATACGTGTATTAAAAGTTAATCATAAATAAAAAATAAAAAAGACATTCTTAGACACTAGATTGAAAACCCGAAATCTTGTATATACAGGACTTATTAAAAAAGTTATAAAAACGAATATCATAAATAAAGACTAATAAAAACATTGAACAAGTTATTTATTATTCCCTTTGCTAGAAACTAATTGTGCAAGCATATTACAAACATTCAATAGTTTTTTCTTTGAGCACTGGAATATTATTTCTGTAATGACGCTGGCTAGAGCTTAAAATCAAAACACCCATTTTCTATATTTGTTGATGATTAGATGTAGGATATTAAAGCATATACATTTGTTATATTACTTAGATATTATGCTGGGCAAAATATCTTTCATACATAAGGCTAACAACAGAAGAAAGAAAGAAAGAAACATTTATTCAACACTAACAGGAGACACACAGAGTCTCTAACAAACTAATAGTGGAATGTATTCACCACGCCATCTTTTACGTAGCTCGCCTCTTTGATCGATACTCTGGCACTTATAATATTTGGCCAGTGGTCAGAATGCATTCTTCTGACATTACTGAGTAGAGTCTAACTCTATCTCACTCTATCTATTCTTTTTATTTCTAATATACTTAGATATTACTCTACTTTACCTCCAAGAAGAAATCATACTCATGTTTGAAAGGCTAGAAAGAGTTAGTGGTGAGGTAAGGTACGACTCCGGTACCTGGTACCTTTCGCTCATATAATACCGGAGTAAAGTGACAGCTACATTGTCGCGTTTCGTGCGGCTTATGAGTTTTCGGTGGCCTATTGGGGGGGGATAGGGAAAATGAGGGCAATGCATATCTGCATAACCTTTAGGTGTGATGTCTAAGGACGTCGGTAGTCGCCAAAAGGCTTCTATATTCGTTTTCCTTTCTATGCCATAAAAAGCTACCACTATAATAAGATAAGCCGACTGTCTGTTACCTCTTCTTTTGTATAGTAATAAATTAAATACTTTATTTTCTTTAAAACAAATATAATTCTCTTCCATGTTTTCCAGTATTATATAACACGACCACGTTATACGACACAACAAGAAATCTTGCTTCGTAACTGAATTGAGAGATTTGTGTACAGGTAATCCAGCATAATCCACGAAGACATGTGCTTGGCTATTTTAGATATTCCTCAGCATATGAGATGAAAATTGGATTTGTAGAGACAATATTATTTTATGTATTTTTGTTTTAGAAGGCAACGTAAAATTGTGTGATAACTATTGAGCGAAAATCAACGAAGCAAAATCCTAGTAATATTATAAACGCGAAAGTTTGTGATTGATGTTTGTTACACTTTCACGTAAAAAATACTGAATGGATTTTAATGAAACTTTACTATACAATAGCTGTACATCAGAATAATACATATGCTATTTATCCCTGTACTCCCACGGGAATGGAAATTACGGGTGTGAAACCGCAGGGCACTCCTAGTACCTATCGTATAAAATTAAAAAAAATACTTTTCTACGTTTTTATTTTAAACAGATAAAAAATATAAAAAAAACCACATTTTTACATTGAGAAAAACGTTTAAATTTAAAGATTTTTTTGTTAAAACATCCCAGTAAATACTCGTCTCGATAAGGAAGAAATAGGAATTTTGTCTTAAACATAACGTTCTTACAACCTATTGATTAAACCCTTAGAAATCAAAATTTGATCACACAGAATCCCATAAAGGTAATAAAGGGCAATGCCAATAGAATTCTATTATCACGCCGTTTTACCCACAATCGGGGAGATCGGTTAGAGCTGGCAACACAATCGCGAGTCTTTCACCGTAACCAATCGGCCATGACTAACGCAGTCCTAATGGCGGTTGATTGAAAAAAGACTGTAAAGATTCCACGATTAGTTACCGGCTTTTGTTTCAGTCTATGAACGCTGCAACTACATTTCCACGCTGACTTTGCTTATATATTACTATGATTTAAAACGGCTACTTAGCGGGATGGTAAGCCTTTTAGCCTTTGTAATAAATAGGCTGTCTAAGGGTCTGTTTCACAATATACTAGTAAAGTACCCTATAGCTATATGACACATAAATTAACTGACACATAAATCTTCTAGTTAGTCTTGATTGGGTTTCACCATCATCTTCCCTATAAATTTATTTGGCAGATCCCTATTTGGCACTTACTGGTTTGTAGGCTTGGCAACCTCGCATTTCATCGTTCCATTTTACGATAAATATGTTTTAGAAAAAAATTCCATGTTGTAAATATACATGAAAATATGTTTTTATAATTTAATTGTATGTATCATACCATCTTTATACCTTTTATTTACATAGACCTTGTATATAATGTTATCCCTTAATTATTAAACGATCAAAACACAATTTAATTTATTTTGTATGTTACTGTTACCGGAACGTCAAATTGTCAAATGTCGTGAAGCTGTCAACCGCGTACATATCTGTCAACTAATTTATGTGGCAGATAAATTTGCTAATGGTCAGTTGATCCGACCTATAGTTTACAGGGAACTTTATTAGTCAAATATTGCTATATGTCAATTGTGAAACAAAAACGTTGTAGTTATGTGGTAAATATGTTGCAAATAGCTTAAATGGAACTTTATTAGGATATTGTGAAACAGACCCTAACACTGAAAGAATCATTCAAATCCGACCAATAGTTCCTGAAATTAGCGCGTTAAAACTCTCTAGGCCTTTTTCGTAAAAAGTAGCCTATGTCCTTTCCCAAGCTCTGGTCTACACGTGTACTAAATTTTATAAAAATCGGTGCAGTGCCTTAGGCGTGAAAGCGTAACAGACAGACAGAGTTACTTTCGCATTTATAATATTAATAGGGATTTTGAAGGATGCTTCTTTCTTCAGAATACGAACATTCGAGCCACTAGCGTAATATATGAGTGGTCGCCACGCAACCACTCCATCTGTGATACTCATCAGATTTTTCCGTTACAATATAATGTAAGAGAAGAGTACCTATGTAGGTACCCTACGTGCTACATTACGCCTTATCGCTTTCCTACACTTTGTTTATTTATTTTACTTATGATTATTTGAAAAAGTGTTTAATTAAACTAGCTTAAAATTTAGTATCAGGACATGTACACATTTTCGCTTACCTTTATATAATTCTGCTGTATTTATATATTCTGTTTATGTCACTGAACACGTCCTAAATTCTTTCGACCGATTCTGATAATATTTGTGTGTGTTCTAGTGGATTTGGGAATGGCTTACATTAACAATTCGTTTGTCTAAGTTCAAAATATTTCGCATAGAACAATGTCTGTCGGATCCGCGAGCTGAATCTGAAATGCTTGTGTTTGTTTCTTCGGTTTTTTAGTCCATAAACTAAGTGAGTTACAAATATTTATACCCACTGTAACTTTCACTTATTAAATTATATATTTAATAAGTCTACTCCTGGCAGTATTCTCTATCTGTTTGTTAATTGGCTTTCATACAGAATGAATTGAGCTAGTATTTTTGACATTAATTGCCAAATGTGTTTCATACTCTTGTTTGAATTAATAAGCGTGCCTTTCTATAAGGGCATACTGTTTGGCGTGAGTTCTTGAAATCAGATTAAGGTATTTATAATTTAATATTGAAATTGCAATAAAAAAAATATCCTAAAAGTGTATGTGTGTGCAAGTCACACACGGTAGAAGTGAAACACCTAAAATTCCCTGAATAAAAATATTTATTGAAAAGTCAATCATACCTGGAATTTTGTGCACCAGATTAAGCTTCTTGCAGCTAGATGGCTGCATCTACTTGAGCTCCCCCCGTACCCCGAACGTCTAATTTGTTCTATCTCATTTTCTCGCCGGCTGAATCCTATACATTTACGTGTTTATCACTCTCTGTCTCTCTCTTGGACTTACTTTTTCGTTTCATCGTGTTTGAAATCACAACTATTCTCAAGAAGTTTCACTTTAATAATTTTGAAGTAATAATTTTTCGAATACGATCAATAGAATCGAAATCGAATTTAAATTGAATTTGTCACGTGGCAACACAACTTCATTGATTTTCATCGGAGAAAACCTTAAAATATCACGAACAAAGGCGTCCTTAGATGAACGGAAAGGAAATATCTTGTTTCTATTTATATATAAAGTCTATTTGTAAAGATCTATTCAGGAGGAACGAGCGAGGAGCGTTAAGCCTGATGTAAGGACAAAAAATATTTAGTAAAGTAGTTAATCTATGGTCACGGGAGGAGTCCTCCCGTGACCATAGATTAACGAAGAAAGTGAAAGTGTCCGAAACTTCGGGATTGTAAAAAACTAAATAAACCGCGATAAAATCCGTAAAAGTTGTTTCATTAAAATGAGTGAAATTCGCGTAAACATAAGAAAACAATATTTAATCTATTGCTACAGTTTCCTAGTATTTTTAGGTTTCAGATGTACTATTTTATATTTGTCTGTTTTAAAGAATGCGAGGGAATATGATCTGGGATGTGATCGGCTTCTTGAGTTAGAGCTCTGGGTTCGATCCTGAAAATGGTGTTTGTCGAAAATCGTGAATATATGTCCAAAATGGCGGATTACATATTCACAACTCCCTGGTGTCATATGAAATGACTTGATTAGTAGAATACTATACACTATGAACATTTTGTCTCCAAGAAGGCAGTTTTTTTATAACGTAAGAGGGCAAACGAACAGCCGAAGCCTTGCGACTATCGACGCCCATTAACATCCACACAACCAAATGCTATGCAGATGCGTTGCCCTCCTTTTCCCTATCCCCCCCAATGGCCCGCCGGAAATTTACAAACCTCACGAAACGCGACAGCATAACTGTCACTTTACGCCGGTATTATGTGAGTGAGAGGTACCACCCCGGTCGTGCAAAGCAGCATGACACTACCTCTTTACGCTGATATCACAAAAATGCGCGTTTTTTCTTATTTTACAATTTCCATCATAATTATTTCACCATTATTATTATGTATGTATATAATTTTAGCATTATATTCAATTTATATTGACGTGAAATCAATTAAGTATTTATGTCATAACCAAGATCTCCTCAGATGCTAGAAACTGTATATATCTGCACTCATCTCTACTTCAAACTGCTCTGACGTACAGAAGCGTTAGTTTCAGAAGTTTCAGTCGCGGCTTGAATGTATAATAGTTTAAGGGCTTACTGTTATCCCCGAGTTATTAACAAGCTCTTAGGATGGCAGGTGGTATGTTAACGTTGATCAGCATCAGTCGACTGTACTTTCGAAAATGAATTAGAGACCATCGACAAGAGCATACTCATATTTAAAAGCATCGACCACATAACCCATAGACTCCTAATAACAGGGGAACGGGTTCTGGCGACACATCTGACTTATAGTTCCGATGTATGCCGTAAACAATGTACTCAAACTATCGTGTCGTCTCATTCTTTCCCATTGCGAAATATATCTATTTCTTTTTATCGTTCCGTGATTGGTAATGTATGACATTGAATTAGCTAATCACAGCATTGGAACCCCTTTCGTCTCACCTCAGCTAGTTGCCACTTGCCAGAATGCTTTTAATACGAAAAATCAAACATTAGGAGTCTATAAGTTGTGTGGTCGATGTTTAAAAGGCTACTGCATCACTCATTTTTGAAAGGCTGCTGCATCACATATATTTGAAAGGCTGCTGCTCCTCTAGTCTCTGAATGGCGCTGGTCACTTTCCATCAGGTGAACTGTCACTGGAGCAAATGGTACTCACATAAAAATAGTTTCTCAATCCGATGCTGGGTGTTGGCTTTCATTAAAACGTTAAAATTAATATGCCTTGCCATGTATCTAGGACCGGATGCTGCATGGAGATATACTTTATATAATGCAATGTTCCAAGTTTGGAGCAAACTTGGTCTACTATTGCTGATGCTGACTTAACAGAGGGCTAATAAGCAAGGCTCTTGTTCTATAAGGGGGCACTCCTGACTAAACTCTTTCTTATTCATACGCAAACCCAGTGGCCCTCTTGACTATCTACTATGACTATATGAGTTTATGATAAGTATATGACTATATGAGCGATATGAGGGCGCCTCCCTTCCGAATTTTACTAGGTGAACCATCTGCTCACCTACCTACCGATTGAGCTTAAAGGCCATCAGGCCTAAAAGTCTACAGCTTTCGAAAAAAAAACTCTTGATTATCCTATAAAATATTTAAAACTTCAGAATGGTAAACTAAACCGCGATAAAATTTATAAAAATATTTAATTTTAAAAAGAGAACGTCGCACTATTAAAACAAAATGGCGCTTAGAATATTCTAGTTTCCAAACCTCAGACGGCGACACCGAAATAACGCAATATCGTAGGATATCAAATCCCCAGAGAAAAGTGCTTTATTGACAAAATCACTTTTGATCTGTATATAAATAAGCTTTCCAATTATACCAAAATCAATATGATCTTTCCAGCTGAATTTCATTAAACCCAAAAATGCGGTTGATTTCACGCAAACAGACGAATTAAATTAATTATAATCATTAATTAATACTCACTGAAACCGAATTCCTTTTGTGCGTCTACATATTTTTACAGGGTTTTTACAACATTTTCATCATCATCATCATTATCATCATTATCATCATCATCATCATCATCATCATCATCATCATCATCATCATCATCATCGCCATCATCATCGCCATCATCATCATCACCACATCATAAATTGTTTTATGTTGTTTTTTAATATATCTCCTAAACTACGATGTGCTTTCATTAAACTCTTGTTACCAAATTATATTGAGTTATCTAATATTGAGGTATATAATATTATGGTATATTAAAACGAAACATATAGTTAAATTAATTCATGTACACAAAAAATATTAGTTGTTGTGAGTGGCAAGAGAGTGGTCGTCATGATGTTCATTGGGGGAGGCCAATGTTCACCATTAGATGGATAAAGCTGATGATAATGATGCTAAAAAGGGAATGCTTTAAATTAGGAATGTGTAAAGAGTTTGGAAGACGATCTCCGTGCAGTGGCAGGTCCATGTTGGATGCATGTAGCAAGGGATCGGTCGTCTTGGCGTTCATTGAGGGAGGTCTATGTTCAGCAGTGGCCGGATAAAGGCTGATGATAATGATGATGAAAGAGTTTGGAAGGTGATGTCTTAAGGGAGCTTGAAATAATATTACGTAATACATTAATCGTTTTCAAAATGACGTCACTCAGCCGAAAGCGACCAATCACAAACGAGTATTATATAGGGGTCATTCAGTGAAGTGATGTATGTTTAGGAGTAAGCATTAATTTGGCCCACATATTATCAATAATATCATTCAACAATCACACCACGCTAACTTAGACCCGTGTTAAGTTCATAAGAACTTATGTTACCTGTACTAGGAATGGAAATGAATTTTATACTCATAAATATATAGATATTCGATACCGATGGGTCATTAAGGTGCAAGAGCCACGTTTAGGTAGACGAAGTGTTAGTCGGCGTTTAACCAGGTGGGAACTGGGAAGACAATTTCCGCGCAGTGGCCGGCCCGTCTTTGCGTTCATGAGGGAGGCCTTTGTTTAGCAGTGGACAGGTGGAGGCTGACGATGATGATGAAATAAAGATGAAATAAAGACGTCCATGACCCTGAGCAGACATTATACATCTTACAAACTATCCGAACTTGGCGACCTTAAAATGCACATTAAATCTATCCGTAGTCTACCTACATCTACATCTACACTAATATTATAAAGAAAACTTTGTTTGTTTGGTTGTAATGAATAGGCTCAAAAAGTAATGGACCGATTTCCAAAATTCTTTCACCATTCGAAAGCTACATTATACACGAGTAACATAGGCTAAATTTTATTCGAAAAAAAAATGGTTCCGTAAGATATTTGGGTTTTTCGGACACAAGGTGTAAAAAAGAAAAGTTACTTATTTTGCGTGCTAAGATCTCGTTGTAAATCTTAGTTAACGCAGACAAAGCTGTGTGCAACAGCTAGTTGTTAATAAATACAATAATATGATTCTCTAAGTGAGCATCATCATCATCCTAGCCTTTTCCCAACTATATATTGGGGTCGGCTTCCAGTCTAACCGGATTCAGCTGAATACCAGTATTACACATGGAGCGACTGCTGTCGGACCTCCACAACCCAGTAACTGGTTGATACGGTACCCCGCGGTTAGACTGGTTGTCAGATTCTCGGGCTTCTGACGACCCGTAACGACTGTCAAAGATCCACGAATGACAGCCGGGACCAACGGCTTAACGTGCTTTCCGAGGCACGGAGGAGTCTCGGTATGTAAAGATGGTCACCCATCCACGGACCAACCTCGGCAAGCGTCGCTTTACCTGGTGGATCGATCCGCGCGGCTGTTACGACTGCGCCACGAGCTCCTCTAAGTGAGCATTAGCCAAAATTATCTCAAAAGCCACTTCAAGAGAATACCCCATCAAGAGAACTGGAGTCAATAAAAATTACATAATCATTATTGTAAAATCTTATGTGAATATAACGATACAAACCTTTCATTTTAATATAATTCCAATTCATGTCCCTTGATCTTCAAACGGCGCTCGGACTTGAATTGTTTCGCGTAATGAATCTACAATAATATGTATGTTAGGGCCTGTTTCACAATCTCCAATAAAGTGCCCAATAGGCTATCGGCAACATATTTGACAGATAGAGTATGGAGTATCTGTCAAATATATATCAAATATGTTGCCGATAGCCTATTGGGAACTTAACTGGAGATTGTGAAACAGGCCCTTAATATTTTATTGTTCTCGAATATGTTGTTCATTATCATCATCATCATCATCATCATCATCATCATCATCATTTGTCAGTCCTATTGAACACAGACCTACGACAAAAACGATCATATTTAAGCCGCATTTAGATTGTTTACCTAAACGCGTTCGGCCATTTACCAGATGGGAAGACGATCTTCGTGCTGTAGCTGGTCCATGTTGGATGCGAGTGGCAAGGCATCTGTCGTCATGGCATTTATTGACAGAGGTCTATTTCCAGTAATGTACGGATAAAGGCTGATGCTGATAATGATGATGATGATGGTGATGATGAATGGTGATAGTGGTGGTGGTGGTGATGATGATAATGATGATGATGATGATAATGATGGTGATGGTGATGATGATGATGATGGTGGTGATGATGATGGTGATGAATGATATTGAGCGACGGTCTCGTGGGGATGGGCTCAGCCTTTTAAGAATAGAACCCGGTCCGGGTTCGATTCTGACTCCTGGGTTGATACTTTACTTTTACCAAGCCATGGTTGCTGTAAAGTAGACGAAATTGCGGGCATATAAAAATAAAATCTATAAAAGTTGTTTCATTTAATGTATATACTTACACATTTTTGTTGTTTCAAACTACATTATGTTACCATTTAGCTGTTATATTTTACCATATTTAAGAAGAAAACGTTTAAGCCATAAATATGTGAAAATAGGTCGATGAATACAGGGCGATACCGAATTGTTAGTTTATTTTTAAAACCCATCCATTCGGATAAAATATTTTAAAAAGATTGTAAAATAAAATAGAAATTTTGGTAAAATATAGTGATATTACTATAGCAGGAGTGAATCCCACATTTGTATTATTTGGGACCAGGATGACGTGACGTCACGGACAGTGCTACAGTCCATTTCTTGCGAGAAATAATCTGGCCTTTCACTGAGTATTAAGGGCTTCGACAAAGTAATATCGTTTCGTAGTTATTTCATGGCAAGATAAGGAATGAGAAGGCCCATAATAGGGATGTTGACACATGTTACAAATTCATGTAAAGTTATGTTTTACATATTAAATACAGTATTTGAAAACCTAAAATAACATTTAAAAAGTCTACTTATTTGTCTTAAAATTTAGAAAATTAATTTAAAATGCGTTATTTATCATGCATGATCACGTGACTGTAAACGCCAATAAGGCGATGACGTCACTGAACATTGAGCTGAGTACAAACTCACCTAACATAGCGCGAGCTCTGAATGCGGTGTGTGACGTAATGACGCTTGGAGCGTTTTAACGGCAATTTTAAAAACTATTTTTCTTTATTTAATTTTTTGTTAAAATTGGACATATTTCTTTACAAAAATCTTTTTTTCGTGTTTATCTATAGTATATCTATCAAATAAAATCAATTAAAAAAAATAGTCAACATCCCTATACTAAAGTAGTTTTAATGTCATATGTATCTCGATAGCACCTCATTTGATGAACGTCGAGACGATCTTTTCCCATTTATCCTATCCCATTAGAATGCTCACAGGAAGGATTCATTCTAGTTAAAGTTAATATGCTCAAATTGTACTAAAAGGAGTTATTTGATCTAGGATTTTGCTAAAATTGTGCAGATAAAACAATCATTACTATTCAGAAATTTATATTATGAATTTGAGAGGGAGAGAGAGAGAGAAAATATAGAGTACGAATAATTTAGCCAACTACGCAGTAAAAGTAAAAAGTAAAGTCATCATCCCATATAATTCGTTTCCCTAATAGGTACGGGTCCCCTCGAAATCAGGCGAGGAAGATATTGGGCCATAGTTCACCAACGCGCTGACCCAATGTGGGTTAGATACCTTTAAAGACTTTCAATCTCATCAGGCATGCATTTGCTCACGATGTTCTCCTTCACCGGTGAGCGAGAGATGGTCTCTGGCTTAGGGTGCACTTAGAAATTTAGAAAACCCATTTCAAGGCACCAAAGATTGTTAGGATCGAACCCGGACCCTCTTAAATTAGTTTGTAGGCATATGCATGCATAACACTTCCCTTTCACACTACATATGCGCATCATTGCATGCATCCACACACCACAAAAAAACAAAACTTGCTTAAAATTTAGTTTGAAAATACAATGACATGCGCATATTGCATATGCAAGTAAGATTACGTAACCCATGTTAAATTACTGGAACACGAGTTTTGTATGTTTGTCTGTTTGTTGTTTTCGAATATTGCGGCACGGCTGCCAATACTAACTTTAATAACAATGTGTTTCGTTCAATTCCATACCGTAACACGATATTGTAAGGTCGGTATTTCTTTGATGTTATAAAGCTCATCTTTTTTCCGTATTTTATATAAAGTTTGCTTAGACGATATCAATATCTTCGTGCTCGATGTATTTCATATTTAACTTGACTATATTGGAGATGTTGTGATGATCATAATTATCATCATCAGTATAAACCCTTGCTTGACAAAATGAAACAGGAAAAGTAAGGAGTTGTTACTAGTTTTACTGTATTTACACAAATTTAGATGTAAGTGTATTTTTTTTATTTAAGTTAAAAAGCTTAATTTTCGATCGTCTTGGCGTTCATTGTGGGAGGCCATCTTTGCATTGCCATTAATTCCTTTTAATTTCATTGTTCAGCAGTGGACGGATAAAGGCTGATGATGTGATGATGATGATGAAAGAGCTAATTTAAATATATGTGATGACAAATGATCTAAATAGAAATTAATCTATTTAGAATTTAAGAACGAACGGTGCATACAATGTGAAGTGATATCTACCGCCAACAAACTTTTTTCGTAATTTGAGTATGTGTTGTCTTCTTTTCTTATTATTGAGAAAGCATAAACAAAAGTAGTCCCCCTACTTCTCTGTACCCACTGCTGGGTTTTGAACTCCTCAAAATAAGACAAAAACACATGATAAGGTCATAGGAATAAAGCAGCTCGTCTCGCGCAGCCCCATTTTAGTTGGCGATGCTTTACACTTCCCAAAGGTCTCTTTATATTTTATTTCACCGACGAGCGAGCGAGCGACTAGCAAGCGATTTTGAAATTAGTTGAACGGTAATCAAAACAGGTAATCAAAGCAGATGATGATCAGAGCTTTAAATAAATATTCCTTTCCTCTTCTCTCCTTTTCACTTTACAGATTATGTAAAAAAAGGAGAGGAGAGAAGAGGAAAGGAATCTGTATTTAAAACTCTGATCATCATCTGCTTAGCATTTTCCAAATTATATTTTAGGGTGGAAATCTAATCTAACCGGATTCAGTTGAATGCCAGTATTTTAAAGCGACTGCTTATCTGATCTCTACGACCCAGGTTATTGTGGTCTGTATGATACGGTACCCCGCGGTAGCCAACCAAGATTGGTTGTCAGACTAGGGCTACCAACGACCCGTAACGACTGTCTAAATCCACAAACGACAGCCGGGACCAACGGCTTAACGTGCTTTCCGAGGCACGGAGGAGTCTCGGTATGTAAGGTCGCCCATCCACGGACCAATCTCGGCAAGCGTTGCTTAACCAGGGGGCCCAGTCAAAATGCCATTACGAAAACGACAGCGAAGTTCGTTCGTCCGTTCGAAGTTGTGATTGGCTAAATTACGTCGTCGATCGCTCGACCGTTCAATCGACGACGTTATTTAACCAATCACAACTTCGAACGGACGAACGAACTTCGCTGTCGTTTTCGTAATGGCATTTTGGCTAGGCCCCCTGGTGAATCGATCCGCGCGCTTATTACCACTGAGCCACGAGCTCTTCAAGCTGATGCTGATATCACGTAAAGTCTATTCGAGTAATTTCTGTTCGCAAACATACCTAATTACTATACGTCTCCTAAGGCACGTACGCAAGTTTGAGATTCGCTATATGAGCTTGTTTGTATATGAAGTCAATTTGCTATCCTAATTAGTTGCTTGTGAATTTATCATGTTAATTTATATTTTCACGAATCGAATTTCACCCAAAATAGCTAAAAACATTTTTAGAAAACTTTTTTTAAACGTGTTTTGAGGCATCGAAAAAATATGATTAGAATACGAACGTAAATTTCGCTGTCAAATAATATGTCATGGTAGCTTAGTGGTGAAATTAGGCAGTTAAATCCGAACGAGCGTGGTTCGGATCTCCAGTCTGATTTTTTTTCCTGTTTTTAAGATCATTTTTTTTTTCAAAAAAAATTTCATCGTATTTTATCACTAAGGGTACCGAGCAAATGCTCGGTCAACCAGGTACTATTAAATAATATGACAACGAATCACTTTAAGATATTTAATTGACTGTAAATATGACAATAACATATACAGATTATATATAACTTATAAAATATAATATAATAACTAATATATAATATTATTAAAAGGAGTCCCTATAGGCAAGGTTCGGAAGATACTGTCAGTCTTTCCCCTTTCAATAGCTAAACTAATTCTTTATCCGAGGTGCCAGCTCTTCGGTCTCCTTTGATGTCGACTAACCTTTTTGTTACTTCTTTAAAACGCCTTAAAGCACTAGGATCCCACGCACCAAGGGTGTCAACACCGAATAGAACAGAATCATATTCGGAGCCTAGACCCTTGTATTTATAAGCTATACTTTAAGATGTAGTGCCATGTCACTTTGCAGACGAATAGGGTCGACACGATTAATGTAATATCTCTCTCTCGTAATACCTTCATAGTGACAGCAATGCTGTCGCGTTTCGTGCGGCCTGTGTGTTTTGGCCCATTGGATGGACAGGGAAAAGTTTGTTTGTGCCAACGGGCATAGGCTAGTGCCTAGTAGTCACCATTAGACTTTGACATCTCGGTTGCCGTATAAACTAATTTTAGCTTATTCTCAGTGACATATTTTTTTATAGGTTCCCCTGATGATGATTGCAATATCCGTAGAGACCCACCACATCAGAGTATCAGCAGGTGCGTATACCATAATATATTATGGGGAATTTTTAATTGCACCTCTATATGAAATTTAAGCTAACAAAATTTCTCCACTAAAAACCTACCGCAACATCTAATAAATGTCTGTACTACAAATTAACTACTTGATTATGTTAACATGTTGTATTGAAAAATATATAAAATCAATCAAAATCAGAAGACCTTTTTTATCAAAATGCCCCGACAGTCTTCATTCCGTCAAAAGTATTGATATCGCCGTAAAAAAACAGGGGTTGATTATAGATAAGTGATCATTTAGGGATGTGTGTATTCTTAATGCCCCATGATAAAAAATTAAAATGGAAAATGTAGTCAACAAAATAAAAAAGGGCGTGTGTGCGATTCACACACGATAGAAGTGAAACACATGTTAAATGCTTAAATACAAGCAAGTATTAAACAGTCTGCAATATACATACACACCGACATTTGCCCTCTCGCTCTTTTGTGTTTGTGTTTCTTATCTGTCGTTTTTTCCGTTACACCCGGTTTGAAATCACAACGATTCTAAAGAAGTTTCACTTCAAAAATATATCGGAGGATGAAAAATAGATGTTGGCCATTCCATGTTTGTGTCTTTAAAATATCTCAAATTAATTTCATCTTACTCCCAAGATTTTTTTTAAATACTTTCGGTTATGGGAAAATATCTTGACAGAGACACACATAATATATTATATAGTATGTATTTTTAATAAACATTTCGCACTAAAAATAAAAACTAAATATTTATCAGAATTTTAGCCTAGCAAAAAAAAGACTACAAATTTGATTAACAAACGCGTTATAATATTTGCAATCGCCTTTTTGAAAGCTTTCATTTAAATTTATCCGTGTTGTATATTGTTAGAAAGCCCCGTTCAAAAATCAACCCGAACACAAAACTAACGTTATTCCCAAATCTCTGAATACTATAATTTGTACGTTAAAATCCATCTTTTATCCTAAATTCTAGAAAATAGGTAACAAAATATGAATTATGAGTTTAAAATTTGAATTTTGATATAAGTTACTTTGAAAAATCTACAAACGAACTGTGAAAGTTTGAAAATTTGTCAATTCTAAGTCAACCGCATCCTGTAGGCAAATATTCTAAAAATATCAATAATTAAAAATAGCTGAAAAATAAAGGATAGTCAAACCGACATACCGGACACGTAATCAAAGCTGATAATAAATGATCAGCGTAACCCATAAACTAATTTACCTGAAGCTAGCGCGTGGAACAATGAACACGTTGTGAACACGTGGAACAATGAACACACAAACATGTGAACATGTTGCTTGATTCATGATGACGAAGACGATAATAATGATCATGATGATTATGCTAAAAGCAGTAACATTGAGTTAAGGCATAGACCTTTTCCCGATTTCAAGGAGTCCCTGACTGAAGTACTGTACCGAACGAGTTTATTTATTAAATGCGAAAACATTTTTCCTGCAAAAATAATTATCATGCTCGAACAAATTTCTCGTGAGAATTCCTGTTTCAGCAAAAATGGATTTCAGAATTTATTTTTCGCAACCGTGTCTTTGTTGTAAATCTGGTAACTGTAAACATTTTAAGAGAACTTCTTGTAATCTTGATTCGCAAATTGATTGTTTTGACGCGGTGCTTGTTAGTTCAAAAGACGACATCGAATAAAGGAATCTTGTATGGTAACTTGTAGGTTCGGTAAGAAATTGATATGTCTGTGTAAAAAGAGAAGAAAGGGAGAAAAAGAGTAAGTCAAGGAAAAGTAAGGGAAGAGAGGAGGGAGATGAGAGAAGAGACGAGGAGGGGAAAAGAGACAAGACAAGACGGTAAAAGACGAAAGGATAGGAGGGAATTGTTTAAGAATACAGCTAATTGATTAATATAAAATATTGCCTCGTCATAATGAGTATTTAGTTATATTTACTTTGACAGCATCATGGAGTTTTGATTATCAGGATTTTAAATTCTAAAATAATCACCCGCGTACCAGAAGACGAGGCATGGAACCAAAACGTAAACCGAAAATACTTGCATCAAGATCTAACATCTAGTCTCATAGCAGGCAACACATAAATTAGTTGCCTGCCTGTAAACTAGTTTATTTTCATGAGTGACGTCGACCATGTGGTCGTACCTTGACCAGATGCCAAGTAAAAATAAAAAAGGACGCGGAAAGCCACTGGATGCAAACCTATGTGCAGTGATGGGCTTTCCAGCTTAGAATTTTATCTGTCATTTCTATAAATCTGCATGAGCGATGGTGGTCCAGTGGGTAATGGGCTCGGCCTCTCAAGCGAGAGGCCGTGGGTTCGATCCTGTGGTGCATAAAATAGGTTTTCTAAATTTCTATGTGCACCTTAAACACTGATTACTGTTCGCTCACCGGTGAAGGTAAACATCGTAAGGAAACCTGCATGCCTGATGAGATTAAAGTCTGAAGGTATGTGAAGTTCACCAACACGCATTGGGCTAGCGCATCGGTGAACTATGGCCCACTACCCTCCTCACCTGATTTCGAGGAGACCCGTGCCCAGCAGTGGGGCATATAAGGGTTGATACTTTACTCACTTTATCTATAAATGTTATTTGTCATAACATCTTCTTCCACTATAGCATCACGCTTTAGCACGGCTCCATCGTGGTGCATGAAGAAGGTACGCACGTCTGTCAAGTTTCGCTTTACGAAAATATACGTGATTGTTTCCACTGCAACTCTCTGTGAGTTCTCACATTACACATCAATCGACAAATTTCTTACAATTGCTCAGTGGAGGCTCGCTTTTAATTGGAACAAATGTTTTCGCGATAAATTTTGACAACAAAAGCAACGTGATCTTGACAGTAAAAAATTTATGACGACGTTTAATAATTTTTTTGGAAGCAATTTAAATAATTGTTTTCAATTTTTTTTATTTGCCCATAAAATAAGGCTGACAATGACGGGCCTCTGGGCGGATTTATCCGCTTTTATGGGTAATAAAGGTGTAATTTTGTAATCGGAACGGAAAATACCTTTCGCTTATAGAATGTGAAGGCTATTGACGGCTGCGAAATTGCAAATTTAATTTATGACTTGGCTCTGGTGGGATAACCGATTGATGGAAGGGTAAAAGGGTTATGTATCGATAAGACGAAGGATCAATACTTGATTAGGAGGCATCTACGTAATTAGTAGACGGTTTTTTGATTTGATTTGCAAACTGGCCGACGTCTGGTAGGTGGTTGACGAACTAGTTTACTTGAAACTAGTCCAAGCAACTCATTTATGAGTTGCCTATCTTGAGACTAGAAGTGTCGATGCCAGAAATTACACTGCCCGTATTGGCCTTTTCGCCGAAACAGCAAAAGTTGTTTCACGGGAGAAACAAGCAACACCCATATTGCTAGTGGTTATGCTAGTGGGAAGGAGTTTAGTCCGAAAAGGATTTCCGCTGCGTCATCCAAAAAAAAAAAAAAATTGGGAAGGAGTTTGCAAGTTTTAAGAGGTAGTAAGCACCTTTGCTTTATAACCAAATTGGGCTGGTACTATTGAGTTGGTATCTCTCGCTCACATCACAGAGAGAGAAAGAGAGGGCAATACAACTTCATAACTCTGGTTGTGCGGATTTTTGCGGGCGTCGATAGTCACCAAAAGGCTACGACTGTTCGTTTGCTCTTAATATTGTTAAAAATCCGCATTTCTGTGTTTTGGAGACAACAACATCTTACGTCATATTTTATGACGTAGTCAAAAGTCTGAATGATTTGTTCAGTATTAAATCCTAAATAAGCTTGCTCATGTTTTGGCTCCTAGACATACTATCACAATCCCTCACTGATCACTTCCTATCAGCCGACGGGTGCTTTATTAATTTCTACTTCTGCAAAAACCTCAAGCGAGATAATTAATAATTAGGTACAAATTATAATTAAGTAAAATACAAATTGCAGCAGGTAAAGAAATGTAAGCTTCGTTATATATTTTTAATTAATCTCCAGAACAAGATTTTAATTAAGCACCACAGTATGGAATAAATAATTAATATTATTCAAATTTTTCGTCATCAACATCAGCAATTCTTCGTAAGGCTAAGGTTCTCCACCTTATAGTGCTTTCAGGGTCAATTCATCATCATTATTGTTGATACTTTTTATCTGCTGATGGCATCAAGCATGAAACCGAAATAGAGAGGTTAAGGTATTTCGGTCAAACTGTGCTGCGACACTGCGGCAGATCTGCGCTCTGATTGGCTGCGAGATGGCCAAGGATGGACGATTGACCGATGTACAACACACGCAGTTCACTGATTGGTTAAATTACTTTCAGGTCAGTGACAAGTTGAATAATTTCGGATTTATGTACTGCTTATAATAGGTTTCTTTTAATGAACACTAAGATGATCCTTCACCACTTAGATATTAAGACGTGATCAAATCCACGAGAGGCATAATAATTATGCTTACAGATTTTGATAATGGTAATAAATTTTGTCTTCAATCTAATCTTTCATCATCATTGATTAATGTTTTATGATAGTTAATAAAATCAGGCGTTACTTTACGGAAATCCATTTAAAAAAAATATATTAAATTATATATTAATTAGCAATATCCCGCGAACCATGCAGTCTTTACAGTAAATGTGTGAGTGCACGCATATGCATGCATATAGCACCGCATATGCGTACACTCGCATGCACCACCACACACAAACTACCATAAAAGACCACCACCATACAATCTACGCACGTTTCGCCCTGACACCGAGGCATCCTCAGACTTAACGATTACTGATTTAACGTCGGGACAGTAAAATGAGCTGAAGTTTCCGTTCTCACCCTTTGCCCCCTCTTCTTATAAGAGGGATATAAAGAACCCCCTCGTCTCAATTCACTTTGCCTCAATGATTTTTTAAAATACAGTTTGTAACTCGCCTGCTGCCTTCCTGGATGTGGTAGCCGTTTCTCAGGCTCTCTTTTTCATTTAACGCTTCGTGTCACGACGTTACACGATGATCTGACAGTGAAAAATATATTTATGCACCTGGCAAACTTCTGCAGAAGAATATTTATGAAAATATTTTTCATTATTAAGATATGTAATCAACGTTGATGGACTTGTCAAAAACTGGAATGAAGCGCCAATATTAATTATAACGAGATATAAGGGTCATTTCGAAGTTAGGAAGGACAAGCCCACCGGACCAATAAGGTTTCGGAATTGAGGTCGCATATGAGATGACGGCTGACCACGTGACCGCAGACGCGTTTGATGTTTGTCATGATTTAGATTTACGCTTGACGGAAGAGTGTTCGAATCCAGCGTAGTCAGCACAGATCACCATCGAATTCCGCTGTAAAATTTTAATGAATAGTATATTGGATAAGTGTGTACAGTAATCATCGTTTCGCAAAAGTCTACTATTGGGTATAGAGCCTCTCCTAAAGAACACAAAGATGGCCTGTACGTAATAGGTTTAGCTCATGTACGCATAGTGGTGCATTGCACCTGTGCTTCACCTGGCTGCTGTCTTTTGACTCTTCTTGACTCTGTTAGTCATTGCTATCCTGTACTGTCTCCCGCTTTGAACGGGGAGGGAAACAGGAATATTTCCTACTCCTCCTGAATTCTTCTGATTAATTTCGTTGCGGGTCCCAAGGCAGTGTTTAACATATCCCCCGGGCTCCCGGAGATCGTATCAAAGGGTTATTTGGTTACCGCTGTCGATCCTGGCTATACAGGAGTTGCAGCGGTGGGAACGAGTGATGGGCTAAGCCTAAATCAAAAAAAAGAAACAACAGCCATAAACAATGCACTAAGACTCCTACCTATCCTGTTGCCATTGCATGACGACGATAATTTTTTACTAATATTATAAATGTGAAAGTAGGGATGTTTGTTACGCTTTCACGCGAAAACCACTCAATCGATCATCATAAAACTTTGTACACAATATATTCTAGGAGGTACTAGAAGTGACATAGAATATAATATTGAGTTAAGGAATTTGATTTTTGAAATTTTTGCTCAGGAGAGCGGAGACGCAGGAAACTGCAAGTACAATAAATTCTTACGACCTTACAGGGCTATGTTAACGTGGTGTGACCGTTGACATAAAAACACCAGAAGTACGGAATCAATTTCGTAATTTTATTTTGTATTTTTTTATTGTAAAGTTTTATTGAGCAAAAGATTAGTTTTGTTTATAAACATTATAATATAAATAAAAACTCTTTTTTAGCTATAAATATAATATAAAAAATTTAAAATGTATACTAAATATGCCATTGCACTGTCTAGTATTAGTTATATGACGCACCAGTTCCAATTCCAAATTTCGCTGGCCATTTCAGATTCATTTTTTAATTGAAATAGCTGATATTTTTGCAGCTAGTACCTTTTTTTGTAATTTCTGCAAAAATTGTTCATAAACTGACAAATATAGGCTACATAGATACATTTTTTTATCTTTTTTAGATTTTATCTTATGCTTGATGAAACGAAAGAGACTATAAAGAAACAAACATACTTTTATAGAACTTGCGCTTATCTACCAAAAATTATTTAAAAATACATAGTAAACAAATAAATACTTTTTTATGAAGATTTGATTTTGAAAAAAATGACTCGCGGTCTTATTGATTTCAGCGAATAGCTGATGAAACCAAATTAATCGAGTTCCACGGACACTTTTATATTATACTAGCTGTTACCCGCGGCTTCGCTCGCGTCAAATTCGGAGTAGCGCAGTTCCGTACGTACGTATTGTAAACACAGACAGATTTTTTTTGAAGTACCATGCGAACTTTCATTTCCTATGTCATGCCCATATAGGTAAAAATCTTAAAACGGTGGAACAATTATTAATGGTTATTTAATTCTTATCAAGTGCCTAAATGCAAAGTTTCATGGCGTCATCTTCTATCTATAATGACGAACTTCCATAGAAACTTTTATCCCCTATTTAAACCCCCCTAAACTTTTTTTCGCAACAAAAATTAGCATATGTCCTTTCCCAAGCTCTAATCTATGTCCGTTCCAAATTTCATCAAAATCGGTTCAGTGGTTTAGGCGTGAAAGCGTAACAGACAGACAGACAGAGTTACTTTCGCATTTATAATATTAGAAAGGAAGTAAGGATTATGACTTGCAAGGCAGCTGACCTTAGCACTGGGAGGTACTATGCTGCATGGTAATAATTCTTAATCTGATGTCACGTGAAACTTGTGAAACAAAGAACAAACAAACAGTATTGTAATTATCTAAAATCTTACCCGTGAATTTTCATCAAACTCTTTTGTATCGGCAAAAAAAAGCAGAAAATCCGATATTTGGGTCCGAAAAATTAACATATTGCCCTTTCAAATTCATGATTAAAAGTGTTTATGGGCTCCAAAATACAGCCTCTCTGGACCCTTCAAGATTTTAATGAAATATTTATCATATGCATTAATCCTTAATTGTATACTTTAGGTATTTTTTGGGTATTCCTGACTTTCAAATTCATGAGAATAAATTTTAATGAGTACTTAATTATCATCATAAAGAGTACCTTCACTTGTTGCAGATTTAAAGAGCAGCGTATTTTAATTATGACCTACACGATTTGATTGATCGGTTTGTTCGGCATTCAAAGTCAAAGTCAAAAATTTTATTCAAAATAGTACTATCCAAGTATCTTTTTGAAGGTCAATTGAGTCTACCACATTCGTAATACATTCGTAAGTGTATAGTAGTCTCGGCGTTCGTTGAGGAAGGCCTATGTTCAGCAGTGGACGGATAAATGCTGGTGATGATGAAGTGTATAGTAATAACAGTAAGTGTAAAATGTAAAGTTTATAGTAATAAAAGTAACATGTAAAGTATCTCAAATTTGAAAGGTAAGACGAGAATTTAAAAGTCCATATAAATTCCGATGAATTTGATATAAAGCGGATTAAGATGGAGTACTATACAATGTCAATTAAATATTTTATTTTATATTCATAAGAAGGCGTTTAGAACAAAGCATTGGTCTGTCATTAACCGGAGAAGACGATCTCAGTGGCCGGTCCATGTTGCATGTGAGTGGCAAAGGATCGGTCGGCTTGGCGTTCATTGACGGAGGCCTTTGTTCAGCAGTGGACGGATAAATGCCGATATTGATGAAGAAGGCAAATGATTAGTTGGAACTTGGAACCTTATGGTGACTACCGAACCATAAACATCCACACAACCAGAGGTTAGGCAGATGCGTTGCCCTTCTCTTGCCTATCATCCCAATGATTCACCAGGACATCACCGACGAGTAGTAGATAGTAAGAGATACTTACCGGTCGTGCTGCTCCAATTCTCCTTGCAAATGCAACATGGCACTAACTCTTACAAAAATTATCTCCTTAGATTATTTCAAAATTAACAAACAATCTCTGTCTTAGACAGAGATATATATCAACGATATGCTGCTTTTCGGAATGATTGGCAGGGTGGTTAATTAAGTATCTTTTGGCACCAAGACTTATCATCTTACCACTACATGCCAGTGTCTGGTGAACTCGTGATCATAACCAACTGAACACATACGCCGTTGGTTTGCCTGCCAATTTGTCTAACTTTAAAAAATAACTCATCAAGCTAACTTACTAGCCATAAATAAAAAACAATACCATATTCCATATTCGAATTATAAAATCTGACCACAAAAAGTGTTGCCAGCGCGAAAATTTCTAAACGCTGATTCCTGTGAAGTTAAGCATATTCAGGATTCAGACGTTTTACTCCCGAGTAGATTAAGCTTTGGCGAGGCTAAAAGCTTTTTTATTTCACCGGCTTATGTTACAACGATAAAAGTAAAACGCCCGACTACAATTTCACTGGATTTTTTATAAAACGTTTGAAATTAAGAACAAGATATGTTTTTGAGTGCTGAGTTTTACTTTTTCTTTACATCTATTGGATTTCTCTATAGTTGACACTTGTTCAGCATTTTCCTGTCAATTAATTTTGCATGAAAAAATATTGTCTTCCGTTTGTATGTGCTATTTATACCTATTAATCAAGACTATAATATAAGTATATATAATATTATAAGATTTTTATAATTTATGTAATCATATTTCAGTATATATATATATATTGTAATTTTAAGGTCCACCTGCAAACTTGGTGATGGGCGTCCATGGAAGTCAGTGTACCACTGGTAAACTGATCTTTACCATCGTCCATACAACCTGGCAGGAAAACCTCATGTCCATACATTTTATAACCCGAGAGCGGACAGGTCTACAGACATCGGACCCATTATGCCTTAAAATCATTAATCAATCATTAATTACCAGATGACTGTGGACTCCTATCAATGATCACTCGTGGAAAGGTTGGAGCCTTTTAAAAACAAAACTCACCCATCTTCATAAGCATACATGCATGCACGCCCTCCCGGAGCTAGAAATATGTCAAATTAGCATACACATTTCCATCCCCTTTACACTTTGGGGATAAATATGCAAAAGTGTTCACACAAAGGCCGAATACAAAAATTTCATAGCTTCAAAAATGGGGAATTTTCATACAATTTCTCCCCTGTTTTGTCTCCTTTGGGAGAGGACTTTTTGAAATCCTCTTTTGGAATGTCACGATTATATCCAAGTTTCTTGTAATGAGCTCCTGCAGTTTTAACTCATAATAAATGAGGTTATAACTTAAATACGAAATGTTCTAAATTGGATTAAAATGAAAAAAGGAATTTCAAGTTTTTTTTTTCTTGATAGTTTTCTCTAAAGTTTTTTGATAGTTCATCATTATCACTCTCTTTTGGTTCTATGATGTACATCTCTCACTCTCTCTCTACCTCTCTCTATTTATGTAAGAGCTGTGCACTTGTCGGAGGAGTATTTGCTAATCTTACCTTCTTTCCGCCTATTCCATCAGCTGTTGATACGACACCACGTACCATCTTCTTGATCCATTTTATGTTCTTTATAACTACTTCTCTATCGACCTATTTCTCTCTCTTTCCCTCAGTCCTTCCTTCTACATTTCTAAGAAACAGGTCATGTTATATGATGATTAATCATATTTCCTCTTTGGATCTACATGGTTTCAATTAAGTTTCTTTTCTCTTTTACGTTCTACAAAACTTTTCCGTATGCTGCACATGTGCCTCTTTTAATAAACACTAAGACGGAAAATCCACACTTCGCGCATTTAACTACGACAAACCACCGACCGAAGACTATTTCATCAAGTAGAAGAAAGTTTTCCGTTGTTTTGTTTTATACGTCAATATTATTATACCATTACTAGCAGCGCCCCGCAATTTCACCCGCGTACTTCCCATTCCCGTGGCATTACAGGGATATATTATAGCCTATGTGTTATACTGATGTATAAGCTATATTATTGTAGAGTTTCATTGAAATCCATTCTTTAGTTTTTACGTGAAAGAGTAACAAACATCCATACTTACAAACTTTTACGTTTATAATATTAGTAGGATTAAATTAAACCATTTTATTTATATCGCCCGTCTTGGCGATCATTGAGATAGGCCTATGTTCATTAGTGAACTGATAGAGACTGGCAAAGATGCTGATAATGATGATGATACTATAATAATCATCACTAGCCCACAACTGAACCTATGTGCCAACGGTAGTATGACTAGACTGGATAAACTCATCTGGTTCGAACCTGAGACAGTTGAGTCTAGAGTTCGATATCAGCTGGCCATCTAATTAGATGAATCAGAGATTAATCCTACATAACCTTGACCGTTGTGGCGTTCAGTGGAGCGTACATCCACCGGATGGAGAAAGAAATGTTGATATAATATTTAGATGTGGACGATAAATCTTATTTCATTTGTTTTGAAAAGCCCCTTATATAGTAAAATCGCCATAAATACGTAATAAAATACCAAATGTTTATGTTTTGTATTTTATTTGAGGAAATGTTATGGAGGGCTATGTTGCGAGGTTACACTTTGATATATAAACATATATTAATACTATATTATAAATTAGTATTAACAGTATTGTGGGTTGTTTGGTGAAATGTCTCATAGGGAGATCTCCGATCGAGCGAGATGTTATGCTCGGCCAGGCCACTTGCCATCTTATCAGAGTATGTATATCGGGCCAACTGTCTAAATCCGATATAGCGATTCAAGTCATTTTTCAAGATTTTCAACATTTCAAGATTCAAGTCCCGGCAAACTTTCTTATGCACCTAACTAAACATTTTTAGTACCCTTATATTTTTTTAATAATAACCTTGTTCTGATCATAAATAACAAAACAAAAAAAAAACAAATATCTAATTTGGTGCAGTGGTTCTGAAGTTATGTGCGTACATACATTTTGGCAATTCATTTTTGTATATTAACAACTGAAGCAAACGACGTATGTCCTGTCCTTGTCTGTGTCCCTTTACATCAATAAAAAAAACAGGTGTGTGTGCGATTCACACATGATAGAAGTGAAACACATGTTAAATGCTCAAATACAAGCAAGTATTAAACAGTCTGCAATATACATTACACACCGACATTTGCTCTCTCGCTTTTTTTTATTGGTGTTTCTTACCTGTTGTTTTTTCCGTTGCATCCGGTTTGAAATCACAACGATTCTAAAGAAGTTTCACTTCAAAAACAACACAACAATACCTAAAAAATGAATCTCTTCGTGATATATTTCAATGTGCTTCTATAACTTATAAAGCATTAAACATAAATCCAAGTTTCCAGCTCTAAATCTCCATACCAACTTTAACTATGCCAAATCTCACACTCCGCAATATGCTCAAAAAAACAAAGTTTCTCTTACCGTACTGTACTGTAATATGTTAATATTTTACCACATAAAATTGTTACCCGTGCAGTTTATGACTGAAGTCGAGCTGGCAATGATGGCAGTAAAAAGTGTCTTAGTATACTAAATAAATGTAATAGCACATGTAAGCAATGAAACTCCGTTTTTTTAGAGCAGGTTTTGTTTTCGAAGAAATTGGAAAGAATTACACGTACTCGACCTTTCGACACGGTTTAAATATACAATTATAACATCACACATTGTTTTTTCTTCATTTTCATGATAAACATCTAAATCACAAAAGGACGTTCCCACAATATCTCAGCCATCAAACAATATAATAAGCCCCGAATCTGCGGTTTATTTGAAATCACGTCCATACTAAAATCACAAGTATGGCAAACAATGTGAAATTATGGCAGGGCGCAAGTTGAAAAAATACCTACCAAATAGAATGTGAGCCAGACTCAGTTCCGCTATAAAAACCCACCCGAGCAAACTCCGTAATTCCGCCGTACCAACCGATATAAAATATGAAACACTATACCGATCGGCTACGGTCGGTAGCGTTCGGGGGATTTCGTAGCGCCGTAGCGGCAGTTACGTAGCCGATGCCGCGCGTCCTCTACGTGATCGTTAGCGGACTGAAATAACTCGGTTGTGTTTGTGATATTTTTTTTGTGGGATTTTTGTGACGATATGTGCAGAACGGATCGCATGGGATTTTTTTGTTGGGCGGTTTGATGTGCGGAAAAATGGTAAAGTATTGAATAATTAGTCCATAAATTATTGGTTAATACTTTGATTGTATTCCGTGCTGTGTCTTGTTGAATGAGCGAATAATTTTTGATTTATTATTCGAGTACGTATTGCATTGACCGTATTGATGCTCGTTTGAATCAGTTTTCATTTTCCCTCATGCGGCAAAAATGTAAACGATATATTTTTAGCGTTCCGTTTGTTTGCCGTTCATTGGTTCAGTGAATATTTTGTGATGAAATTTTAAAAGTCAGCGTTTTAAATATTAAAAGTCAGCGTTTTAAATATTAAATGTCAGTGTTTTAAATACTTTGATTAATATTTTAGAGAATGTAAAGATTATAATTGAATGAACGAATTAATTAATAAATAGTTTTTTTTTCAATAATATTGTTACTGATACATATTTTATATTATCTATCCGTTTCGTCGTTTTTATAAGCATTTCGGTATATTTTTTCTGTAATATAATATAACAGTAATACAAATGTTTATCCAAAATAGCGGAAATTCCTATTCCTTCCTACAATATTATACAAAAACTAAATATTTTTACAAAAGCCAAGCTTTTGGCTGTTTAACTATTTATATTATGTTATAATATATCTCTAACATTTATTTTATGGAACCTTTCTTTATAAGATGGGAGTGATTCAAGAAAATATGGAAAACCACACAATTATAATTATTCTTCATTCGTTATAAAATATACCTTCGAATTGAACTCACACACATTTACTCGGCGTGTCACGGGACTCTAAAACAGGCAAGGGTGTAGGACCATAGTTCACTCATGCACTGAAACAATGCCGCTTCATACACTCCTTCAAAGCCTTTCTTCTTAAGATATGTATCTTCGCGACGTTTTTCATCATTATTCATCTTTTTAATAGCATAGGAGAGCAAATGAACAGCCGAAGCCTTGCGGCTATCGACGCCCATTAACATCCACATAGCCAGAGGTTATGCAGATGCGTTACCCTCCTTTTCCCTATCCCCACCAATGGGCCACCGGAAACTCACAAGCTGCACGATACGCGACAGCTTAGCTGTCCCCCTCGGTCGTGCCAGCCCAATTTGGCTCCAAAGCACTACCTCTTACTAAATCTTAACAAAGAACAGCAATTAAGAAATACTCAAAGGAGCTTATGATATATAGAGTCACTAGAATCAAGCATAAAACTCATCTCAGCCGGATTCGAACCCAGAGCTTCCAGTTCCGAGCTCACCAACTAGACCATCATTATAATGAATTATTGTTAAAACAGTTGAAAGCGTATTCCAATTATCGATACTTATTAATTCACTACATTTCACATTATCGTTAATTCACATTACATAAATTTTATCGAAATACCTGCTACTCTTTTGATATTACTGAGTTGTAAAATACTTATCGTAACAAGGAGTATGATAAGTACTCATTTTATAATGATTAATTTCAACATTATCCTTATATATACAACTAGCAGCGCCCCGCGGTTTTACCCGCGTACTTCCCATTCCCGTGGGAGTACGGTGATAAATTATAGCCTGTGTATTATTCTGACGTATAAGCTATATTATTGTAAAGTTTCATCAAAATTCATTCAGTATTTTTGACGTGAAAGAGTAACAAACATCCATACTTACAAACTTTCGCCTTTATAATATTAGTAGGATTCTTCTGTACGTGAGTTTGTCACTAAACTCCTCCTAAACGGCTGGACCGATTTTAGTGAAATTTTTCGTGTGTGTTCAAGTGAATTCGAGGATAGTTTAGATTCACAAATCAGCCCGGCAGATGGCGCTGCAGTCGGTATCTAGATTATTTATGTAAATTCCACTAAACGGCTAGATCGATTTGTATCTAAGGGACAACGTCTGTCGTGTCCGCTAGTACTAATATATGAAGCTAAAGAGTTTGTTTGTTTGGGCGCGCTAATTGGTCACTATTGGTCGGATTTGAATTTTATTTCAGTTTCAGCCCATTTATCAAAGAAGGCTATATATTATCCCGCTAAGATGAGTTTCTAAGAGACAAATTGTAACAGTGAGTGCAGTACGTACTTACAGGGACTGCGAACTCGTTAATAATTATCATTATAATAATATAGAATATATATTCTGAAATCAAAATCAAAGAAATTCATTTAAAATAGCACCACCAAAGTATCTTTTAGAACGGCAATTGAATCTACCAATTTCCAAGACAATAGCCAGCGAAACAAACTCAATGGATCTAATCTTTTCGAGTATTCTCCTTCGAAACAAGGAGTAAAAATATTACTATCAGTGATTTCAGCAGTAAATCATTTTGATAATGACTTTTTGTCAACATTAATTGTCGAGTTTCTTATGTTAACGCGAATTACACTAAAAATAATGAAATATCTTTTACTGATTTTATAACGGTGTATTAAATTTTTTTATATGCCCGACGTTTCGGATACTTTCAGCAACCATGGTTGATGAAATCCGTAGAAATTGTTTCATTATAACATTTGTTAAAAAGTGACTAAAACATCATCAAATGAATTCGTTTGCGTAATAGCTTTTTTTTAGATTGGCTATCACAGGTAGAGGCATTAAGCCCAGGTCAATTGTAGATGCATTACAAGTCTCAACCCCGCGCCATCTTTTATATAAGGTTGTTACAATGTAGGTTACAATAATTTTATTTAAAACTAGCAGTGCATCCGTTCCCGTGGGAATACAGGGGTAAATTTTAGCTTGTGTTATTCTGATGTTATAAAGAATATTTTTGTAAAATTTCATAAAATTCATTAAGTGGTTAAAGTGCAATAAACATATGCGTTTATCATGTAAGTAGGATTTTATGCGAGAAAACCAATAATATATTTTATTTGCCTAAAACAACGGAAAAATATTAAAACTACGAAACGAGGTTGTAGGTTACAACCTTACAAACTCTGGATCTGATGAACAGATTTTGAAAAAATCTTCATCAACCCATTCATAATTATCATCTGTTAGTCCACTAAACATGGTCAATGCTGCGTTAAATAAAATATACAAATTAAATCTAACATATAAAATTCTCGTGTCGCGGTGTTTGTTGCCAAATGGCTTGACCGACTCTCATGTTATTTTGTATGCATATTGGGTATGTCTGAGAATCGGACATCTATTTTCATACTCCTTAACGTTAAGGGCGATCTACCCCTTATTATTTTTTTAATTCATAGAATAAATTTTTGGTTTTTATTTTTTAAGATTCGTTCAAAAATAGAACGTTCAAAAACACATACATCTCTAAAGTTTTACCCCTCGTTTAATCCCTGTTTATAAGCCATGTTTTAGGACTTTTCCTTCTCTGTTGCCTGTACATCTATCAGTGCAGATAGTGACAGTATAAAAGTAGGTTATTATAAAAAAAATCTAGAATATTTATTATTAGCTGCGCAGTTCCGCCAGGGAAAATGTAGCATTGTAATATCAAAGCATTCTTTTTAATCGTATGAGAAGTTCAAACAGCCTCCCACATCTAAAATCACAAACATTACTTTATTATTCACCCCATCGAAAAAAAGAGGGGCTAAGTTTGACTTATGTTTGTCTATGTTTCTGATTTGGATGATGAGAGAGATGTAGTTTTCAAAGCAGATTATTCATCATCATCATCATCAGCCTTTATCCGTCCACTGCTGAACATAGGCCTTTTTTTTTTTTTTTTTTTTTTTTTTTTTTTTGATGACGCAGCGGAAATCATTTACGACCATACCAGGGCCTGGGTAGGCACGCTGGCGTGTGTGGGGACTCGCATTTGGGTGCCCTACCCCACTAAAACCGCTACGTGAGCCTTCAGCCGCTATATTTGAGGGACCCGGATCTGTGCAGGCGACGGGATACCCTCAGCGACAGACTGGTCCCGGCAAAGACCAGATTCTCCACAATAGGGGGACTGCCCGGCTACGACTTGGCAGTCCCCACGACGTCGTGTCTTAAGCTGGGCCCGGGTTCCCATCCCGAGCCCGACACGAGCACAGGGGCTTTATTGAAGGCGCATTAAATAGCGCCTCCGACGCACCCCCGTTCGTCGTCTACGGGGGGAGGCTGCGTCAGCGGCCTCCTCTCTCACCCGTTCGTCGGCCTCCTTCTGGGACATCACTGTCTCGCAGAAAGAGGCCATTGCCGTCCAGGACTCGTCAGAGTCAAGCATCGCAGTGAGCTGAACATAGGCCTCCCTCAATGAACGCCAAGACGACCGATCCCTTGCTGCTGGTATCCAACGCGGACCTGCCAGTAACTTATCTGACACAAGCAGATTATTAGCGATTTTAATTTTGTCCAGACGTTATGTTATGTTAATATTATGGGTCTTTCAGGTATAATTTTTTTACATTAGGATAGACGTTTTATGTATACTACCGGCGCTCAGCGGTTTCACTCGCGTTCACATTCCCATGGGAGTACGGGGATGAATTATGGCCCACTACTGAAAATAACGTAGATTTCCAATGGTAAAAAGATTTTCAAATATCGTTTAGTAGACCTAGAGATACCCCTTTTAAACTCACAAGCTTCCAAGTTCTTGCTCTTTATAATATTACTACAAATTATTTGAAACTAAATCAACATTATTTATAATATTTTGTTTCAAATTTTAAACTTCGAATACGATACCAACTATTTAATGGACACCTACCAACTACCACCAATTCACCAACTCCCTAATGGGGTGTTACCATCATAATTATTAAATTATTGCCGGATTTTATAGGTATTTTAATTGTTGTTTTTATTGCTACTCATAAAACCTGTACAAAATGCACGAGTCTCATGATAAGGGCTTATAGCTTATTTAGGGGAAATAGAGCAGCTTACACACGACATGCAGGAGTAATCATCAGCTGCTCACTGTCCAGTAATGGAAAGCTAACAAATTTACAGGGACGGTAAAAAATACAATTATATATCTTCGTGTGCTGCGCTCTCGCTGGCGGAACGCTACATGACGTCAACTTTTTCGTACATGCTGCCCGTATGATCGAGGTATTGGACGATGTCACGTCAAAGACATGATTTGGTAATGGAATTTGTTTCATTACCAAATCATATTTTGTCATTTTCAGAGCTTCATCCATACATAATATAAACTCCTGCGCTATAATTTACAAATTTGGGTAAATTGTTAAAATGTAAGGATAAATTATTGTACAAGTCGGAAAAACTTAAGCCGCAAGGGGGCTTACTTTGAAAACGCTGCCTTATTTCATTAGAGATATATCCAAAAAAGTAGAATAATGATCGTCATCAGAATACGTCCTTAATGTTTAGTTGATGCAGGCAAAGCTGCGTACCCCATCATGGTTCAAGCCTTGTCGTGGCGGGGAGGGGGGGGGGGGGCTCAGTAGCCTAGGATGAGCCCAACACCTTGAGTAAAGCTAATTGAGCCAAGGGGACTCTTTGTACCCCTCTTATAAGAATAGGGGGCCCCTCTAATAAGAAGAGGGGGCAAGGGGTGAGTATTGGAACCTCACCTCATCGTACTGTCCAGACGTTGGGAGTGGTTGTTCTGTGGTGCGGGGCAACCGCTCTGTAGAGGTGGTGTCGGTCTCCTGAGGGACTGACTAGCCGTCGAGGTATCCTGTTGCTTGTAGATCCGGGGCACCTCACCAAAGGCGGCAGTGGTGGCACTCGCTGAGTTTTAGTGGGTAGAGCTGCGTCCACTTACCATCTTTTGAGCGGCATGCGTCAGTGCAGTTTCCGGCGTAAAAGAAAAAAAAGGCAAAGCGTGCAATAGCTAGTTACATTGTAAACTAGTATTATACTACACGTTTTTTATACCAGTAGTCTTTAAAAATCGATGATTTGTCTTGTCATAAAAACTTGCAAAACCACCTTACCAACAGATTCGGTAACAATAATTACATTAAACATCTTAATAATAATCTGAAGCTAATGTATAATAAGATAAGCTTAGCTATAATATTATTATACTAGTAGCACCCCGCGGTTTCACCCGCGTACTTCCAATTCCCGTGGGAGTCCGGTTATAAATTATAGCCTATGTTTTATTCTGATATATAAGCTATATTATTGCAAAGTTTCATTAAAATCCATTCAGTAGTTTTTACGTGAAAGATTAACAAACATCCATATTTACAAACTTCCTCGTTTATAATAATATTATTAGGATACATATTTTTCAATGCCACTTATTTGTGTGAATACAAGGCGAAGAATTCTGTACAGTTGAAATAGAAGTAAAAGCTAATTTCACAAAATAATAAGTAATTTTACTAACTTTAAAACTGAATAACTGCTGAAATATCATAAACTCAATTCACAAAGGATTCTCATATTTATATTTTAACCGTTCTAAGCTTTTTAATTTATTTGAATGGTTTTATTTATAATTTCTTTGTTACAAATGGCGTATTTAATTCTGGAAGGCCTCTGGGATATCTTCAAACCTGAGTCGCCTTTTTACAGGCTTTTATAAAGAAAACAACAATTTGAAAGATACTTTCAATTGTATTGTTTTCTAACGCGAATTTCCGAGCCGTCCTGTGACCATGGTTGCTGTAAAGTCGGGCCATTGTAACCCTTGTAAATACCCTAATGTCACTGAGAAAGTATTATATTTTTTTATAATATCTATATATTTGTCTACTTAGCTATATTATAATCAATATAAGTAGTGAGTGCTTCTTTGATTGAATTCAAAAAAAGATTTCAAGTCTGCAAAGGTTTGAAAATATATATTACGTAGTTTAATTATTATTACTTAATATTATAAACGTAAAAGTTTGTCAGTATGGATGTTTGTTACTCTTTCACGTAAAAACTGAATGGATTTTAATAAAACTTTACAATAATATAGCTTACACATCAGAATAACACAGGCTATAATTTATCACAGTACTCTCGGACGGGAAATACTCTACGGAATGGGAAGTACGTGGGTAAAATCGCGGGGCGCTACTAGAATATTATAAAAACTATAATACTTATGTCTAGTGAGGCGACGGTGGTCTAGCGAATGGACTCTTGATTGGGTGGTCCGGGTTCGATCCTGATCCCTGTGGCGCCTTCATTTTTCTTAAATTACTCACTGCTCCGAATATAAAACCATCGCTACCTCACCAGTGAAATAAAACACGAGGAAACCTGCTTGCCTGATTAAATTAAAATTATTTGAAGGTGTGTGAAGTTTGCCAACCCTTTTTTTTGGGCCTCGGGTAAGCACGCTCGCATTGGGATGCACTACCCCACTATAACCAGTGCGAGCGCCTTCAGCCGCTTTGTGGCGGTCCCGGATCCGCAGGCAACAGGATTACCTCAGCGGCAGACTGGCCTCGGCAAGGCCAGATCTTTCAAATATAGGGAGGATTGTCGGGTCAATATTAAGCAGTTTCCACGACGACGTGTCTAGCGGGGCGAACCTCACCAACCCGCGTTAGGCGGCAAATAAGTGGACTATGGTCAAACACCATCTGATTGAGGAGAGCCGTGCCCAGCTGTGGCATATAAGGGTCAATAATGTTGCTATTTCTGATATTATATTATATATAAAACTATATAAATAAATGAATATTGCATACATTTATTATAATAATAAATAAGGTACTACTGCGCTCGTCCTCCTTATAAACTTTAAGGGACATCTTAAGCCCCCCCACGCAATATGCTTGGGCTACATTTTCTCACACGTATTAAAATACGGATTTCTTGACTGTATTCTCGCTATAAGCTTCTCGTAATACGGCACAAATTTACGTGACTAAGTTGACGCGGTGCGACTATTCAGAAAACGTTTTTGATGTTATTACTTCCTTATACAACCTTATTTCGTTCAATGCTAGCATGGGCCTCTGTCAATGAATGATAAGACTACAATTATCAGCTCGTATATGGACATTGGCACTTTAAATGTTAATGCGTCAAAAATAACAGATTCGAAAGGCTAGTTTTCAAACAAAATATTTAAATTTGATACAGTTATGGGCAATAATGACTTCATTAATACATGAATAAATTAACAGATTAATTTTACGTAATAGGACATGAAGGATACAAAGCATTTATATACGATATAACTAGTTATTAATACTGAATTGATCATTAATTAATAATGACATTAAACATGATTTAAATAATTTAATGATTCAAATTGATAAAGGACACTCACTCCACGAAAGGGTATTTTCCAATAGGGCTGTTATTTTATCACTTACGATCTTGCGCTGTCGTTTTCCTCCTGTTTTCTTGACACTTTTTCGTATCGTTGATGATTATGATGATTATGATCAAAATCAATCAAAATCAAAACAATTTTTTTTTCAAAGTAATACCATCAAAGTATCTTTTTGAACGTTAAGTGAGTCTACCACCGGTTCCAAAGTAAGTCCACTGAGAAGAACCGGCGAAACAAACTCAGTGGAACCAGTCTTTTCAAATATTCTTTTACAAAAAAAAATAAAAACAATACTAAATACTCTAGTATTATAGTATATAAGAAGAATTCAGCAAGAAACTCTATTGGGTTGCTCCTTTCCTTTCCTTTCCTTTGATGATTAAGATGATGATGATGAATTAATTGTTACAACTTTATAACGTTGAAACTATGGTTGTTAACGTTATAAAGTTGTAACAATTAATTCATCGCAAAAAAACGTGAAACACTTAATAATGCGGCAAAATATAATTTGCCATATTATTGTTAAGTATATTAAAATATTACAAATGGTCTATTTAAACAATAATAATTATTATTTTGGGCTCCGTACTTCAAAAGATAAAAAAAAAACTCATATAAGATCACGCTCGTGTCCATCTGTCTGTCCGTGTGTCACAACTGATTTTCTCACAGAATGGACTTAGCAAGTTGAAATTTAATCCAGATATTAAGATCTAGTCCATACATGATAAAAAGTGGATCAATCAACGCAACAAATCTGAATCGCACTATCGAAATTTCACGTGTCGCCGTGATATATACAACAGCTAATATCATAGATAATAACCATAATTAACAGCTGAGGGCAAATTAAGATTTTCGCGTAAACTTGTCAATACCAAAATCACCTCAATTTCGAATTCTCCCTATGCAGAATATATTATATAATAATAAAAAAAAACGAAAAAAAAACCTTTTTGGGGTTACTTAAATAAAACATCAAAATAACCTTTCGGAACATGCAAATAAAATATCCTAAAATGTGAAATGATTTTTTCGCTGTAACATACATAGTTTCAATAAAACCAAAACGTAACCAAAGATAAATAAGGAATCGTCAAAGTAATTCTACTGAAACACTTTTCTGTCTGAAACCGTTTTGGACATGTAAGTGTACACTTACATGTCCAAAACGGTTTGGACGAACGAGTCGTTTCGAAGCGAGAACACAAATACCAGCATGGAGCCTACGTCAATAAAAAGGACTTGCGACTTGTATAATGTATTACACGTGAAAGGAATAAAACTTGTGTTTGAGAAATTAAGACTTATGTAACGAAGAGAGACATTTTATATGTTTAATGATACAACTTTTAAGGATTTAAATTGCGGTTTATCAAATCTACAAACGCAACTCAGATTTAGGAGCTGCTTATATTTGGACGCCATAATATGGATTTGTGGGCGCTGAATGGACCATTACAGATTTAAGGTGTGCTTAGTAGTTTGAGAAGCCCCCAAGTATTTAAGTGGTGTTTGAGAATTCAGGCGTGAGAAAGGACTGAGGTGTCAGACATCCTACTGTTACAAAGTTATTCGAAACTACCCTATGATGAAAAATAATATTTATGGGGGCTTCCGTACAACAAAGGTATTTTTTTTACCGTTTTTTTTTCTGGCACGGAACCCTTCAGCATGAGGCAGACTCGCACTTAACCGGTTTTTAATTATATAGTCTTGATATTTGCTGTGAACCAATAAAATGTTTTTCTTTCTTTCTATATACTAGGTCTATATTCAAATAACGTTTAGCCAAAATATAGTCCTTACTCGCAATAAACTGAATGTAAATTGAGTTGCGGACGGTCTAGAATCTAGACTAGATAGTTTTATCTTGGCCACAGATAACACTGTGGACACAAGCTTTGTTCTAACTTCGCTAACATTCCATTTACACAACTGTAATGTTCTCTCAAATTTCCGACGGTTAAAATTCATTGTTTTGTATGGAGTGTTAAGAAAAAAATACCGGTCATGAAGACAGCTGATATTTAGGGCCCGTTCGCGTTAGTGTTATTTTACCGAGCGATAAAAAAGCGTTGAATGAGACAAGTGGATACCCATGTATGTGTTTACACTAAAGCGTTTTTAAAGTGCAACGCTTCTTTATCGAGTATCTGTTGGATAATTGGGCGTTTGACCCTTTAATCGAATTTAGCAAGCAGAAGTCGCTACTCGCGCCGATATCGGAATTTAACGCGACGTTTAAAAGCTTTTGAATGTAGCTTTATAGATTCGCGTCACCAACCGCTATGTGATTTTAGGACGTCATTATGAAATATTATTTTTTTTTATTAAAATTTGGTATTGTAATAATTTTAAGTTTAAAAAATTAATAATTTTAAGTATTTACTTAATCTGTGATCAGTTGCCAGTTTTTTTTTTCTTATGGAGTTTATTTTAAGTACAGATGGTCTTATTTTAGTCAAAATTGACTAATCCACAGATAAATTCTAAGCCCCATACGATGAAATATTTAATAAAACAATGACAAGTTCTCAAACACGGTCCTTTTTTACCCTTTGGGTAGGAAACCCTAAAAAGAAGATTACTGAAAATGTACTATAACATTATACGCTAAACGCATAGGCTAAATTAATAATAGTAGACTTACTTTTCACTAAGGATATAAAAAATCAAACAATATCTCTACACGGTCTGTCCTTTTCTAATTCTTTAAGAGAGAAAGAGAATGCAAATCGCGGTAATAGCTGCCATGTTTATTTTGCTTGTACAGTATTCATAAGGATACTGCCTGTTTAAATACTGCCCATTCAGACAGGACAATGTATTGCCAACATCCCCACCCCTCTAGACTTATTTCCCTCCCCTCTTTGTTTCATAAATAATGGGATTTTCTCCGAAATTTAGCATCATTGGCTGCTATAGTATTTTCTATAGATCATATTTTGATAAATATCGGTTTTAATAGCTTAACTTTGATAACTTGCAATTCATTTTCAAATCTTAAAGTAAAGTAGCAACATAATAAATAATATGTTATACACACAACATAATTTATTTTCATATCTATACTCACTAATATTGTTAATATGAAAGTAGGGATGTTTGTTACGCTTACTAAAACAAAAAAAAACAACTACTCAACCAATCATCATGAAACTTTGTACACAATATAATATTCTCGGCGGTATTAGAAGTAACGTAGAATGCATTAAAAAATAATATATTTTTTGCTAACGCGGGCGAAGTCACGGGGAACAGCTAGTTATTAATTTTCACTTGACTAAATATTTTTAAAACTTTATAAACTTGTATATTTTTTACTTTCTTACTGATACGCGACCTTACTCCCCAGGGGGTCGCCACCTACACGTTGGAAAATGCCGATTTACGCAATGTCGACTTAATTAAAAAAGTCTAAAGTACAACAGTCTAATAAGTATATTCAAAAAAGGGCTCGTATTCGGGGTAAAAGTAATTGAGCTAACTTTTCAACAGTGAAAATGACATTATAGACGAAGCTCAAAATCACCGCGTCCACATCTCGTTAGATAATGATGCGGTTTTGAAATGGTTTCAAAACTCACTCCCCTGCAGTTTGGCTGACAGTTATTCAAATAAAGGAATATGCATTTAATTTTGTTGCTTTATATGCGCAGTTTTTTTTATACCTATTTCGGTGTAGCATGGTGCGGGTGACAGTTCCAGTAACGTTACGTTTTACTCTTGCAAGCCATCGCAATTAAAAAAATATAATTAAGTATTTTATTAATACCTCATTCGAAAAATAGTAGATCGCCAATTACTGTGGTAAATTAAATCAAACTCAACCAGAATGTGATAGTCTCCAAATAAAGTCAAATGGAAAGAAAAATTAAGCAAAGTCCTATGCGTATAACGAAAAACCATAGACGTGCTTAGTGATGGGATGTACTATACTAGGATGGAAAGTCGATGTTCTTTATAATAAAAAATGTATATTGGGCTTAGTTCAATTATTATTGTAAAAAGTCTATTATTATATTAATGAAACAACAGAATCTATCATTATCGTTAAAAAAGTTGTCACGAAAAAAATATAAACCTGATTTTGATTATTTAATATAAGTTCAAAGCTACTATTATGTAGCCCCTAAATATAAACATTGAAAAGTTTATACACCTAGATACACTACACAACAGAATAAACACACTAACACACACTACTATTAATAAGAACTATACTTACGCTGCGAGTATCGTTAGCGATAAAAATAAATTGCATAACGTCACATCTCTAATCATGTATGTCAACGTCATATTGACATGTGTCAGCCGCACCAAGCTACACCGCACGGAGTATAATTAAGATTAAACAACGGCACACTAATCCTAATACTTAATATTATAAACGCGATATATGTTTTTAGCGCCCGTTCGCAAGAGCGCTTTTTGGCCGAGCGTTAAAAAGCGTTTGAATGACACAAATGGATGCCCGTGTATCTGTTCACACGAAGCGTTTTAAAGCGTTTATTTGAGAAGTGATATTGGATTTTCGACGTTTTAATCGTAGATTATAACAATCAATTATACATGCCCAGAAAGATTTTTTGAATCTTTGGGCATATTGTATAATTTGTGATAAGGTTCTTGTCATAGAAATCTAAATAATAAGGTAATAGAAGTGCGCGTGACCCTGTCGCCGCCACATATGGTGCAAATGGCACCAATTTTTGCATAATACTTAATACATTGCTTCTTATGTTCGATGTTAATAAAAGAGCGTCGTATCACAAAAAGAGATGTATTACGCAATGGATAATAATAATTTATTCGCTGGTGTGCCTCGTGACCGTCGCGTCCGACCGAAGCTCATGTCGCTTAGAGATATCATCATCATGATCTTCAACAACCTCTATCCAACCTGACTGGCCTCATTCAATGAACGTCATAAGAATATACTGATGCGTTTTAAGCGGAGGAGTCAAGTTTACTTACACTATCCCCCTTATAACACAACTTTTCTGACGTCATATTTCCAAGCTCATACCAAATATGCTAAAATACAGTTAGCAGACATATTATAGCTGATGATTATGAAAGGTAATCAAAGTTTAAGGTATCTGAACAAACATGACAAACCATTTTATTGAAGCATTGGAAGATTCTCGAAATCGCTGACAGGAAAAAAGCTGAAACGACAAGACAAGTAGGTCAGGAGTCGAGGTCGGGCTAGAAATAGGCACTTATCAATAGGATGTGTTAATAAAAATTGTGTAACGATCGATGCTATCATACAATAAAATTGGATTTGTAGCTCACATAAAAACCATTGATTTTTACGTCACTCGAGACAGGCCTCGTTTGAATGAGCTTTATCGCGTGAATTGTTTGATTTTAGGGTTCCGTAATCAAAGGGTAAAATGAACCGTAATACTGTCTCCGTCATCCACCCCTCCGTCTGTCCGTCTATCACCAGGCTGTATGTCATGAACCGTAATATTTAAATACTGGACTTTTTCACAAATGTATCTGTTCTGTTATAACAATAATATTAAATGTGTGCGAATATTAACAGTGATGGGAATCCCATAATTTTTCACGCCAAAAGTGCGTAAGAGAAGCTTTCACTGAAAAAGGCTTTCATTACTACGAAACACTGAAAATACACCTAATTATAAAATATATTATTTTCATACCATTAAAAATTAAGATTAATATGTACAGTCAGCGTCAGATTGATCTTAGCAGCCAAAGTGCTCAAAAAGATCTGACGGACAGAAATTCAATAATATCTAAGCATTCAAAGTTGTCATATTGATTTTAGCATCCAAAGTAGTCAAAACATCTAAGCAACACATTTTCCATATTTTTCGGAGCAGCCAGAGTATTCATATACATCTTAGCATACAGACTGTTCACAGGTATCTAAGCATCCAGAGTGTTCCAAAATATCTTGGCATAACAGGAAAATCAATCTTATTACAAGTAAATAAAGTGTATGTGGCTTATATTGCTGGCAGACGTCAGTCTAGGATATACAATTAATGTCTTGTTAAAAGGAAAACATTACCTTATTAGACGTAGTTAGAGTGTAAAATTAATTAAGACAAACAATATTTACTATTGATTGTCAAAGTTGTAATTTAAAGAATTTTGCTTTTCTTCGATGTTTTTGTCTAAATTTAGATTTTAGATAATAATCAACAGACGATATTGCGAACATGAAATTATACAAAATAGCAAAATAAATATGTAATGGACACAAATTCTATATCTTTTATATAATATATAATCAGAATCTCGAAAACGGCTCCAATGATTTTCATGAAATTTGTATACGCGGGGTTTTAGGGGCGATGAATAGATCTAGTCTAACTAAATACAACCTCCACCCTTTGACTAATCTTACCTACCGGCCCATCGACAACCCGGTACCTAAGTGTTTGATCAACTCTCTGCCACTTCAACTCGCTTATTTTTCGCGTGATATCGGTAACTTTAGGTCTCTGGTAGATATCTTCGTTTCGAATCCTATCTGTCAAAAAACACCCATTATAGCACGCTCCATAGAACTTTGAGCTACGACAAACTTTCTGGTAAGTCGTATATTTACAGGCCACATTTTGGCCACGTACGTCATCACGGTGAAAGAGCATTGGTTGAAGTCCTTCGTCTTGAAACTCTGAGGTGTAGACGACGCGAGAATATGGCTGAGCTTCCATAGAACGGGCACCATACCAAAGGTCTTCCCTCTCGAAATTCAAACTTTTGTTTAGTCCATGTTTATTCTAAGGCCCACACGTCGAGTGGATTCACTTAGATTGCAGGATCTCCTGCAAGCCTTCCAGCGATTTATAGCAGTAAAGATAGACGCGCAAAAACAAACATTTTTATCGGAGTTAGAGCCGGAGTATTCATAAATGAAAATAAAGTGTCAACCCATATAATATGTCCTATTCCTGGGCACAGATCTCCTCCTCGAAATCAGACGAAGAAGCTATTGGACTACAGTTCACCGATGCTTTGGCTCAGTGCTGGTTAGTGAATTGAGAGGCGAGTGATCGATGGTATCATTCTCAGAGTGTAATCAAAAATTTAGAAACCCACGTTTCAAAGAACTACATACGATCATGATTGAACCTCGAGCCCTCACTCCAGAAGAGGCCAAGACAATACCTACGTTCAGCTAGGTGACCAGCTGATTACGTTCATGCAAGATGGGTGCTTATTCCATAAAGCAAGACTGGATCAAACATATTATGTTTCTGAAAGCAGACATTTAAATCTGATCGCTTTGATGGCGGCTACACGCGATTATTGTATCATTATTATTTTTCTGACCACTTCCAGACATAGGTCTTTTTCAATGAACATTAAGATCAGTCGTCTATATAAATTTCTATCTATTTTTTACATTTTAAACTTTCAACTCTTAATTTTGGCTGTGTTATTCATTTCCTTAGCTGGTCATCTTTTATTTTATGTATATATTGTATTTACTTGTTAACTTTGATTTGCCTAATTTGATTTGTTAAATTTGATTTCTTATAAGTTTTATTGCCGGTGCATAATAAATAAATGATAAAATAAAATAAACTGTATAGGCAATAGTAATAATAATAATTTTACTTAGATAATTCTCAAATATGCATCGCAATTTTAGGTATCAGATGAATATGATAGAAGGAGCTAAGAAGTCGGACCAACAACAGGCAATTGGTCCAAAAGTTTTCCGTAGTTCAGTTTCCACCCTATTTCTAGTGGGACATTCTAGCGTTTAGGTAGACTTGTTCTAGTTGTAGTCAGTAAGAAAGTTAACCTTCAAAACTTGATTGACGATCACATGCCTAGATAATGGTTTGATGCTCATTGTAAATTTTTAAAAATCTTTCGGTAAGAAGCAACTTTCAGAAATACATATCGGCTTACGTAAGTGGACGGCTACAGGTTGATGATGATAATGGATAGAAAGTTAGTTTTTTAATAAATCATTTATGCTGTCAAAATGGTAATTTTTAAGGACGCTCTACATTCTCGACAAAAGATTTCAGCGAGCGTACTATACTCTGAGACACAAGTTTGGGTCGGCTCTACACATTTTTGTTCAGAGAACTTTTTCACTCGTTAAATTATACACGTTTTTTTGTAATGTAATATACTACAACATATATTTATAGTATCGATAAATATTATTATTATATTTATTTTATTTGTCCGCGTTGGATGCGAGTAGCGAGGGATCGGTCGTCTTGGCGTTCATTGAGGGAGACCTATGTTCAGCAGTGGACGGATAAAGGCTGATGATGATGATGATGATGATGATATTATACTTATCATTAGCGACAAGTTTAAAGATAGTTTTCATATAAGCTAATCGATATTTTTAAATATCTATATTAGTTTTATGTAATACAAGAGTCCTCTGATTTGTTCACAAACAAAATTTACACACATACTACATAGTATATTCTTGGCGAATAGGCGAACTCTTGTGTTTGATAAACTTAAATGATTATATTATAATTAATTTTGCGATAATGTGTATAAACACACTTTATGATCACCTAAATATTTTATATAAAATATTTGCTTTCAACAAATTCTGAAATAGAAAAATGACATGTCAAGAACCTAACACATTGAAGGAAAGGGATAGCTTATTAAAAATTGTTTAAGTAAATAAGGACAGATGATACTAATTGAATGTCTACGACTGACGTCTGCCATCAATATAAGCCACATACACTTTAAGTACTGGTAATAAGATTGATTTTCCTGTTATGCCAAGATATTTTTGAACACTCTGAATGCTTAGATACCTTTGGACAGTCTGTATGCTAAGATGTATATGAATACTCTGGCTGCTCCGATAAATATGGAAAATGTGTTGCTTAGATGTTTTGACTACTTTGGATGCTAAAATCAATATGACAACTTTGAATGCTTAGATATTATTGAATTTCTATCCGTCAGATCTTTTTGAGCACTTTGGCTGCTAAGATCAATCTGACGCTGACTGTACATATTATTTAAGTGAGTCGAGATATTGAATCCACTCGGGTCCAGTGGTGGAGTTGTGGAAGGATTCGACCACTTATCCGAGAGGTTCCGGGTTCGATCCTGACCCATCCATGTGTGCCTTAAAATGGTTTTTTCTAAATTTCTAAGTGCACCCTAAACATCGTGAGCATGCATCCTAAACCTGCATGCATGATGAGATTGAAAGTCTTTAAAAGTATGTGAACCCACCAGCGGGCCGCATTAGGCCAGCGCATCAGCGAACTATTGCCCATGACCCTCCTCGCCTGATTTCGAGGAGGAAACCCGCGCCTAGCATAGGACTTATTATAAGGATTGATGCTTTACTTTTTTTACATATTTGAGTGTGAGGCAATAAACATGCAGTAGCTTTTGTTACTGTCGCATTCATTAGTTATATATTATATTGACTGGCCTGTTGGTCTAGTGGTTAGCGACCCTGACTGTTAAACCAGAAGGTCGTGGGTTCGATTCCCACCCAGGACAAATGTTTGTGTGATGAGTATGATTATTAATTGTTCTGTGTCTGGGCGTAATTTATCAATAATATCTATATATTTAGAAATATATAAGTAGTGTATCAGCTGTCTGGTTACCATAAGAACAGGCTTTGCCTAGTTTGGGACCAGATGGCCGTGTATGAGTTGTCCCAACATATTATTATATATATCCTGGTAAACTCCCTAAAATGAAAGGTCAAAGGTTGCCAGTTACATACTAACACGAAAGAACTAAAAATATTGTTCGATCTCGTGAAAAGAATATAATATATTGTATTAGATATTTAATACCTGAACGTTACCTTCGACCTTTCTCAAGTTTTGACGCAGATATTACTCAGCAAATAGGTTATCTTGAAATTTGTAGGAAATATGAATTCTCGCATTTTCTTATCTTAGAAAATGTTGTCAGTCTGAACTCCCAAGTCATCTAGATATCTTCATAAATATCAAATTATGCTTCTAAGTATCTAAGGGTTGTGGAAAAAAGTAATTAGTTATATTTTATGATCCCCACTACGATTCAGGCCTTGTCGTGGCGGTGGGGCTCAGTAGGCAATGGTGACTCCAAAACCTTTGCCAAAGCGAATTGAGCGGATGGGGCTCTTTGTACAAAAGAGCAGGGTGAGAAAAGGTGTTTGGGCAAAATAGCAGGGAGCAAGGGGCGAGGACGGGAACCTCGCCTCATTGTACTGTCCCGACGTTGAGAGGGGCTATTCTGTGGTGCGGGGCAACCGCTTTGTGGACTAGCCGTCGAGGTTACTCGTAGATCCGGGGCACCTCATCAAAGGCGGCATTGGTGGCACTCGCCGGGTTTTAGTGGGTAGAGCTGCGTCCACTTTTTCAGGCGCAGCGAGTCCCACTTACTCGCCTGGGGAGACCTACTCCCCCGCGGGATGTCTAAGCGCATTTCCTGGCGTTTAAGAAAAAAAAGTTATTTTATGATTCGATATATTATGTATTGTTTTAAACTAATCACTATTCATATTTAAATATATTATAATATTAGTACGGGTGCTTATAGCGTTTATAGTTTTATTGAGGTCCAGACCATTCGGGGACAATCTTCCCGTGCTAATGACATTTTTTTTATATCATAGGAGGGCAAACGAACAGTCGAAGCCTTGCGACTATCGACGCCCATTAACATCCACACAACCAAAGGTTGTGCAGATGCGTTGCCCGCCTTTTCCCATTCCTCCCCTATGGGCCACCGGAAACTCACAAACCGCACGAAACGCGACAGCATAACTGCCACTTTATGCCTGTATGTAGCCGGCCCAATTCGGCTGCAAAACAGCATGACACTGCCTCTTTAAAAATTGAAACATTGTCTAAATATCAGGACCTCAATCTAAACAGACTAATATAATACACGTGTAGTCACGTGTATTATATTAGTTTTATTCTATTTATAACGCTTTCACGAAATAACTACTCATCCGATGGTCATGAAACTTTGAACACGTTCTTGGAAGTAACATAGGATAGATTTCATTAAAAAGGATTTATATATTTATAGGATAGCTCCGAGACTAAGGGCCTGTTTCACAATCTCCAGATAAGTTCCGAATAGGCTATTCACAACATATTTGTCTGAGTATCTTATCTGAACTTGTTATTTGCTATAAAAATGCTATTTTCTTCTCGCTCTTTGCTCTTTTCTCAACAAAATAAAACACAGTTTATGTTAAAGAGGGCTTTTTTTATTCCCAAGATAGTCTAGTTCCTAATTAGTTTTTAATATTTGATGATCATAAATTTAATTGCAAAATATCTGATATATATTCAAAACCTCGAAATCTTGTTCATTTCCTTTACGCTAAGCCCCTAGAGTGATCAAGCTTTAATGCTAAATGTATACTTGCATAAATATCAAACTGCGACAAGCATTTAGAGATGTTCTATTGAGAGCTTGGCTTAATCTTGCGTCTTAATGAAGACTTTATTTTATATTAAGGGCCTGTTTCACCACTTCCAGATAAGTGCCGGATAGGCTATCCACAACATATTTGACAGATAGAGTATGGAGTATCTGTCAAATTTGTTATGAATAGCCTATCCGGCACTTATCAGGAAGTGGTGAAACAGGTTAAAGGAATAAATTACATATTTCAATATCATTCGAAAACCACAAATGTTTTTTTATATATCTTCATTATCAGTATCGACTACTGCGGCCGATCCGAGAGAGAGAATATCGAGCTTAAAAACACAAAAAATCATTGTAAATATACAGTTTTAAATTGATCTAGTCATGTTAAATAGCGTTCTAAGGCCAGCGAAAATGCTAGCGAAATATTTATGCTTTGGTGACGCCATGTGTTTGCTAGCCGTTCCTTATCTCGCGCGTCATAGCCTGTTAAACGATCCGAGCTGACGTCACTGGCGAGAAATTTAATATCCTTTTCTAATACGTATTGGCTGCAATTGCAATGAAAAAAAAAGTAATCGAATACTCGAACAACACTGCAAGAACAATATTTACAACAACTTTAAGCTGAGATGTTTAAATTTTATATATCTTTACAATTTTCTTTGGTCTTTAATAAAAATAAAAAAGAAGGTGTGTGTGCGATTCACACACGAGAGAAGTGAAACACATGTTAAATGGTCTAATACAAGCAAGTATTAAACAGTGTGCAATATACATACGCACCGACATTTGCCATCTCGCTCTGGCTCACTAAATACAGGCGACTATATGGGACAAAGAGGAGAGATCGATAATATAAAATAGTATGTATATTTCTGTCTCATTCTTTGCCGGCTTCATCCTACACATTTTTGTATTTGTGTCTCTTACCCGTCGTTTTTCCGTTGCATCCGGTTTGAAATCACAACGATTCTAAAGAAGTTTCACTTCAAAAATAAAGTATTGTGTAGTTTTAAGAAACCACGGGAAAAGTGAAACTTTTAGACATTTTGTTTTCTTATGTTTATGCGAATTTCACTCATTATGATGAAACAACTTTTACGGATTTTATCGCGGTTTATTTAGTTTTTTACAAGCCCGACGTTTCGGATACTTTACAGCAACCATGGTCACGAGAGAACTGAGGTGTCAGACGTTCTGCTATTATAGGGTATTTTTATCGTGCTCGATAAAAAAGCGTTGCGCTTTTGGATTTTCGACATTTATTGTTTGAAGTTAAATAGAATTTAGCATGCCAAACATTTAGGAAGCTTTGCCATATTCTCACGTCGTCTATACCGCAGAGTTTGAAGACGAAAGTTTTCAACCAATGCGTTCTCCCCGTGATGACCTACGGGGCCGAAACGTGGCTTAATTTACGACTGGTCCGCAAGTTTGCCGTAGCTCAACGTGCTATGGAGCGTGCTATGCTGGGTGTTTCTTTGGCAGATAGGATTTGAAACGAAGACCTTCGCCAGAGAACTAAAGTTACCGATATCACGCGAAGAATAAGCACGTTGAAGTGGCAATGGGCTGGTCACGCACTCAGAAGAACGGATGGCCGATGGACCATTGAGGTACAAGAGTGGAGGCCGCGATTAGGTAGACGAAGTGTTGGTCGGCCATTAACCAGATGGGAAGACGATCTCCGTGCAGTGGCAGGTCCGCGTCGATGCAAGTAGCAAGGGATCGGTCGTCTTGGCGTTTATTAAGGGAGGCCTATGTTCAGCAGCGCGAAGCTTTTTAAATGCTCGTGCGAACGCGGCCTAAGGGTTAGAAGAACTGTCAAAATCTGAAACAAGATTTGCTTTACATTCATTCAACAATAGTGGAACAAGCTGATAAGTGGTGAAGTGGAAATAGGTTCATAAATAAAGATACATCTACAAACAACCTATATTCTGGTTTTACGAATCCCTCAGGACTCAATCACGGTACAACTTTTATGTGCCGAAAATCAATATCCGAGCGAGTATAATGAAGGCATTCTCATTTAACTGATATATTGAATAACGCCCTTTTGATCTGTGATTTTATTTATGTGGAAGAATATAACATATTATGCTTGTGGAACATGAAATTGTTCGGGGGAAGGCGTGCGAATTTAATATGTTACTAACAAGATTGCTCTGGGTTTGATTTTTAGGTTTTGTATTTTTATTTTTAAAGTGAATCTTCTTTAGAATCGTTGTGAACTACAACTAAAGCCTCGTGAACGTCAGCTGGCTCTCGGTTGGGGGATGAGCGGTGGGAGCCCCCCACGCATGAAGAAAAATAAAATAACTATTCAGTCACTTCCTCTCAGCTCAAATATTTTTTAAATTGTAGTTAACCCAATATCTCAACGAAAAAAAAATAATCAGCTGGTTATGACATAGTACATTGTACGTCAGCTGGTGACTTGTCATAACCAGCTAATTTTTTTTTCGTTAAGATATGCAATTTAACAAATATTTGAGCTGAGAGGAAATGACTGATTTGTTTTTTCTACATGATTGGGAGGCTCCCACCCCTCATCCCCCCAACCGCGCGCCAGCTGACGTCCACTAGGCTTTATAATACTATTCCCTGATACGTCTCACGAAATATCTCGCGGGAGGAAGTTGGTCATGAAGACCTGTTACTGGCTCCCGGGCTATTGTGATTCCAAACCGGATGCAACGGAAAAAACAACAGGTAAGAGACACAAATACAAAAGAGCGAGAGAGCAAATGTCGGTGTGTATGTATATTGCACACTGTTTAATACTTGATTCTATTTGAGTATTTAACAATATGTGTTTCTTCTATCGTGTGTGAATCGCACACACTCCTTTTTCGACTACCTGTTGATCGAAGCTTCGCCTCCGTAACATATATTTACAACTTACCTTAGCGCGATGATATACATATATCTTTAGGCTTATCATCATCATCATCATCATCAGCCTTTATCCGTCCACTGCTGAACATAGCGCTCGTATTCACTTATTATATTGAGAGCTTTAAAGTGTCTGATAAGCAAAATGGATGACGACAGGTGTCTGGAAGTATTGACGACTTATTTTTAACGATATTGTTTTAAACATACGTAAAAATCAGCCATGAGAATTTACGTGAAGTAATATTATTATGTACCTTGATCACCTCATACCTGGAAATTGGCTGTTTGACCAGTTTAACACAAAGGCGTATGATCACAGCACATACTCAATATTGTAATACTGTGCTATATAATAATACTAGCTGTTGCCTGCAGCTTCGCCTGCGTTAACTAAGATTTACAACGGTATCTTAGCGGGATAATATATCTTTATCGATAAATGGGCTCTCTAACACCGAATGAAACATTCAACTTGTGTCAGAAAATCCCAAATATCTTACGGAACCCTATTTTTTCCCAGAATAAAATTTAGCCTATGTTACTCGTGGATAATGTAGCTTTCGAATGGTGAAAGAATTTTTGAAATCGGTCCAATACTTTTTGAGCCTATTCATTACAACCAAATAAACAAACAAAGTTTTCCTCTTTATAATATTAGTGTAGATACTCAATCTTCTACATTTCGTACGTCAGAAAGTATGTGACGTCTGGCGGGATCTCGCTCCATTATGCACATTTGCTGTTAAAGTAGAATATATTTTATATCTCTTATGTATTTTATAACCCTATATAATACTTTAGTGCATTTCCACAACTAGATAAAAGCAATTCTTATTATTTCCTAAAATACATAATAGACCTGTGAAACTGGCTGGGTTTCCTTTAAAATATAATATCGGGGAGATTCAAGTAGGCACTCGTAGTTTCAGATGCATTAGACACTAGCCACTCTGGGGATTTTATGTGAGTAAAGTGTTTTCTGGAATTTCTCAAATTGTTTTCTATTTGTTTGCTGTGAAATGGCTACTGAAATATTTCCTATTGATTTTTCACAGTTTAGATAATTTAAAATTGGATATACAGCATTATTTTTTATTCAGTGCGCTAAGTTTGACAAATTAAACTTAAATTAATTTTATGCAATATATGTATTTTATTTTGATAAGTGTTAATACAAAAAAAGGTGTGTGTGTGATTCACGCACGATAGAAGTGAAACACGTTAAATGCTCAAATACAAGCAAGTATTAAACAGTGTGCAATATACATATACACCGACATTTGCTCTCTCGCTCTTGAGTATGTGTCTCTTACCTGTCGTTTTTTCCCGTTGCATCCGGTTTGAAATCACAACGATTCTAAAGAAGTTTTACTTCAAATAAAAGTTATCGTTAACGGAAGATGTCTACTTTGAAAATTATTTTATGGTTACTTAACGCAAGTGCGCGGCGAAGCGCTCGCGCTCGTTCGTTTTCGTAAACAGGCGTAGGCAGGTATTTAAGTGGGTTAGAACTTACAATGAACAGATTGTTGATCTTATCAAACTAGACTTTAAGGATTTTATGAATTTTCTCGATGTAACACAAATGCGTCGCGCTTGTTGATATTATTACGAATAGGTAGTGTCCATATTTTACTGATTTTAAGTTGAATAAAAAATGAAAAAAAAGTATTGGAAAAAGAATGGAAATGTGTTTTGTTACTGATACTAAACCAACAATTTTTTTTTGCACACTACTTAAAAATATTCCTGTATATTACATATTTAATATTCACTTTCATATCATGAATCATCCTCTCATGTTGTACCCACTACAGTTTACATTGGGAACCTAGGACAGATAGTCCAGTTTGGTAAGGCCAACTTCGACAAAGGGATCTCTCGTCGGATCCAGCTCGGATGGGCAGCATTCGGGAAGCTCCGGCATTTATTCGCGTCCGAAATACCTCAGTGTCTCAAGACGAGTCTTTGACCAGTGTGTGTTGCCAGTGACCCATGGGAGTGAGACGCTGTCGCTTACTAATCTCATAAGAAGGCTCAAGGTCACCCAGCGAGCAATGGAAAGAGCGATGCTTGGTATTTCTTCCGATGGAGATGAGATCCGCAGGAGAACTAAAGCAACCGACATCGCTTGAAGGATTGCATCGCCATGGCAGTGGACAGGACATACAGCACGAAGAGCCGATGGCCGTTGGGGCGGAAAGGTTCAGGAATGGCGACCGCGTACCGGACGACGCTCCGTGGACATGTCCTCTACAAGGTGAACCGACGATCTAGCAAAGGGCGCGGGAAGCCGCTGGAAGCGGGCAGCGCAAGGCCGAGCGTTATGAAGATCCTTGTTGGGTCCAAGGGTCTTCATAACGCACGACCTAGCCTATGCCCATGGTCGTCGATCAGCACGATGCCCCCATGAACATATTTTAACTTAATTATTAACTCGTGTTCTCTACCTACTATGTACGCTTCTCTATTTATATCTTTCTTTATCTTCGTTTTTAGGTTAATATCTTTATGTGCAATAATATGTTAGTGTTCTTATTTTTTTGGCCTACGGAAATGATGATGTACGTTTGATGTGTTCTTCTATGATTGAAGGAGCACAAATTGTGTGAATATATATTTCTTACATCATCTTCGACGTGGCAACTTTATTTACAATTTTCAAAATATTTTTGAAGTGAAAACTCCTTTAGCGGCGTTGAGCACTTTTGTGGGATGGGTAAAAACTGTGAAACTCGCGTCAGGACACGCGGGCTGATCGAAAATTCGCAAGACGGTTGGAGAGTAGTGTTGTAACATCGAAATCGATTGTTTTCTTTTGATTGTCGATATTTTTTAAACGATTGTTAGGAATTCGGTTAGTTAAAAAAATCGATTTTTTAAAAATCTTTTTTCATAAGAAATTGGTTACTTAATTTTTTTTTCAAAGTATGAAAAAAATTTAAAAGCATTAGAAAATGAAATTTTGAAAATTTTCTATAGATGCTGTCTTTATTAGACATTTAAATAGCTTCGAATCAAAACTGTTCGTTTCTTACTTCGGCTATTATAAACCTATTGTATCAGTTTTAGAGATTGGCGATAACGGTTCTGGTAATAATGATGGTGAAAAAGTCATCGAAATTATGGATTTAGGTTTTTTTTTCTGAGAGATTAATTTTTTTAATGTAATAAAATGTATTTTAATGTAATATAAATTGTAATGTTTGTGTACGATAGTGCAATAATTAAATATAGTATTCTACCACATAAATGATAGTACTTTTATATTGGTAATAAAAGCAATTCGTTCAAAATTATTCCCTAACTGTTCCAAAAAATAAAAAATGCACAACGTTAATAATGAAGTTTTCGCTTCTGCCGGCACTCTTTTTTTACTAGAACAACATGGCATTATTTTTTCCCTTTTTTATATTGCTATAATTTCGTTAATTTTGACCGTAATTTATATTTTACTGTTAATATTTTAATTCATTATTAGATAATCTTTAATCACCCTATACACAATTCGGCTATCCTGACCTTTATTTAGGAATTGTGGTCATTTAAAAGTTAAAAAGTCGTTTCCTGTAAAGGTGCACTTTTTGATATATCACAGTGTCGTCGCAAAGGGCGCGGGAAGCCGCTGGAAGCGGGCAGCGCAAGGCCGAGCGTTATGAAGATCCTTGTTGGGTCCAAGGGTCTTCATAACGCACGACCTGGCCTATGCCCATGGTCGTCGATCAGCATGATGCCGCCATGAACATTTAACTTATTTTTTAACTCGTGTTCTCTACCTACTATGTACGCTTCTCTATTTATATCTTTCTTTATCTTCGTTTTCAGGTTAATATCTTTATGTGCAATATGTTAGTTTTCTTATTTTTTGGCCTACGGAAATAATGATGTACACTTGATATGTTCTTCTATGATTGAAGGAGCACAAATTGTGTGAATATATATTTCTTACATCATCTTCAACGTGGCAACTTTATTTACCATTTCCTTATTATTATTTTTTTACTAGAACAACGTGACATTAATTTTTCCCTTTTTTTAAATTGCAATAATTTCATTAAATTTGACCGTAATTTATATTTTACTGTTAATATTTTAATTCATTATTAGATATTCTTTAATCACCCTATACATAATTAGGCTATCCTGGCCTTTATTTAGGAATTGTGGTCATTTAAAAGTTAAAAAGTCGTTTCCTGTATAGGTGCACTTTTTGACATATCACAGTGTCGTCGCAAAGGGCGCGGGAAGCCGCTGGAAGCGGGCAGCGCAAGGCCGAGCGTTATGAAGATCCTTGTTGGGTCCAAGGGTCTTCATAACGCACGACCTGGCCTATGCCCATGGTCGTCGATCAGCATGATGCCGCCATGAACATTTAACTTAATTTTTAACTCGTGTTCTCTACCTACTATGTACGCTTCTCTATTTATATCTTTCTTTATCTTCGTTTTTAGGTTAATATCTTTATGTGCAATAATATGTTAGTTTTCTTATTTTTTGGCCTACGGAAATAATGATGTAGACTTGATGTGTTCTTCTATGATTGAAGGAGCACAAATTGTGTGAATATATATTTCTTACATCATCTTCAACGTGGCAACTTTATTTACCATTTCCTAATTATTATTTTTTACTAGAACAACGTGGCATTATTTTTTCCCTTTTTTATATTGCTATAATTTCATTAATTTTGATCGTAATTTATATTTTACTGTTAATATTTTAATTCATTATAAGATAATATTTAATCACCCTATAACAGTTCGGCTATCCTGACGTTTATTTAGGAATTGTGGTCATTTAAAAGTTAAAAAGTCGTTTCCTGTAAAGGTGCACTTTTTGATATATCACAGTGTCGTCGCAAAGGGCGCGGGAAGCTGCTGGAAGCGGGCAGCGCAAGGCCGAGCGTTATGAAGATCCTTGTTGGGTCCAAGGGTCTTCATAACGCACGACCTGGCCTATGCCCATGGTCGTCGATCAGCACGATGCCGCCATGAACATATTTTAACTTAATTTTTAACTCGTGTTCTCTACCTACTATGTACGCTTCTCTATTTATATCTTTCTTTATCTTCGTTTTTAGGTTAATATCTTTATGTGCAATAATATGTTAGTGTTCTTATTTTTTTGGCCTACGGAAATGATGATGTACGTTTGATGTGTTCTTCTATGATTGAAGGAGCACAAATTGTGTGAATATATATTTCTTACATCATCTTCAACGTGGCAACTTTATTTACCATTTCCTAATTATTATTTTTTTACTAGAACAACGTGACATTAATTTTTCCCTTTTTTTAAATTACTATAATTTCATTAATTTTGACCGTAATTTATATTTTACTATTAATATTTTAATTCATTATTAGATAATCTTTAATCACCCTATACACAATTAGGCTATCCTGGCCTTTATTTAGGAATTGTGGTCATTTAAAAGTTAAAAAGTCGTTTCCTGTATAGGTGCACTTTTTGATATATCACAGTGTCGTCGCAAAGGGCGCGGGAAGCCGCTGGAAGCGGGCAGCGCAAGGCCGAGCGTTATGAAGATCCTTGTTGGGTCCAAGGGTCTTCATAACGCACGACCTGGCCTATGCCCATGGTCGTCGATCAGCACGATGCCGCCATGAACATTTAACTTAATTTTTAACTCGTGTTCTCTACCTACTATGTACGCTTCTCTATTTATATCTTTCTTTATCTTCGTTTTTAGGTTAATATCTTTATGTGCAATAATATGTTAGTTTTCTTATTTTTTGGCCTACGGAAATGATGATGTACGCTTGATGTGTTCTTCTATGATTGAAGGAGAACAAATTGGGTGAATATATATTTCTTACATCATCTTCGACGTGGCATCTTTATTTACAATTTTCAAAATATTTTTGAAGTGAAAACTCCTTTAGCGGCGTTGAGCACTTTTGTGGGATGGGTAAAAACTGTGAAACTCGCGTCAGGACACGCGGGCTGATCGAAAATTCGCAAGACGGTTGGAGAGTAGTGTTGTAACATCGAAATCGATTGTTTTCTTTTGATTGTCGATATTTTTTAAACGATTGTTAGGGATTCGGTTAGTTAAAAAAATCGATTTTTTATAAATCTTTTTTCATAAGAAATTGGTTACTTAATTTTTTTTTCAAAGTATGAAAAAAATTGAAAAGCATTAGAAAATGAAATTTTGAAAATTTTCTATAGATGCTGTCTTTATTAGACATTTAAATAGCTTCGAATCAAAACTGTTCGTTTCTTACTTCGGCTATCATAAACCTATTGTATCAGTTTTAGAGATTGGCGATAACGGTTCTGGTAATAATGATGGTGAAAAAGTCATCGAAATTATGGATTTAGGTTTTTTTCTGTGAGATTAATTTTTAAAAATGTATTTTAATGTAATATAAATTGTAATGTTTGTGTACGATAGTGCAATAATTAAATATTGTATTCTACCACATAAATGATAGTACTTTTATATTGGTAATAAAAGCAATTCGTTCAAAATTATTCCCTAACTGTTCCAAAAAATAAAAAATGCACAACGTTAATAATGAAGTTTTCGCTTCTGCCGGCACTCTTTTTTTAGTAGAACAACATGGCATTATTTTTTCCCTTTTTTATATTGCTATAATTTCATTAATTTTGACCGTAATTTATATTTTACTGTTAATCTTTTAATTCATTATTAGATAATATTTAATCACCCTATACACAATTCGGCTATCCTGCCCTTTATTTAGGAATTGTGGTCATTTAAAAGTTAAAAAGTCGTTTCCTGTAAAGGTGCACTTTTTGATATATCACAGTGTCGTCGCAAAGGGCGCGGGAAGCCGCTGGAAGCGGGCAGCGCAAGGCCGAGCGTTATGAAGATCCTTGTTGGGTCCAAGGGTCTTCATAACGCACGACCTGGCCTATGCCCATGGTCGTCGATCAGCATGATGCCGCCATGAACATTTAACTTAATTTTTAACTCGTGTTCTCTACCTACTATGTACGCTTCTCTATTTATATCTTTCTTTATCTTCGTTTTCAGGTTAATATCTTTATGTGCAATATGTTAGTTTTCTTATTTTTTGGCCTACGGAAATAATGATGTACACTTGATGTGTTCTTCTATGATTGAAGGAGCACAAATTGTGTGAATATATATTTCTTACATCATCTTCAACGTGGCAACTTTATTTACCATTTCCTAATTATTATTTTTTTACTAGAACAACGTGACATTAATTTTTCCCTTTTTTTAAATTGCTATAATTTGATTAATTTTGACCGTAATTTATATTTTACTGTTAATATTTTAATTCACTATTAGATAATCTTTAATCACTTTATACACAATTAGGCTATCCTGACCTTTATTTAGGAATTGTGGTCATTTAAAAGTTAAAAAGTAGTTTCCTGTAAAGGTGCACTTTTTGATATATCACAGTGTCGTCGCAAAGGGCGCGGGAAGCCGCTGGAAGCGGGCAGCGCAAGGCCGAGCGTTATGAAGATCCTTGTTGGGTCCAAGGGTCTTCATAACGCACGACCTGGCCTATGCCCATGGCCGTCGATCAGCACGATGCCGCCATGAACATATTTTAACTTAATTTTTAACTCGTGTTCTCTACCTACTATGTACGCTTCTCTATTTATATCTTTCTTTATCTTCGTTTTTAGGTTAATATCTTTATGTGCAATAATATGTTAGTGTTCTTATTTTTTGGCCT